>JBAMCF010000250.1:0-1200000 GCA_037075285.1 Drosophila lutescens | reverse complement strand
TTTAAACATTGATTAATTGCTGCGGCATTCAAATTGAGGTTTATCATTTATAAGCAAAGAAGTATATATATGTACGCACTCGATTGTTCATTGCTAGGGCCCCCCACTGGGTCTTAAGAGATAAGACTGCATCAATCATTTTTAATTGAAGCCGGGATTCATAAATTGAAGCCGGTTGTCCAATGAACTCGCCAAGTCACGCCCAAAACTCTAAACTCTAATAACTCCCCATCTTCCCGCTTAGTTTGAATCGCATTCGTGCCTGTCCCTCAAAAGTTGGTCTGTTTCTATGGCCAAGTTGTCTCATTAGCGCCTAATTAGCATCTACTTCACGTGTTGGGTATTTGATGGACGTCCTCTAGAGAAAAATGGAATTAAAGCGAAACCATCGCACCTAAGACCATCTTAATGGAGGGCAGTCTAATGGATTCGAAGACTTGTGAAGAAAGGCATTGTAAGTGGGTGTTTAATGGAGTGGGAATGGGTTCCGATGAAATGGAAAGTGGTTCACTAAAAGGTTTACAAACTGTATTTAAGAAATTAAATATCTATCTGGAATTTTTAAATCGATTAATGCACATTTCCCCCTACCCCAGAACTACATCTCATATTTCATTTTAGCCGAGTCTCTGGTGTTTTATGAGTTTTATCATCTGCCTGACACATTCGACTGACACAAACGGGCACTTAAACATATCTATGAGCATGTGGCATCCCGAGATCCGTTGGAGTCGCCATGTGCCCCCATCCCATAGCCATACCCATACCCATACTCATTCCAAATCCAATTCGTATAGCTGGAACTCTGGCTGTCAATTGGTTTGTCGCTTCGACTCGGTTCGTTGACACTTAAGAGCCACGAAGGAGTTCTGGTTCCTTGTGGGTCTGGGATGGGGCTACATATAACACCACCACTCGATGACTGCCGGACTTTTGCCATTTTGCCAAGCGTCTGGTTAGCCGACAGAGGCAACAATAACAAGGAAATGCAATAAACAACCATTTTCTAATGTCATCAACATACTACGAACGACGTTTCAATGTTTCTACTTTATTGTTGTTGATTTTCTCTTTTTCCCTATTTTTTTTGTAGGTTTTTTTCGCAGCTGTGACTGGGAACTGGGGAACTGGGAAGTGACTGGGGAGCGAGAAGTGGGAACTGTGACTGCTCCGGACAGTTGCTGTTGTTTTTAGCGCTGCGTGAATTGGCTGTAATTGTTTTGATTGCAGTTCATGGTGTGTGCTACACTCGGACTTCTCGGGGCTTCTAATAAAGAGCAACTTTAATTGCGGGCTGGGCTCGGAGTGGCGACGCCGCGGAATGTATATCATTTCGGAATTGCTCAATGTGGATGAAGAAATTAGTTAAAAATTAACGCTCTCAGAGTAACACTTTGAACGGGAATTAACGCTGAGAATAGCGTTTATAATAACAATTTAATATACTACAAAAATGTAGTCAAACTAGTTGTATTTCATTTGCAGTTGCAGGGTAAAACAGAAGGAAAGCATAATGGGTTTTTCCTAAAACATTTTATTATTCTGGTTTGAGATTTTATTAAAAATCAAAGATAAATTCTGAAATATTACCAATATAAACAAGGGTTTGGTAATAAATTCGCAGTACAAAGAAAAAACTTTGCATATGGAAACCCTTTTCCTATTCCTTTCAACCATCAATGCAATCAATCAAACCTTTCAATGTAGATCCTGCAGACGATTACAGTGTGAATCACCATATATGCAGTTTACACACCCAGACATAATGTTGCAGAGACTTTGCGACAAAGTATAATATTTATGGCCTATGCAAAGCCCGAGTAAAACAGAAGTGGAAGAAAAAATGTAAAGTGAGTCACCCTGCGGCTAAAAAAAGTTTGAGCAGAACTAGGCACAGTTTTGGGGGGACTGACCGGGCCGGGGGAAAAAGTTTCAATCAACCCAAACGCGAATCGTGCAAATTAATTCGAACAAAGCGAAAATAAATCAAATTTTGTCAAAATTCAATAACTTCAGGCACCCACAGGGCATCAGAAATGTTTGCGATTTTTCCTCTTTCGAAATTTGACTTTTGTGGGTCATGTGGGCGTCTAATTGTGGGCATTTTTGCATTTTTTTTGTTGCATTCCCTCTCCGTTTGGCTTTGTCTATTGAAATTTATGCAATGGCAGCTTGCATTGGCATTTAATGGTTCATTTGCTATCTATTGTTATGCTAAAAACTAAATAAAAATTGAACTTTGCGGCCGGGTAAATGGCAAGGGTTCAGCTTTGGCTGATTTTTCACGCGGAGGCGGCTGCCATTGCTATTTCCCCGTTTCTAGTTTATCTGTAACGCACCTTCGACAGCATTGACAACTTTCGCCGAATGCAAAACGCGGCTTGGGAGGCATTCGCAGACTTATCGCGAGTTTCTGTCGCAGTCTGTCTAGATTTCCCGCTTTTCCTGTGGGCAGGCAGAAATAGGGCCCTACTCCCAAAGTCTAGACATCGAGGCTGCTGAGTCTGTCTTATCAGTCAGCTCAAATCTCAAAAGGAAATTGCCTGAGACTTGGAAGCGAAAAAATAGCTGTGTATATAGTCAAAAAGCAGCGCTTAAACATAAGCAGCTGACTGACAACTCGGAGATCGAGGGGGTAATTTGATTAATGTGCTTAGGAAATGGAACCCAGTATATATTTGCGAAGATTAAAGCGTGAATACCCTGCGGCATCAAGAGATCAGCTCAACACATGTTCTCAACAGAAGATCTGGGGGTCGCCTGAGAAACTATTTTTATAGATGATGCTGACATTGGGACCTCCATTGATCGATTTTTTCGAGCTACGCAATTTGCGGGCATAAAAACTCGTTGGCTAATTGTGTCAGGCACGAAATATCCAAAATATTCTGAATGTTCAATGGCGAAAACTGGTTGAACAAAACAAACTTTGAAGTGCGCAAAAGCCGAGTTGGGCTGTCAACTGCATAGTTAAGTAGCTCAGTGCTGTTGGGGCGGCAATTTTGACAGGTGGAGGTGTGTGGTTGAAAATAAGTCTTGGCTACACATCAATTCACTTGAGAGCCATTCAATTTTGGGGCTTTATTTGCCTCCATTCGGCTGATCAAGAAGTTCCCTCGTTAGATCATTGGATCATTCAAGGAGTGTTTCGAGCAACAAAACGTGACAAAGAAACCGTAAAGATTAACAATTAAGCAGCAACAATTTTATGCCCGCCTTTAAAGTGTTTTATGGCTGCTATTTCAAATTTATGAAAATTAGCGCTAGAAAAATATGTCTGTTGACAGCGGCGGCGCCTAAATTGCCAAAGTTTTCGATTCCACCGAAAATCGGCTTGCCTTCGGGCTTTTCGGGCTTATCATCGAACGGTTATCGCCGCGAGTGAGCTGCGATCGTAAAATTATAAAATTTATGTATTTATGCAAAAAGTAAAGAAAAATAAGACAACGCAAAAAGAAGGCTTGAAAAGGGAGCGCCAGCGATCTACAAAACTAAAAGTTTTTTTATACACATATTTTTGTTAAAACTTTACCCTGACTTTTATTGGCCTGCATTAATTAGGCACGAAACCTGCTGTGTGAGAGGGTCAGAAAATAAAAGAAGGGGCTAAGCCACCGTTAAGGGCCGCACTCTATACACTGCTAAAAATTATTATTATTATTTTTGAAAATTTATTTATAAACATTATGATTCCAAAAATATATTCACTTATTCTACTACTCTATTCTTAAGAAACTAATGCTAAACTTTTTCTGGAAGTACTACAGTTTTTCTTTAAAAGTGTTCTATTTATTATTTATAGTGCCTAAAGCTAAATAAATTTATGTCTTCTTCCTCTGTGCCGTTTGGGCCAGCTGTCTGTCTGGTTGGGGATTTTTTAGCGGGTGGATTTGGTGCGAAACCGGTTTGGCAGTTTTGAGTTTCTTAATCGGCCAGAAGAGCGAAACCGAGACAAGACGATCGTCTGCCGGCCGTTCTCCACTTCCTCACTCGACTCGGCGCACTTGACAACCGCATAGGCACTTTTGTGGAAATTATAAACAATTGAGGCTAATTTAAGTTTTCCTTTTCCTCGCTCTGCGAGATGTGCAACATCGGAGACTATATAACAACATTAGCCGTGTAACTCGAGAGGATTGTTCGAGCGGGGAAATGAGTTTTTGCGTCAGAGTGCTTTATATATAGACTTAATGCATTTCATTAAGAGTCACTTGAGGCGCGAGATGCTGCAATTGCCTTCGAGTTTTCTATTCACTGGGGGTGGAAATCGCCAGCCATTGCATAATGAATAACGAATAACGAAGGTCAATTCGATGCATTTTAAAGCCAGAATTTTATTCTATCGAAGTCAGCGACTGAAAATGCTGTCTATGGAAAACGAAATGGGCGAAATAAGTAATGAGGGATAAGCTCAGCTAATATACGCTTAATGAGATAAGAAGACTGCAGTGAAATCTCAAATTATCCATGCAGTATTTAAGCAGTGAAAAGATAATCGGATTTTAGAGAGCTACAAAGCTGATGGCACCAAGAGAAAAATTATCTCCGCTTTCAAGATAATGTTTCCTGGATGACTGGCTATTAAAAGCGTTTGTCTATCGCTGATAAAATTGTATTGATAAGATAATTTTAAAGCTGATTTTTGTGCTTTTACGTAGAATTTCGGTTAATAATAGAAGCGCTACAGAATAATTTTTAGTTCGAAACCATTTCCACTCTCGCTGATTTCTTTCATCTCAGTAAAGAGAATTTCGCTCCACCAGCAGCCTAGGCTTTTATAAAATTGCCCATTGGGCTGCATGTTCGGGGGGCATAAACAAAGTCGACCCCCACTAACCCCAAGCCATTGCCCAAAAAAATAAAATCCAAAGCCCGAAAAACACGAGAGAGGAAAACTTTTTCATTATTATTATTATTAGCGCCGAAGATGGGGGTCTCCAGATACAGATACAACGGAGGGACCCAAAACAAAAACTCATCAGCATAATCAACGGGGGAAAAGGGCGGCGAATGTTGCATGCAACATGCACACAGCACTGCCTGATTACCGACTGACAGACTGATGTGCAGTTGTCGTCATTGCTTTGTGTGTATACAATAATTCCAGATACTGTATCCCCATTGTCCGTCAAGTGGACGGCCATCCGCAGATGTGAACCGGGGAGAAGTTTCCCTCCAGAGTTGTAATTACGGACAACTCGAGTGGAACTCCAGTTTCAGGACGGCCCGAAAATTTCGATTCAGGCGCAGCCTTATCGCCAGGCAAACCAATAAATTTCCAATTGCATTTCATTAGCTTTAAGCTTCAAGCTTCGAGCATTTCGGCCCAGACACTGGCCAAGACGGGCTGATAAATTGACTGCTGACGTGATTTGTGTACCAGAGACTCGGTTCCCACTTTCAAGGGGCCATGGCTATCGTTTTGATTAGATTTCTTGACGCTTGCCCCTCGGATTTTTCGTTATTTTATGATTCCACAATGGACTCCTGTTTCTGTTTCTCCGTTTCTGTTTTGGATCTTATGCAAATTTTCCAGTTTTGTTTGAAAGCGAGGTGGAGGAAGTCGGACGAGGTCTGGCAGATGCTTTCTATGCGATTAACAAGGTCTGGACATATTGATGGATGTCTTCAGATACGCCATCTGATTATCCAACTCGCCAGTGTGAGTGCGGTGTTGACTCGGTAAATCAAGTGAGGAAAGTCAATTAAATGGCCGCTGTATTAAATCGCTTTAAAAAGGAAATTATATAGTAAGCCATGCTGCTCCACCCCTGGCGATCGTTTCAATTTACTAAATTGATCCAAACTCATCCACCTCGCTGAGAACAAGTATAATTCTGGGAGAATGATAATTAAATTTTCAAGAACCAAAGGGAGCGCCTTCTGTGGAAACTCAAGCACTAAATGGAAGCCCCAGATAAGAAGAAAGGGCTGGGGAGGGGGAGTTGCCCTTTCCGAGAATCTTCATGAAGTGGATCTCGATGTGGATGTGGAGCAGGCGGGGCCGAGTTTGATGCTCGCTCAATGGGTTCAGTGTTTGTCAACTGCAATTAGAAATGTGGGATAGGAATGGGTTAGGAATGGGCTGCATCTGCCAGCTGCCACAATATTAGTTGCAGCTGATTAATGATTGAAGCGCATTCCACTCCTCGCTCTTTAAGGTGCCACTCCTCTCGCTTAGCCGAACAAAAAGTAGACAAAAGGCGACTTTAATGCCTGTTTATTGAGTGTCGGCCTCAAAACAAGGACGGCTGCATCCTGCTGAGTAGCAGCAGCTGCTCCAGCTCCAATTAGCCAGCACACGCCGCTCAAGAAAGGTGCAACGATAGGGTAAACATTCCGAAGGGCAACCTTGACTTGTGGCTACTCCGTAATTTGCCCAATGAACAGCACTTACGTAATTATTACATTAGCCAGGGGTCTTTGGAAGTCCCTCTATCGAGAGAGTTGACAGCTGGACTGTATTTACTGAGCATTAAAATTATGTTTTAATCGAATAAGGGACAAACCAAGAATTAAAACATTTTAAGTTAAGTCTAACTATAGTGAATTTGTAAGTAATTCATAATTTCACTTTGTTAAAGCGGAAGAAAATAATTTAAATAATTTTCATAATTATAAAACATTATTATAATATGTATAAAAATGTTTAGTTTTCTTTGTCTTATTTTCTCGCTCCCGTAAAATTCTCCCAGCTCGTTTCATTTTCCCATGACAATTTTCTTTTCTTTTTAATAGTTTCCTCTCGACAATCGTTTCTCGTTTCGTTTTGATAATTATCATTTCCCCGGGCTGTGCTTTAAACCACAATATTTTTCAGCAATTAAGAGAGACAAAGAAGAACCCTTTACTGCCGACCCTATAGAACAGGTAGCGCCTCGATCTCAATGGGACTCTGTTTAAGAATGCCAGACATGCGCCCTGGGTACCGCCGATATCTGGGATTTCGTGGGTCATTAGCCCGAACAGAAGCCGGCAAATCGATGCGGGTCACAGGTCGCCCTTTAATTAAGTGCCCTCATCCCATTCCCCTTTTTTCAACCATTTCTTTAAGTGTCTCTGGGCTGGCCCTGTGTGCCGAGTACATATGTTTACCGGGCTGATCAAATATTTACATGGCATTTACATCAAACACGGGGAAATGCAAATCACCCGACAGGGCGACAGACTGCCAGATGGGTGCAGACTGTTTGGCGGCATCCAAAGTCGGTTGAGTTGCAAGGCATTTGACATCGCTTTCCTCTTCCTCAACTCAACTTAAGACAACTCTCGACAAACAAAATTGGAGTAGACACTGCCATTTCCAGAGTACCTCAATCAAAGAAAAGTGAGCAAAATTGCTGCCTTTATATCAGCTCGGAAAAGTGAGGTCTTCAGGGAAAGGCCGGCGATCTTGGGATACTTTCGTGATACTTTCCTGATAGCTGCTGCTGCGAACATGTGTATCTCAGATTGCCATTGCCCATCGACCGTTTGGCCGGAAATTGTTATGGACTTGTGCGATCGGCGATCCGAGGCGAGCTAATTGAACTGGAAAACTTGAGCAGTTTTCCTTCGACGATTTTCACACTTTCTCGCCGACCGAGCAGTTCAAAGAGAAACGGCTATTAGAAATCAAAAACAACTTCAAAGTTGACGCCTGTCGGTGTGCGAAAAATTACAAATTAAAAACTAATTTTCCTTCTCCATCCCCTCCCAAAAAAAAAAACTCCACCTCCGATTTTCAGGCATGACTAATTTTGATTAGCTGCGCATGAAAATTTATGCACAGCAGCGGCGTAGTTGGAAAAATCAATCTTCATCAAGGATGCTGGCAAAAGTTGGCTGGAAGAACTGCATAATTAATTGCAATATTCTTTCAATTAAAATGTTTTGAGGGGCCAAGACACTCAGTAGTTTTATTTTTCTTTTTTGGGGGATGTGTAAGTCAAGCCTCATAAATCGTTTTCATTGAGGGGGAGTCCTCCCCTCCAATATGAATTTATTACAAATACCTCGCAGGATATAGGGATGATTGGGATGATGGGAGCCGTAGCATTTTCCTTTCTCTTCCATTTCCCGATTTTAATTGATCGCTTTCCACGCACGCAACGCGAAAAGCGGAATCGTGAGGGAGGGTGACACCTCTCGGTTTTTGGGACAGCTGTCCCGGAAAACAGGGAACCCATATCCATATGCGAGGGAGATCCAGGAGGGAGTTTCCCCTGGATTATCGAAAACGATTGTATATTCTATATACCAGTACAGTCAGAGCTAAATCGCTTGTTTTTGTTTGGCTTGCGAGATGTTGAACCGAAGTCATTAGCGGAAAATCAATGAAAACAAAGGAATATTTGTTTGGCTGAAATTTGGCAACCTCGTAAAGCATTTCCCACCAGCGTTTTGGAAAAAAGTACTCCACTTCCAGTGGGAATAACTTTAACTGAACAACTGCGACCAGCGAAAAAAAAACTAATAAAACTCCACAATGCAGCAGACAAAGTCTTTTATTATCCCCGTACTTTTGGTTCCCCCTTTTTGACATGTTTGTGCAATTTGTGTGTAGGCTACTGTTCGACTCGATTGCATGGGACATGGACGTGGTTAAGAGGGTGATTTACGGTTCGGTTTGAAGATCATAAAGTGATATTGCTTGTAAGCGTTGTTAAGGTAGAGGGTGGACTTGGTGATGTAAAGGTTTGGCGATTATGTGGCACAAACATGCAAATGATCAGCCATTAAAGTTCGGAAAATGGGAAACCTAATGAGTAATTACATTTTTAAGAACAATAGTTAGTTGAAATATTTTTTTATAATTAATTTACCCCGCTTTTCTCCCCACTACGCCTCTGTTTTAGCCTTTAGGAGGGGGATGTGCAACCTTTTCATCACTTGCATATGTAGAACTGAACTCAACTCATTTCGACATGCTCCATTAAACGTTTTGGCCATTGTTGCACATCTCCCTGCACCTATGGAAATCTCCATCTTCATGGAGCCCCCGTTTAATTTGTAGCTATTTTGGTGGATGGAAAGGAAAACAAATAAACCGATAGTGAAAGAGTGCCAGAGTGAGGCAGCTGATACTGCAGATTTTCCCGGTGCCCATAAAGTATTTTGCTGATTTTGCAATTATTTGTGTGGCTCGAGTGACGGGTAACTTTATAGTGACTCCGCCTGGGAATGAGATACGAATACCCTGGGATTGGGCTACCCTGGCAATGAACATTATACACGTAGTTGGGGAAACACAGCTTCCGCCTGGTTAATTTGTGCGGCAACTTGTTTGTTTATTTGCTTATCAGTTTTTATCTCGTTCTCTGCTTGTTAATTTAAGCAATTGTAGGTGAACTTTTCTGTGTTATCTTTCTGTGTCAGCAGTTTTTTTTTGTTGTTTGCGGGAGAACTTTTGCTGACCGGTTTGAAATACACATATTTATCCATTCATTCCAAGGTGGTTTTTGTTTTTGCACGTCACAAACACGTTTCTCATTTGGCTTTGTTTTTTTACCATTTATTTTTAGCTTAGGAGCTCTGCTCAATGAACCTTTTTGGTTCGCGTAATTCCGTTGTATTTCTTACAAATCTTCACTTCACTTCACGCAACACTTCGGTAATCAGTTGGGTAAACAGCCGCCAGCGATCACGCACTAGCAGATACTCCCGCTCGAAGGTAACACCCGTCAGATACTCGCGATACTCGACCGTACGTACTGCTCCGTTGGCTGTCGTTTCGAATCTAAACCCGCCGACGTTGAGCAAGATCAGTTGTGCGAGAGAGAGAGAGAGAAACGAGAGAGAGAGGGCGCTCCGATCAGCAATATGTTGCTACTTGCAGCGGCAACATGTTGCTAGTTGCTGGTTGCAAATCTAAAAACTCCTGTAACTCCAATTTCTTGTGCGTGTGCCTCGACTTCAAATGCGGAACTGAACATGACACACTCGACTCCAAAAATCCTTTGGCAGCCGCTCCTGCGACGACGCCGACTGCGCAGCAGCAGCAGCTGGGAAATGACGCCGACTTGTCGGCGACAAAACAAATAACAGAATCCAAAGGGAAAAACAAAAGCGGGGGGTGGGTGGATGCTCTGAAAGTTGGGCAGAGCCGGGTCCTTCAGTTTCTCAGGGGCGCTACTTCAAAAGAGTCGCAGGGCATCGGCTATCACGCAATGCGGAAGCAAAGTCCCGAGAATAGACCCTATACTCCAGTTGCCAAGCGTGTGAAAATACCGAATTACTATAATTATCTCCGAATTGGATAATGCTAACGAAAAGGAGATGTAACACAAAGGACCCTAAAATAATTGAATAGAATGTTTTCAAAATTGTATGGGTGTAGGCCTGATATGTTAATAATATAAAGAGTTTGATTCTTTATTTTAGGATTTTGATTATGTAGCGTGTAACGTTCGACTGAAGTGTTTGAATCGAGGAATCTGTACTTGCGGGCACGCTATAGGGTCCGGCACTAACTCGTCGGCTTTGGGGGTGTTGTTCTTGCTTTATACAGATCCTGACACTATCTACATATTATTATTAACAGACCAAGAATTGAGCGTGCTTGCGACAAAATCATAAGTTAGTTAACTAAACCGGAAGAAAATATAAATAAATTCGGAAAAACTAGAACTCAAAGACTCAAGAATAAGGAGAAATGAAAGAAAAGAAAGAGAGAAATCTTAACGAATGCGAAGCCTCGGATGTTGTTGAGCTCGCATGTTGCCCTCCCTACCTATGATCACCTGCCGCAAGAGCATGGCTCTGGTGACCCCTTATCTACCCTAAGACCGTGAAAACATCAGCTGAGTTCAGTTAATTGGGGGTTTTAGGCCTCCATTTTAATAAACAGTTTGCGGAAATAGATTATAATTAATATCCATGGGAATTAGCATATAATTTCAATCGTAATATAGTAATGGGTATAGAAATAGTAATATAGTTTATACAATGGCATGGGTATGTAATAATAATTGTAAATAATAATAATGTAATAATAAGGTATGTACTTTTTTAAAGTTTAGTTTAGATTTCAATTTGTTTCAGTGTACAAGGCCAATTTGTTTCGTTTGTTTTAAATCGCTTAGGATTGACAAAATGTTTTGCCTTCAAATTTCTTTCAGCGTGTAAACTAATTTGTTTTGTTGGTTTTAAACCAAATATTAATTCAAATAAATTCTTTTCATGTTGGCGCAAGTACTTAAAATATTTTCCATTATTGTATTCCTTAATTAATAGTTTAGTTTATAAATTCAAAAAAAAAAAAAAGCAAACTTCATCATTAGATTCGGGACTCAAGTATTATTCAAGTGGCCATTCAATCAAAAGTTTATGTTTAGTTTTCAAAATATAAAGATGTGCAAGAATAAAGAGAAAATTATATAACTCACGGCAACTTATCCTTCGGCGAAAGATCGATCTCCCGACTCTGGTGTGCTGTAAAAGATTATGGCGTCTTGCACCATAGGGTTAAGATAAACTCAAAAACACTCGATATTTTTGCAAAACGATTTAAATAAAACTTTTAGCCATTATTTGTCCCGATATCTTAGACGCGAAAAATAGGTAATTAAATTTAGGTTGTATTTATAACAAACTAATTAATTTTAAACACTTCATTATATTTCATAGATTTTCCAATGATTTGGTTTCCACATGGTTTTGACTTTAGTTGCAGGTTAGAAACGTTCGCAAGTTTTGCAAGCGACTGGGTCGATTTTAGAAATTTTCTCCAAAAGACAATAGAGGGTTAAACCCATTTGACATTATAGGTTGTGTTTGACTACGCCCACGTGTGTATGTGCAGACCGTTGCTGCATGGGGGTGCTTATGTACAAGTCAATCAAAAAAAAATATCACTCAAAAAAAAAAATATGAGGTTCTGCTTCGAAGACGTTGCAAAAATTTATTCACACATGACCACTGCTGCTGCTTTTGTGTGTGAGGGCTGCCAAGAGATCACCCGCACGTGTGTAGGATTGGCGGCTGTGTAGGTGTGCAGATGCATAAACGCCAGGTGCGCAAAAAAAACCCGCCGTAAGTTCGCTGCGCATGCGTGAAAGCTGCTGCTGCTGTTGATGTGTGCGACACTGCTGGTGATCACTTGCGCATCCACATGTATATGTCTGGCCTCATGGGGATGAAGTGCATGGGTGTTCGTTGGTTAGATACACGTGAGTTTTATGGGGGTGCTCCTGGGGACATCCGCGTATTTCGATGGCTAGGTACTCCTGGTTTTATGGGGTGCTCCGGTGGACATCCGTAGGTTTCATTGGTTAGGTACGCCTGGTTTTCATGGGGGTGCTCCAGTGGGCATCCGTATTTTTGGTTAGGTACGCCTGGTTTTCATGGGGGTGCTCCAGTGGACATCCGTATTTTTTTGGTTAGGTACGTCTGGTTTTCATGGGGGTGCTCCAGTGGACATCCGTATTTTTTGGTTAGGTACGCCTGTCAACCTCGACTTTACATCCCGCTAACTGGGCACAACCTAACAATTGGGAGCGGCAACGGTAAACACCTAATAAAATACACTATTCTCGAGCATATCTACCTTTAGATTGAGCCCCGAGAACGTTTTGGGGTTATGCTGAATTTTTCCCGGGTCGTTGGCGGCCAAAATTTTGCCAATCCTACCCAACGGAAAACTCGCTGCTGGCCGGGACACACGTTAGGAGCCGGGCCGACTTTAATTTTCCCTAAAACACGGATGGGATTAGATTCGGAAAACTAGCAATTCGCCGGGGAACTTACGGGAAACGTTTCAGCTTTGGCTGCTATCTTTATTTATCTTTTCACTTTCGAATCGCAATACTAGCGATATGCACGCGTACCCGAGTTTAGATTTCGTATTTTCTGGATAGAACTCGGAACTCAAATTTTTTTTGCATGTGCACGCCACGACGGTTCGATTGAAAAGAAATAGAACGGATCCGGAATATGTTGGCCTAGGCTGCCGACGGAAATGCATCGCAGCTGATTACCAAGTCATAAGCTTTCCGGAGCTACCCTGGTCCGGCTGATACTACGATATTACGATAGTCCCTATCAGTTGGCATCTCCAAAAAAAATACTAATTAAACAAAGCTGCCAATTAGGGTTTAAACCGAAGCTTAGATTAAACTAAAAAAAAAAAATAAAAAAAAAACCCATAGACTACTTTCAGGCTGAACTAAAAGAAACGTCGCTTCAGTCGCCGCTACAAAGCCCCCCCGATAGAATCAGGCTAGGGTATGTCCTTGCTGATACCCTAGACTGATTAACGACTGAAGACGCGTTACTGTCGGATATCTTTCGCATGATATGTGCCTAACAACCGTCCTTGTAAATCTTCTAGTTCGTAATAAGCGCTTCCTAGCTTTTTCCGAACTCTCGCTTTTACAAAAGAAGGACCGAATTTGGCATTGTAGCCAGTCTGAAAACAACTCTGTTTAAAGTTCCGACGAAATACTTCTTGCCCTTCGGCAAAGGACACGATTCGAGAACGAAGATTATAACGCTTTTCGTTTTCGTCGTGCTTTTCCTGCATTCCCTAACATTCTGCCAAAATTCTTGTATACGCTTTGAACTACGAGATTTAAGCTGTTTCATTTCAGGTATATGGTCCATTTCCGGGATAATCAAGTTTTTTAATTCTTGGATTTTGCTATGAAGCAAAGGACTAGCAGATAGTTTTAGTTCGTCAGGGAGATTGGGTGACACAACTATAGCTGCGTCAACTATTCTTCGGTCATTGTGGCTTGACTCCGAACGGCAATCGAAGTCTTCTGTTTAAATGGCGACCTCGACATGCCGGGTTTGTAGTTTTTTGAACACTTACTACAATTTGGCTTGTATGTGTTGGCTGCTCCACAGCCGTAACAAAAGATACGTCTCTCAGATACACAATCCTGATATCTATGCCCTTCCTTGCGACAATTCCAACATAACAAAGAAAAAGCTTCGATTTCTACCTCATTTTCGGATTCTATTCCTTCAATACCTTCTTGGTCTTGATTGAGCTCGGAGACTTCTCGCTTAAAAGTAGAACCTCGAGCGTATCCCGAATACCGCTTTATATCGGCCAAAAAGTCTTCACGTCGACGACAAATCTCTCTTAACTCCGATACAGATTTAATTTCGATATTTAAAAGTTCATGTCTGATTTCGGGACGTAAGTTGTTCTTCAGGACCCGAACTAGTTTATGCGGCGTCCATGGAACATCTAGCTGATCAACTAATCCTGATACAGCCTCATAAAAGCAATCAAAAGTTTCATTTTGCTTTTGCTTAGTGTTCCTAATTAACTCCTCGATATCTTCGTCATCCCTACTCGGTCTAAACTGTAGACGTAAAGCTGAACAAAATGAGTCCCAGACAACTTCGCCATGTGCTTTGTGATAACGCCAATAAAATTCATTGGCTTTGCCGTCAAAAAGCACGCTTGCATTCTTACAAAGTACAGCAAAGTTTCCTTCTAACGTTTCCTTCGTGAGTGTCTCTACTCTATATATAAAATTGTCTACCGATACCCCTACTCCTGAATATTTAATCTTCCAACCATTTAGTATATGCACAACTTTATCCGGGCGGTTCAACAAGTCAGTCGTGGCATTTCTCTGGGAACCAGGAGAAACCATATGAAGACGGGAATTTTCAAGATGTTCACTCAATGAATCGGACCGACTATTCATACGTCCTATGCCTTCAGAAGCAGCTTGCTGAATATTATCAACGTGACTAGTTTGTGACGCCAAAGCTCTGGTTATGCTGTCTGTTACAGAAGTTTGAATTAGTTCTGTCACTTTATCCGAAAGAGTAGAGAGTAGTCTCCGTTCCATGGCTAGTAAGGTAATAGCGTTAGCGGTTATTACGTTCGTCGTATTATTACCACTGTTATTGGTATTTGTGTTAAGTCCTGATGTGGAAGGTCCTCCATCTACCGGTGAGTTATCAGTACCATCAGACAGCTGCTTACTTTTTGATCGACTGCGAGTTTGTAGCGCTAAACTATCAGGTGGCTTCCCAACTGTGGGTCTACAAGCAGACTTGCAAACTGGACATTGTGCACTTTTCTTAAAATGGGCTTCTATACACTTCTTGTGAAATTCATGTTGACAAGAGGTTGTAAACTTTTCGACGACGTTAATGTCGTCTTTACATATCGGACAAACTGCAGCTGGGACGCCTTCGGCCTCCCTATTCGGAGATCGGTCTAGACCCATAATGCAGATAACGTAATAATATTCCTTAGAAAAAAAACCAAAAAAAATGCTTTGACAACAGCTAACAAACTGCAACCAAAGTTTCAACCAAGGAAATGTATTTATATTTCTATAAAAATTTGGAAAAACCCAAAAAAAATAACAAAAAAAATATACGGAAAAGATATTACTGAACTCCTTGCTAGATGTTACACGAGTCGAAAGGTATTAAAATAAAGATTCTCGGAAGCTATAGAAAATAAAAGAATGCTGCTTAAGTTTATAGAACCTATTCCATAATCCAAAAGAAGGGAAGTAGTTACTTCTTTATCACGGACAGCGGACAGTGGCCTGTTCACAAACAGATTTGCATGTATTCCAGCTTATGACAAAAGAATTTAATACTTCTGAAAAAATAATAACTTAAAGATTTCCACCAACTACTTGTGGATACGGCACAGCTCTAAAGTGATGCCAGTATTTTCCGAACAGTTAAGTTACTGTCTATCTTTAACTTAGAGAGAATTGTTAGTTCAACGACTGGTGTTTTAAGCTGGGCCAGAAGACCTAAATTGATTTTTGTCCATCTGTTTTCCTCCGACTAATAGCAACCTAATCATTTCTGCTAAATTTAGGAAAATTCTTTAGTTAACTTTAATTTCGGACAGCTAGAAATAATAATATTCACTCAGCATGTTTTCCAAGACAATTTAAATTGAACAAAAAGAATTTTAAGAAAAATAGAAAATAAAGTTGAAATCAAAAGAAAGAAAGAAATTGAATTTATTTACCAGTGAGTCTTATAGAATAAAAAAAATTCAGTAAGGCCCCTACACGTTGGGCGCCACTTTTTCTTATTAATAATAATAAATTATAACTGTAGCGTGTAACGTTCGACTGAAGTGTTTGAATCGAGGAATCTGTACTTGCGGGCACGCTATAGGGTCCGGCACTAACTCGTCGGCTTTGGGGGTGTTGTTCTTGCTTTATACAGATCCTGACACTATCTACATATTATTATTAACAGACCAAGAATTGAGCGTGCTTGCGACAAAATCATAAGTTAGTTAACTAAACCGGAAGAAAATATAAATAAATTCGGAAAAACTAGAACTCAAAGACTCAAGAATAAGGAGAAATGAAAGAAAAGAAAGAGAGAAATCTTAACGAATGCGAAGCCTCGGATGTTGTTGAGCTCGCATGTTGCCCTCCCTACCTATGATCACCTGCCGCAAGAGCATGGCTCTGGTGACCCCTTATCTACCCTAAGACCGTGAAAACATCAGCTGAGTTCAGTTAATTGGGGGTTTTAGGCCTCCATTTTAATAAACAGTTTGCGGAAATAGATTATAATTAATATCCATGGGAATTAGCATATAATTTCAATCGTAATATAGTAATGGGTATAGAAATAGTAATATAGTTTATACAATGGCATGGGTATGTAATAATAATTGTAAATAATAATAATGTAATAATAAGGTATGTACTTTTTTAAAGTTTAGTTTAGATTTCAATTTGTTTCAGTGTACAAGGCCAATTTGTTTCGTTTGTTTTAAATCGCTTAGGATTGACAAAATGTTTTGCCTTCAAATTTCTTTCAGCGTGTAAACTAATTTGTTTTGTTGGTTTTAAACCAAATATTAATTCAAATAAATTCTTTTCATGTTGGCGCAAGTACTTAAAATATTTTCCATTATTGTATTCCTTAATTAATAGTTTAGTTTATAAATTCAAAAAAAAAAAAAAGCAAACTTCATCATTAGATTCGGGACTCAAGTATTATTCAAGTGGCCATTCAATCAAAAGTTTATGTTTAGTTTTCAAAATATAAAGATGTGCAAGAATAAAGAGAAAATTATATAACTCACGGCAACTTATCCTTCGGCGAAAGATCGATCTCCCGACTCTGGTGTGCTGTAAAAGATTATGGCGTCTTGCACCATAGGGTTAAGATAAACTCAAAAACACTCGATATTTTTGCAAAACGATTTAAATAAAACTTTTAGCCATTATTTGTCCCGATATCTTAGACGCGAAAAATAGGTAATTAAATTTAGGTTGTATTTATAACAAACTAATTAATTTTAAACACTTCATTATATTTCATAGATTTTCCAATGATTTGGTTTCCACATGGTTTTGACTTTAGTTGCAGGTTAGAAACGTTCGCAAGTTTTGCAAGCGACTGGGTCGATTTTAGAAATTTTCTCCAAAAGACAATAGAGGGTTAAACCCATTTGACATTATAGGTTGTGTTTGACTACGCCCACGTGTGTATGTGCAGACCGTTGCTGCATGGGGGTGCTTATGTACAAGTCAATCAAAAAAAATATCACTCAAAAAAAAAAATATGAGGTTCTGCTTCGAAGACGTTGCAAAAATTTATTCACACATGACCACTGCTGCTGCTTTTGTGTGTGAGGGCTGCCAAGAGATCACCCGCACGTGTGTAGGATTGGCGGCTGTGTAGGTGTGCAGATGCATAAACGCCAGGTGCGCAAAAAAAACCCGCCGTAAGTTCGCTGCGCATGCGTGAAAGCTGCTGCTGCTGTTGATGTGTGCGACACTGCTGGTGATCACTTGCGCATCCACATGTATATGTCTGGCCTCATGGGGATGAAGTGCATGGGTGTTCGTTGGTTAGATACACGTGAGTTTTATGGGGGTGCTCCTGGGGACATCCGCGTATTTCGATGGCTAGGTACTCCTGGTTTTATGGGGTGCTCCGGTGGACATCCGTAGGTTTCATTGGTTAGGTACGCCTGGTTTTCATGGGGGTGCTCCAGTGGGCATCCGTATTTTTGGTTAGGTACGCCTGGTTTTCATGGGGGTGCTCCAGTGGACATCCGTATTTTTTTGGTTAGGTACGTCTGGTTTTCATGGGGGTGCTCCAGTGGACATCCGTATTTTTTGGTTAGGTACGCCTGTCAACCTCGACTTTACATCCCGCTAACTGGGCACAACCTAACAATTGGGAGCGGCAACGGTAAACACCTAATAAAATACACTATTCTCGAGCATATCTACCTTTAGATTGAGCCCCGAGAACGTTTTGGGGTTATGCTGAATTTTTCCCGGGTCGTTGGCGGCCAAAATTTTGCCAATCCTACCCAACGGAAAACTCGCTGCTGGCCGGGACACACGTTAGGAGCCGGGCCGACTTTAATTTTCCCTAAAACACGGATGGGATTAGATTCGGAAAACTAGCAATTCGCCGGGGAACTTACGGGAAACGTTTCAGCTTTGGCTGCTATCTTTATTTATCTTTTCACTTTCGAATCGCAATACTAGCGATATGCACGCGTACCCGAGTTTAGATTTCGTATTTTCTGGATAGAACTCGGAACTCAAATTTTTTTTGCATGTGCACGCCACGACGGTTCGATTGAAAAGAAATAGAACGGATCCGGAATATGTTGGCCTAGGCTGCCGACGGAAATGCATCGCAGCTGATTACCAAGTCATAAGCTTTCCGGAGCTACCCTGGTCCGGCTGATACTACGATATTACGATAGTCCCTATCAGTTGGCATCTCCAAAAAAAATACTAATTAAACAAAGCTGCCAATTAGGGTTTAAACCGAAGCTTAGATTAAACTAAAAAAAAAAAATAAAAAAAAAACCCATAGACTACTTTCAGGCTGAACTAAAAGAAACGTCGCTTCAGTCGCCGCTACAATTATGATTATTTGTTACAGCTATTCAAATTATGATTTTATGACATCCTTCTAAAATAACCAAGGTATTCAGAGTTTTAAAAAGGTATTTACTATAGTAAAACATTGCTTTGGCCAATATATGGCCACTATGGCCTTTTCTAGATAGAAATCCTACAATCTTATTATATTTGACCTTTAAACGTGAGAAATGGTCCCTCATGCCAATACAAATTTATTTATGTAGACAAGCGAAACTTTCTAATCCGGCGTTCAGTGCGCAGGGGATTTGGTCTGCCGGCAAGGTCTGATCCAGAATATCCTGCAGGATGGCCACAGACCAAAGTCAGGCGCCAATGTGGCGGCACTGACGGGGCGTACGTATGTTTTCGTCGTCTGCCCGCCCCATCGACGACCCCTTATTCAGATGTGCGCCAAACTATGCAGAGCGAAAAAATTACAGACGCAGCTTCCTTGGCGGCCAGGACAACAAAGTGGAAAAAATTGCAAATTTGTGTTTTGTGGCTGGTCGTAAGGCCAAAGTGAAGGACAGCCCGGTGGGGAAGCATCAGCAGCTTCTTTGCGCCCGATGTCGTTTATTTTTGGCGCGAGACTCCGCGGCGCCACTGAAAGCCGAACGGAACTGAACTAACTGTCTGCACACACTTTTGCACTTTCATATGGAGGCCAAGTCACAAGGACCGGGACATAATAAAGTTGTAAAAACTTTTCTGGGTGGTTTGCTTAACGAGTCTAGTGGGGCGACAGCTAAAAAAATGATTGATTGTCACCAATCGAGATGAGGCCGGGTTATTGGCTTTAGAACTCCCCTACATTCCGGTTGACTTTTGCCCGGGCACAGCATAAATTACCGACTTGGCATTAGTTTAACTGTCTTTGGACGCAGCCATTGGCATAAGTCCCAAATGGTTTATTAGCAAATAGCGGCGTAGAATTGATTTCATGCTCGAGTGGTGACAGCTATATAAATATGATGGATGCTTGGGAAAAATAAACGGAATTAATGGGAAATATATGTGGGACAAGCACTACCATTTTTGATATCGAACCGAAATAATATAAATAAATGGTTTTTAATTGTCTTTCACTTAAATTTAAATGCTTTTAGTATTACATACCCAATCTTTAGATATAGTACAAGATATTGCAAATAACGGTTCACTTACCTAAAAGAAAAAGAGCAATACATTAGTTTTATTAGTTATAATGGCCACTTAAAGGTAAATCTACAAAATAAGGAACTAAATTACTTGTGAGCATGAACCTGAAGCCCATGTCGCATTTTTTACTTGAGACAATCAACAACATTTTCGTTGCCCCCATTAAGCAATTTAGATGATTGCTCAGCTTGCAGCTTAGGGTCACTTAAAGGGTAACTTAGTCGAGGTAGAAAAGAGATGGGAGACAATCAAAGAACTACAGAAATAATTAAATTAAATGTATTTGTGATATATTATAATAAGTTTTGAAATTCTATTTGGTGTTTAGTTGTCCTCTAATATGAATTTTCCTCTTATATTTCCAAGTGCTTTCTGATCCAAATCAATTAAAAGGCTAGCAAACAAACACAAAACATACCCCATCTTAGCATATTTTACCCCACTTATATTCATAGGTACTCTCCCCGTTCTCCACTATCCTCTATCTCAAACTCATTCAGTTCAGATAGAGTCATCTGGCATTTGCTCTGAGATTTGGCGCGAGTTTTCGGCGCTTGAGGCGATCAGTCTAATGTTTTATAGTTATGCTTCTTTGTCTTATCGCCGGGTCGTAGGGGGGGAATAGTTTGAGGGGGGTTGCTTGGGGTCTCTATCACGCTTTTAATGTTATTACACTGGCATGCATGGAGTCCGTTCTGTCCCCTGACCCGCCCCCGGTCACTTGGGTCAATTCCGAGTGCGTGATAAATGGGCGCGTTGCGTGGCGTTTCCCCTCCCCCCGTTTTGCAGTTCGTAGCTTGATGTTTTTGTTGTGGTTTAGTATTTATGGTCAGTGATAAGATTGCGCAATTGGGGTTTTTCTACACCCAAAGTGTGGCAGGGGGCACGAACTGAATGGAGTTCGACTCAGCCGAAAGCTGTTTAAAGTTGATGTAGGTTGGAAGTTTTATAAGCTGCTTGGGGTTTATGCGAGCGTCTGAATAAAGCGTATTATGAACTACCATAAAGCTTAGCCTGATAAGGAGGTTTTGGGGAGGGGAAAGGTGGGTCATAAAAAGGGATATTCCGTTGGGGGATTGGCTCAAAATAAAGTGGCTTCTTCTCGGAGAAGAAATTCACCATAAACTTAAATAAAATAATTATCTTTAATTAAATATTATTGTTTAGTTTAGAAAAATAGCAAAGTAAACAGAATTGTTTTTAAATAGATCTATGGATAGTTTAAGTCCAACAATCTAGCTTCTCTTCGAAATATAAGTGAGTAAGTGTTCCAAAATTAAAGGGCAGAAAACAAAAATATTCCCAGTCCTCCGGAAACTACCCACATTCGAGTACTCATCTCGAGAGCATTGCGAAAAGTTCACAAACTGCATTGTCAGACTTTCAGTGCCCCCCTGCCACATCTCAATTTCCTCGAACAAATGCGAAAAACCAAGCCAACTGCCAATGTGTGGAAGCTTCAGTTTTCCCAACTACCGCAAAGTGAAATTTCATGACGTCGAAGCCTCCACCACGGGCGTCTGTCAATAAAAAATACTCGTAATAAAAAATAAAAAAAGCGAATGGCAAATAATATGCGGCCATGGCAAAACTGCTGACAGACTGGCAAGAGACGTGGATTGAGGAGGTGAAATAGATCGATAGACAGACTGAGGAAGTGCGGGAGCGACATATCGGCATTTATGCCATTATAGCCCCAGGCAGAAATTTAATTAACGCAGGAAACTTTGGCCAAGACAATGCCAGGGAAAGCCAAGCCGAAGGAAAACGACATCAAAGTCAATGGGCAATTAAAAAGTTTTTAATCCACAATGGGCGGGGCGAGAGGAGAGAGACAGAAATGGCAAAGAAGTAGCGAAACTGTAGTTAAAAATCCCAGAACCACTTGAAATTGTAAAGCAATTCAAAACTTTTATTTTGACGCACAAGCATTTGAGTGTTTGTTAACTTAATTGAATTGGGCTTTAAAGAAAAAACCTCTTAAAAATTAGCTCAAAAATCATGAAATATAGTTCACTTTTCCCGGCAAATAAATAATCCCAACTTGTCATTTTCGTATCTTAGGTGTGATCACAATGGCGGCAAAGTTTGACCAGCCAACTGCAATTCCAGTTCAAGTTTTCGCATTACGGCAAATGTACTTTTCTCGCTCGGCCCACTCGCAGATAAATCATGCTCAAGGCGACCCATTTTCCCGGCCACTTTTCCCCACCCAAGCACCTAATCCACTTAACCAACCCGACTCGGCTGCAGACCGCATATCAGACCATATCAGCTGGCAGAGATTCCGATTCTGGTCGGCATAACTCCATTGCAATTATTCTGTGCCTCCACATTGTTTGCACTTTTATGGCAGCTGGGCAGCGAGGAGTTCTTCGCTCCGCTGGCAAAGTGGCAAAGTGTCGGGGGAAATTGGTAAAAGTCGCCATCAACTTTAAGTTTGTGTCCATCAAATCGCCATCGAATCCATCAGGCCGATTTTTGGCAATTTACACGTGCGCCTTGACCTTGGCCCCAGACTCTCCCACACCCACTTAGTATTGTGGAAAGTGTGGAAAAAGTAAAAGATTTATGCTGTCTGCCTGTCTGGCCCCGATAAATTTGATGGCCCAAGGTGCGGGTGGGGGATGCTTAGGGGAATGGCTATAAAATACTTTATAGCGCTTCGACAATGTAGACAAGCATAAAATTTACAACGACTCCCGCAAACTCCATCTCCATCCCTCACGGAATGCAATTTAAACTTTGTTTTCATTTTGTAATGAAAATTGTTGGCAAGAAAATTTGTAAATGAAATCAATTTCAGACCCATATGGAGGTATATTAAAAAAAGTCACCCGAAAGTGGGCAAAAGTTGGGCTCCTGCTCCTCAAGTGCCTTTGTCTGCCGCGGAAGTTTATCAGACTTTTGCGTGACTTCTGTTGACAACACGCACACATACCATTTTATAGACAGTCACCGTCTAAGTCTTTTAGTCTGTACACTGGGAAAAAGAATATTTAGTTATTGGACTAAATATTTATTTATAAGAAACTGATCTTTTTAATTTTTATTAAAAACGAAATTACTGAAAAATTCTGATACATAAAAAAGTAGAGATTTTAAAAATAATTACATTAACAAATACAGACAGCTTTTCATTTATTTTTCTCCGTGCTTTGAGCATCTCAAACGGAATATGACGGAAGGCAACTTGGCGGAAAAAGTTGAAAAGTTGAATGCAAGCTGACTGCCTGATAAGCGAAGCGAATGAATCTTTCAAAGCGGCAAAGCTTTTGGCACACCATTCGGTAGGAAACCATTTCGCTGAAGGTGGAGGTGGATGGGATGTGGAGCAGCCCAGTTGCCACATTCTTTCTTTCAGCACTTTTTCAGCATCGCCCCTGAACGTAGGCCATGAAAATGCGCAAAATGCTGCAACAGCTGCGGGAACCAAATAAATTGTGGCCCAAAGTACACGGCATAACCACTTAAATTAATGGCCGGGCACAATGCAGACGACGAGGTTGAACTATAAAAGATGCGGTGTGCCAGATTAGGCCTGCAAGTATTTCCCTTTTTTCCATAAATTATTCAGCTGAAATTAAATTGCCTGGTGGTTTTCGGTTTTTAGTGCCAAGTGGCAATTGCATTTAAACAATCCCTAGCATGCTTTTTGGATTGTTATGGAAATCGGGGTAAGATTTATTTGTTGGTGCTAATAAGGCTGTTGAAAAGTCCAATTTAAGGCACAATAAATTTTCTTGGAATTTATTGGAAACATTTGTACTTAATTTTTTGTATAAATATATATATTTTAATGCACAAATACCAAAAACCCAAATTTTAATAAATATAATTAAATAGTTTAAACTATAAAGAAGTATATGTTTTAGTTATAAATTCCCTTCTCTGCGATAATAAACTTCTAGAAAAATTTTCAAAAATTTTTGAAATGTTTTAAAGTAATTGGACAAATGATAGAATGATTTTATGTCAAGAAGTTCTTAAGTGATAAGAAATGACACTAAAAGTTTCTTGGCCTGTCAGTGAGTCTCTTTCACCCAAAAGCGTGACAGCGGTAAACTTGCTGGCAGTAAGTGCAGTCGGGCAGAAGGATTCGAATGCACTCACAATTCATCTGAACTTAAACTAAGCATTTCCATTTCCATGGCTTTGGCTATGGCCATGGTTAGAGTACTCACATTGGTTGACAGCTGGCTGCTCAGGCTGAGCACCTGATCCCGGGCATCCTGCAGTTCGCGCTTCAGTCTCCTGATTTCGTGGGCCTGCCGCTCCTCCGCATTTCCGTACAAGGAGCTGCCCCCGGACAGCAAGGAGGCGGCACTGCCGTGAACTGAAACGGAAACGGAAACAGAACGTCAGAGTTGCATTAATCCGCTTTTGAGCCTGCACTTAACTTTAACAAAGTAACTGTTTCTTTAAAAAATATTTTATAATATATAAGAATAATAAATAAATGTTTTTTGAGTACATAATAGAAATTACAGATATTTAAAATAAAATTAAATTAAATAATATTTTGTACAACTTGATACTAAGAAATCAAAATTAAAATATATTCTAATTTAAATTCGATATAATATAAACCCTTTAATCAAATTGAACTGTTTAATCCTTAAAATCTTTTCGAGTGCTTTTCCAATTCTCACCTTCGTCATTCTTCTTGGGATATGTGAGCCGATGTCCAACCATTCCCCCACCTGCTCCTGCGAGCGATGTGGATCCATGGGTGGGCGATAGAACCGAGGCAGCTGCGGCTGCGGTGAAGGGGCCGCGGTTGAGGGGCGTTGGCGAGGTGGGCTGGCTCCAGGCGACGCCACCCACACTGACGCCCACTCCGGGATTACCCTGGGCCGCCTGCGATTGAGCCGCCATCGCAGCTGCCATTTGGGCCGTGAGAACGCCGTTGGTGCCGACGGGCAGGCAGTAGTACGGCTCGATTTCCACCTCGCCTCCGCGGCTCAGCATCGAGGGATACATCTTCTCGGATTTCGTGGATCTGAAATGGAATCTCATTAGTCTCGTGTGGCGCCTCTAATTTGACATGCAATGAGTGCGTGAATGATGCCAAAGCAAATGTGTTTTCGATTCTGAGGCATTGAAATGGAGGTAGTTTACAAAAGAATGTTTTTAAATAATATGTAAAATCAGCTGAATATAATAACCACATCCTAAACCATCAGCCTGGCAGTATTTATCCCAATTTCGATTACTTTCTTTATTCACATATCTCAATTTTTCATCACTTTTGTGACGGGTAAATGTGGTCAGACAGTTGCAAATTTCCGTAGCGTTTGTCAAACCAATGAGGGCAATTTCATTATGAAAACTGAACACTTCTGGGCACCTCAAAAACGCCCACATTTCCGTTTAATTCTGTTACAAATTGGATGTGGCCAGTGTGTATCTGAATGATAAGGGTTCTGGGTGGAGCTGGAGCCATCGTTGCGTTTAAGTCCCTAGACAAATTGTCATAAAATGCACAGATTTCTAGAAGCTCACACAATGACCACCGCTCCACAAACAGAAATGGGATTCAGGATTCAGGATACAGTCCATCCCATCCTGTCCTGTCCACTTGCGCCGCTCTGATAACTGTGACATTAATGGCATTTTCCATGCAAATCTAATATTACGTATACGTCATGTGTGCCCCTGTTGGTGTGGGTGTGAGTGTGAGTGGGTTCTGTTGTTTGCTTTCGGTGGTGAGAGCTGTCGGTTTTCCCTGGGGCTATTTGCCACAAACTTTGGGTGAGTGTATGGCACTGTAAAATTTGATAACAAGCCACCGAACTGGTTGCAAGAGTTTCCACTTCTCCCCACACAATCCTCTGCCCACTTCCTATTGCATAATTGATGTCGAAGCATTGAAAGGAAAAGCCTGGCACATATAAACGGAGAAAGCAGATTTAGGAAATCAGAGGAGGGAACTTAGAAACTATCGAAATATTTTGCTTGTTTAATTAACATATTATCAACTTGAACAATTATTATTTACTTTAATTTTATTATTCTTATTTTTCCAACTTTTCGAACACATTTTCTCTGCGGCTCTGTGGAACACTTTTTAGTGAACCACTCGACCGTCGAAAACAGACTTCAGTTGAAAACCCGCTGACGAAGCAAACAAAATGGGGAACTTTACCCATCTGCTCCCTTGCCAAGTCAGGGGTTTGCAAACCTATTGACATGTCAAATAATAATCTGGCCATCCACAACACCTCACAGCCAGCAGGCTACTCTTTGTTTTTTTACGTTTTCCATTTGCCATTTGCCGTTTGGCTTTTTTATATTTTCTGTGCACGGTTTTCCCAACTCGTTTTCCCAAAGAGCTTTCGCATTGTCCGTGGGCGACACCCGAGCATCGGAGAACTTTGCCCTTTAAATAACTGGGCGTGTCGCCATTCTCAACTTTTTTCGGTTTAAAGTGAATCTTTAAAATATGCACAGCGACACGTGAAAAAAACAAGCATATGTCCCAGCAACATGGAGGCCACAAGCCGAAGGTGAGTTCGCTTGGCTTTTTCCGAGTGAAAAACAGAAATACCAAAAGTTGTTTGCATACTTAAAGGGGAGGTAGAGAGTAAAATACAGCTGACAGAGAAAACATGGCGTACGTTTATGATAATCGTTTTCATTTTATATAAAGGAGCAGAGAAAGAAACTAAATTCCTATTTACACATTGAAAGGATTGAAGATTGATAATCCATTATATTTTTAAATATTTTAAAGTGTCATGGGTGACAAATGTCATGGGCTGACAGTGTCACCAGTAGTTAAAAAGAAGAAAAATGTGCCATTTTGTAAGAAAACATTTTGAAGCAGACACAAACTATAATGCCAACATTCAAGGATGATAAGCATGCAACATGTGAAAAGAAAATTGCAAAAAGAGGCAAAACTGAGGCAGATTATTTGTGGCAAGTGTGACGGCAAAGGAAAAAGTTTAGCCAAGTTTTATAGATGAGACGCAAAATGGTTGTGCTGAAACTCTGTGGTCACCTTGGATATGTCCGTTCTTTCAAGTAGCTTTTCAAGGGTAACCGAATTTACAGAGGGAAGAGAGAAGAATGGAGATAAAGATACATACATTCATGCAGAAGGGGAAAGGATAGACACTTTGTTGATGAATAGATACCAACCTAATGCTGTTGCTGCGGTTCATGCGCGGACTTTGGACATAGGGCGACTCATTGCCCGCCATTTGACCCGCCATCTGACCCGGTCCTCCGGATCGGTTGTGTATCATCTTGTGGCCATGCCGGGTCATCGCCGGAGAACCGATCTGCAGCTGCTCGGCGGACTCACCGTCGGACAAGCGACTGCCGGCCGTATTGCTGTGCTTCAGCCACATGGCGTATGAGCTATATTCGGGCTTGACCTCCGCGTAGGTTTGCGTATCTGAGAGGGATCCATCGTGACGGGCTCCGCCGCGATTGGAGATTCTGTTGAAGAGTTCAATAATTTATAATAAGTAAAATATTTAAATTTAAATGCTTACCTGTGCTGAAATACATGCAAATCGCTGCCAGGCTTGGGCAGGCTATGCGATCCGGTGGCTAGACGCTCCCTGATGGACTGGCTCAATTGGGTGGCCGTTGGTCCGGTTAAAGAAAAACTCCGATGCTGAGTATTCGGGGGTAGCTCTGAAATACCCAGATATATCATTAATAACCCTTTCGATTTATCAGATCACTGCTACTCACTGTTCATGTCATTGGGCAAGGTCTGAGTACCGCCTGCAATTTTGCGACCGCTCGCGGTCCTCGGAACCGCCGATACGTGGGCGGTACGACCGCAGGGCAGTCCATTGGAGGCCACTCCTCCCGTGGCCATCATCATGGCAATGTTCTGCTGCTCCGCGGTGGACGTGATGCTGCCATTGGCCCGCTTCACATAGCCAAAGCTGGGCGGAACGCCCTTGGTTCGCGACGAGGAGGAGGGGGAGCCCTGCTTGGAGGAGCCGCCACTACCACCGCCCATGCTGCGACGGGAGGGAGAGGATTTCTCCGACTTGTCCATCTTTGGAGCTCCGTTGAGCGGTTCCGGCATTTTGCCCCAATTATCGCGTCCATTTCGAGATCCTGGCCGATGATGGGGACTGCCATCCATTTTACCGCCGCCTCCGTTGTTGTTGTTATTGTTGTTGTGGGCGTGGGTGGTGGTGGAGCCGCCGCTGGAGCTGGCCTGACTGGCCGCGGAGCTGCCGTTCGCGGCGGTTCCGATGCTGTCCAAGGAGCCGCGACTATTGCGAATGCTAAAAGTACAAAAAAACCAGGAAATATTAATTTAAAATTTAAGAAATTTTCTTCTTAAGATATAGGCATATTTCAATCTGGATGTATGCCCACAAAAATGTAACCATTTGTTTTATATATTTTTATAAACTTATCTCATATTAAGGTACCAAGAGAAAATGTTTTTCTTCCTTCATAAATAACAATGAATAAGCCTTAATTTAAAGGAGCTAATTGGCCAGCAGCTCGTTAAAAGCGGAAAGCAGCAGCTTAAAACGAAGCTTTTAAGGGTGAGCACGTTACGTATACGCCGCATGGGCTCCTCGATAAATTCCGTGGATAATTTATGCAAGTCAACGCCTTAAATGGCTTATATATAAATATACATGTACTATAAAATATTCCTACATAATGTACCCATCAAAATTCCACTCAAGAGTAAAGTTGTCAAACAATGGCCAAATCAGCGGGCAAACAAACGGCATTCAAACGATGAAAAGTCAAGAAATCCGACAGAAACAAAGGCGAACAAAAGACGAGAGCTGAAATGGCTGACAGACAATCCGCAAATACAATTGGTAAGTGGCTAACGAAAGAGGTGTTCTTGAGGGGCGAGCAGTCTCGAGGAACGGCTACAATTTTCAATTAAAATGACAAAAGATATTCCGGCTGGGGCGGCCAAGGAGAATTCTTTAAAGTCAGGACTCAGACGGAAAATTGCATGTCTAAGCCAAGTTGCTTTGGCCCAGGGGGCAGTATCATTTCTCCTTGCCTCGCAAACATATATCAAAACTAATTGGGCGTGTCCGTGATCCAATAAATAATGTTGTTTATTTATGGGGCAAGCAGCTTGCTGGTGAAAGAGTTTCTGCTGGGAAAACTAATAGCATACGTAAGTGAGTACTTAGAGTGCTATAACTTTAATAGGTATGAAGGGTTGATATTTTGAGTAAAAGTATACAATAAAATATGTATACTTTCTTAATTTAACACTAAATAAAATTGAACTATGGTACATAAATCATAAAATATTTAATAAATAGTTTCAATATTTGTATTACTATTTTTATTTATTGAAATAATATAGATTAATTTGAGTTCATACATCTCTGTTATCTTTTTGTTATGGTCAAATAGCCTGCACAATTTGGCCATTTAAAATCCTGCCACAATGCCAAATGGAATGCCAAAACATTGTGCAAAGATAGAATATCACAGAGCGGCTGAATTCCGATTGTTTTCATGTCACTTCTGCTGCTGGCATCAAACTAAATAATATCAATTTAAACCAGCTAGCAATTTAGATGGATTTGATTGCACAACAAAGGGGAATGGTGGCACCAATAAATTAACTAATTGGTGTTGCGTTTCACAGCGGTTTCTAAGGCGACTAAAGTGCTGAAATCCTGAATAGTATGCTATGATTTGGGGCAGAATAAAATGAAATAACGGCAAGGGGGAACAAAAACAGCTGTCTGGGTCGTAAAACCCAACTACACCCTGGCAAGCAATTACAGTTTAGATATGCCCCGGACTTAAGGGGAAGAAAAAACAACATTCTCCCTGTAACTGAGAAGTCCACTTCCAATTCCGAGGGTTGGGTTGGTTGGGATAGCTGGGTTCCCTGGGTCGTCATACCCTCAAAGAATGCGTGACTGTCTCGGTGAATGGGCGGCTTTTGCGGGGGCCAAGTGTGGGCGGAAAATGCCAGTGAAAGTGGCATCAGAAGTGACACATAAAGCTCATAAATTGTCGCGCACTCAATATGCATAAGCCGGTGGGGGGAATGGGGGAAAAGGTATTTCATTGAAAGGAAAAATCAATAACGATTGCCGTATCTCTATACAGTTGGTCGAATGACCCACGATGCCTTCTGAACGGCAAGTGGGTGAAATCAATAGAGTAATAACCGCACCACATTAAATGCCATTTAATTTAACACAAACTTAAATTAATTGAAATCAATTGTTTGACAACAATTCTCGATTATCCTTTGTGCACCTTTTCATTTAAAATGTTTGTTTATTTCCATTATTGAAGTATCGTATTATACTCTCTGTGAAAATGCCATAATTATTTATTGCTTTTATTGACCCATGGTTTTGGTTGTGCCTGCAACAAACAGTTTACAAATAATTTAGTGAAATTAAGTATTCGAATTCAATGGGAACCGTAGAGCTTAAGTTCCGGTTTTCAATTGAACGAATGGTGCAATGGCAAACGCGAAACAAATGACGCAGAGCCACAGGATTCGTTGCCGTGGAAGCATTTTTCTTCCGTTTTTTTCCTCCACCAAAGATTCTGCAAAAAAGTGCGCATACATTTTTTGCGGGCAGTCGAAAAAAGCTGGGAAAATGCTCACCAATTCCGGAACAGACGTCATAAGCAGGGAATTCAAGGGGAGCAACCGGAAAGCGGATTTATAGCCATTATGTGAAATGAAAAAGGGGAAACGAAAGCTTAACCTCGAAGTTTTTATACACTTACAGTGCAAGCTGTGATTATTCAACTCGTTTCATTCAATAAATATTAAAAGAGAATATTTGGTGAGGACCGTTTATATATATTTTAATCCGAAGACTTTTTCACTCCCTTTTTGTAGGTTTGTCAACTTTTTTACAGAGTTACTAGAACAACTGAAAAATAACCAGTATCCTTTGAAAGAGTAGAAAAGTTGCAGGTGACTTTTGAGAAGTTTTTTTATTGGCTAAACCATCATTACCAGGCAGTAAGTGCGTAATATTTGTCAATTGCAGTTTATAAGAATCAGTTCACAGGACATGGCTTAAGGAGTAAGTTAAAGATTGAATTCGATTTTAAAGGCCTTGTTTTATAATAACTGTTTAAACTCTTTAAACCTTTTTACGTCATCGCTTTCATGTTTATCAATGAACCCTCCAATGTTTTAAATAAAAATATAATAGTTCATTGGAAAAACCTCGTGCCATCGCCTAAATGGCATCCATCCATTTCAGAGCTCCGTCCTGCCTCTGTCCTTCCTTTGTATCGATGTCAGTGGTCGGGCTTTAGTTTTCGGGTTCCACATAGACCATATAGTCCATATATATTGCCAAAAAATAAATGCCTCCCCCCGGGCGAGAGTGCAAAAATGGAATTCCATGCATGTCTGCACCGAACTGGCTCCATGGCTTCTACCATTTTTCGTCCATTTTATTTCGCCGGAGTTTCCTAATTTCGTGCACAAAATGTAATTTGCATGGGAGTCGAGTAGTCGGAAAAACAAAGTGAAAAGCCATAAACAAGCGGTCCTCTCTGCACTTTAGTGTCGGTCTATTTAGATTCGGGGGGCTGGTGTTCGTGTAATTTTTAATTTAGTCGCGCTAATTTATTCCCTGACCAAAAGCACGTGTTCAATTTAAATGAGAGGCCCAGTTTTTCCTAGGAGGGGGTTTGCTTTTAGAGGTGGCAACACATTGGCGTAATTGCCGCTTTTAATTGACAGTTGGTGCTTAAATGCGCTCAAGTGGTATGGGCTTCTATGTAGATAATTAGGCGTGGAATTCAGGTCCTTGACAAAAATTACTGACCCTAATTCACGAAGGCATTTGTATATGTACGTGGCTGCATGCGAAAGTGACTAATGATGATGAGAGGGAGAAAAGTCTGGGAGAAAAGAAGAAAAAGTGGTAATGACTGCTGCGCGAAAATGCTAATTAAAAAGGTTGCTTTGGAAAAGACCGGTTTCAATGGATTCAATTCATTTGAAATATATAAAAATCAATTAAATTTCTGCTAGCTTAAAGGGAGAATGAAAATGATTTGAAGATCAGAGCTAATTATAGTCGCAGTTCCCTTTGACATATAGCTCTTCTCCCTTGTTAAGTATTCAATATTCTATTCCGCTTGTTGAGCGTAGAATCCTTTGAATCCTGCAATCCTTTTCATTTATTAACACTGTCAGCAAAGCAACAAGCGACAAAGTATTCCGACTTATCAGCGTAGGAAACAGCGAACAATGCTACAGAGTCCTCTTCGCATTTTCCTTCCTTTCTACACCGAACACGATAACATTCTGTGAATGGAATTCTGACAGCTTTACGGGCGTTACAAGCGCATTAATAAAAGTGTCGAACATGTGGGCCGGAATGTGGGAGGTTCTCGGGGTTCTAGTTCCCCAGAAGCCGATCCGAGATGAGTTGGCACGCAACCTTCAACCGAGTTCCTCCCAGCTTATGTTTCTATTTCGCGATGGCCTTGCAAATGGCAGCAAACAAGGCAAAAAGGCGCCTAAAAGCAGCCAGCACTCGAAACAAAAAAACAGAAACGCAGACTGTGTCAAGGATATAATGGAGGATTTAGTACGCGTAGAGAGAAGACTTTTTAAGAAGTGTTTTCTGCACATTAGGTATATTTATTAAACATTTTTTATGACATAATAATATTTAGAAAATTGTTAACTAATTATTTTAGAATGGTTTTAATAAGCTTTTCAGTAATTCTCAATAGTCTTTTGATGAAATGAAGAAAATGTCTTTTTTTGCTTACTACCATTTTATTTCGCCAACTCAATTCCCCCATACAATTTACCATTACGGGGTAGCAAAAAGAATTGCACACTCGTACGAGCAGGCCCACATCAATTATGCAACCGACAGGGAGCATTTCCCCAAAGCAATTGTTTGCCTTTTACGATACTCGACCGACGGTGGGTCATAAATTATGGCGGCCAGGCGAACGGGTCCAGTTGGTAAGACGAAACAGCCTTCAAGAGAGCCAAAACCTTGGATGCCACCACTGAGGAGCTCAACTTTTTCACCAAGTTTTCCGCAAAGCAAAAATTCCTGCCCAATAACTTTGAAGCTGAAGAAGCGACAAACGAATGCAAAATTAAATTAAGCACAAAACTTTGTTAATATGCTAAACAAAAGCTGGAGTCCTCTTCTTGGTCCTGTTCTCGGTTTTTCCAGGAATAAGAGGAGTTGCGCTTCTGGTTGCACATTTTAATTAAAAAAGCTACAAATTACAGACAAACAAGAGACAAGGCAAAACGAGCAGGGAAACATGATAAAAACCGGAAATTAGAGAGACAGAAACCTTTTGGCCAAGCCAAGTTGTCTTTTCTTAACAATTGGGCAAGGGAATAGGATAAATAAAATATATATAAAATAGTGGACAGAGAGTAATGTCTTTAATAAGTTATTGTATGTACTTTATTTTAGCTAAAAAATAAATAAAGTTTTTGATTTGGCTTAAGGGTTGGTTCTTTTCCAACCCCGTTCGGCTTTAATTATAGAACCTAACGACCGTTCCACCCACTTCCACCTTGCAGAACTACTTAGTTTGCTCATTAATAAACTCATTTGTTAAGTTAGTTAGTTTGTTTTGCTCCGCCTGTCAGCCGGCTACTTCAGGAAGAGGACACGCAAATGACACGCCCTCTTCGATCGCCCACTTTCCTGGCTTGTAATTTTGTGTTGCTAATCACATTTCGCCATCGATTTTCCATACGCAAGACACACCTCCTCCCCGACTGGCCAAATGTGTGTGAGTCAGGATAAGCAGCAGGATAAGTGGGAAATGGGTGATTCCAGGGTCTCCCCAGCCAGGTATTTATATTGCAACTTTCCCCATGGCCCCAAATCATGCAAAGTGTGTTTACGTTGCGGTATTGTTTCTTGTTCGCCACTTGACAGTTTCCACTGCGGCAAACTTCTGGCGTTTTTAGGCCAACTCGTTTAGCCCATTTTATGGGGCCGTTCAGGCCATCCTGTCCTGTCCTGTTCCCTCCAGGATTCCAGGCTTCCTTCCTCCGCTTCCCTTTCCCTCGGCACAATAGTGTGAATCTCTTTCTCTGCTGTCCGATATAAAAGTTTTATGTATGCCAGCCCGGCATTTGAGGCGTTTTTATTAGCCTCCGACTGTCTTACATAAATTTAACATTAAATTAAGTGCCATTTCACCTTGCACGAGGGTTGGAATGCCGGCGAAACACACACAAAATTAAAGCGAGCTTAGAACCCAACGTTTGCCGAAGTTCATTGCACTTTCATGAACTTAAAAGGGGAGTGTGGATCAGATTGTTGGGCTTTAAGAAGGGATAGGACCTCATGTTCCTTCTGTGTTTTTTAGTTGGCATAGGAAAAGGTGATATGAAAGGGAGAGTCCTAGAACAAAGGAAAAATTAGGGGGGCTATGAATGAATAAATAAAGATGATATATGCTGAATAACCAATTATAATAGTTTGGAAAAGATGTTAGCGATAAGAAATGTTGTATAAAATACTCTACAGGTGTGTTTAACTTTTTAAAATAACTTATTATGGAGAAAGTTATATATGAAACATGTAAGTAAAGTAAAGTTCTGTATCTTCTACCCTGAAGCCACTCCCCAATTACCGAGCTTATGCTGAATTAACTGACTCCGGTTCAGTTTTGCAACTGATTCGGTACTGAAACCGCCGATCCCCGAGCACCACATGGCGCCTGGACGGGATTAGACCGCTTAACCCTCTGCGGTTGGCGGGTGTTCTTCAGACCCCAGTCAGGCGTGCCTCGAAAGCCGCTTAGCTCATTGTAAATTCCAGCTAAAGCCGAGCAGAGAAACAATTTGGCTAAGCCATTCGTGGGGATGGGAGGTGAAAGAGCTGGCAGGTCCTCCAAAGGATACACACTGCCTGTTGCTGTTGTTGCTGTGGGTTTCGTCCCTTTTTGGAGTAGATGGCTTTTATATTTTCTCCCCCAGTTTTTGCCTTTTTAAGATTTATGGGCCCTGGCCAAGTTGGAATATGCACTCACACAGGGAATGTCAGGCATTCGAAGTAATTGTGGAAATTGATAGACAGCTGATAGACGGAGCGAGTAAATTGATTAGGGCAACGTGTGGGAAAATGTGAGCAAGCCTCGGCTCTCGTGTTTGTTTACCTTTGGAGGATAGCCCCGGGCCCCCTTTTTTATGACCCCCTTTGCATACGACTGGCCCAAACAGAAGGACAAACACCGGAAGACACACACACGAGGACTGGGTAAACAAAGGTAAAGGAGTCAAAGTCGGTCCGAGGGTTTAATGCCCCGGGGCAGTCATTGACACCCGCGCTTCTCCCTTTTTTACTGCCAAAGGGTTGGATCGAGATTGGACAATGTTAATTAAACAGAATTTACCTTTATCTCTGGGTGTCGGCAAATATTGGTAAAGTTTTCACTCCATAAACATTGTTATCCGCACTCCGAAAAGTATGCAAGCACTCGAAACTCATGGGTTTTCGTTCTGTTTTCCCAGCACTCGTTGGTAAACCGCACTCGACTATTCACTTCAATATTTTCTTAACTCTCAAAATAATATTTATTTCTGGTTTTCGCGAACTGTATATTATTTTATTTATTTTATTTATATTTATAAGTTTAAATATCTTTATAATCACGCTGTTTTTTCCGCTTCTGCCGCAGCATTTTCGTGTGGCAACCGCGAAGACCGAGTGTTGAAATGCGTTTCTGGGGTTGCTCCGCAGTTTTCGTGTGGAAAAGCCAAAGTTCGAAAAGCAGGGAAAATTCGAAGTGCCAACTTAAGAGAGACATGACGCTCTCTTCGCGGTTAAGAGAAGTGTAGTATTGAAAGTAAAAGGCTTTGTGACATGCAACGCCAGTCGAACCCAAGACACCTGCCCACCTGAACACTATAGTATTTATGCCCGACTATATGTTTATATACCTGTCTGTTTGCAACTACGGAGTTTTGGCGCTTTGGGCGTATTTTTTGTGCTCTCTCGGCCACGCACTTGTTTAATAGTTAAGCAGCCCCGAGCCATGATAATTCACCAAGGCGGGTTAAGGCGGAGAATCGGGGGAATCGGATGTGGCAGTGGGTAGAAAAGTTTGCCGAAATGGAAGTTTGGCTAAAGTTTGCAACATGGTTATCAAGCTGTCATTTTGCGATTGAAATTTATTGAGCTCTTTTCAGAAAATCCTCATATAAATGTAGAGAAATTGCTGAGTTTAGACACAGCATTAATAATAATATAGGGTATTTTTGAGACATTTTCGGAGTTTTATAATAAAGAGAAATGTATTTTTAAAATTTATTTTAGGTAGAATATTTGAAAATATAAAAAAGAGTGTTTTTAATAAACACACTATGAATTTACAGCTACCAAGGGTCAGAAGGATCTAAGCTTCTAATAAAACTGTCATATTCCTTTCTCTTTGGACGACAGTTATTCGGGTTTATGGCTCCCTAGAACGTGCATTTCAACTGCTGTCCTTATATTTTCCTTTTTCTCGTAGTTTGCGCTTTTCTTCTCTTTTGGCTTAGTCCTGAGTCCTGCCATATGATATGAATCATGGCCAGCAGCAGAGTAAGGGAATTTCCGAGTGGGTTGGTTGCGGGGGTAGTTCTCTCGCACGTTTCCACCCACTGTTAGCCAAACTGTCTGCCAAAGCAACAAATGTCTTTTGGCCACATTTCAGCAGAGAGAGAGAGAGCGATTTACAGCTGTGCGATTTAGACTAAGAGAAACTTCCAGTTCGAAATTAAAATCGCTTTTTCTCTTATTTCGGAGTCCAAAAACTGAAACTTGTTTCGCACTGTTTGGGCGTTCGTCAGCCCGGTTTAAACTCCAAAAATAATTGAGCCAAGGGCGGGCTGGTTATGCTATTGGCAATATACGACCAAAAAAATGCAAAATGTTCACAAGTGTTTGGTGAATGAAAAGCGAAACTTGATTGGCTGGAAAGTTGCTGAAATCTTGTGTGCGACGATGGAAATTCATTATTTGACAGCGATACCCAAGCACCATATGCACACATAGAGTTTTTATCGCTTTTCATTATTTTTCCGCACCTCATTAATCTTGTCGAATCGTTTGCAAATACAGAGCTTTGGAGGGGGATTACCAATCAGTCAGTAAATCGTTCATTTGTATGGGAAAATATTAATTATGAAGGATGTTAAGGGAGGAAGGTCACAATTGTCTCACTTCGAAATAAGTTAGAGGAAATGGATAAAAATAAAAAATAAGAATATTTTTTTAAATTATATAATTATTTGGACTTCTTAAACAAGTGAATTCATTTTTTTTTAAATTTTCCAGACAATCAATCAATTAAAATCATTTACCAGCTCTTTCCAAGAAAATAACCACATATGTATGCCTCATGTTGCCTTAACGAATAATTGAGATAAATATCTTGTAGCTATGGCCAAGTTATTGGAAAACGATTAAGCCGAAATCCGAGTCTCAGCCGCCGCTGGACATGTCTAAGCCACAAAAGATACAAATATATATGCGCAAGTTTGTTTGCGGCATGTGGAAAGGTCAGTTATGGCTTAAAGGCTTGCGATTGCTTTGCCACACGCTTTGAGTTGCTTTTAATTGCTCAGCACATGCCGTGGGTGAGGTTGAATGGAAAAATAGTTGACTTTGGAGCCACAGCGACTGCAGTTTTATCTTTTTGGTACTCTGGCATACGGAAAACTGCAACTGGTTTTTGATTCGCTAAGCCTGACAACTGTTGCAATTGATTTGCCGAGCCAAACAATTTGTTGTATTACGTTTTGCATAATGGAATTTGCAAACTCTAGAAAACTATAAAAGTAGGTTGGAATTAAGCTGCAGATACCACGCCCACATCTTTAAAAGAAATTTACAAATAGGACATTTCATTGGAAAGTTATGAGCAAATAATGAAACGCATTCCTTTGCAGTTTACAGATCTCTATCTCCCTCGCACTCCCTTTAGCTAAGTAACGGGTATCAAATAGTCGAGGCACATAACCCTAGCGTTATCCGTTATCTCTTGCTTTGTATTGTTTTGGCGCCATCTATAAAATGTGCTAAAAATGCTGGTTTGAGTACTAGACATAGTCACTTCTACAACCATGTCGAAAGTAAAATGTTCGGTCTAACTTATGTAGAATGTTCGTAAGCAGTATGTAGATAATAAATTTAACTTAACAAAATGCAAAATGTAGAAGTAATTTTTTAGACCATATAGCACTTAAATAAATTTGGGAGGCATATTTTATCAATTAAGTCCATTAGTTCTTAAATTTAAATCAGTGTATTAAAATTAATGACATTTCTGATTCAACTAAAATAAATTAAAATTGAAATATTAAATGAGAAATTAATGTATTTATATTTTTTAAGAGATTCACTTAATACGTTTTCCCTTAAAACGCATTTTTTGTTGAGCCACTTAAATAAATAAAATGTGTTTCCAATGCGTCACATGAGCGTTAATGTGAAAGGAAGTTCAAACAAATTGAATATCCCAAAAATGTTCGGTTCATTTAACCCAACTCCAGGCTCGGGGGTCAACTAAAAAAAGGCAAAAAAGTGTCGGAAAAAATTGGGCCCAAATAAGGCGTATCAAAACGAGGCGGCGAGGGTCAGTTTGCCATTGAACACTCGAGTGGACAGCAGACAGGTGGAAATGCCCGGTCAGGAAACATTTTTAGTCCTCGGGCCTTGGTTCACTGAGTTTCGGATTGAATTAATGAAAACAATTTGCAGGCATTATTTTGTGGTGGAATCGATTTGAGAGGGAGTGCGAAATTTATTTTCAATTTGTGCGTGGCGCTGTGGTCGTTTCCCAACTTCCCAAATGCGTAAATTAACTTTAAGTTGGGTTTGAAAAATTAGAAATGAGAAAATGTATTTAAATATTAAAGATATTAAGTTTCTAACAATTTGTTTCTCTCAATTTGATGCTGAAAAATGCAATAAAGGTTTATTTTCAGTTACCTTGCCCGTTAAAAGTGTAAAAACGGCACGCTCTAGCCATAAATCAAATGACTTGAAAAATGCTTTATTAAATAAAATGAAGGTGGCTGGGATTTCCGCAGCCCAGGAGTCCGAGATAGAAAGGATAGCAAGGATATGGCCATATGTGCGTCCAGTTGGCCAACTTCTCTCACCCCCTTCGAACATCCTGTCTGGCTTGCAACTAACTGTCTGCTTCCTTTGGCCAGCCACACGTTTTACCCCTTTACCCCTTACCCTCTTAAAACTCTCCATGTCCATGCTGAAATATTTCTGCGCCCTGCTGCATTTTGATTTACTTTCATGGCTAGACAACGCATGTTGAGGCGTCATAAGACCGGCTCACTTGTTGGGCTTCGGAAATTATGTCCTGCAGGTGTCTGCGGCGCAACTGATTAGCTCCTGCCCCCAAAGGACTCGGCGAGAATCCTGTGCGCACCACCACTGACACTAATGCGACAGGTTGCCACCGAACGACGTGCATTAAAATTCAATTACAAAATATTTTCCAACTGCACTACGTGACCGAGGCTCTAAACTCCGGGGTCCAGGGTCACTTTCTATTTATTGTGGGCTAAGGGTGCCCTTCTTTGAACTTGGCGACAGCTGTTCCCATTTACAAGAGCTCAGTTCGTTCCGCTGCCCATGGTATTGCATTAATTTCACAGATCAAACGCGCTGACAGAACCGCAAGCTAATGAAAATGTGGAAAAGCCTCTGCCAGTTCCCATTTTCTTTCCATTTCCATTTAATTTCCCATCCACAGTCCATAAGCGCTTTTTAATGAAATGCGTTGATGTGTGAGAAGGTCTGCATTTTGACAAGATCTTGGTGAAATGGAAAGAAAACTTCTAGAATTTTATTTTATGCTTTTAGAGCTGGGCATATTATCTTTTTAAGCAAATGGTTGCATTTAAGGGATATTTTAGTTAGATTCTATTCATCTGTAAAGTTAGCAAAAAAATTGTTTTCTTTTGCGGAAAGTCAATCGGGATTTCGATAATATATATTTCCGGAAATACAGATTAAAATTTTCTTTTGAAATTTTCAAAAAAATAAAATTATTACACTTCTTATCTTTTCCACGTAATTAGCATTGACCGCTGCATTCGAAGATGATAAAGTAGCGGTTGAGGACCCTATAAATGCTGAGGCCTTGACTGCATCAATTATGAGTTTCTTTCGAAGTGCACACAGCGAAACATCAAGAATCAAAATGAATTCCGCTTTGCAACTTAGGTAAGCTATGCTCAAAATCATTTCAAAACGTAGTCTTAAAAATATTAAACATTTTCAGCTGCCTTCTGGTCGTTTTCGGATGTATTTTGGGTTCAGGACAGTGCCAAACTGATGCCGAATTTACCACTAAGGCCCGTCAAATGATCGCCGTATTTGGCAACCAGTCGGTCGATCGATACACCAAGGCCCGAAATTTGCCGACACTGGTTGAATTCCTCGAGAAATACTCCAATCGCATACAGCTGACACCTCAAGAACAGCAAGTCGATGGTGCTTCGGCCCAGGGAGGATACTGGTTCCTTATACCCATTTTGGCTCCCGCCATTGCGGATATTGTGGGAGCCATCGCCAAGGCTCTCGCCAATTTGTAAGGTTCTTCCTTCCATTGGCAGAATTAATGGGCAAAGACACGACCCTTGGAAGTTCTTATGGACATGAAAATGGAAACTTTTAGAATTATATTTTGCATCTTAAGGATCTGAATGCATAATAAAGACAACTAAAAAGACATATGAGTTTTATTCATCTAAATATTTAGCAGATAATTGATTTTTGTAAAAATCAATCTATTCCAATCATTTTCTAAGAGATTCCTAGAATTTATAGGTCAAGCTTATTAAAATAATTAACTAACTCAAGATGAAGAGGATTGACGGTGCAGTTGAAAATATATAAATCCGGAAATGTAGATTAGAATGTAGTATATAAAAGCAATTTGTGACACTCCTTATCTGTCCAAGAAATTAACATTAATGTCAGCATCAGAAGATGATAACGTAGCGGTTCAGCACGCTATAAATATAAGGGAATCGAGTGCACCTTGTGATTGTGTTTTTGGCAATCCTTCTGTTGATCAATATACAAAGGCCCGAAATTTGCCGGATCTCGTTGAATTCCTCGAGGATTTTGGTTCCTACTACCTATTTTTGCTCCCGTTATTGGCGAAATTCGGGGTGCCGTCACTAAGGCCATTATTGAATAAATCTTAGTGATCAAATCGAACTGTTTTCTTTAGGTGTAAATGATTACAAACAGTGGCAGATCCAAGACTAAGACGTGTGGCGATTTCAAAACAACTTTTTTGTTGCATGCTTTTTGAATAGCACATTTTCTTTCACTTCTCACCCGCGTGGGAGGGGGATTTATCCCCCAAACTGTATAATTTCTCTATTGCTCATAACTACTTAAGTTAGATGTAAATCTTGTTGCGAAGCTTGCTTGTCAATATACCAATGAAAAAATAGTGAACAGTAGATTTTGTACTACATTCAAGGATTTGCTTATGATACCGTTCTGGGAAACTGGTTTCCTCAGAATTACTTATAACCCAAGGAAAGCTGTATGCTTGAGCATACTGGAAAATCAGCTATAAATACAGATCACTAGAGTGCAGATCTTCAGAGTTTCAATCCAACAGTACAAAGTGAAACATCAAGGGAAATATGAATTCCACAATTCTAATAGGGTAAGTTTTTCGGAAATACATAAATACAATACCAATCGATAACTTTAGCCTTAATTTTTTTAGCTGCCTTCTGGCTATCCTGGGATGTCTTTTTGGAGCAGGACAAGCTCAAAATGATCATGAATTCACGTTTAAGGCCCGTCAAATGCTGGCGATCTTTGGCAACCAATCGGTCGATATCAACACCAAAAACCGAAATTTGCCCGCACTTGTTGAGTTCTATGAGAAGTACTCCAATCGCCTACAACTAACAGCACAATCACGTTCTTATGCCAACAATGTGGTAAGGAGATATAGGGCCAATAGATCCCAAAGAGTGGATGGTGTTCCTGCTCAGGGAGGATTCTGGCTGGTAATACCCTTGGTACTTCCCTTTGTTGTCTCAATTGTGGAAGGCATCGCTAAAGCCATTGGCCATTAATGAAGCTCACATTTTTGGAATTAAAGTGCAATAAGAATAAATATTAAAATATTTCTGTACAGCTATATGCTGTTGGTTTCGCTTTCTTCACTACTTTCTATCCCACAATCAACCTGAAAATTCCCAAACTTTTCCGAACAAATAGACTCAAGTGGATTGCCTCGTATCTATGGGGATTTTCTGCCGGTGTGTTGGGGATTCAATACCTGTGCGAACGGCATTTCCTGTTGACAGGTGAGCATTGTCGATTGTCAAGTCGCCTGCCATTGACAATTTGTAAATGGCATTTGACATGCCGCAGCACGAGTGGAGATCTGGGATCTGGGAGCTGGCAGTCGACATCGAGTGGATTTTATGCAAATTGGCAAATTCTAGCTGTGTCTCCCCGGGCTGGCCTTTGTGAAGTGGATACTCTTGTGTATCCCGTGTATCCTGCAGGAAGTTGTTATGGTAGTCAAGTGGCTGCCATCGCAATTAACTGCTTCACAGGCCGATGAGAGGTCCTCGACTGCGACTGCCAGTCACCAAAAGTGTGGCCAAATTGTGCGTATCGCGAGGAACCGTAAACCGAAAAAGTGTCAAATGAAATGGAGCCAGCTGAAATGTCACCCGAAACCATTGAAAGTTCACCGAGGCCCGAAGTCAAAGTCGCATTTATACCAGGCAATTCTTCCATTAAAGTTCCGCTTTATTGCGTCGAAAGAGCGACAAGCACGCCACATTTACAAAACGCAAATGCGGGGTTCATCTTCTTGGAAACCAGCAGCGATACCAGGCGATACTCGAACAACGGCAATTTCTGGTTGACTCATTGGTGTCAGCGGAGGCAACCCACTGCCTTCGGAGGCCACTTTTGAGATGACTCATGAAAACTGGCGAGAAAGTGAGTGATGACCGAAAGAACCACATAGCCAATAAAGGCTCAATATAATATGGTTGCTGTGGGTGGAGGGAAAACGAAGAACGCTTCCTCTGAACGGAAAAATTAGTGGTTGTTGTCTTAAGTTCGTGAATTTCTCAAAAAATACTTCATACCTGCCACAATTGCCACAATATATTAGTGAGCTTTGATTTATCATTATCATTGATTCACAGAATTCATGAATTTAACCGGTATATCGTTAATACAAAAATCCGGAAATATAGATTACAATTTTTCTTTTGAAATTTACTAACATAAAAACAAAAATTATTTACAATCCTTATCTTTTCCACGGAATTAACATTGACCGCTGCATTCGAAGATGATAAAGCAGTGGTTGAGGACCCTATAAATACTGAGGCCTTGACTGCATCAATTATGAGTTTCTTTCGAACTTTACACAGCGAAACATCAAGAATCAAAATGAATTCTGCATTGCAACTAAGGTAAGCTTTGGTTAAAATCATTTCAAAACGTAGTCTTATAAATATTAAATATTTTCAGCTGCCTTCTGGTCGTTTTCGGATGTCTTTTGGGAACAGGACAGTGCCAAACTGATGCCGAATTTACCACTAAGGCCCGTCAAATGATCGCCGTATTTGGCAACCAGTCGGTCGATCGATACACCAAGGCCCGAAATTTGCCGACACTGGTGGAATTCCTCGAGAAATACTCCAATCGCATACAGCTGACACCTCAAGAACGGACAAATGCCAACAATATTGTGAGGAGGTATAGGGCACAAAAGGCCCAGCAAGTCGATGGTGCTTCGGCCCAGGGAGGATACTGGTTCCTTATACCCATTTTGGCACCCGCCATTGCGGATATTGTGGGAGCCATCGCTAAGGCTCTCGCCAATTTGTAAGGATCTTCCTTCCATTGGCAGAATTAATGGGCAAAGACACGAATCTTGGAATTTCTTATGGACATGGAAATGGAAACTTTTAGAATTATATTTTGCATCTTAAGGATCTGCATGCATAATAAAGACAACAAAAAAGACATATGACTTTTATTCCGACTTTATTCATCTGCATATTTAGCAGATACTAATTTCTTAAAAATACTTCATACCTGTCACAATTGCTTTGAGACTTTTGAGCTTATTTATAAGCCTTCCTTTCTCTAAGTCTTAAAAATTTGTAGGGCAATAAACTCTTATTAACTGATGGCTTTATCTAAAGGTTATTGATAATATTATAAAAGCTGTTTGTCAGTTAATATTTAAATACTAGCTTTTATTCTTCTTAAAATAGTCAAATATTTCCCTGATTCCCTTAATAAATTTAAATAAATTAAAATATAAACTCACCGTTCTTCGATGGTGGTGGGCAGTTGGGTGCGAGCCCGCATCATGCTGAGGAAGTGTTTGCCATGTGAGATGCCTCCGCCGTGAGATGAGCTGGGTCCGTTGAGACCACTGCTGCCCTCCGAAAGGTAACCGTTGTCGATGTCGTGGAATCGCGAACCACCCGGGGAGCTGGAGCTGCCCACTCGCAGGGCATCACCATCGCTGCAGTATCCCTGACCAATGTCCGACTCGCAAAAGTCCAGATACGACTGATGTGGATGGTGGCCACCCCGTGCTCCTCTCGTCGGCAGGGTCACGTGCGAGTTGTACCCTCTTAGAAGGGGTCTCATGGGCAGGATGGAACTTCCCGTGGAGGATGATTGCGATGGTGGTGGGGGCAACTGCTCCTCCTTGGACTCGTAGATGGTGCCCACAATCTTGGAGGGAATGGTGTGGAACTTGTTTGGCGATGCGGTGGGTGTGTTGGGAGCCGAGTTGACCAGGGGTCGCGGCAAACCCTGTCTTTGCTGGTGGTGGTGATGCTGCTGCGACGGTGGTGAGGCCAGTATATGAGGTCCGGCATTGTACTCCAGCTTTCGAGGGGCACTCAGGGCGGACTTTGGAGGAGGTAGTCGACTACTTCCGTAGATTCCCATTCCCGAGCTGTGCTGCGGAGTGCTGGGCTCACTCAGATAACCGTGCGATGATATGTGGCTCGTTGGCTGACTATTCGCATAGTAGGGAGGTGGTGGCTGTGGCGACTGGAGGATATGATGATGATGTGTGCCGCCCGGTGGCTCAACCACCGGAGGCTGGGATATGTTCGAGGATATGTCGCTGGTTTCGCGTTTCAGCAGGGGCTGACTTGGTTGAACCTCCGCAGCTGGAGGATGGTTAATGGTACCTCCACCCCCCAAGGAGGGCAATTTACTGGTGCCCTTGATGGCGGCAATGGGCTTGGGCAGACTGGGACCGCCACCGCCGGGACTCTGCAGTAGCTGGGGCGCCTTCAGGGAGCTCTTTGAATCCGACTTGGAGTGCAGCGAGGACTTCGAGGCCGTCTTGGGGGTATTCTTCTCCACGCCACCCATTACTCCGCGAGCCAGCGATGATTTTCCGGCTCTCCCCATTGTCGAACTGCGCGACTCATTGCCCGACTCCTCCTTGTTCAAGGACCTCGCCGGACTCTTCTCCTTCTTGTCCAGCTTGGTCGCCTTGTTGGTTTGGTCCTTCTTCTGCTGGGCAGCCAGCAGTTTGGACTGCTTCGTCTTGGGCTGTGGCTTCTGCGAACTCACGCTAATACTGGGCGGTTTCAGTTGGGAGCCATGGCCGTCGTTCAGACTCAGGCTGGAATCGGAGCGCTCCGAGCGGGCGGAACTGAAGCCCGAGGAGGAGGAGGTCCGCTTCGACTGGATCTGCGTCTTGCTGGCCACCGAGGCCGCGTTCACCGCATTCTGCTGCTTCTCCTTGTTGAAGAGCTTCAGCTTGTCCAGCATCGAGTGCTTCTGCGTGGGAACAGTCTGCGGACTGCTCGGCGAGGGAATGCCGCTCTGGTGGCCACTCTTCACACTCGGCGGTCGGAGGCTGAAAGAATCGTATATTTTAGTTCTCAGAATATTTTTAAAAATAATTTAAAAAATAAATACAAAAACCGTTTATGCTAAAAATGTTGTGTAATGAGTAGACCGCATATTTTGAATAAAATGGTTACCCAAACATACATACATACATTTATCTCATAAATTAAAATAATTTTTTTATATAAATAATTTAGAAAGTATTATTATCCAATTATAAGGTACAGAAATGAAGTTTTACTTACCTGTTATTGTTTCCGCTCTTGAGGCTCTGGATCGTGTGATTGCTGGTGGGCGGACTGTTTGGACGGCTCGAGTTGAAATCACTTCCGCTCTTTCCCAACCCCGGTATCGCTGAAAACAAGAACCACATCAGGGGTTACAGATTGCTTTAACGAACTGCCTGTTAACCCACTCGATTTCATGAATTTTAGGCGCCCACTTAACAGAAAGAGTCAACCTATAAATCAATGCAAAAGGGCAATGCGGACGTTAAAGTTAATTAATTGCCTTGCGTGAGGCTGATAACAGATTGGGAGGAGTCTTCGCGACGAGATTTATGTTCGTCCAGAGACCAGTCGAATATTTGGTATATAAATCTTAAAGGAGAGTGAAAATGTTCTATATATACGACCAAGACCGTGACTCAAGCACAAAGAAGTACAAATTGGGTCAAAAATGCATGACAGAGTATAAATTCAATTTTAGCTAAATATCTCAACTCTTTCTATTTAATTTGTATGCTTTAAGTTTGCATATTTGGGTCTCCAAATTCTTTCGCTTTTTAAGTACTCTCCAGCCTCCTAATTAAATGAAGAATTCAGTTACCTTTTCCACAAATCAACGTCACCTTTTTCAGAAAAAGCGAGTAATTCGGAATTCTAACCCCAAACGGGTCCCCAGGGAGCTTTGATTGCGGAGTACGGGAGATCTCCCCTCCGATGTCAAAATCTCGGTCACAGTCCCACCCAGAGAACGCATTCGAAAGGGCTGAGCTAAGTGCAGTCCCTGCTTTTTAGCTTTGGGGGTTGTTTGCTGAGCTGCGGGACCGAAATTTGTTTATTCCCGGTAAACAACGGGGAGGTCGAGGTCCCTCACCTCCCATAAAGCGCATCGGGGGTTGGTCGAGGGCTTTAAATATTTTTTAATAAATTTCCCACACCCCCCGAAAGGATACTCACATGGTGTATGATTCGGTGTGGGCGGCAGAGGACGCACTTTGTCCGGCGGACAGCGACGTTGAACCATCACGGTGGCGGGCAGTGGAATGGCAGTTCCGCCATTGACCTTCGCATAGGCGGGCGCAATTTGTCTGCAATCGGAATGAAAATACATAAAGTTATTAACCGGCATGTAACAACAGAAATATGAAATGAATTCACAGAGAATTACAAATACAAATATGTGTTTTTTAAAATACAATCTTTTATGGTTTCAATGGCAGACGCCCACGCCTCCCGTTCCACTGTAAATATTTATAGGCAGTCTGCAGTCGCAGATTTGCATGGAGATACTTTTAAAAATAATTCTGCGCTTATAAATTAATGAACGTATGGCTTGCTGTGGCGGCCAAGCCCCTTGGTGCCATAAAAAATAAAAATAAAGAAGAGAAACAACAACGACTTTAAAACGCGGCAATGCAGTAAATTTTTTTATGATTCGTGCTCATAAATTTGCATATCTCGTTGATTGTCATACGACAAAGATACTTTTGTTGGCAGACCTGTAAAAAGCGTAGTTAAGTAGCCAATTGAAAATTCGTGATTGGTTGCTAGTCCATAATTGTTCCACAATTACTTAAAAAAGGTAATTTTATGCGGGACAAAATTACTTTTGGGGGGATTCTATCTAGACTTAAAAAAAAAATAAAATAAGAAATAAACCTTTTCGCTGCCGGGACTGTGAATTAATTACCCAGGCAAACAAAACAATTTTCCAGAGCTTTTCATTCAAGTTTCTTGCGCAATTAGTCATAAGTCTGATTAAGAAGGCAAATTAAGAGGGAAGTATAAAAGCGTATAAAAATACGAAACGCACTAACTTTTAATAAGTCGCGCACATAAAGTTCTGGACGGGATGCCGGGCCAACTGGTAGACAAAGCTGCGAGATACAAATGTATCTTACTTCTGCCGCCGCCGCACAATTGCTGTTGGCCATTAATAAGTCAGCCGGAAAAAAGGCGGAGCACGGGTAACAATTGTATTAAATGCACAAAAAGCAGACAATAAAAACAAAGCTGACAGACAAATGAAGTTGCCGTGGCTCCTACTGCAAATTAAATACGCATGCCAGACTCTAAAAGGATGTTTCCCTCTCGAAGACATTTTTACTTGCCATTTGGCAGACAAACAGCAAGCGAAACTTGGCAAAATCTCGCAAAATTACTTTCATATTATTTTATTTGCATTTTATATTGTTCGTCAAGACGTCTGCGGAGTTTGGTTCGCCTTTGTCGGCGCGATTTTGGGAAGGATGTCGATTTTCACCCACACGAGACACTCCTTTCCATGCCTTTAACTTTGAATTGCAAGTGTGGATTGTATTGAAGAAATTGCCAAACACCTTTGCACCTCAATATATACATACTCCTTATATATGGAAAATATGTACAATATTTGCAGAAGCATACAAGATCAAGTATTTTTATAAATTACTTTTTTTTTAATAGTTCGAATTTTAGTGTTACGTACACATTTTTATTAATTATTTATTTATTTGTATTTTTTTATTAACTTGGTTTTCAAATTAAATTTGGTTTATTTATTAAAACTAGATAAAAATATTTTGTATTATATCTATAGTTCTACAACATATAACAGATCTTACAAATCCCTTTGAAGGATAAATCCCTAGTTCGTTTTGCTAATGATGGAGTTGTACCATTTGTATCCCCCACCTACACAGTACTTCTGTCAAACTCCTGCAGCCCCATCTATATCCGCAGACAACTGGTGTTCAGCTTGTTATGAGTGGGAAATGCATTTCGTATCTTTCGGTTGCAATCTCCTCTTCCAGGTGTCGCATGTCAAAAGTGATGCGCCGGGCGCCTCGACATCTCTTTATTTGCTCTTTGCTTTTCCCCCAGCTTTTCGTTTTCGTGCAAATTGAATTTACGTCTTTAGAACGCATTTTTGATTTGTAGCTGGAGATGCGGAGATTTGCACAGATGCAGAACAGAAATGAACAGAAACTGAACGGCGAACAGCTGCCAAATGTCTTTGACCTTTCCTCGCAGACCGAATGAATGGCACGGGTGTGTGTTTCTCATAATAGCTGCCACTGTGGATGGCTGATTCCTCCGGTTCCACTGCCTCTTGGTGGCATTCACCTGTGTTTCGCCTGCCCCTGCACACGTACTTCCCCTCTATGCCAGAAACCCACAAGCCCACGCAGTTTTGGACCAGTCACTAAACATTTCCGTATGGCGGGGGAAACGCTGATGGCATCTGTATTTATATATATGAGGTCCTGCCTTCCGCCTTCCGCCCCTCTAAAAACTTCTCGTCCTGGCTGCCCATTAGTTTGCATTGCATTTCGCTGCTGCTTTGTGTACAATGTATCACTTGAGTTGCATTTGTCATGGCAACAGCTTCTGAAAGCCTGACTCTCATTGGGGAGCCAAGCATTACACTCTAAACAAAGGTGAAGTCTACACCGAGATAAAATTGTATACAAAAGAAAATTCATATTTAAAGAAACTTATAGAAAACTAAGCTACATAATCTCCTATTTGGTGATAATATATAAGCAATTAAATCCATGATTATTCGAATATTTAGAGAAATTATGTAAAGAAATAATTCATTAAATATTATTTGCTTATAGGTAAGTATGTTCTATAATAATGTATAATGCCTTTATATTTCCTTCCCTCTGTTAGATATTTTTTTTTAACAACTCCTTAAGTGGGAAATATTTTACAAATGTTCTTTTGCAGTGCAATTAAGACGAGAGTAAAGCTACGTGTATGGACATAAGAAGGCTCTGCTGGCTGTGCCTGCTGTGACCATTTTGGGAATCTGCCAGTTGCCTTTTAAGCAGCATCTTTCGCTTTTATTATTGCCTGGCACACATGAGAGTATTGCATGGAGTTGGCCCGTTATGGTTAGAGCTCGATATCCAGCTTGGCCCTTTGGCATTTGAGTTATTTAACAATACACAACCTTTTTCTCTCCACTGTTCTCCTTCAAATGACTGCACCTCAAGAGCCGCACTTTATGCACCTCTAAAGACTCATCACGTTAGATTGGTTCGGCCAATTTTCACATCCATCTCAACCCAAAAACCCCTTGAACCAACCGAGTTGAAGTGGCTTGCTTATTTTGCCGTTAAGCGCAGAGAATTTTCATAAATTTGCCACAGCAATTCGGCTGGCTACTGGCTACAAGACCAGGGAACCAAAGAACCGCTATCCAAAACAAAACCGCATCCATTGGATACATTTTTCAACTTGGACCGTCTGTGCCAGCCTGTCAGCCAAAATCAACAGCCAAGGCCTGTTTGCAATTTATGCGAGTTCGTTTGGCCAAGAAGCCACCACAACTGGGGGCACTCTAGAATAAGTTACTTCGCCTTTGGATAGGAGTGCTTTATTTTTACTCCTCGTATCTTTTCGTATTTTTACCCCGACATGGGACTTTTGAGTAGGTGTTGAATGGCTGGTAATAAGCATAATTATACACCATTGATATGGTAAAGGAGTGGCCAGCAAATAGGCTCGAATTAAAGCGCTATTCAGATGTTTACGCCTTATAAGAACATCTAAATGAAAATCGATTTGATTTGTTTATTTGCCTCTGCTTCTAATGAAATCACAAACAAGTCGTGGGGAAAGTATTTTCCAGAACAGAAATCTTATAGGGGAATAAGGCCTCTGTAAACTTGTTTCTTTGTCTTTTGTTTACACACATATCTAGTGTAACTCTTTATAAAGTAATCATCTCGGGAAAAGTATTCGCGTAGTTCTTCGCTTGAAAAATTATATTCTGCTGATGAAAGTCTTTTCTTTTTGGGGGAATGTGGACATTTCTCTCTCCTGCATTTAGCTCATAATCAACACCGGCTTTGTTCATAACTAAAAGCCATGTCACAATGTCTCCGCCCTCAGAAATGCTGGTAATGCGATACGCCGGAGAACGTGTTCGTTCTTTAGAGCCATGTACCATCATCATCTACATAGTGCCCCCCAGAACCCTCGGGAGTCCCCTGTCTTTCTGGCCCAAAACAGAAACAGAAAACACAAAACAGAACTACAGCCATATTGTGTTCAACCATTTTCAAGTGCAGACATAAAGTCACGATTTTCAGTTATTAGACGACGGCGCGGCGAAACTTCTCCTCCGGAGACGCATTTTCTCAGCTGCAGCTGCTGCCACAAGAAACAATTAATAGCGTCTGCTAAGATACACCTACCCACTCCGGATCGGCGAACTCAAAGATGTTTCTTCCTAGCCTGCTAATGGCCGTCGTCATCGTTGGACTGCCACCTTTTGTTGGCTGGTTGACATCTTTAAATATGCAGCAGGTTGGCTTACGCCTGTAAACAAGCCGCAAATGGAGAGTGGCCGAGCAAACAGTGGAAATGAAAACACAAAGTGGGATGAAAGGGCGTCTCGAGGGAAGGACTGGGGGGACGTAAGCCGCTCTATAGAGAGACGGGACCCTCTTCGGCAGCTTCCACACTTGGCCAAATCAAGTGGCAACTTCCACTTCTTTGTGCCAGAGCGTCCAAGTCGGTGGGTAGCCTACATAAGTACGCTTTTTGCGATTCCAGTGAGTTAGGGGAATCAACATTATAAGGGAACATTTTTTTGGAACCAACTTTAATCTTGATTTTGTATGAGTACCTTCAGGAAAAGTTGCAAAAGTGTTGATCAAACCCACAATATTTATTCATGTTTTTAATAATATTAATTTTTAGAATATTAATGGAGACAACATCATAAAATCTTCTCATTCGTCGCCAATGATTTCACTTCGTTCATTTTACTTTCATCTTTTGGATATAGGACATATTCCGCCACTCTAATGAAGATATTTATAGCGTTACCAAACATTACACAAAACAGACATTTTCTTCACACCCAGAGCCAAATGCAGCTGACAACATTTTGTGTTTTATATTTTTGTTTGACGAGTCGAGTCCCAGCAACATATGTATGCCTCGTGCGGGGGTTGTTCAAACAAATAGAGTTCTCCAAGGGTTGCAGCAGGACTTCTGATAAGTAGCACACACAGGCGTTACGCACTCCGAGATTCCCAGGCATTTTCTCTCTCTTTTTCAATTATGCAACTTTGCCAAATGTTTTATTTATTGACTTTGGGAGATGGAAAGCGGGGAAAGGAGAATGTCACACCATTTCCATCATAACTGAAAGGTTTTTAGATACGGTGGTTGATTTTCGGCATGCGTATCCTTTTGAAGATTACTTTCAGGGGGTTGGAATATCAGAAATGCACTTTGAAATATTTGAATAGCATATAGGAATTGTGAGGCAGCTGAACCCAGGCGATCGCTGGATTATGCAATGCATTTCTTTTGGGGAGAGGGCAACAAACCGAGGGCTCCAGCTGAATTTAGAATGTAGATGCCGTCTGGCTGGCAGCCAGAAGTTCTCCATTGAGATCCCAGTACTTTTCAGTACTCTACGATCATTGCGTGTCATCCTCTGTGTCGCTTTCGGCACCTCCAGACATGTGTATAAATATAAGTAAAAAACCCACAGAGATATAGCAGACTGCGCCGACATTAATTATGAATCTAAAATCTGGAGTGAGCTGGGAAAATTTGCACTTGCCCGCAAACATCTTGGGAACCACGAAATGTCATTTCCATTAGCTCCCCGGAAAAATAGTTCTTCTAAAAATATCCCGCTTAGCTTGAGAAATTATCGTAAATTTGGTGGAACTTTGTTTTCATTTCTATATCGCGGGATAAAGATAGACCAGAAGTCGGGGATGATTGACTTGATTTATTGCGCTGGCACTTGGCTCAATTCGAATGTTTTTCGTACGCATGATGACACTCATTAGTGGCCTGAAGTTTTCCGGGGAAAAAACTGAATAAATATAAGATGAAAGTTCGATTCGTGGGTTACCTTCTGACATCCGGTGAGTTGGGTAGACTGCGACATTTCCGTGAACTTTTTCCACCATTCGCCGATGAGGATGATGATGCATTACCCATCTTTTGGGTTTATGTAGATTATCGATAACTAATTTAATTTGGCATTTAGATGCAACTTTGGCACTGAATTAGCTTTGATTTAATTTCTGGATTTTTCACATTACGCTTTTGAGTTGTTCATTATTAAGTTTAGGTGCTTATAAAAATATCTATTTGTATTTAAAGATATAAATAAATAAGAAATGGCTTTTTAATAGATTCATTTGTTTGTATTAATAGCTCTTAGGTTGTATACTTTATGGCTTTTTTTTACGAATTTATGAGGCGTTTCAGAATTTTGACAGTTTATATGAACATCAAAAGAAAGAAGATTGGACTTCCAAAAAAATTCTATATTTAAGAACTCTGTTCCTAAAAATATTTCCTCCATTATTAGGTAAAACTAACTCAATTTCCTTCCACTTCTTTTCATTACTCGCGCTTAATTACATAAACACACCATTTTCACACTAATTATAAGCTCAGATATCCAAGCGGACTGTTTACTCTGTGTAATTAGTTTGCAATTAAGTGGGGGATGCTGGAATACAAGTACAAATGGACTCGAATCAGACAAAATGTCTGGTCGCAACGCCCCCGAGTCAAATACAGGGCGAAAAGGGAAAAAAATCCATTTCGGGATGACGATGACCAAAGCGAAATATTTGCACAGCACTTTGATCTTAACCCAAAAACAAATGGGGGTTGCTTTTGAGGGAGCACAAACTTAATGCAATTAAATGAACATATTTGCAACTTCCGTGCAAGACAAACCAAACCAGACGGGCCGACATTTGTTTTTGATGTATGACTGCCGATGCGGCTAATCGAGAAGAGCCCAGAAAAATATAAAATAAATGGGGTAGATTGTTCTATATCCGCCATATCCTTTTCCAGGATTGAGCAGATTTCCTGCTCTTTTTGCTGGTTCTAGGCAGGAAAATCAATAACTTCAATTACAAGGATGAAAAACTGGAGAAGCAGGGAAGAATATTGCGTGTAAATAATACGCACGTGTGCGTGACACGTGAGTGGGTGGCAGCTGCACCCACCCACTGGGCGGCCTTCGTACTGCTTTTTTAGGAATTTTTCAAGTGCCTGCTAAATGCTCGCAAAGTGGTCATATTTTCACAGCACCCCAGAAGCTGCGAGGGTGCGAAGTTCATGCTTAATCAATTTGTCGTAAAATGTAATGGACAAGAAAGGGCTGGATTCGATTCGACACGTGTACGGGGCTTGTCAGTTATTCTCCTTCGACTCTGACTTATGGGCACATTTTTCTGATTTATTGAAAGTTTGCAGCGGTTGCGTAATCACACTGTCACAGCCACAATTACGACAATCAGAACTTCGATGGCAAACCCGGACTAGGCCAGACCCAAAAGCACTCGACTCTAGCTGAGTCCCCCGACTGACTGCATAATTTCCATAAATTGTTGCAAATTGCTGTTTGTTGTTTGTCACTCAAGTCTGGGCCCAAAGAGCTTGACAAGGCGAAGATGTGGAACAGGAAGTTAAGCGGGCATCTCGTCTATACAAATCCATGAATAGTACTCGTGAATCGCAGGGGTGTCTTGGCGGGCTGAATAAATTGCTGGAGTGGAAACGATGTGCTCACAAGACCTTTGACCCAAGATGACTTGGTTTTTAGCGGTTATAAAAAAAGGTAAGGAAAAAGGTTTCAAAGTTAATCGGTTCTAAACTAATGATAAGAACTTATAATAAAATTTAAATTTTTTTTACAATAATTAAAATAATTTCCAAGTCAAGTAATCCAATTTCTGAGCACTTAAGCCCTTCAGCATCGTTGACATTCTTATTACGTTGCCCATAATATAATTTCCACTTCTGTAACCGATTCCCATCTCCTTGCCACCCTCCGTAATCACCGATAACTAATCGTTCGATTTGAGAAATATCACGTACCAAACTCGAAGCGCAACTTTTTGACACACTTAAAATGCCGACGGCCGACAGTTCAGCTGGGGAAACTTTCGAGAGGAAGGACCAACTAATGTTCTTATCAGAGCATTGCACTTTTCGCACACTGCATAAAAAGTGGCAAAGTCGATTGCCCAGGTCTTATCTCTTGCCGCCGACACATAGGAGGCCCAAGGGGCGCTGCAAGGAATTATTAAAATCGGTTTTAGAAAATGCATTTTGCATAGTGCCCCGAGCGGGGCAGAACTGGAAATTGACGTTTAGTCACGTACAATGGTGCCCACAACTTGGCCGAAGGAGAATAATTTAATATGCGGCAAAGAAGTGGCAAAAAGTTGTTGAAAGAGACACGCATACAGTTTATCTGTATGTAAAACACTGAAAGAAAAGTTTTTAAAATAAAATTTAATAAAAAACCAATTTACATTGGTTTAAAAAAGTTTTCAAATCATTTATAAATGTGCATAAAAGTATGCAACATGGGTTATTAAAGTTTTTTTATAGTTGAAAATTAGATTAAATTTTTTTCAAACTACTAAATTATTAAAAAAAATCACTATAAATAAATGTTATCAGATATTTACTACAATTTTAGCTTAAAATATCTGAAATTCGGTAAATTTTTTCAGTGTATGCATACAAAAGTGGCCTAAGGAAGTGATATCGTCACGAACACCACACTTCAAAAGACGAAGAGAGCGCGGGTGGTAATTGGTGGGTTAGTTTTGGGGATAGCTCTACGTTAGAATACGATTTTGAAAGGAAGTTCACACAGAAAATTAATGGATCTCAGGAACGAATGGTTTCTACTTGGCCATTGTTGTTACTGGACAATTCCCGCTGCACTGGAGTTTGTGGCCCATTTGGCTTGTCTTTGTCCCGAAGCGACTAGAAACATAAATCTAACAATGCTAGCGTTCAATCACTCCTATAGGAGTATGTTCGCCGGGTTTTTCGAAACTCCAACGTGGCGCTACGAGCACATGCAGTGCATATCAAACCGAACTTCGTCTTTGGCTTTAACAAATAAATTCTGGCGAGATTTATGGCAAAAAGTGCGCCCCCAAGCCGCCACAATCCCCTCTTAACTGGCATAAAAAAATACTTCCATCTAAATATAAACAAAAGGCAAAGGCATAAAATGAAGGGGCGAGCGGATTGGGGGAGTGGGAAACAAATTTAAAACGTGCAAATGCACGTGCTGCTCCAAATTTTCGTAAAGCCAGTATGATAGGATGGGGATTTGGGGGAAAATGGGGGTTGCCTTTTGCGCTCCAGCGAACAGTGGGGACCAAAACAAAAATAGACAAGTTTATGGAGCAGAAATCAACTTGAAAGAGTCTTTTAGCTTCCGCTTAAATATACAAAAGTGGAAAAGCGAATGGAAAACAAAGGGAAAAAGATAAAAGTTTTCGAAAGTGTCACAACTTTGCGATACCCTCGTTTTCTTTTTAGTTTATGAGCACTGCACTTTTGTGGGCAGGAAGTAAATCTCTTTTACTACTTGCCAAAGAAGGTAAAGAACATTATGACCAAACCAATATTTCAAACATTTATAGTTGTTTGGGGAACTATTTGACTAGAAACCATAAACCTTGTTCAATTTAGTATTTTTTATTATCTTACTACTTTCTTTTTAGCCTTTCTAACCCTGATATCCTCTATCATTTCCCCATTGCTGGGTATCCGAAAGGAAACCTGAAGACAAAAGCGTTTTTCTTTTTATATGTCAAAGCAAATCAACAATTTGTCACGGCATTTTGCATTGAATGGCTGCAGGAGGAATGACAGGAAGCGGGGCAAAGTTGGGTAGGGTGAACGGATTTATTCGAATCTCACTCTTTTTGGGCAACTCAAAATGACATTTGTTTTCCGACTATTTTACCCCTTCCCAACTCCAATTAACTGCTTGAAAGGGCCGCCCAGCGATCGGTGTGCGAGGTGTGGCCCACATCTTGCATTTAAATCGGAAAAATATATATATGTGTGCATAAATATTTCATAATCGTTCGAGTGTCTTTTGAAGTCCCAATTGACATTTCCGTGAGCTGTCGGGAATCTTGATTCTCCGCTCCGCTGGCCAATTGAAGAGGCGACAAGAAACGATAATCAATGTTTCTGAACGAAAGGCTTGGGTGGTCTTTTTGAAGTTAAGCGAAAGAGGAATGCAACGTTTCCAAACTTAAGAGGCACATATATAATTTTTAAATTGCCAGGCAATTTGCATAAAATTTGAATAGTTCACTGTGAAAGGATAAGGCAGTTTTGCACAAGTTGAGTATATAATTATAATCACTTTCATAAATGGTTATAAATAAGATGTAATTCTTGAAAACACTATAATTTATGCCAACAGCCTCGTCATAGAAACTCGCTTGATTGTCATCGCAACCACAAGGAGTTTAACCCATCTACCCCCTGGCCATTATCATTATCATAATTAAATCATTAGCGTAACGCTGCCATCAGCTAATAATACACATTTCTCCCTCGACTGTCAGCTACCTCGAGTTATTCACACGCTTCGCCCCGAGATATTAGGCCCCTATCATTAGCTGAAGATTTGGATGGAAGTGGAGAGGAACTCTTGCGGCTCTCGGGCTCCCTGAACAATTGATTTTACTTGTTTGATAATTTGACAGCTCGCCTTCTGATATCTCGAATTTCGATTCGATTTTGATTTCGCTTTCGATTCGGCTTCTGTGAGGGTTGCTCAAGCCAGAAATCAGAAGCTAGTTCGAGTTCAATGCTCCCCCACGGAAGGATTTTGACAGCGCCTGTTACCCGCCTGTCAGATTGTTGGCTTGTCAGTTTGTCAGATGTCAGAGACAGAGGAGCATTGGAAAATTGTAAATTGAAAATCCCCGACATAGCTGCTTGCTCTCGGTAACCATAATTAGCTGGAATCCCAAATATGGCCATCTCCTTATGCGAGGAAGCATAATCCTTTCGGTCGCAGCTGCCACTTGAAATTCAAATTGAATTAAAGAAGCAGGGGAACACGCTTCAAAAAGTCTAAAGAGCCCACCGATTCGAGGCGGTGATTAATTGAAGACACGCGCCTCAAGACCCAAAAAACAAAAACCGGTTAACAACCAGTCTTCAGACCCTGCAACTTCTGCAGCAGCAGCATCTGTGATCCAAACCGATGACAATGAAGATTAGCACCCCGAATCTTGGTTAGATTCCCCTTCTATTGTCTGCGACTAATTACCGTTGGGTTCTGAATTAAAGCCAACTCCCATTTTCTTTGGGCCGTCTGACAACTTTGGAGCCACTCAAATGGAAAGGTGGTAAATTAGGGTGAAATTGACTGATAAAAGTTCCGATAAAATGTAGCCTTTACTAAACGATGTTGTGGCTGGATAAGCCCATAGTTGGGACTGTAATCTAGCTTGAACAAAACACTGACAAAATGTTTATAAACTTTGGTTAAACATAAATCAAAGGCATTGTAACGGCTGGCATTACAGAAATTCTATGGAAAAACAGTCATAACAAATACGAAAGATTTTAAAAATGTTTAACAAATTCCTTTTTTTAAAGAGAACTAATACTATCGAATTTCACATGGCATTATTCTTTGTTAGACGACTTAAGCGCAGTCTCATTAATGTAATTAAACCAGCTTTTTTGCTCGCAAAAGTTTTTGTTCCCAAGGGACCAAAAACACAAAAACCCTCTCTTCCAGGATTTAAATAACGCACGACTCTTATCTAGGATATATAAAACATCCTGACCGCCGGTCCGTGGAGACAAAATCGTCTGGTCTGGCAATTTTTTGGGTTCTGTTTGGTTTGTCTGCCGTAAGCCTTTTAATTTGTGTGCAATGCGATAAGGCGATAATTATGGAGCCTGGCTAAAGAGTCTGAGGACAATGCTGAGGGTGGTCCTTTAAAAGCCATAAAGTATGCAACAGAAGGTTGGCAAACTTAATGAACAAACTTTGTATAAAAATGTTTTAAAAATCCCAAGTAAATTTTCCGAAAATCTATCACTTTGCACATTAACTTTATTTTGGCACTGTTGAACGATGCTTGTCGTTAATCAATTTATTCACACACTCCTCGATTTGCCGCCATTTATTTTTGCGAGTGGCACGCGTCGCTGAAAACCGGCGAAACAAAACAAAACAATCCGAAAAATATTCCGCGTCCGTCGACGCAACAAATTCAAGCGACCGAAGTGAACTGTTGTAGATGGGTAGCTTCAAAAAACTCGCTTTTGCCGGGGATTTTCTTTCCGTTCGGGTGGAAAACACGAACCAAACTCGTGCTCTCTGAATTCTCTTCGACAGAAACACAGCATTTTGTCCCATGTGCAGAGACAACCAACCACCCTCACAATATTTAGACTTGTAATGTCACCACAACTAAATAGCCAATAAACCAATATTTAAGGATCATTATTGTTAAATATATTATCTGTAAAAATTTTAATTGATTTCTTGAATTTAAATAAAATCAAAATACCTTTTTTTATGAAAGGCTGTGCTTACAATACTGCCTCAGAAAATCGGATACAATTTTGTGAAATTGTTTTCATTCAATAAAAAATATTTATAAAATAAAATATAACATAAAAAAAAATTTTAATGCTAGTTTTAGAATTATTTATATATTTCTTTTATTTTTTTGATATATATATATAATATATTTATTAAATAAATAAATTTTAGTTAGATTATCTTCTCGTTAAGCAACAGGAACAAAATAAAAGGATGTTTAAGAGAGTTTGTTTGAAAGAGAAAAGAGCGAACCAAAGAGCTGGAAACTTACAATAGTACACAGCGACATGTTCGATGTTCGAAATAAAGGTGGTTGGATCGCTACACTTTGGAAAAATGTGTATATCGTACGAAATTGTACATAATTTCGGCGCCAAGGGTAGGTAATATATTGGTTAGAGTTTTAAAAAAGTAATAAAATAGATTGTTTAGGAATAAATCTTAAATCAACAAATTCTTTTGAATAGGTGCAAGTTTTTATTTTCAGCTGACTGCAATTTTATGATATACTATTGCTCCCAAGTCTCATTTCTCGTGGTGCACTGAATCACTGGATACGTTTGTCTTGTTTGCTCGTTGGTTTGCTGCATTCGGCTGGTCTAAAAATACTTGGCATTTGCACTTCTGAGATGGAGGATGTGGACGGAGGGGTCCCCGAAGAAGTTCAATGCACATGCCCCAGCTGCTGGGGGTCAACCGAATGGCGAACGAGACCAATTAAGCTGCTCCAAGTTATTGTTGGCCAGCAAACAAATCGCCGCAATTTAACAAAGTAAGCAATTATAGCAAATAGTTTCGTGTCACATAAACCGTCGTAGGACGGTGGAGGCAGTGGGGACTGGCCAGGCAGAAAGTAAAATTGTTTAATCATTGAGCTTAATTTCAATCGGGAAACTCGTTTGACTCTAAGCCGATCAGGCACACACTCAACTTGTTAGATAGAGTTTACGACGCCGGTTGTTGTGTTTTTAGATTTACCCTATCAAGAAAAGGAAATGGGAATAACTTAGACTTTTAGATAGTTTTTGGGGATAAGAAAAATAGCTCACAAATAATAATATATTTATGTTAATTGAGTTTTTCAATGAATTCTTGTATTTCAAAATATTTGATTAAAAAACTGTCTTAAAAATATTGATAAAAAATTTTAAAAATTTTGGGAATAAAAAAAACCTATATCCTAAACCTAATAATTTTATTTTATTACACTTATTCCTGATCATTTTTTTAATCAATACATTTTAATTTAACTTTTTTTTTAAGATACTATATTTAATAGCACATTGAACCAAAAATCTTTGATTACATTACTAAATGTATGCTATGTCTAGAGTATTTTATCATCGGCTTCCTTCTGATAACTAACATTGACACTCTTTTCTTTATTATTTTCTTTTTTAACGGCCTGAAGTTTATGGCCACTGCAAGCTGGGCAGCGTGTCGAAATATGATTGCAATTACTTGGCATGTGCGTTGTAGCCCCGAAATCGCAATGATTGAACGGCCAAACGAGTTTCTGATTGAAAGTGTGCGATGGAGTTTGCCACTATAATTGAAGTTGGGTTTTAGTGTGCTCACGAGAAGTGGGCGGCAAAGAAAGTGGCTGAATGCGATTAAGTTGTAGCAGACAGCTGAATAAAAAAAGGTGCAAAGTCTTGAACTGACTAGATTCGAGCTTAAACTGATTTTCAAATTGAATCCATTGGGGAGATATTGTCTTGGAAAGCCATTCGAGATTGGAGATTTAGATTTATTAAGTGATTTAGTAAGTGAATGTTAATAGACTTAAATTTAAGGATTTATTTTTTGTGTTATTTATCTTACTATAATGGTATAACAAAAATCTAGCTTTAAATAGGAATTTTATTAAAGCAGAAAATAAGTTCTAACTCAACTTTAGTTTCTTAAACTCTGACACAACTTTCTCCCTTCAACTTGTTAGAAACACAATCAGTTTTAAAAAACAACATGTATACCCTCTGCCACTCTGAAAAAAAAACTAAAACTAGACCCAATAAATCTTTGTTTGGACAAATCCAAAAAGCATGAAAGCCTTTCGCCCGAGTTGCCGCACACAACATACGGATATAGCCAGATGTAGCTCCAGTCTGACTGCTCCACAAGGCAGCCGAAGCCCCCGAAAACCCCCTTCTAATGCCATTAAGCCCCTGCTCCAAAAACACTAAGCATGCATTTTATTGCCTTTTGTCGTTCTCCGGGGAACTTTACGGGCGGCGAGGAGCTCAGCCGGGCACTTTATCATTTCAATGGCAAACGGCGGACACTGCAATGTTTACTTTTCATTTTATATAGTCTGTCCCCGGGATCCGCCGCCTGATACCACTGATACCACCCCCAACATTTTTCACTTGCCCGTCTATCCAATTGTTGAACGGTTCCCGTCTATGCAAATATTTTTATTTGCCTTCTGGTTATGGTTGTCCAGCTAGGACAAGCCACAAAAAAAATCTGTTGGAAATTCTTTACATATCCGCTGACAATGAGAAAAACTGTATGCAAAAAATGTGGCTTATTAAATGGGGAACTAGCTTTTCAACTTATAGCTATAAAGCTACAATTTATTAAACAATTAAATGAATATATCTTTAATATTAATAAACTATTTTGTAAGGATAGGAAGGATTTTAATAATCTATTTCTAAGCTGAATAATTTTCACCAATTTTCTATATAAGGTTTAATGATTAAAATTAGTATAATCTTCATTAAAAATAAACCCAAAGCTGCTGACAGCTGCTAATTTTCCCCTTTCTGAAGGATAAACCTTATCTAAGTTTTATATTTTGCACATGCCTCCACTTTCCACTGGCTTAGTTTCCCGCTTTCATCTTCCGGGGAAATTCACTAGCCTTGGTCATCAGCTTAATCAAGTTCTTCAAATAGTTAATGTTCCCGGGGGAGTTAATTACCCGAGTATTTAGCATATTATTATGGAGTTCACCTGTTTTCATCTCGGTCCGTCCGTCTCTTATTTTTCCCAACCGGGAAAAGGTCCCTCGAGGGCAGGACGAACTTCATGCTCCGCCCACGGGCAATTCAATTTTCCTTTACGACCAAACAACAACAACATCAGCAACAGGGGGGAAAACTGTTGGAAAAAGTAATCATCGTTGCAATTGTTTCACATTTTTCACAGTGCGGCGCAGAGGGGAAGATGAATGCCGGCTTTGATGATGACGACTGAGGTGAGATGGGAGTCCTTTTCGGCCACCCACTTGCTCATCATGGGATGCCGATGCCTGTAGACGACATTTTCCCGCTTTCCCAATTTTCCTTTCTTATGACTAATGGCTAGCAACTGAAATCGAATTGTGGGACTCGATTGAAGCGACGTTGAACTTAAAGAGTTGCCATAACTAAGGCCTACCCTTAGCCACCCCGTTTTTCCAGTACTTTCCCTTTATTTTTAATAATACACCCAAACGCAGTCAAAACAGGCGGAAAACTCAAAAAAAGCCGGGTATATATTAAGGTTTGCTTCAACATGAAAAGCCAAACGATTTCAAGCAGGATGAGTTGATGATTCTGCGGACATCGTCCTCAAAAACAAAAGCGAAGTTGTCAACTCTTAAGGGAAAGGAAAGGGAAACGCATGCCAAAATTTGCGTGGGTTGTCCGCGGACAAAAGAAAATTTTTCCTGGTGAAGGAAAGAGAATTTCAGAACCTTGAAAGGGATGAAAATATCTACAATTAGAGATTTCAAGGGTGGTCGCGTTTTGAGCCAAATTATGGTTAAGCTAAAGATAATTCGGTTGGACAAACTAATAATAATGCTCAAGGCCAATCGAAAATGGCCAAAGAGGGTAAATATAATCCTAGAATATACTATTATAGAGATCGTCATAAACCTAGCCTTGTTTGTCAAACAATCAGAACTAAAACCTGGTAAAAATGAAGTTTGGCAAAACTCTAGACAGGCTAATGGTCCCCGAATGGCGTTATCAGTATATGAACTACAATGTAAGTCTGGTTCTTTTTGCCAATCCCGACATGCGTGATTAAAAATATAATTTATAATAATCCCAGGAGCTGAAGAACTTAATAATGAATGCCGTGGACCAAGCTCCAAAGAATAGAAGCCAGGGGAATAACGCTTACTACAGGGATTTCGAGATACTTTTCTTCAACACCTGCAAAGATGAGTTGACCAAGGTGAATGACTTTTTTGCCCACAAACAGGCGGAGGCGCATCGCAAACTGGCCACTCTCAAATATCAGCTAACACTCACGGCCCGTCGTCGTACCCAACAGGATCCACGAGGATCCTCGACTTCCAGGGCATCCAGCTCCTCCAGGAGTCATTTGGACAACCGCAAGACGCAGCCCGCTAGCAAACTCCGACTGGCCATGAGCGAGTTTTATCTAAGGTAATTGTCTCTCAAATAATATATTTTCCCAAGCTTCATTACTTTAAAAATTCATAAAACGCGAATTCTTCAGAACCAAAAAGTAGTTCAAAACTTTAATAACCGTTGAACCACTCAAATTAAATTCAGAACCAAAAGAAGTATAAAACTTGAATAACCACTGAACCACTCAACTTAAATATTTTTCAAAATATCATATTATATTATATACTTCACCTTAGCCTGATTATGCTGCAGAATTACCAAATGCTGAATATGACAGCCTTTCGGAAAATCTTGAAAAAGTACGATAAGCACCTAAAGTCAGAGGCTGGCTTGGTGTGGTACGAACGATTTATTATTAGGGCGAGCTTTGCATTGACCACGCAGTTGGAACGGATGATAGTTACCACGGAGGATCTGTATACGGAGCACTTGGCCAATGGAGATCGGTCAAAGGCAATGGCCAAGTTGCGAGTGCCGCCTTTGGGCCAACCAACACCGCCGCTTCATGTTTTTTGTGCCGGCTTATTTCTGGGTCTCTTTTTGGTGGCCGCGATAATGTGTGTGATTTCATGTAGGTGTATTTTTTGTAGTTCGAAAAAAGACTTTCCCTAACCTTCTTTTTTCCCAGACTTTTGCCTAGACTTGAGCCCAGAGTTCAGGTTCAGGTTTCTCAGCCTGTTCAGAGGACCCATTTCGGGTATATTCTTTGGTTTCTGTCTGGCCATCAATATAAAAGTGTACGAGAAGAAGGGCATCGACCATGTTTTGATCTTCGAGGTGGAGCGAAGGGATGCCGTGGGTGCCATGAGAGCCTTGGAAATAGTCAGTTTCTTTGGTTACCTTTGCACTCTGAGCATTCTGTTGTACTTGCTCTATAAAGAGTTCTATATAAGTGAACCCTATTATATACCACTCGTTCAGGTGGCAATTGTGGTTGTACTGTTCCTCAACCCCATACACATTGTGTACTACTCGGCCAGAATTTGGCTTATGACCATTGTGGGTCGCATCATTTTGGCCCCCTTTTTCTTTGTGAATTTCGTGGACTTTTGGGTGGCGGAGCAGTGGACCTCGTTGGTCATCGGAATCGTGGATCACTATTACCTGATGAGGTTCTATGTGCGATATTTTCTGGATCGCAGCGATGCCTTCGAGTTTGAACCCGACTATGCGGTGCCCGTCATTCGATGTCTGCCGGCTTGGTTCCGATTTTGCCAGAGTCTTCGGCGATTTAGGGACAGTGGATCCAAGTCCACGGACTATCTGATCAATGCTTTGAAGTACTTCCTAACCATAGCGGAGGTGGTATTTTCTACCATTCAAATGGAAACAAATGGTTTTAAGTTAATCTAAGTTTATCTCCAATTTTAATACATTTTTTTGTAGGCAAATACAATAATGTTTTTGAGAATCCCTGGACTTGGGCCTATATAACAATATGCATAGTTTCGTCTATATATTCGCTGCTTTGGGATTTGCTGATGGACTTTGGTTTGCTAAGAGTGTGGAAGGGTGAGAACCTCTTTTTGCGCGACAATCTTGTCTATCCCAAGGTAAAGCTTTACAACTTAACAAATCTTTTATAATGTATAATTTTTTATAGTGGTTCTACTACTTTGTGATTGTAGAAAATACTCTGCTGCGCTTCGTTTGGGTTCTAGAGTTTGTCTTGGTCTATCAGGAAGTAGTAGCTCCCTTTAATGGCAAATCGATTATTTGTTTTAGCGAGATAGTGAGACGATTTATCTGGAATTTTCTGCGTCTAGAGAATGAGCACTTGTATAATTGTGGACAATTTAGAGCCACGCGAGAGATCATATCGAAATTGGATCCCCAGGAGGAACGGTTCTTGGAGGATATGATGGATGACAAGGAGAACTTGGGTAGGGAAAATCTGGATAAGAAGTATTTTTAAGATACATTACGATTGTAGTTATTTTATCTTGTGTTTCTAATGTAAGAAATTTTTTTAAATATATAACTGAGTTTTAAATTCTGGACTCCCTCATCTTCACCTTTCAATGGCTTCATTGCTTTGGCAAATTTTCCCTTTCTAACTCCCCACTCTGCATTTTCTTCCTGCTTCAATTGCCAACAATTGACAGTCAATGAAGCGTTGCCCCAGACCTAAACTTCGGCTCACCCGTTCGGCTCTGGGCACCCAAATTGAATAAAATTAATCTCACATTTACGAAATTAAAACCACAAATGGAATTATAAATTCAGCACAGAGGAGCAGACCATGTGGAAAAAACCAAGCCCGCAGGACAACAAAAGTTAAGCCAGACGAGGCTGAGGACAACAAGGATAGAAGGACCGAAGGACAAGGGGACTTGACAATTTGCCAGTGAAGAGTGGTCACAGCCAGGACGAGTGCACTCCTGTTGGAGCAGGAGCAATCCTGGCATCCTGGGGATTGGTCCTTTCCTTGTTCATGGTCACGCATAAATGCATGCGAATTAGAGGGCCACAGGAACACACGCACGTGGGCGGATTTATCCCATTCAGAGGGTGGATTCGGGGGCCATTCTCCAGCCTCTATGGGAATTTACTCCCCCTTAAAGGACCTTCTTCAGGGGTTACTTTCGAGCCAATTCCAGAAGGAAAGCTCGGTTACAACTGCTATAAATACAATACATATTGTTGGCATGTCTGCCAAAGCAATTTGCAGTTATAAATGGTGGGAGTTGTGCACTTCGGGGTTTCGGATCGTCATCAGCTGTTGCTGAAATCTTGAGTAAATTTAACGAGATTCCGGATATAAATTCAAGTGCTGCCTGGGAATGTGTCCTCCTGTTTTAATTATGTGCGTCAGTGCAACGTGTTGCTCCTGCCAGCAGGTTGTCCCCAAACAAATCACAGTCAGTGCTTTAAAAAATAGAAAAACTTGTGAAGTGCCATGAAATTGGAATTCCCCAAAAGCAAACCAACCCCCCAGCCTCGGATGACGGCAGCTGCCGTCGTTAAAATGCTTTTGAATTTTGCATTGGAAAAATTCCTGGCAACGAATGTCGCTAATGGTACACGGAAAAAAGTAATTTAAATAAATAAAATATTCATGTCCTTAATAAACCTTCTTATCAAAATTGTTGTTTAGCTTAAATCGATTTTTATTAAATATTAAAGTAAAATTTTTTAAGATTATTATTAGTAATTTAAAAAAATGTCATATAATGTGTTTTTTAACACTTATTATTAATTGAAGGTTAGTGCTGGATTTAAAGCTTCTCTCGATAAAATTGTAGTCTCAATTCAATAATATTTTTGTGAAAGTTCTTGACTTTCTGAAGTGTTTGTTTAGGTGTACAATTTTTGGGGTTGCTATTTTGTCACCGTTCCGGGTGGCTGCCGGGGAATCCGCGAAACCCCCCCCCCCCACCCCCCACCCCCTGGAGGTGGGTCTAGGTCGCCAGACCGCAGACATTATAAACAACGCTCCGGAGGGTCGACGGCAAGTGAAAGTTTTATGGCGCAACTTTAAATGAACCGCTGCACCCTCCTGATTGCGACTCGTCGCCTACCACAAACTAGGCGCAAGGACGACCATAAAAATCCTTTGTAATTTATTTGTCTGCCCGGCCAAAAGCGAACGCAAAACATTTCCGTAACGCATTTAAATTTCATAGTCAGTGAAAGTCATCAACACATTCAGCCGGGTCCCCGAGTTAAACGACCAATTCGGTGGAAAAGGGGGGCTGAAATGGGGGAGGGGCGCCACACAAAAGCTTCCGCTTCCTGTCTGCAACTCCAAGGATTTCCCCGGGGGTTGCAAACTCGGAGCTCTAAAGGAAACCCCCGAACCGGAGTCAAAACCGAAGACCTCCCCACAGACATTGGGCAAATAAAGTTTTCTAATTTTGCCATCTTCTTGCTTTGAATTTTTCAGAGAGCACTTTGCGGAGTTCTTCCCCGGCAGAGATTTTCCTCTCTTTAAACTTGTAGCACGCCAATTTTGTTTGCCTTTCTGGAGTTTTTCCTGCCATTTTCCTGATGACATCTGTTGGTCGAGGTGTGAGGCGGAAAGTCCCAAAAAATAAGCCAAAACCAGGACCCAACTGCCTGTAATTTCCGGCAAACAAACCAATAAATCATATTAAACTTGCTGGGAGTTCTAGGAAAGCGCAGAAAGAAATGCGTGCCGGATGTCTTATGACGGTCTAAGCGAAACTCAAAGGAAATCTCTGACATTGGATATGCAATTTTTTGGGAGGCTTAACGGGGAGGATTTTGCATTCGAAGAGGAGTTACGGGATGGAATGAAATTGAGTTACCACAGCGGTGTAGGTTACATTTTGAAAAAGGCTAGCTGAGTTTAAATAAGTGCTAGTGGCTGAAACTGAATACAAAATATTTCGAATAATTTGCAATTTAGAAGTTTTAAATAATTTAAATTCGGGATAGTTGGAAAAGAGGACTCTTTAATTAATATGGTATGCTTTTAGACTGTGGATTTTGATCTTTATGCATTTTAAAAAAAGGTTTTAGCACTTTAACTTTTGGTGTCTTTAAAAACAACAAAGTAACGCTAACCTAATATTTTATTGGCTTTTTTTTAAAGACGTTAGAAAGTAATCAACAAATCTTAAAGACACTGCAGTATACAAAGGCCATCTTAAAAAGTGGGAACTCGAATTGGATTTGCTTAGTTTCAGAATATAAATTAAAAAAAATTATCGAGGTAACACTGTTAAAAATCCTTGTCGATCAAAGGCGACATCTATGGTTACCTTATGTACTGCCAAAAGCGGCCACTGCCGATAGAGGGCGTAATACGTAAGGTAAAGTAAAATGTAACTTACAATTATTTGACATTCCAAAAACTCTTCATATTCCACAAAAATCTGGTCACTGGTAAGTATGATGTAAAATGTAAATAAAATATAAGTAAAATGGAAGAGTAGTGGGAACAGTTTTTAGAAGCGCCATCTATTGTGGGTGTACCGAAGAAAAGAAATCATAGAGGGCGCTGTTCATAAATTAAATAGATCAATTCGAATTATTGTTGTCGACCATCAGATACCCATTACTGAGCTACCGCTTATTTGAACCATTATATTCCAACGAACACAAAATACCCTTTTACTCTACGAATAGCTGCTATAATATTTTCACATGTATAATGACGCTCAGATGTTGTGCTTTAGTCTTATAGTACCGGATAAGAAAATCCCAACTTCCCGGACATTTCTTTGCGTCACTCAATTCAAAAAGAGGTTTTTTCTTCAAATTTTTTGAATTGCTCATTTTACAAACATAACAAAATATTAAATTTTTTGACGAAATGTTCTTATCTTCAGCGCGTTCTGCCTATATAAACCGCACAGTTGCATGCGCAAGTTAAGTTTCGTTCGGAGTCTTCAGCGCCACGCACATATTAAATAATAATGAAATCGGTATTTGTTGAGATTTTTTTGCCGTTTGTTCTCTTTGAAGTACTACTCCTCAGCAGTGCAAGCCCAGTTGGCACTCAACAACTATTAAAATTCAATTGCAACGAGAATTGTACTGCGATGCTCAACACCTTTGTTGCTTATTCTGTCCAAAAAGATGAAGTTATTGAGAAATTGGAAAGTCAAAACAAATGGCTTTCTGAAGAACTGGCTGACATTGGATGGAAAACAATTCAAAAACGTTCTGATGGCTCCGAGAACTTCTATCGATCCTGGAAGGACTATAAGATTGGATTCGGAGATAAAAATGGAGAATTCTTTATCGGACTGCAAAACATTTACAATATGACTCGGCAAAGACCCCACGAACTTTATATTAAACTGGGAATGGAAGATGGATATACAAGCTACGCTCTTTACAGTGATTTTCAAATTGGAAGCGAGAGAGAGAAATATCAGCTAAAATCGCTTGGAACATACTCTGGTACAGCCGGAGACTTCCTAAGAGCACAAGAGCACAAAAAGTTCACCACTTTTGACAGCGATAATGATGACAACCCATTTTGGAATTGCGCTATGAACGAGTTTGGTGGTTGGTGGTTCGGGAACTGTGATAACAGGTAAAAGTATTTCATAGGTTAAACACATAATTCAAATGCATAAATCTAACGAATGGAAATTACAGCTCCCTCAATGGAAGGTACTACGCAGGGGGTCTTTCAAGTGTTATCAATGGCCTTTATTGGGGTTTTTGGCACAACAATTCTAACCCCTGGCTTACCTTTGTTGAAATGATGATCAGGCCTAAAACGTACGAATAAGGACATTCGAAAAACATATTTTTAAAACACCTATGATAAAACTGTATTTATTATCACTTATTTCATTGTGATCTTTAAAACTTAACCATAAATGTAAGGTTATCCTGGACAATATTTCATCACAATCCCCAAAATCCTGAGTTTCTTATAAATACTTTCGAACTGAACTTACCGGTTCACCATCTCATTGCCGTTTTCCAGAGACTGGGCCAATTGTTGGGGCGTTTGCTGCTGCTGCTGATCCTGCTGATTCTGCTGATTCTTTTCCTCTCTCGATGAGGAGCCCACTCCCGCGCTGCAGCCAACGCCAATGGACTTGGTCTGCTTGGCCTGCTGTTTGAAGCGGCTCAGGGCGAAGAAGAGGGCGAGGACGGCTTTCAGGCGACCGGCACAGATGTCATTGGTGGTGATGTTCTCCAAGCCGCCGACCGACTGACTGCGCAGCACATGCAGACACGAGTTGACGTTGTCGAACTAGCCGGGAAAAACAAGGAAAAGCGGGATGCAAATGAAATCAAAGCTCGGAAAATGCCAGCACTTAAAGCTATTTAAGTACGCCGATGATTCATTGTCGGAGCTCTTTGAGCCAGTCTAATATAAATGTAAATCCCCAAGCCGTTTTTATCGCCGGGCGCCTTCGATGTCGTGATTTTGACATGACTCCCAAATGAGGCGCCCCAACACCGATGTACAAATGCGTTTTTTATGGCTAATTTGCCCGGGCAGTCTTAACTGCTTCACGCACACGACTGGGCCAGAAAAACCCTTCGAATCAAACCAAAGCCCGAACGAAACAAAAAATTGACATTAAGATAAAGTGTTCAGACATCAACTGCCCCTCTTCAGCACCCTTTACCATTAGTCAACACCAGGAGAACCTGAGATGACAGGTCGCACGACTTCGAGATACTCTGGGCGGGGATTAAAGCAAAGGTTGCGGTAATCTCAAAGTGTATAAGGTGGAATCCGTTCTGGTTTTCAAGAACTTGGATGATTTTATAAAATGTGATTACGCCGTTACTGTTTTTGGATTATGGGTTACTTTCAAAACATTAGAAATACAAAAAAACTAATTGATTGTAGTATTATATATATATGATAATATTATAAATAATATTAAAAAATATCTAAGTAAATATTTGTTTTACTTTTAAATATTTTAGTAAGTATTCTTATAAAAATATATTCTAATAATTGAAAAAGATTAATTACAAAAGAAAAGATTTACCTAATAAATCTTAATTAAATCCAGAAATTTGTTAAATAGAAAATCTCTTGACCCAAAAAGAACTACAAAATTTTCCCAGACTACAAAAATCGACACAACTAACCACTTTGCTGAGATGCCCGGATAACCGAAAATGCTGTACAGAATATTGTCAACATGCTTCCGAAGATCTTCACGAATTTGTCTTTTGTATATTGCAGAGCACGATATTTCATATTTTTTCTCCACTTTATCACAGTGGTCGCAGCAATTTAAAAAAGACACAAAAAGCGCACATATAGTTAAATAGAACTGAGAGGCAAATGTCGAAAAATCAAACTTGACAACTGACATGACGGCAGACAAATGACAAGCGTCTGCCGGCTGTGTGCACTCAATTTGCTGGTCGAGGAGTCTAGAAGTCGAAACTGAGATGAGATGAGAACGAGAACGATGCAGCTAGCATCCAAGGGCCAGAAAGTTATCTATATCCAGGGGACAAACTTTAAAAGGCTGCCAAAACTTATATGGCAAACTTTGTAATAACTTTGTGAGAGACAAAATGGCAGCAACTTTGCGCCCAATGACTTTGGCAAACAATTGAAAAACTCCAATCGCAGATAAGTTCAAGTTCAATGCCGCGCCATTATGCGTATCTGCCAGATACTTTCTGCTTGCAACTTGGTCTTTCGCCCCCTGTCAACATTAATATTTGGCCAGAGTATCTGAGCCGGGGCTCACTTTGCTCAATTTGTTGCATTATAAATTGAGACAATAAATTTACATTAATTTTTGCCTTCTTTACTTTGTTCACGGCAAATGGGGCCATTAGTGGAAGGAGGCGAGTTTCTTCTTCCAGTTACATTCTAACAATTTGTATCTGCTGCCTGTTATCGATGGCTGTATCTGTATCTACTTCTGCTGATAGATAAGTTCTGTCAAACGCCACATTAACTTTTGTAGTTGCCGATGAAAGTTTTGCTGTCTCTCAAACAAACTTCAATTATTACGATGTTGCACTAATTGGTAAGAGTTTGAACTTTATCTTGGAAAGTTACTAATGGGTTTAGGATATAGTACAGATATCCTGGCTTAAAAATTGTATTTAATAATGCTTAAAAACAGTTTACATATTTGATTACAATTGATTTATACCATGGAAAATTTTAAAATGAACAAATCATTTGCCTTCGTAACGCATTTTCCCTACCTGCGTTTAATCAAGCTGTCTAACTGCGATTGAGCCAACAGATCGGACCATTTGTTATGGGCATGTTAATGGGGAACTCCTCCATTAGCTCGCCCTGACAACATCATTTCTCTCCGCGGAACCCTGGTTTTTACACCCGTTTCGGGGGGCAAGCACTATCGCTCGATCAATCACGCACCGCGTTGACAGCTGCAAGTGTCAAACAGAGCGGTGCACTTATTTACCATGCTCCACAATGAACACCGCCCACAGTAGCCACAGAGCACAGTAGCTTGGTGCACTTAGGAAAAAATAATATGTTAGATATAAATATTTATTTTCTTATTGGTATAAAGAATTTTTCCAAATTGAAAATATTTTTATTTACTTTTGAAGAAATTTATAAGAGGCAATAATGTTAATATTTATTTTAATCTATCTTTATGAGAGAAGGGTTTGAACTCAGGACGTCCTAAAAATCATTTGTTTATTCCTAACATTTTATAATTTTACAAACATTTCTTCCTATTTATATTTATATTTAAAAGTGTAGCCACGGGTCGCTCAAATCAAGAACACGGGTGTTTGTGGCACAGTTAAGACCCATTGAATCGCGTAGTTGGCGCAGGCAAAGTGCATTGAAACCCCGACTTACGTAATGTGCAACAAAAGTCAAATAAACCACAATAGCTGGGCAGCGGGGAGAGGGCGGGGAAGTGCAACGAGATGCGGCAGCTGTTGCCTCTCCAAAGAAGACGCCAAAACCGCAACTTGAATGCAACGAAATCGCGAAACCGATACGATACTCCAGCAAAGTCTGTCGAAGCCACACGGAGCAAGGAGCCGCACTCAGATACTCAGATGCCCAGACACAAACGGGTTGAACAGCGAAATATTGGGAAATGTACTGCCTCTCCTTGCGGCCCCACTCCTTTTGGCCAAAAAAAGAGGAATAAAAGAGTCGAACAAAAATAAATGCAAATAATATTGTTCACATTGAAGTTGTCAATTGCACCGGAGAGCGCGAGTCTTATCAATGAACCCTCCAACGAATGGGTAAACAGTGGTTCAAATAGCATTTAAAAGAAATTGAAAGAGGTCTTAAAAAGATTTTAAACATCTCTAACAACTAACTTAACTTTGAAAAATATTTTAAAATATTTATAATATTTTCTTCTTGAATATTCCTTACAATAAATTTGTTCCAACCCTCAGAAACCTTTTAAGTACAAATAGCCGCTTCAGGACTCTAGCAAAGTTATCTTTCGTTTAACAATAAATTCTGGAGAATCCTATTTACTTTTCCACATCGCTTGAGCAATTTGAGCACTGTAACGATATGATGGGACTTTTCAACTCGCCTTCTGTGCGATCGAAAATGAAGACAACAAACTGGCCAAGTGACGCTTATTGTCACAGGATGCAGCGTCATTAAAGCCGAAATGTGGGTGAAAAGGGTGGCAGGAAGCAAGGAGTAAGGACGAGATCCTGGGGCAGAAACTGCAGCAGCCATTATTGACATTCTTCGATTTTTCTATCTTTGTGTTTGTGTGCCAAGCGCAGAGAATTTCTGAATTGCACTCGACGCATTGTGTTGGTGTTGGCCATGGTCCGAGCCCAGCGAGTCTGTATTTAACTCCTTTTCCCCCCCTTTCCCCTCTTTTCCTCATTTAATGCGAATTTATCGCAGAATGCAGGGCGCTTCTCCTTTTATCCGGGACTCGAGACTCGGGGCTCCGCCAAAGGATTAAAAGTGGTCAACAAAGACGACGTAAATGAAAAGGCAAACGGAACTGAACTGAATCGAATCTGCGGCCAGGGAAAGTCCTTTGTTAATGGCGCTAAAGAGTTGGCCGTTCAGCCGACAGGACATCATGTTGGCCAGCCGCTAAAGTCAACTTATGCCAATTCAATGCTATATATATATATTTCGTTTGATTTATACACACTTTAAAGCCCACTGCTATAAATCAACGTGGGAGTCTGCTTACCATCCCAAAAAGCCCGCGGCCAAGCCCCTTTTTTTAATTAACCGCCGGCCAAAGGAATTATACAACAAAAAATCCGAAATATATGCGTGTTTTTGTCTGCGATTTCGGCCACAACAACAATATGGCGATATCTGTGAATTTGTCAGGTGGTAGAAGCGAAAATTGAATTGTTTAATGGGTATTCGCTTGGCAAATTGATTGATTAATCGATGAAAATAAATAATTTAAATAATGTATAAACTGAATATTCCGAAATTATTTTTTAGAAAATTTATAAAATATATATGGGCATTTTTAAGAGCATTTCTAGTTTTTGGCAGTTAGTTTTAACTGTTGTGAGTTCAATTTAAATTTTCTACAAGAATAATTACATTTTGCAGAACAATAAAGTACACCCATCACAGTTCTCCGTTCAATAATCCCTTTTGTAGACTCAAAGCTCCCTCAAATCAATTAACTACTAATTAAAAGCTCAAAGTCACACACTCCATTCCATTTTCCCAGTCACGATACAATAGATCCTCGAGCTGCCGCCCAGCACATCACAGACTTCTTGGCATTCGGAAATCAATAACCAAAATCCACACAAATTCTTCGAATCACTCAAAATGAGAAAATTCCAGGGCAATGATAAGCAGACAGACAATTGCATTCAGACACTCGCTCGATTGGGAATTTGGGAATGCGGCAGGGCAGCGCAAAATGGCAAAACAATTTCAATAATTTCAAGTGTCCTTCGTGGCACTCCGACAGGAGTCACTCACACTCCCAAGGATTCGAGAGCGATTTCGGACAATTGTCGCCAAAGTCACGACTACCAAAAGGGCGATAAGAAATTGCGAAATAAAATAAAAATAAAAATCAAATGAAATTGTTAGGGGAAGTGGGGATCGGGATAGGAGTAATACTCGGCTAAGACTGAACTGTAAATTCAATTTACGAATCACTGAAAGTGCAACACGCGTACTGCACAAACAATTTTTTCGGCTGCCTTCGATGGCCAGCGGCCAAAGGCCAAAGCGAAATGCGATTTGATTGAAGTGAAGAAATGTAATTGAAATTGCCGGACATATGTGTTTGCCGGATACAGGCGAAGGCGTAGAAAGAGTTCGGGCAGGGGGCAGTTTGAAGATAGAGCCAGTTTAATTTGGCAAGTGCAATCGAGTGAAAGTTAAAACGGCAATCGACACTGCGATGGAACTTTAAGCACTTGACCCAAGTTGGTTGGTAAATTTAAGTTCTTAGAGCTGAAGTGGATTTCAAATATTCCCACTTAAAGAATTCATGAAGTATAGAGTAACTATTTATAGAAAGAGAAAAACAACTTTTTGATTTTGGTATTTTAAATTGAAATTTTCAATACAAAAATTCGGAAATGATTACAAATACGGAACAAATTTGTAAGGACATATTTGTCCCATTTTATTATATAATATATTCAATATGGTTTCTATATTTTGGATGTAAATATATTATTTTTCATCTATCGTATAAAGTTTTCGACCTTCAATCTGCTTTTAGCGTAACATGAAGAAAGTGTAAACGGAACCGAGCGTTGTAAAACTTATAATTTCCTGCCAAAAGTAATAAGTGTTCCCGGGAAACTTAATTCCTGTTCATATCAATAAAGTTAATAGGAAACTTGTATGGTTTTCTAAAGACTCTGGGGACCTTCTCCCACTCGAATTGCGCAGCCCAAACTCCGGCATTTCCGCCGATTCCTCCCCTCGCCCATAAATTTTCCGGCAGCCACATCGCTACTTTCCACTGCGTTGAAATATTTAGTAAGATTTCAGCGTATTTGCAGCATTTGTAGCAACTTTTCAGCAAGCAAACGAAATCACTTTCAGGGCTTCACCACTCCCACTCCATAAAGAAATCCATACCCACTCCAGGAAAATCGTTTCTATAGCGACCTTTAGCAAAGTGCGTGTGCTTCGGCGCATTAAATTGATTGCGATAAAAATTTCTCCAAGATGAGGCGCGGCCAATTTGAGTTTAAGTTTTCCCCCGCCACACTTCTTTTGGTTTCCATTTTATACACATTTTTTTCTGGAAACTGTAGCAGAAGAAAATGAAATTATTGATAAGGCCAGGGGAGGAGCTTAAAGGCGTCTTAATAAAACTGCAGCCATGTGATGGCGATGACGATAGCTATCGGTGGCTCAGGAAATGCCAAGGAAGGAAGTGGAAAAACTAGTGGAAAACGTAGGCAAGCACACACACGGTCACAATTTAAATATGTATTATGATTATTTACTGCCAGCGCAAGTTAAATAAAAATACGGTGGAAAATAAAAATAAAATGTGCATAAAGAGGGTCTCAGCTAGAGATGATGATAAGCCCGGGTTTGGTTGGGGAAAAGGGGGGAAATAGGGGAAGGCATAAGCAGCAGGCAAATTGCACACGCAAGCCCCTCAATTTCCTCCTGCAGATTCGAACGTCTGTTCCCCGGATTACCTGGTCCAAAGTCTCCCCCTGATCCTCCTCCTCCTTCTGCTTCCCGCCAAGATTAGCCTTTGGAGATATGGTATGCTAAGGTGCCGCTCCATTCTGCTCCACGTTTCGTTTCACTTCAGGCTGCTTTCAATAGGCGTCCGAAGAAAGTGCAGCGAAGGCTAAGAGCATTCGCAGCGAACGTGTTTCCATTCTGCACTTGTGCAAATCGGGGACATTTTTAGCCAACAAATCTCGCCTTTTTATTGAATCCATTTAACCAAGCAATCAACTTGGCAACTTTTCATTCTAATTAAAATCAATTTATTCTTATGAATTGAGTCAAAATGGCTTAACTACTTTGAGTTAGGCAATTCTACTTAAATTTTTAAATTAGTTTATTTTATTTCATAATTTTGAGTGCACTTAAGATTTTTCCACACAGTCCTATATTTAATGGTTCTTTAAGGGAAAATGGTCTTAAAACAGCGATCGGCAGCGTACTATTAAGTGAGCATAGGGAATTATTCTGCCCAGCCTCTGCCGCTCACGTACGCTGTAGAACAGCATTCTACCTTTTCCAATAAACTTCTTTAATCCCCCACCTCAGATTTTTTCTTAGTGTATTAAGCGCTTTGTACTGCATTTGCCATTGGCACACAATTGGGTGAATTCTGTGTTTTTTTCCTGGGCTGTCGGGTCGCAACACCATCTTAGCCTTAGCTACGCCTTAAGTTATGCTGTGCAAGTATCGCCTTCCGCCCGGACCTCCCACTTTCAGCCACTTTTGCCACCCAACAGCCAACATCCAACATCCAATGCCGCTCTAAGCTGTTTTCATTTTTATCCTTCGCGTTGCGATGCGAATGTTTAGATTGCGAGAAATTGCAAGTTGCGTCAAAATATTTACACCGACTGACACGGAATGCAAGCTAATATTATGGCGGATGGAAAAGGGGTTAGCGAGTATAAAAACTAAATTCTCCGCAAAACAACGAACTCAAATTGGCTGCGACGCGTTGGCAAGGATCAAAACGCACAGAATTTGTAAAATTAATTAGAAATATCAATATGCGTTCGGAGTTTGTTTCACGCCCGGCTGCTTCAATGGGCGATTGGGAAAATATTTGCCCAGGTCGCAGCAGCATTTTCAAAACTCACTAATTGGCTGGCTGGTAATCACTGAGCACAAAATATGCCCATAAATATGTATGAAACGGCGTGCAAAAATCATATAATTAATAACCAGTCATTTGTTTGGGTGTCGACGCTCATCCCACCCACAAAATGCAAACATTTTAAGTTTAAATTTCATTTTGCCCAGAAGAGCAGCCATGGCAGCCTGCAATTTGCATTGTTTGCATAATAGTCAAAGATTCGTTTGTTTTACAAATTTACAGATATAAAATCAATACAAATACCGTGTTGGTGAAACGTCATTAAGCCCACTCACCTGCAATGAAAGAGAAAAATGCCTGGTCAGAAATGTGGAATATTTGAATATGGCCAAAGTGTTAAGCTTTAAAGCGAATACAGAGAATATTTTCGAAACGCCAAACAAATGACAAAGGAATAATATGGAATATGTTGAGAGCGTATCGATGATAAGTCGTGACAGCCATTGAAATAAAAACGAGAATACGATGACAAATGAAACATGATTGCTTTTATAAAAGGATATTTGATGAGCTTGCCCTAAAAAATTAATTGTTAAATAATTAAAAAGTACAAAAAAAGAACTAGGTCCTTTTTTGGATTATTTCCCCCATCAAAAACATCAATCGCAAACATGCATTTTCAAGTTATATCAACCATTGTCTCCCTGTTTTTTTACCAAATCGCTGATAATATATTTTCAACTTGCCGCAAGTGCTATTCACAATATCTTCTGTTGAAAATAAAGCAGAATAATACATGAATATAAATTACCAAATATATTTTGCTTCATTTTTACTGCAATGCATTTTTCAATCACTTTTTTTTTCCTTTGCATACATTTTATTTCGATATTTTATCCCGTTTGGTTTCTCTTTTTTCTACCAGGGGAGAGACTCATAAGTTTTCGTTCGATTTTGGCGTTTGTTGTAAAACGAAATTGATATTTTATGGCCATGCTCATCTGGCTAAAAGGAGAAAAAGGGGAAAATGGCAGGAAGCATACGATTTTCAAGGTTTATGGCGCGTGTATCTGTTAGATACGTTCCCCAATACTTTTTCCTGTTATTTACATGTACATATACTTTGTGCGGAGATTTTTCTAGTTTTTTCCATGGTTATTTATGCATGGGGCATTGTTTAAGCCGCACACGAAAAGCGCACCAAACTCAATCGACACATGGCCAACTGCAAAAATGCGCGTTTAGAAACTGCAGCTTTGATTTAAGCCCTTTGCAGTTTGTAAATGGATTGGCCTTTTGAATTGTTTTTTTTAATATTTTTGCCTTTTTTTAATTAGTAAAAAGAATGGAAGGGTAAAAAGCTTAAACAAATATTTTTCTTTCAACCATATATTGTTTGTTTGCTGGGATAATATTACATTCAATTAAAAACGTTAAAAAATGCATGATATTTCTGCAGGAAAAAAACTCAAAAGTCAACTAACACTATTTATTTAATTTCTTTGAATCAAAACTCATTGACAAAAAAATATGTTACTTTAATAATATATAAGTAAACCATCAACAGAATAGGGTTATTCTAAACAATCTACGTAATTTAGCGTATTTCACATTTCACATCTTGACTAATTTCTATTTTTCTTCATAAATTGCCTACTAGATGACTGCCGGTTACCCATGAGGTATCTCTATAGAATTCTGGAGACCTTCTCAAGAAGTGTCCCAGACAGAACACGTGCCATTTGTCAGGCCCCAGACTCATTTGATTAGCATGTGACAGGAGCGAGGTAGGCAATGTACTTGTACATGATAATCAACTTCTGGAGACTTCAAATTGTATCTTTTTCTCAAGAGAAAGATGTATTTATGAGGCCCATAAATAAAATGGCACGGCAAGAAGAAAAAAGGCAGGCGAACGAATGCCTTTGGCCAATGAGAAATGTGAAAACGTGTTGGGCATAAAATGTACCAAAATTCAAATTCAAATTTCGGTCGCTCACGTAGGAGAGTCACCGAAAATAAATGGACTGAGGCAGGTATACAAAAATCCGAGAGGGGTATTCAAACAAAATTTGATATTTTCATTAAATGATATTTGGCTGCTGCGATGTCATAGTCACATCGCATATCGCACATCCGTTCCCATCACTTTTGCTGTGCTAGAACTGCAGTCGAGCGTGAATCCGAGGTTCTGTGTCTCTGTGGCTCCGTGGAAAAAATCAAAAATATATATATTTTTGCGATTCGAACGCGGACACCGAAATGTAAACAAACAAATGGACTGTGCAAGCAAATGAAATATTGAAACTAAACAAGCTGGAACAGGTGTCAACGTCATCGTTTGGAGGTTTCATTTGACGAGTCTTCGCTTTTTCACCGATTTTACGAGTATTATTTGCATTTCATTTCACGTTTCCCTTTTTTTGTTTACCCGGGCCTCTCTCCCCAGGTTTTTTTTGTTTATTTTTCATTTTGCAGGTGTCCAGACCAATTCGGAACCCAGAAATCAATCAACATTCGAAACGCTCACTTATTTATCAATTGTTGTCGGCGGTTTGGCTCTTTTGTTTTGTCGGTTCTTTTGTGCCTTGAACTTGACACTTGCCACTTGGCCAACAAACTGGGCTCTGCCGTTAGGCCCCCTGTCCAAAGACCAAAATAGGTCCAAATAATACTTGAAACGTTTCTAATTTCATGCTAATGACAGGGCCAACGTCCAAACGGAAGTCGTGATTTGGGAAAGCTCAAATTGTAGCTTATGGCCGGAGAAAATGCTTCGGATCGAGCGAGATGGGAACACAGATAATTATGGCTAATTGGGTAAATGGCTCGTCGAACCCGTCAACAAATCAACTACGCGTGGACAATTCGAGTTAATTAGGTGCGGGGTGAATGAAAGTTTAGCTGCTAATTTATGGGCACATGTATTTACGCAAAGCGACAGTCAAATGGTCGCTTGAAAACTTAATTCGCTAAAGGTTCCACTTTTTTAAGTTAATCATTTAGCTAAGTAACGGGTATTAGATATTTGATTCAGAAATTTTCTTGTTTTTGTTGTTGTAATATTTGCACAATATATCTATCTGTCGAATAAAATCTTTAAATTACAAAGAAATCGATTTTAGAATCCAGATAATATTCAAATGTTCGATCTAGAGCAGCGTTTTTCATTCGGGTAATATCAGCAATTTGCGAAATCAGGTCAGCAATCAAAGGTTGCCATAACACCGAACACTCGAGACAATCGTTAGAACCCCAAGCCAAGGCGTTTATAATTTTGCATCTACGGGCGCCAACTGAGGAGGCAAAAAGCGAACGAGATTCAGATACGAGTGCTAGGTGTGTCACAGCCAATATTTTCTGTACTTTGTACTTTTCAGCTGGCCAGAAATATGACATGTATGAACACTCCGCGTCGGCGTTTAAATAATTGCGCTGTCAAAATGCGTTAGGCGTTTATTTAGGCCTACGTATTGCGAACTCCTCCACCATCCTCCTCCTCGATTTTGCTATCTCGTTGCGCACAATATTTAATTATAGGCTACATTTAACACAAACTCCCCTTGTTGCTGTTATTTGTTATGCATAATGAACTTACGCATGCAAAATTAATAAAATTTACCACGCAACACGAACGCAGAATATTTTATTTCGCTTGATAGAATTTTGTATTTCGATGATAAAAAAAAATTCGGTTTGCGTGTAAAAATATTTTAAATGTAATTTTCATAATTCAGATTTTTCTACATCCAACTGTATGATTGTGTTGACAACTTAATTATGTATTGATATGCGGTTTTAATGTTTACTGAGGCGTAATATATTTATACCCGTTACTCGTAGAGTAAAAGGGTATATTGTATTCGTGCAAAAGTATGTAACAGCTAGAAGGAAGCGTTTCCGACCCCATAAAGTATATATATTCTTGATCAGGATCACTAGCCGAGTCGATCTAGCCATGTCCGTCTGTCCGTCTGTCTGTCCGTCTGTCTGTATGAACGCTGAGATCTCGGAAACTATAAAAGCTAGAAGATTGGCATTTTGCCTGCAGATTCTAGGAGTTCCTACGCAGCGCAAGTTTGTTTCAAAAAGGTGCCACGCCCCCTCTAACGCCCACAATCGCTTATATACGATTTTAAAAATTTCAATATTTCGGAAAAGTAAAAATGCAGTTTTATTGTGTTTATCAATACCTATCGAAATGTAGAAGACATTTTTCAAATCGGACCATTCATTAAAAAGTTATACGCAATCAAAATTGTTTATATATCTATCTCCCTCGCACTCCCTTTAGCCCCAATAGATAGTCGGGACACCAACCCGAGTACAGCGTTCGCACTCCCTTTAGCTGAGTGACGGGTATTAGATAGTCGGGACACCAACCCGACTATAGCTTTCTCTCTTGTTTTGTGTTTAAATATACCATACAAAAATTGAATGTGAGATTAAATTTAATCTCTGAAGAGGTGATTAGGCGAAATTTCGATAATTAGCTCGCTGTTCTTCAGTCAAAAATTGTATTATGTCTTATAAACAGCAGATAGAAACGAAACAGTATGAATAAATAAATAATTCGAATTTTTTATAAACAAATTAAATATTTTTATAAAAATAATCAAAATACTCCGGGTAACCATATTTAAGGTTTAAATATTGAGGACAGACTCCAGGATTCAAAATGTAAATATAACTGTCTGGTAAATCACAAATTGCCTAGATCGATGGAGGATCAATGCAAATCAGAGGTTGAATATTATTGAGACCTTTTCCAGGAAGTCATGCTCCCAACTTTTCAGCTCTGTAGCTCCCATTCAGACCATCACGCACAGCTATCTTGGGCAGGTAATACCTGAATGACGCCTGGCTGGGCTGTGTGCTAGGTAGCACAAAATTCCCAGGTTCCATGGTTTGGACACATCCTTGAAGCTTACATTTCTCGGCTGTCAACTGTTTAACTTGGCTTAACCTGCCCCTCAGCCACCGACTCCCCTTGGTTTTTTGCATATTTGACTTTGACACTTTGCAGTTGCAGTTGCTATTGTGATGTTGTTGCTCTCGCTCCTGTTAACATGTCCAACTGTTCGTTGTTGGGTCTGGTCGGGTCTGTCGGTTGGTCTATATGTCCGTCTGTCTCTCCGTCGGTCTTGCAGCTCGACTATAGCTCTCTGCGTCCAGCGACAATGAGCTGGGGCATTCCTCTTGAACACGCAACGTGCAATTGTCAGTGTCAAGCGTTGTGGCAACTGCAAAAATATATGCATACAGCAAATATATATCTGTGGACATAAATGTACGGATGGAAGATATATGTGCAGTGCATGAGTAGGCAGCAATGTTGGTGCAATTGCATTTTCAGCATACTATGTGTAGCCTCTTGATGGAAATCGTAATAAATTAAAACCTATCAAATATATTTAATATGTTTTATTCTTACACTTTTTTATTAAAAAAGTATTATTTTATATTACAGAAAATATATATTTTTAAGAGAATTCCCACTTCGTTGTTGTATATTCTACCAGCCATCAATTTGACAACTTTTTTAGTGCCACCATCAGTCAGTTCAGAGATAAACTCAACAAATTGAGTGATGGTTTTCAGACCGAATGAATTATTTTCCTTTTTTTCCCATGGCCCCGAACAATTGCAACTTGCTTCCGCCCCCTGCCCCCAAAAAAACAATCCCATAAAGTTGGCAATTCAATTTAAAGACCTCGACTAGTTCATGGCCAACGCAAATGGTCGCTGGAATCCCGTTTTCCCAGCCTAATATGCCGTTTAACAAGCAAAGCTCTTCAAATGACTAGAGGGCAACGAAAAATCGTTGTACACGCGTTTTCTGGTCATGTTTGACTACTGCCGAAAATGCAATTAACATTTGTGCCCGGTAGTTGTCAACAGTTTCATAGACAAACACATTCACAACCTCATGCGAAAACACGCTCCAAGTCAAGGGCGTTGTAAGGAAAATTAATTGGGGATCCTTAAATGCATAGTTTCATTTTTATAAAAAAATATGTGATCTTATTTTAGTCCAATTTTTGATATAATAAAAATTCTTGAGGTGGCACTGAAACCTTGATGACCGATTTATATTTTTCTAAATTATATGACATCGTATAAACGACTTTAAAAAACCTTTACAAGCCAAATATTGTACTCAAATTATAAGAAATTAATTCTGGTTATTTTTTTAAAATTAAACTAGTAGTATACGGAATTACCGATAAATCAATAAAACAACTAAATTTAATAATTTATTTTTCTTAAAGAATTTCCCTCTAAAATCGAATTAAGGTTCGAGAAAAACCGCTTCGTCTTGATATGAATGAATTTTTGAATAATTCACTCTGAAATGGGGGCCCCATTCCGAACCCCTTGCCACTTAATTGAGACTGAGCCACTGCCGCGGGCGGGGGTTGTCATGCACAAACAGTTCCAGAGACAATTGCACCGTTAGAACTGCACACAAATGAATGCCCTTTGGCACCTGTCGACATCAACCTGGTTTGTCGAAAATTTTGCATAGTTTAGTCGCTCTCTGCGAAATTAGCCAATGGCCCGGGTCTGTCTCGCAACTGGGAATTCGGCATTCGGCAATTTGGGGACCTGGGCTGGGCGAAGCAACAAATTTACCTGCATTATTTGCACGTAGAAACGCCCTGCCCCGGTGGAGTAGAAGTGGAAGTGGAGGCCGACCTGGCCGACATTAATGCATAATTTTGCCAAACTATTTTGAGGTTTGTTTGCCTGGCAGGCAAACCGCATGCAGCAGCATCAGTAGCTTCCCCTTTCACCCAATCGCTCTCAACCAGGCCAATTTATTTGTCATGTCAATATTAACGTCGTGTATCCAGAGAGACGGCACGAATATGCATACTGAGATAAAAACTAGGCCTTTAACTTAAAAACATGGCATGCAAATTAAAAAAAAATATTTTAGTGCTTTTTTAATTTTTAAAAAATAAAATCTTATACAGACTTCCTGTAAGTCCTTTTAAATTTGACTTAAATAAATAATTAAATATTTTAAAGATTTTCTTCCGCCTAAAAAATGGAAAATCTTTTTCCAAGAAAGGAGAAATATATTTTTAATTTTTAGGAACTGCATAGTTTATGGGGATTTAGATATCAGTAAATACACCATTTTAAAAGTAATATTTTTGTATTATTCTTTTTTTTACCTTTTCAATATAATAAGTGTGACCATAAATTCATTTTATGTAGGTATAATAAATGTTTGAAAAAAATATGAATTATATATTAAATTTCTTCCAGTGCAAATACGTTTAGAGAGCATGTGGAAGTTGTAAGTTGCTGCTTGAAGGCGAAACATAATTTACTGTGCCTTCGGTTAAATTTCGTTTTGGGATGCGGTTTTTGTTACTGTCTACTTGCCGAGCTGACAAATATTTGCCAAAATCCAGGCAACCAACTACTCGGCAATTGTGAATTTAATTAGATTTGATCGGATGGGGGAAATGCAGAACAGAGGTGAACGAAGTTGTTGACGAATGCAGCAAAACGGCAACAATTCCACAGAGTGTCGGATGGGAACACACTTAATAAATGGTTCCCGAAAGACAGATGTTAATTCCGGGATTGAGTTTCAACTACGGCATACAGTTTCCTTATTCGTAGAATCGAATTGTTTACGGTTTCGAATCGGCCAATCTGTGTTGGTTTACTTCGTACCCCACACCCTATATACAGTATTCAATTAGCCTGAACAAACGCGGCGCAGCTAGGCCTCAAATTATAGTCTTATGATTTCCTGTCAATCTTAATGAATGTCTCTAACTGCACTACATATTCGCAGCTAGAAATCGTTTGAGCAAACAAGTAATAACCATAACAACCAACTGATTTGTGGGCCGATGAAGCGTGGCTAATTGCCAGCACTTGAATACTTTAAAGTGAAAACTTGTCGACTGCTAATGAAGTCGTAAACCAGATTGCAGACTATGCAAATCGTAGCCCTATTCCTTCTCCTATATGACCATATTCCCATGTTGGACCTGACATAACAATGGCCAGAAGAAGGCGCCTTTTGGCTTCGAAAGGCGCAGCCTGTTGCCATTCTCAACTTTTTACTTCTTACGATTTTTCAACGCCTTTGCCACAAGATTTATGGTCGCACAATGCGTGACCAACTGGCGGGAAAAATAGGGAGTGCCGGTTGCTCTTAGGCGAGGAACACTGTGGGGCACGCACCTTTCTTCCTTGTTAATTTCGTGCGAAATAAGAGATGTCGTGTTGAAAAAATGTGTTCAATCAATATTTTGATTGCGTGCAATTCATTTTTACTGCAACCGAAGACGGAATAAGAAAGGCAGATTCTTATAAATGAATTGAATTAATCAGGCTTCAAGGAATGCAACTCGAAAGGAATCATGTGCACTTAAGTTATTGTCTTTACTTTGGTAAAAAATTCGAAACAGTTCAGGAAAAAAAAATATTTTAATATTATAATACATAGAAAAACCATTACCAAAGGATCAGATTAATATGTGCAGGGTAATTAAACATTTTTTAAGGATCAAGATGTTAATATCATTTTGATATGAATTAAAATTAGGTTTTAATTTAATATTTTAAAGTAGTATTTTTTAAACTTTTATGAAATGATAACACATAGAATTTATATGCTTGAATCATTAATTTGACATTAATAATATCGACTTTTTTTTGATAAAAATAAGGTAGAAATGACCAAATTTCATATCGAATCTATTTTCTGCATAGTTGTATATTTCTATACCTTTAAAACTATTTTTTAAATTTAAGTAATGATTTTTTTATTTCGAAATTGAATATAAACTTTTCCCCTGCTCTTAATCATTCTTTTGGGCAAGCAGCCAAATTAAAAAGAAAACAACATTCCGGCCAATCCCCCAGCTTTTCTAATTACTCAGTTCCCGTAACTCGGTATTTCTCGAATTGTAAAATGTGTCACACCATTCGCGCATAGAATTGCGTGGGTGTCCGCTTGGATTTTGTCAAATCTCCGGCGAATATTTTATGCTAAAGAGGCGAAAACCGAAACCGCAATCTGCAGCTGCAGATTCAGATGCAGATGGATGTGGAATGGAAATGAAAATGGAAATGGCCATGCAACCGGAGGCGGTGGCATATGTGGGTGGCTTGACTGTGTGCCACCGAGTCATCATCGTATCATCGTCATCATCAACAGCATTGTAATCTGCGGCACGATCATCATCCTCATTGAGATTTATGTTTGTTTTTATGCTGCTGCTTGACATTTCCGCTGGGCTTCTTCAATCAAAAGACGAAGAAGTGCAAAAAAATAAAATAAAATCTGCACGTACCACAAAAAAAACAAGAAAAATAATACAAAAACCGGGCAGAGTGACAATGTGAACCAAAGTGGCAAACAATAAAAAGCAAGCCAGGGCGATAAATGATAAGGCACGTCGACTCTGCTGATTGCAGTTCAAGTTGGCCTTGCAGTTTCAGCTTGTGTTGAAGTTGTAGTTGCACCGAGTCGGGCCCTAATGAATGGGACTCTGCCCCACTTGGTTTTCGAGTGGCCCGGATTGCAGGGAAATGACGTGCTGCAGCAATTGTCCATCTTGAGCTGATTGAGTGGACGGCTATCTCTATTGAGCGGAGCGGAGTTCCTTTGAAGGACTCTACAGCCGGGGAAAATCATTCACGTGCAATTAATTAAGCCATTAGGTTCTGTTCAGGTGGGATCGATTGGCTTAACAGAGGAATAGAAAGGGATGATAATAGCCTGATTAAATAATAACTAGATTTAACGTAAAGCTTTTCCAGTTCACCTCTCTTTACCACAACCTATTTATTACCAACAATTTCCTACATTATTATACTGATTACAGATTATAAAGTTTTCAACAAAACCCCCACAATCTAACCTTCAACCGAAATATGGCAAAGATTTTTGTTCTTTTGAAAAGTTACCGCCCTTTTGCAGTATTTTTGCCTTATCTGATCTTCGTGCTACCGTCCAATGTCGTCTACGTTTATATTTTATTCTTCCTAGTTATTAGTAAACGTATTTTGATTGCCGGTTAGCTGGGCTACCTAAAAACCTAGAGAGTCCTATATAACTAATGTGAATTTCGCCCACGAAGTTTGCCAATGTTTCGCCCCCCGGCGAACAAAACGAAAAACTGCTGTTGACTGAAGTTCGCCGACCATCGAGGGGCCCTCTAACAAGCCCAGCGAAAAACCGAAACAAAATAACCGCAAGCCATAATAAATGAAATCAAATAATTTGTTTACTTTTGTCAAGAAATTTGTTGTGGCCACACAGAAAACACCACAGGGTATTTAGGTTTGGTGATCGAATGAGTGATGACCTGCAATGTGTACTAATATTATAGATGAAATTTTATTAAAAGAAAAACGGGGAAAAAATTCAATTGATTGAAAAAATATTTTTTAAATTAAAGGATATGATATAAAAATCATAAAGGATTTTGTCGTATTAAAATTTATAAATTGCGATAATTGTGGTAACTTACAAAATCATTAAGAATTTATAAAGCCCAATTACCGAAATTGTTGAATGAAATTCAGTAAGGTTCCTGCCTAATATGCCATTTTCAAAAACCGTTGTTTACAGGGTACTTCCGATTTTGGTTCACACACTGCCCAGAGCCAGGGCGATACATTCGGAGTCGTGCTAATTTGTAGCGCCCATTTCCGTTTTTTATGTGTCGGCGGGTCCTCCGCGGGTCCTTTGGTGGGACTTATTGGCAACCTCCGAATCGCGGTGTGCGGTCCACGAAAGTTTTTCTTTATTGATGCCCCACAATTAGCACGCCGCAAAGCCAGCCGCTGTCCGTCGATTTCCGTCGATTTCCGTCGTAAACAAAGCTTAACGCCCTTTAACCAGACGATACTTGGTAAACAAAGTGCACAAACCGCAAATAAACCAGCGACCTTGACTGCAGACCAATATAATGGGTGAGAATGGGAATGGGGTGGGGTGACCAGTGAGCAGCCATGTGGACGATGACCACCAACTGCAGCCAAACTGAGTCACCTTTGAGTAGCGAACCGGTTTCACATTCAACATTTGGTCGGGACGGCAAAAGGTTCTTTGAACCGTTCTGTTCTGCATTCGTTGATGGATTTATTTTGTGTTTAATGCGGCCGATTGTCGAGTAACGCGTGCCGTTTTTTCCAAATTTATTTCAAGGGAAGCCCGCCAGTTGACACAACTAATGGGCCGCGTTAATGATGAGATATTAAAAGAATGTTCTCGGGGTAGTATATCTCTGTGAAATCTCCATGAAATATGGCACGGTCTTCATCACGAAGTTCTTCTAATAAAGTTTTATAGAATGCCACAACGATATATCAAATGGGTTTTAGAGAACGAAGCTCTAATCTATTTTTCTGTTGATTAGTAAAAAGTAAATGGTAAGATAAATAATCTTAAAAGGATTTATAGATTTAAGGAAATCTTATTATATTAAATCAAATTTCTCAATAAATTTCCCAGATGCATTATTGTTGAAGCACCAAAGTGTTAATGCACCAAATAATGATAAATGGATTACTTGCAAATTAGTTTGAAAATATTTTCCAAATACAAATTTAGGGCTGGCATAAAATCTGCATTAGCCACCCACTAATTGAGGTCTAGGGTCTCGGGTCTCCGATCTCGGTCTCTCCGCCTAATTGGCAAACGCAATTTATGGCACCGAAAAACACTTTCCACACCTTTTCGGCCACCACATAGCCGGCAATAATTGGGAACAATCGGGCTTGGAGCAATGTTTGCCGTGTGCAAATTGGACAAATGTGTTGCGGAAGTTGTTAGAGAATCAAGGAGGGGGGCTTAGGGGGCTAAATACGAGACACAGAATTTCATTTGCCATTCCATTGAGTAGCAAATCGGAAACAGACAAAACCAACATGACATGGCCGTGTTTCGAGCAAGTTTCGCCTTTGGCATTAATGGGTAACTAACTTGACAATGCGCTTCGACGATTAGCAAGAGGTTTTTTCTGCTTTGTCCGCTTCCATGGCATTTGAAATTTCTCTTGACTTAGGAGTGAAATGGGGAAAGAAGACCCCAGCAATGGTAGATAAATTAAAAGTGGTTAGAAATTTAAGTAAGAGAAATTCTTTATAAATTCTATTTTTATAAGTGTGGGTTGAGTTTTCAATTTCAATTTGTTTAAAGATATGACCGAAGAAAATAAACTTTGAAGATTTGTATTTTAATATTACGTTAGTAATCAATCTTATTTTATAAAATTTCTCATAGTTCTAAACCAATTAATATAAATCGTATATGAAAATAGATTTATTGCATTTTTGTAATCCTTGGCAGATGGTTATGAACTTAAACATGGTCTGGGATTAATCCTGATTTCCCCGTAATTTCAGTTTGGTATGCTGGATCACACTTGTTTGTTGTTTCACATATTTTGGAAGTCTCAATTAATCCAATTCCTCAGCCAGTTTGGAACACATGACGCACACGATGACTCACCTACACTCCACCACTTTGCAACTTCATTGGTCCCACGGGCCAAAGTCCACGGGCCGCTCCAAGTTGCAACAGCCGTTTGTCTCGTGGCTGCGGCGGCTTCAACATTTATCCGGCTAGACAAAAAGCCTAATTCTGTCTGGCCAACCAGCTGTCAGCTGTGCCGCACACACATATATGTAGGTAGGAAGGTGGAGGAGGCCTTCCCACTAAACGGAGATGAATCCGACGGCCTAGCGAAAATTAAATTTAATACTTGCCAGCCAACCCGCCCGAATCTTGTTAAATTAATAAACTTCCCAGTCACTATGACAGTTTGTTGCAGTCGGCAAGTCAGGCTCGATTTAACGCTCAATTTGGTGGCTTAGGCTTAGACTTAAGCCGGGTCTTAGCCTTCCACGGATGATGATGAATCGCCAGCGGTGGCCGAAGCTCATCGCAGTGTCAGTGATAAATAAAAGCTCATTAGTTGGCCCAAACTTTTGGCTACCATCTATACCTCCTCTCCTCCCCCTGAAAAATGGGCAATCGGACAATCTTGACAGATAGCCAGCCATTGACTTTTCGGTTTCCCAGAAAGCCCAGCGGGTTGCTCTATAAAATCACGTTAACTGCACACGAAATCTGGCCAAAAAGCCACCCAAGAGTTCCGCTCCCGCCGGGGGATTAGTTCAACGAAATTTAATAAGCCCTCGTGCTAACAAAAGGTCAATAGCAATAATTATGTAATTTGTAGTTAGAATGGGCATTTTATTGTCAACCTCTGAAGAGCCAGCCGCCATCATGGCCATTCACATCGACAATAAGCAGTAAGAGGCAATAGAATGACAATAAACTTGGCCAACAATACAGAGAAATGGGAATGAAAAGGTAATTTTATGTATGGAGAGTACGTTAAGAGGGGATATGAAAGGCAGGGGCTGGGGCTTATCATTTTGAGAGGGGATTGCAGTCTATCATAAATTTTAAATTTGTAGGGTGTTTACAGAACAAATATTACAAATAAATATTATTGAAGGTCAGAGGCGTAATGTAATATGAAATATGTAATATGTATGTAATATATGGTTTTCAAAAGTATTCCTCACAAAGTTTCTACTACCTCACTGTAATAGGTAAATAAGTTACTAAGTTAATTATTTTCTAATCATTTTTTAATTTTATACTAAACAAGGGCTCATTATTAACACATTCCCTTTCACCAATTTTCCGCCTGCAATTAATATCCATGAAATTCCAATTGACCTATTGACTTCTATTCCTTTTTCCTCTATAGTTACTACCTATTTTTTCTTTACTACCTCTTTGTGCCACCTCCATTCACACCGATTGCAGCAGAACCCCCGTGGCCAATACTACGCCACTGATCCGAAGCAGCTGTGCCCCGATTTTAGCCGGAATAGATGGGCACGTAGCCGAAGTTTTGCCGCACACGCCTAGCCACAAAAGGCCAAAAATTACCTACATGTGGATGTAGGTGAAAAGGTGAGCCAAAAGGAGGCATATATAGAGTCGCAGAGTCGTGGGGAAAAAAGGTTCACAATGGTAAAAGGGAGGGGATGTCGTAAAAATGACGTGGCTAACAGGACACAGATGGGGCGGAGATCGAGGACGATAGGCTAACAAGGGGCGTGGCCATCGCGCCTCCCTCTCTTTTCTATTTTCGTTTTCCTTCACCTTTTGACAGTTGTGTCATGATAATTAGTTTTGGCCTGGTCTTTTCTTAACTGACGGGTGTCGTGCCTTCTTTTTTATGACTCCTCGCATTGTTTATGTTGATTTGATGTTAATTTAACGTAAAATTGATAAATATCTCGAAGAGGAGGGAAACCATGGGGGAGTGGGTCAAACATTTTCATTACCTCTTGAATAATTTTTTTTCGGGTTTTCGACTGCTGTTGTGTTAGCTACTTGAGGTTACTTGACCTGCATACGTCGATGGCCCGAAATGCTTTTCGTTTCTCTTGTTTGTTTTAAAGTTTCGTTATTTCTTCTGCTCTTTTCCCGTCGAGTTTAATTGGAGCAAGGCAGAAAATAAAAAGACACTTGAACGAAATTTTTAATTGATATAATCTATTGCGGAATTCGCGCACAAAATATGTATGTACAATTTGCACATTTAAGGCAATCAACGCTCGCAATTAAACAAATGAAATTTTCATTTCTCAAGCCTGAGAAATTTGCATGAAATCAGCATGTACACTGGGAGAAAACTCGGGCTTAGGCACTTTATTTATTTGTTTTTCTCGTGGACACTTAGCACTCTTAATTAGCCAATCAGATGCTTTTGATTAGCAATCAATTTAATTCGCTCGTTTTTATTATTCTATTAAATCCCGCGTAAACTCTTGATTTTTTGCTGAGGGAACTTGAAACCACGCGACACTTTCGAGCGATGGAAAACCCAACTGAGTGGAGCAACAGTTGGTTGTCTACTGACTCGCAACTCGCGACTCGTAACCGGCAAAAGATCTTCGATCGTGCCATCGATTCGTCGGCTAACTTCGGCTTTGCATTCGGTTTTAACGTCTTGATTGTTTTGGTATCATCTGTTTTTGCCTTTGTTTTGTTTGTTCATTGATCGCACAGCTGTGAGGAAAATCAACGGCAACGGTGAGAATTTTCCGTTTTCAGAAATGGGTATTTATAATTATTTAAAATTTTTTTATGTCTGCACGACCGATTTTTTGTAAGTTCAATTTGAGTACAAAAAAATTTTAAAATATATATTCTTAAAAAATCTAAATATTTATCAAAATCGTTTAATTTGTATACTCTTATCTTTCTTTTTATTTAATTAAGACTATTTTTAAATATTTTTTTAGTAACCTTTAAAAATTATTTTTAAATTGTTCCAGAACGAAACCACGCATTTTTATGAAGTACTCCAAAAATCTCTGAAATGGTACTAGCTGGATTGTTTTTGTTGTTGTTTTTGCTGCCTTGCCCAGACATAAACACATTTCAGTTTTGGTCTTCAATTTTGATTTCTGTTTTTTTTGACAGTTGTGGGGGTGTGTGGGAAAGGGACAGCGCTCGTCTGTCTGGTATATCGTTCTGGGAGCAATGAGTAAACAGATTTTAAATGGAATTTTCAATAAGTCATCAAAGAGGTACGCAGTCCACATATCCGCAGCATCTCATTGCCTTTGTCTTGATGGATCACCTCTTGTTTTTGTTCCCTTGAATGGGCTCGTAAACTCCGACTGTCCCACATGACATACTTTTCTGAAGATAAACCCAGCGGATTTCGGGCGTAATTCATTCAATGAACATCGATATATCGACACATCGACGAGTTCAATAGTTTCATAAATTTTAATTGCAAAAACGTGCAAGACAATGCCAAACTGAAGAAGTAGGCCAAGCTGTGCAGTTTGTTCTTTTCGGCTGTGATTTACATGGCACAGCGAACCCACGAGTCAACTGGCAATTAAAGAAACCACAACCACTACCGAATGAATGGCAAAAGTGGCAATCGATAAATCTATATGATGATCACGAACTGCTGGCATCGCCAAATATAAGAGCGATTGGAATATTGGGTGTTTCGGTATCATAAATACTCTTCATAAAATTATATTTACATTTTTGGTAACTATTTTATTTTTTGTAGTTTTTATACTCAATATCATAGCTTCTTTCTCTAAATTTTGCAGTTACTTTAAGTTGAATTTTCTCAAAATTAAAGACCCAAACTTACCACGAAGTTTTTATACTTAACCATCGCAAGACCACGAAGCAATTGCGACATGCTGCGATCCGAGATCATTTCGTAGATCGTGAAGATCCCCTTGTAACCCCGACAATGCCAATCCTAAATCATGTGGGTGGCTTTTCCACAAAATCCAAATCGATGATAAATTGCAATGAACTTCTCGGTGTGGCCTCCAAAAAACGATGTCAACAAGAAGTTCGCTGCACATAAATTTGGAGAAACGAGACCACAGTGGGAAAAATCGGGGGAAAATGAAAGAAATATGCCGGCTGGGTCAACCTGTAGCCAAAGAGCAAAGACTGCCAAGTGTATATACGTATGTGGAGGCCTTTGGAAGTCTGCATCTCCGTCTAAATTTAGATAAAACATCAGAGCAGAGCACTCGAAATGAGGTCGATGCCTATGTTCCGCCTTTTTGAAGTCGTTTTCGAGGAGGCAACTAGTGCAATTAGAGGAGCATCAGCAGCATCCAAAGCGATTCTACTGGGAACCCGTGTCTAATTAAGTGCGTGAATCTTGGCAAGAGTTGCTCAAAAAATAGAGAAAAGCAGGAGAACGAAAATAGAAATGTATTTCCACACTTTACACATTTTGGACTCGGTCCAAAACTTGGAGCAGTTCAGCCAGCCAATTGAAGTGTAATTCACTTCCGCTTTTGTTTGTTGACCAAACAACCAGTTGGAAAGCCAGAACCGAGAACCAAAAACCCAAAAACCATAACCGCAGCGAAAACAAAATCCAGACAGACCCAAAGACCCTGACCATGTCCATGTCCATGTTCCATGTTGACGTCAACTGGCCCAGCAGGCGACAACGGGCAAACATCTGTCCAAGTCCAGTTATCAGTGGAGCTAATGCCCGGACTAGTCGGGGGTCCTTAGTCCGATTTGGGTTCGGGTTCTGGGCATGGGTATGGATCTGCACTCCCCCAATGACAATTACCGGGTACGACCGCAGTTAAGTACCAGACAGGGGCTTTCCCTTGCCCACCGCACTCCCCTTGTGAGCTGGTGGAAAAGCTAAACAAAGTTCTCGAAACACAGAAACACACACGACCGAAGGGGGATTTACATTTGTAATTAGAAAGCTTTGGCAAAACTTTGACGAATGAACAGCCAAAAAAAAAGGAAGCAAAACAGCAATCCATCGAAATGAACTTGCAACGTCGCTGTTGATACCCTTAAAAAATCCTTATAACATAATATATATTTTAGAGCAAAAAAGGTATAATAGGTTTCAAAGCATATTATTGAAGAATATTATTATTATTAAATACGATGAAAAATGAATGTATTGCTGAATTTTTATTTAGATCCGAGATAAAACAAAAACAATTTACAAAAACATAAATTATATCATAAAAACATTTTTATGCGTTCTTTTCGATTGCTTTTAATTAAATACGAATTAGGAAATTGTATTAATTTTATATTCTTGCATCTTAAAATGTACAAAAATGTAAAATTTTATCAGTTCAAAAAATATTAACAATTAAAAAAATAATTTATTTTGACTATTGCACTATACATTTCTTTCAAAGTCATAACTTTATTTATTTAAAATTATTTTTCTTTCTAAAAACTTTTTTGTGTCATATATGACATATGCAGACATACTTGTATACCATCCATTTGCAATTTCATAACTTTCAGTGGCCAACTTGTGCATTGCAGTTAATGTCTCTAATTTACTGGAAGAGCACTTCTAAGCAAAATAACAAACTAATGAAATAATGTTGTGGCCTTAGAGTTTTCGAGATGGCTCAATTTGGCCGGAGCCCCGGCTTACATGGCGTATGATAAACCAACTTTCGCAGCGAATCAAGTGCACTTGTTCTGTTGACCAATAGAAACTTGGCTTATGGGACCTCAGCTTAAAGGGGGCTTAGAGTTGCGAAATTTCTAAGTGAATAGAATTGGCATTTAAGTGGAGGAGTAAAGCGAACTAAAGTTTAGTGAGGCAACTGTACTTGAAAGTTTTCGCTGGCCGTATCACGTGCCGAGCGACTAATTTATGCAACAGAAGGCGCAGCCATTGATTGGTTGCCACGCCCAGTTTTCCACCCGCCGCCCTGTTCAGTGTTTTCTTCTCGTACAACTTAATTTGTGTGCCGGAATTTATGGATGCTGCACGTGCAAAAAGAGGGCCTGGATGGGCCTCCCACAAAGTTTTTTACCGCCTGATTTGTGGTTACAAAACTTTTTTGTTATTCTTTTCTTTTGTTTTTTGTTTTTGCTTCAACTGCCACGCAATTGAGAATTGCAAAACACATAGAAAAGAGCACAGTTGAATTTTTATTTTATTTGTTTAACCCGTAAAGCTGCAGAAGATTGTGCAAGCAGAAGCCGACTAAATTTAGCCAATTGAAATGTACAGAGGAAAAAAGCTTAGCCCCCCGACCAGCATTTGTGGCATTGTTAACTTTAATGTGGAGCCATAAAAAGAACTATGCATTGTTTACCATGGAAACGATGGAAACGATGCAGGGAAGGCGAAGGAGATGGTATTTGGGCTACGAGAGGAATTTCCCTAAAAATAAATCAAAGTCTGCTGCATTAATGAACTTCAATTTGAGGCCAGATGCTGCATCCTCGATGCAAACATGGAAAGTCCCCCTCCTCGTCCTTAGTTGCCTGCCACCTAAGCAGATTTCATTTTAGATAAAGCAAACGTAAGCTTTTCCATTGAACTGCCGAACAGCAGGTGAAGAGATGGAAAAGCCAACGAAAGAGGTTTAGGAACAGGAACTACTGGTAGAGTGGAAAAAAGGGCTTGTGCACGGAAATTTTTATGCATTTGCATTTATCTTAAGTGAGCTTCGACGTGTAAACTGATTGGAACAGTAATTTTTTTAAAAGAGGTCGAAATTTATCTAGCTTTAAATATTAGAAATTTCAGTGAAATCTTTTGTTTTCCTAAGCTTCTTTCTTAAGCTACTCAATTTCTCTACCTAAAAGTCTTAAAATCATTTTCCATAGTTTTGCCTAATATTTACTCAACTTGTTAAGCTCTTAAATCCTTTTAAGCCCGAAAAGAAAACCTCAAACTCCCTCTGACTGCACTTCAATCAGGGCATTTATCAAAAACAACAATGGCCAAGGATGACTGCTGCGAAAGGCAAATCAGTCAAGCGCATTAAATTGTGCTATTGTTTTAGTTTAATTACATAATAATTGCCCTGTTCGTTGTTATTCATGTTTGTCTTCTGCTAATAACTGCAAGCAGCTTATGGGAAAAAGCCATAACAACAGCAACTCAATGCAGGAAGAATGACCTTAGAAATTGGCTACAACGGGCGTTTCTCGACCTGCACGAGACAGGATAAAGGATAACGGAAGGACAAAGGACCAAGGACCAAGACGGGCAATTATATAAGACACAGCGTGTGTGCTTATTTTGATTTAATTTCCCATTTAAGACTCTGCCAGCCCGTTATTTACATACTTGATTGGGAAAATCTTCATGTGCGTTTGGAAAGAGGAAGCGTTTACCATTTTACCTTTTCGACTGGCAGCTTCCACATGTTCCCTTTGTTTAGTTCGAGAGTGGAAAATCAAATTAGTAGCGTAGTAAAATTCATTTGAGTAAATTTGCACAAATTGTTCTTTGTTACGGCAATGAGTCAGCTGAAGGCAGGACTTTAAGGACAAAGTGCAGGGAGAGTCCAGACAAAAGGGCTACTTTAAGATTTTCAACCGGAAATTTTCTTCAAATTGGTTAGCGCAAATATAATTATTTTATCTGTCCAACAACAGGTAATTGGAATTTCAGTTTATATATAATTTAATAGAGGACTTCTTAAAGACCTTTTCTTCCAAAAAATCCAAGAGGGAAACCCCAAAACTTATTTAACGACACCGTTAACTGCTGCCTGTTAATAAGAGTGCAGTTCAAACAGCATTTCGATGTGGACATACTTTAAGCCAGCTCTTCAACCCTTTCTTCCTGCTCGAAACTCCATTTCTGCGGCCTTTAATTTGGATGCCTGGAAACTTTGGCTTTCGGTTTTTCTCCTACGCGTTGGCAAGTGCCGTCGCTAAAGTTGACTTTGAACACTTTTACGTTTCGCTGATTTTTCAAGAGTTTCGTTTTCCATTTTTTCGCCGTGGTTCTGGCCACATTTGACTCTGACTGGGATAGGGATCCTTGGGCTCTTTCAGCTGCTGCCGCCGCTGCTCCTTCGTCGTCACTCATTAGAAAAACGTTGCGAAAGTCGAAAAAATGTGCACTACGTGTTGCAGGGTCGCAAAAAACAGCAATGAAAACCCTCATGTAAAGTTTGCACTGGCAAAAAGTAAGCTTGCACAGTAAAAAAAAAGAAATGGACGAGAAAAAAAGGTAAAGAAAAGACCAAGAAAAGTTTATTACAAAGTTTGGACTGAAACACGCGCCAAAGAAAGGAGAACGCAAACTAAAGTTTAATATTTGATTTAAAAGTTGATAAAATTTACTTTAGTCTGCACTCAATGCACTCAGCACGGTGTTATTTGTTTTTATTGAATTTGTTCAAATGTGTCTTGGCCAGATTCCCTTGTTCTTTTTCGTCCTTTTTCGTCCTTTCCCGTGAGGTTTTCCCGGCTACCACGTGGATTTCTCATTTCGCCATGCAAATATGAAAAACAAATGGGGAAATGAAAGACGGGCGCCGAATGACGAGAAGTCGCCGGTTCGCAACAAAAAAGGCGCTGCCCTGAAAATGGGAAAATTTTCAAATGCATTGTTTGCCGACTTTGGAATGGAAAACACGAATAGTGCGATAAAGCGGGACAGAGCATGGGCATTGTTATGAGCCAGGATATGAATGCAGGGGCGGGGGTCGCGAAAGGGGTTACGAAACCCTGTATAAAGGTAAGGGGGAGGGGGGACACTAGTTTTGCGCACTAAATGAAGTTGTAAGGGGTGGCTCTGTGGGGAATCAGTGGACACAATAAACCAAAATTAAATGGCACAGAACGCGAAATTATTGAACTGGGAATAACAATTGAATTTCTGGTTGGGTTTACATCAGCTTTTATTTACCTTTAAGTTTATCTTTTGAGTAATTTAAGAGCCATTTTTGCAGTAAAGATATTTTTTAATTTTTTAACAAAATAAATGTTATTAATATTAGTAAAATTTCACCTTTAAGTTTCATAAACTGAGATTTATTTTTACATTAATTAAGTTATTTTATAACTTTGTTTTTAGCTTAAGGGCTAGTACTCGACCCAACAAAAAGTCGCCTAACATTTAAATAAATACAAAATAGAAATAAACTTAGAAAGTAAACACCAATATAATTTAGCACAGAGTATAACATTGTCCAAAAACTATATTTTCTAATAAGTTGCACCTATTTCAATCGCTTAGCAAATGTAGCAGCCTCATTTAAACAGAGGCGAATTTAATTTGGAATTTCATTCTAGCATGCAAATATATTTTCGTGTTTTCCTGTTCCGCCTGCAGTTATTTGCATTTCCATTCGCAGTGAAAAGTTGCACCTAAACCGTTCCCCTACCATCCCAAAATAAAACTCACAAATTTCGCATGCTACCCACTAATTTTGGTTATATTTTTTCTATTTCATTCCTTTATATTCGTCTATATTTGAACGCCAAATTGGCAAATTGAGTTTGTTAGTCCAGGCTCCTGCTCGTCAACTATATAAATGTGTATAAAGGATACCAAATATGGCGGAATGTGCAATGCATTGCCTGGCTTCGAGCTTCTTCATCTTAAATAAACCCAATTTGGCGCCCATGTCACATACGTCAACGCGGCGGGCCACGCCCACTTTGGGGCGGCAAGTTTCGCTGGCAATTTGTCAGCTATTTTTTCCCCGCTTTTCCATTTTTCGGTTCTTGTTTTTCCCGATTCTTATATTTTATTTTGCTGCATCACGTGCGACAGCGGCAGCAGCACGTTTAGCTGAGCTTATCATTTTCTCAAAGACTTTGTCTCTTGCCATCTCTAACTCGCAGTCCCCGTCGACTATTTAATATGCAAAACGTCAACTAGCCAAAAACTGACAAAGTTGAAATAAATTTTTATTTCATGGACCCGCTTTCAGTGTCTCTGTTTATATATCGGCAATGAACTTGCCGCAGAATCAGCGCAGCCTTTTGGCTTCTAAGCTGAAAACGAAGGAGCCTAGCGAAAGCATTTCGTTTTTTTTCGCAATCCTCTCACGTAGCAGACAGAAAAGTAAAAGAGGAAGAAAAAGGAAGGGAAATCCCCTGGGGAATCCGAGAAAAACCAAAACTTTTTAATTTTAATTTTAATTTCATAAATGCAGTGAGGTGCAGTTGCGAAAACGAAATCGTTGTCATCATCGCAATTCAATCAGAGGAACCGGAGGAGCCGCCACTGCCACCTGGCGCCAAATTGCTTAGTGCGGCGGAAATCATCATTTTCCAACTGGTAACTGAATTGCGGAGCTGCCGCCGCAGCACGGATGAAAAAGTTTGTCATACGCCCCGTGGTACGGCCAACACGGCGGATGACGGATCCACCTTTCAAATGAACGCCGCACTCAAACGAGTGAGTGTATGAGTGAGTGTACGAGTGTGTGAGTGAGTGAGTGAGTGTGTGTTTGCGAGTGTGTGTTTGAAATATTTTCACGTCGAGCTGGCATTTGCATATGCCGGATAATGGTCTGGCTTTAGTCGCTTTCCCACTGTTTTTCCCCCATTCCCATTTAGTTTTTCCGTTTGTCGTGTAAAAAACAATTAACGCAAAAAACGGGGAGTGACTCATGAGCCTTTCGGATGAAATAATCAACGCTTAGATTTTTTCACGTTTTCAAGGGTATTTCACTGGTGCGGTAAATGAGCAAAATGCCAAAGGATTCCGGCTAGTCATTGCCTAATGGAAGTTTTTCCAGCCGTTTGACTGGGATGGTTAGCCACCTTTAATTCTAATTAATCGAGTGGGTTTGCTGGGGTTTTTCTTCAAAAAAATCGATTGAAAATTGAGATGATAAAAAATTAAATTCTTCAGAAAGTTGCTAACACACTTAATACAATTTTTTGTTATTAAACATTGATATCCCCGCAATTTTACTCACCATTTGCTGTTGACTCTTTGGCTTCTTGACCAGATCGGGCACCTTGAAGCTGGTGACCGCCTCGATGACCTCGGCCAGAAGAAGGCCATCCCGGCAATCGGCTGATAGATCTGTGACCTTTCTCTTCGATTTGGCACGTTCCAAGTAATAGTTGGCCCAGTCTGTGTATATCTGCAAAAATGGTTTGAAAAATATATGAATTTAAGTGTTTACTAAACGGCCAACCTAATGGTCCATTCAAGTTGTAATTAAGATTTGAGCCCGGCTCTTGGTGCAGCACAAATTGCAGTCTTCTACGCAATTTGGCTATCAGGAAATCATTAGCCACCCAGCCAGCCTCTCGGCCAAAAGCAACATATGCACAAGGAGTTGAGCAAGCAAACAAATTAAAATTGAAGACATTTCCGCCCAAAGAGCCCTTGGAAGTCGTTAAGAAAATCTGTGCAACAATTTTGGCTAAACGAAAAATCCTTTTTATTTCCTTGGCAGCCCCAGTGGCCTTATCCTTATGCTTATCCTTATCCCATTTCCATCTCCCATCCTTCGCAGTGTCCGGCAAGTTTCATTTGTTGTCCTGCGACGTCCTTGGCCTGGTCTATCCTTCATCTGTCTGTCTTCCCAAATTTGGTTATATAAATTTGACTACTATGACTGCAAGTTTTGTGATATAAGGTTGAATGGGATTCGATGCTTAATGGGGTAATTTGAATTTTTGATCAGTTGGACTATTATTGAACTGTAATTTTAAACATCTTTTAAGCATATATTATGCATTGGAATATCTTATAGAATTTTGATAATGATATGTGATTTTTTGTAAATATATTTTAATAAATATGTTTTAAAAATATGGAAAGTACTAGACACATTTGGCATATAAAAGTATGAAATAAATTTAGAAATAATATTAAACATTTTTGAAGAATATATTATGCGTAGGAATATTTTCTAGAATTTAAATAATGATATCTATATATATTTTTAATAAATATTTTTTAAAAGTATTGAAAATACTAGACACCTTTGGGATATCAAAATGCAACTAGAAGCATCTTTCCTTCGCCTAACTTCTGATCTCCAGGGTATTTGAACTTTCCTTTTTGTCTCTGGCAAGGGCATTATTAGCTTTCCAGACATTGGCTGCCCTCACGTCGTTAGCCACATCCTTACATAGTTTTTATTAGCCCCCCCGCCGCCAGTTGGTCGTCCTAATGCGGCCCCCATCCCTCGACTTTTCTGCATATGCATGCGACACATTTTATGTTCGCCTTGCCTGGCAATAAAAATATCTTGCATTGTACTTTTGCTATCTTTTGCTATCTTTTGCCAGCCTTCTGTTTGTCTAGCTGCCATTCTGTTATTGTCCCTGGGTTCTGGTTCTGGCCCTCTACTGTTTAGCCATATTCCATTTCCGACCGAGTTGCGAGCGGGCTTTACATCTCAAAGGGGCCAGACGCAGACACAGTCACAGTCGCACAACAATGGACTTGGCCCAGGACTTTCGGCTTGCTTATGCAACTTTTTCACATTTTTCAGCTGCTTTCTTTAGGCTCGGGATTTGGCTTTGGCTTTGGCATTGGCTTTCGGAACAATAAACTGAAAACTTGTTAGTGGAAAATATCCGGGCGAATGTCAGTGTCACCGGCTTAGAGCACATGTACTACTGCAAGGACTCCCCTCGGTGACTGTGTGTATCTGAGAGATACTTTTGTTTATGAAGCGACATTTTTCCATTTTCCACACTCTCGCCATGGTAACTTAAATTTAGTTAGCTTTGCTGGGCACAAAAAGCTACTCTTTCGCTAATTAATTTAGTTCCATTAGCTTGTTGTCTCTCTCTCTCTCGTCCTTTATACAAACCTCTGCATAGTCACGCGTCAGGATGCCGTTGATATTATCGCAGGAGCCTTGATAGCTAACACAGCGACCCAGCATTTTTTCCACAGTTAAAAAGGTCCGCTGATTGATGGAGTTGATTTTATTTTTTATACCCGTTACTCGTAGAGTAAAAGGGTATATTGTATTCGTGCAAAAGTATGTAACAGGGAGAAGGAAGCGTTTCCGACCCCATAAAGTATATATATTCTTGATCAGGATCACTAGCCGAGTCGATCTAGCCATGTCCGTCTGTCCGTCTGTCCGTCTGTCTGTCTGTCTGTCTGTCTGTCTGTCTGTCTGTCTGTCCGTCTGTCCGTATGAACGCTGAGATCTCGGAAACTATAAAAGCTAGAAGATTGGTATTTGGCATGAAGATTCTTGGAGTTCCTACGCAGCGCAAGTTTGTTTCAAAAGGGTGCCACGCCTCCTCTAACGCCCACAATCGCTTATATACGATTTTAAAAATTTCAATATTTCGGAAAAGTAAAAATGCAGTTTTATTGTGTTTATCAATACCTATCGAAATGTAGAAGAAATTTTTCAAATCGGACCATTCGTTAAAAAGTTATGCGTGTTCAAAGTTTCTATCTCCATCTCCCTCGCACTCCCTTTACCTGAGTAACGGGTATCTGATTGTCGGGGCACCCGACTATAGCGTTCTCTCTTGTTTTATTTACACTGTTTTACACATATTGTTTGCATTTACAGGGAGTCGTTTATCAATTGGAATGGTGAATTGATTTTAATATTAAATTCTATAGCAGTGAAAATAAATAGTACAAATGTAAGAATAAAATATTCTATGGATAATGGTTTAGAGATTTCCTTTAAACCATTAGCTGGCCCATCTAAGCCGCCTTTATAAGAGCTCTCCAACAATACCCGCTTCTAACAGAACCCATTTATTATACTCCCCGTACTTATCACACATTATGCACCTTTCAACCACAGCCATGTTTATGGGGAAGCCCTCTCAACACTTTTTATTTCCTCCAGACCGTTTCATAAATATTAAATTACTTCCAACGGCTGCCCGCAAGTAAGAATGCTCCGTTGTAAAATGTATTATTATTTTCTTTTTCCATCCCCATTAAAATGTCAATTATGATAAAGTTTTATTGAAACACCGCTGCGCTGAACACATTAAGCCTTATCAGCGGTGCCAGAAAGGAGCCAGCTTCGGTAATAATAATCATAAAAAACATTAGGCAACATTTTCCCTTTCACTTTCACCCTTTTCACAAGCACTTGGCCTCTTCTGAATATACCTGGTAATTTTGGGGAGTATTGTGTTCTTGAGAAGAACGTTAGGTGCATTTAAAAGGGTTTATAAATTTTAAATTATATTTTCTTTGAAATTTTTAAGAAGTTTTAACAAATCTTTGTCACTAACCAACTTTTACAGAAATCTAAAATTAGTTTTGTAGTAATCAGAATTTTAAAATATTGAAACTAATTAAATATGCAATATTACAAATATATTTTCTTTGAAATTTTAAAGAACTTTTAAAAATCTTTGTCTTTAACCAACTTTTACTAATAAGTAAAAATTGTTTTGAAATTATCAGAGTTTTGGAATATTGAAACTACTAAATGCGACTTAAAAACCTGTTTAATGGGTATTTTAAACTCGATTAATTTACCACAAGCTCTGTACTTTCTTTATCATATATTTTTTGAAGTTCCGTGTTGGAAATCACACGCCCACTTGGACAAACTAATTGAAAATGAAAGTGGCACCCAGAGCTGACAGAAACAGAGGCAACACCGACATCATTTTGGCCAACAACAGGTTGGCTGTTGGTCCTGAACCCGCGTTCCGGAAATGGGTTTTTGGGCCGGCGCCCTTGCTACCCCAACTTTAACGCTTTTTTGGGTGGTTGGAGAGCTTATGCATAATTGGGGCCGACACCCTTGTCAGCGACAATTCAGATTTGTGTAGGCCAAGCAATTTGGTTAGCCTGATAATTTTTAGTTTGGGCCTGAAAAGGGGTTGACAAATCGTCCAGGAAATCAATTTTGGGCGGGTGTATGAAAAAGGTCAAAGAGCCATTTAGGAAATGAAAAACCAGCCACGCCCACCATCTGAAGTCCCTTATCTAGTGTGTGAACACTTTTCGAGGGTTGAGTGGTGGGTTTCGCTTGAACTTTTGGCCCCGAGTACTTTACTTTACTTTCTGTGAAATGTCAGTGAAATGTCAGAATAAAAGTAATGCTGATAAAAATTGTATAGCTTGTCAGAAATGTGCAAAAAAAAAGAACAAAAACGAAAACAAAATGTAACCGCCCCCGAGGGGTTGCTGTCGCTTTCCCTGTTCCTTCTGTTCTTTATCAAAAATGTCGCGACTTTGGTACTTTAGTTTATTGGAATTTGCATGGCAGTAGCAAAGGCAACGGGACAGGTGATTTTCAGGGTGTGGTGGGAGTTTCACATCAAATTTATGTTAAATCGAACGCCCATAAATGGTGTCTGCTGGCTGTTAAATAACTCCATCGATGTGCCCAAGTGAGTTTCGGTTATCTCGCAGTTAACAGTCGCTTTAAGCCGCTTTAAGGATTGGCCAAAAGCCTGTGAATGTGAACTCAGGTGTGTCAGCTCTTTGCACTCGGGTGTAATTTTAACACAATTCGGCTTTGGAAAATTGAATTTTTACAGTTCGGTTCATAAATGAAATTTATTCTTTAAAATATTATAAAAAAATTCCGAAAATATGTAAATATTATAAAAATATATATAATATATTTTATTTTAATCTTAAAATCAATTTAATATTTTTTTCAAAAAAAATAAAAAACCATAATTATAAAACAAAGAAAAATTAATACACATTTTTAGCATAAAATATTTAAATTTATAAAAAAAAAAACAAAATGAACTAATGGAATGAAACGCAGTGTACCTAGCCCATCAATATTAAGCATCTCCAATTCGTTGTACCTGGAAAATCGAATAGGCTCAATGGCATCCAATGACAACCTGTTGTCAGCCTCTTTGATAATGGAGCTCCCCAGGTCCCACCTTCCCTTGCCTGCTGCTGCATTCCAGCCAGGAATATGAGAAAAAGCCACCCCAGGATACGGCTTTGTAGTCACCATCCCCGACTAACCTCATTAAATTGGATTGTATTATCGGCTTTTATCGCATTTGACCTAACAGTTTCAGGCATCTCCACCTCTACCGCCGCACGGAACTCAATTTGCCCAAACTCAATGAAAGCCTTAGAAGAAGAAATCAAATCACAGGCGATTGACATTTGAAAGTAATGTCAAAACAATCTCGGACACCTTTTGCCCGGCAACTGTGACTTGGTTAAATGGGAAAGGAAAGGAATGGAGGGCAAGTGGACTGATTGGGCAAATGTGTTGATGTGCCCAATCAACTGAGTTTCATATCAAAGTCAAAGGCAAGTCCGTTGACATTGTCGAGAGCTGGAGGTGGAATGGGACCCCAAAATATGACATCATTTAAGATGGGTCAATCGCATGAAAGGGCCATAAAACGTCTTCGAGCGATAAACTCAGTTCTAGTGCTTTAAAGTGAGTTTACAGATTGCTGCCTATAAAAGCTATAAACTTCTGTGTTGTTTTTTAATGAACTATAAAGTATTTACAGAGTGATAGTCTGTTTTTATATACCCACTTAAACAAATTTGGCTTTTTAAGAAAATCTAATCATTCAAAAAATTAGGAATTAAAATCAGTTTAAAATAGATATTTCTATCAACTTTCCGAGGATAATTATTCTGTAAAAAAAGGTGAATATTGCCTTAAATTTATTAATCCTTTGGTTGTAAAAAGTTAATAAGTACCATCCAAAAAATAATAAAAAGCTATAATTACACCGAATGCAGCAGACAATATCTGGAGGCCAGAGTTTCTGTTATTTAATACATGTAATGCAATAAATTCCCATTCTAGTGCCAATTACTTTTCGTACAGAGTTTTTTCAATTTCGAATGCACAATTTAAAACAAATAGGCAATTCGAATGTTTTATGACACTCAAATGGCCGGCAAAGCTCTCCACAAAGGCCCTTCCTTCATTTTCGCCTAGACACATAACCACTTCCCACCACACTTTATCGCCTACAAAGGCCAATAAACTAAACCCTTGTCTTCGCCGCACAGAAACCCCTCCCTCGACATCCAAACATTTGCGTAGGTGTGTCAAGTGAATAAAAAGCCCGAAATGATTATGGGCAATTTCCAATGCCCACGCAGAAAAACTCGGGAAAGAAGCTTCCAAAGAATCGACTATTTCTATTTGCTTTTCTATATTGCCGTCCCATTCATTAATTGATAACAATTCGTGACACAATTAATGGAAAGCTTTGCCTCAATTCTTTTATTACCCATAACAACTAGGCGGAACTCAAGGCAAAACAAATAATGGGAGAAAAACAAAAGTTGCAAAAACTCAACTGAGGGTAGGGAAAATCAGCATTTCCGCTGATAGGCAAAAAGAAGAAATGAGAAGGGAAAGAATAAAAGTTGAGACAGAAACGCTTGTCAACTGTCACATAAATAAAATATATAAATATATTTTTAGGCAATGCCAAGCGGAAATTCCCTCCCCTCGTTTAGCGAAGCCCAGAAGGAAAAAAGGTGAGGGATGATGGCTTGTCGCTTTTAATAATGACAACTCATCAAAAATGTATATGACCCAGTTGGCTGAGTCCTCATACCCCTAACCCCCAACGAATCAACAAACTAAAAGATGCCAAAAATAAAGGAACAACTTTTACAAATAAATAAAAAACAAAAAAATGAAACCGAGACCGAAAAAAAACCGAAATATATATACGAAAGATATATATCATCCGACAAGTTGGCCGAACTTTAGCCGCACTGTGTGCCGAAGTGCTGGCGGCACTTTTATGGCAATTGGATAAGGTCCTTGGTGTGGGAGTCGGGGATCCCAGCTGGGGCTAAGTGCCGAATTAGCGATGCACAGGGGTCGGTGGCCGGTGGTCGGTAAAAGCTCTCATCGGGGGAGTATTTACGGGTCAGATGAGTGGCAAAAGATACTGGATATTATTGGTTGCCAAGCCTGAGCAATCCAAATTTATTATTTGTGAATTTTATATCTATTTAATGAGTGGAATCAATATTAGTAAATAATTTAATAAATATTCTCAGTTATGAAAAGTAAGAAAATAAATGCAGAAAAATTGAAAAAGGTATTTTTAAGATTTTACTTTAATCCATTAAAGTAAGATTTAATTCAGGCAGCTTACATACACCAGTTTGGCTTACACAAATATTCCAACTAATTAATTTAAGACCCAATAAGAAGAGATAACAATTTCATTCATTTGCCTATTAATGCTATCTCTTTAATTCGTTATCCAGGCAATTATCGTGATTCACACATCGACAGCTCTGGCATAAAACCGAAGTGTACATTTTCCCAGTAGTTTTCCCGACCATTAACCTGCTTGACCTGCCTCTTCTGGTGGCAATGTGGAAATGAAATGCGGAAATCCAATGAAAGCTGCTTTATACAGACATTAAACTAATTGCCTGACGCATCAGCTGCTTGCCTAATTTTGCATAAAATTTGCACAGAGCGAAGAAAAAACATCAATGGTTGACCGCAGGCGAGTAGAGAAGGCCAGGATGACCGCATATTGGACCACAGGATGTACACATACATACATGCGGACGAAAGGACCAAAAACCGGCAACTGCGGCAAAGTCAATGGCCATTCGGGCAATTGGGCACAGATGCGACGAGTTGAAATGCCTCGAATCGAGTGTGAGTGACACGTGGGTTGGAAACCCCTCATCCTCAGCATCCTTCATAAAGCATAATGGAACAAAGGAAATCGATAGGCAGGCACCTAAAAATAGCCCACGAAAACAGCCCAATTTCATAATGGTCAAATGGCTGACCCAAAAACTTGCAAACATTTTTTAATTATGTTTTCAATTAATTATGCGCCAGCACATTGTGGCACCCTTAAGAAAAGAAAAGGAAAAAGTTTTTTGGCGTTAATTTAATTACCTCTAAAATGCGGAATGAGGGACAGGAATGGGCTTAACTGCTTATTATTATGCCACACGAATGGCACGGGCCGTGTTAACAGCTGTTAAGGCCATGGCGTGCTTGGGCCAACTTAACAGCCATGAGTCACCTGCAATTGACGTCAGGGGAGTGGGGAAAATCAGGACCCTTTTAAGAAGCTCCAGGCTTCATATTACGCATACGCAACGAGTAACGAGCCAAGAGCCAACCGAAATGAAGCCCCCAACAAGGTGAAAAGTGGCTCGGGGTAACTGAACAATCAAAGTTTGCCACAGGCAAAAACAACAAGGGGAAAAAAAGAAATTGTTTCGCAAAGGGTGCCTCCTTTTAACAGCTTGTTTTTACGTTCGAATTTTAAACAGCTTGCGGAAAAGGGGGAAAAATCAAAGGGAGCTGCTTGATAAAGGATTGGGAGTTCGGGGAGCTAAATGGAAAATGAGTGGGGCGCAAAAGAAATTGTTGCCTAATGGCTTCATTGCTGATTGGTTAAAAGGGTTTGGGTTTCGAAGACGCGTTCGTTGCGGCTTGTAATACGGCATTTTTTGAAAAGATGCATAAGGCATTATTGAAGGATGCCATAATTACAATTTCACCCTATCGAATGATTTGTGGCTCATTAAAGAGGTGAAGAGTAGGGAAAGAAAGGATCTAGTCTTTGAGGTTTCTAAGGATAACCCTTATCTTCCAATTAATAGTTGGGCTTATACTTTGTGTAGTATTTATTTCACTGCTAGTAATTATTAAAATAAATATTCTTTAATTTTTTTCCTGAATTAATTTAAGTTTTGAATTTGTATTGTTGATTGACAGGGTTCGGTTTTTTTTTTATTTTAGGAAAATGTATTGCTTTATTTTCACCACGACCTACTTCATTAACTGTCATAAGTAGTGGTTGGAAACTATTTAATTTGAAATTTATTAACCACATCAATTACCGCGCATTTAGTTTATTATAATGTGAATTCAATTAAATTGCTTGATAAACATTAAGCCCTCAGCACTCCGGGAATTGATTTATTATTGGTGGCACTATCATTTAACCGAACATGTGCAGTTTTCAATAATTTCATTTTCCTTTCGAGCGGGAAAGCTGCTTTTTTTCCACCCCCGCCGACCGCGAATCGAACTTTTTTATTTACACTTAATTAACTGCATTTTCCGGAGCACATAAATTTCACTTGATTAAACCATTTGCTGCACTATTCTCCCAGAATGTTGCGTTTTAAACACAGAAAACGGTCGAAGGGGCAATTAATTCGTTAAAAAGAAGACGAAGTGGGGGGAAAGGGGGCGGGAAAACTCTAGGCACGCTTTTCAGTTCTATTTTCAACCGAACCGAACGGAAAAGCACTTTTTCCCCAACCGATACGCGACGCGATCAACAACGAACTGAGAATCGGAGAGAAATGGGAGCATCTTGCCCCTCTTCCAGTTGGGGATTCTATTTTTGGCAGAAACGCCGGCAACATTTTCCCGATGGCCGGCAACATTTTCTCGAAACATACGAAAATAAATGCATGTAAAGCGGAAATGTTACTGCCTGACGGATTAAGCGATCGTCAAAATGGAAAATGAAAATGGAAAATCTGTGCACACTCACCGAAAATTCAATTACTCAAACCATTTTGGGAGGAAAATCTCAAATTTAAATTACAAAATAAACAATTAGATTTGGGCAAAAGTGAGCGATGGAAAAGCAGGAAAAGCAATGCCAAGTGCAGCAGTCGAAAACAATGAAATGAAAATATTCATGAGGCCAGGAAAAAATGGGGTTGGTGGTGAGTTGCGTTCGTGTAATACAATATCACTCAAGATGAAAAGTTTTCAGTTTCAGTGGTGAGGAGAAGACGGTGGCCAACGCAAATAAGTCAAGTTAAAATTAATTTACATTTTACAACGGCAGCAACAACAACGTGTTGACTCAGGGCAAATGGTTAAACAAAAAATAAGGAAAAGAATCCCTTGCATACTTTCTGGAGATGTTCCGAACAGCAAATTGATAGGGTGGACAAAGGACGAGACGTGAAAGTCAAGATGGAAAGTCAGTAAAGGATGGTGGCTCCTTTTTTCTAGCCAAGGCACTTTAAAAGTTTTCCCTGCTATTTAATTTTCTGTTTAGTCAACTGTCATGCCAGCGTAAAATTAGTGCTGCAGCCCCTCGAATGAAAAACTACAAGTTGGTTGCCAGTCATGCAACAGTTTTCCCTCATTCGGCCATAAAACATGCCAAGTCACAACAGAGGTGAGCCAGCACATTCGAGATCTTAGTGTTGCAAAGGGAGCTTACAGGGATTTTGATTTGAGTGGTGCTGTAAAAAAATTATACAGAAATGGATACGCAAATAAAGTGCAGATTTATTGGTACTTAAATATTCTAAAAATATAAAAAAAATATATAATGTAAAAAAAAAAACAAAAAAATAAAATTTAGTTAGTATAGAGGTACTAAATTATTTATCTAGCATTTATTTAATACGAAAATCAACATTTTTATTTATTTTTACTAAGTATTGCACCTCTTTAAAAAGGAAAGCTTTTTTTTTTAAAATAAATATTTATCCTTTTTTCCTGTGACAATTCCCTCATCCAATATCAAAAACGATAGTACTAGCATTTTGCCAATTTGGCCCTCTTTTTTCTATGTTTTTTTCTAAAACCACCACTTGACAACCTCCGCCACAGACCACTTCTGATTAACCCAGGCTGAAGTTTATCGATGCAGCCGATTTAATGGGAAGCCACTCGAGAGACCCCCCTCTCAAACCCCGCCCACTTTCATGGCAGTGCCACCTTGACAGCACTTCGTCTACATCAAAAGCAATTGTTAAACGGAGAACCCCCGCTCCATTCAACGCCACTGAACCCAGACAATGCATCAACAATATCTAAATATATGCAGCTTGTCCACTCTTTTAGCCAGCATACTATACCCATTGCCCCGCCAACTTTATGCCAGTGCCACACGCTATTTTTACAAACAATTTTGCAAGTTGACAAGGATTGGGGAGCAGAACAACAACGAGACGTCTAGGATGAAGGAGCAGCACACGACATTGAACCACAACACGGAACAGGCAGTACGGATCCGGGGATTCCGGGATGTGGGGATGGGGTCCTGGAGTCATCGGGAACAGCATGGCAACTAAGTGGCCCCTTCAAGTGGCTGGTTCGGTTCCTGTGGATCCGATGTAAATGTAGATGTTGATGTCCCTCCAGCTTGTTAGTTGTTTTGCAAATTTCCTCCATCTCGGCCAAAGTCAATACAGCACATTTTTGCTGACTGCTGACGTTGGCACTGATGAAGACTAATTGCAGTTAATGTGGCGTGAAAACGGCATCATCTATCGGTCTTAAAGTGTTGCAAGTTATGAACCTATATGGAAACCACCACCACCGTTCCATTGCAGACATAAACAAAGGGAAAACGTGAAGAGTTTACGCCTAATTAAGTAAACTACTCATGTTAATTAACACAAAAGACAAACAAAAGGCGCGGCATTTGGGGTATCAGAAATTTCGGCTATTTATAGGACGCTGACAAGAGGCACTTCAAAACCAAAAATTCTTTCAATAAGCAAAACGGCGGCGGGACTCGAGGGGAAAGTCAACAAACTTGAGGGTGAGCAAATCGTTTCGAAAACAAATTATACCGCCCATATAAAGTTCAAGGTCCGAATAGCTAATGAGAAACTATAAGGATTCCGGGTGGCCTGGACATTATTTTGAAAATGTATTAATCGAAATAATAATATTAAGGACCATGTACAAAGTTTAAAAACATTTATTAAATGAAACACATAAAAAGAAAAGTAGAAAAAAAATAAATAATACTGAATAGGTTTTTAAGAATAAATTAAAACAATTTTTAATATTTCATTGAAACTATTTTCGGTTGATACAATTTTTTTAAATATTTATTAAATGAAACACATAATACAAAAAATTTTAAAAAATAAATAATGGTGTTATAGGTTTTTTAGAATAAGCTAAAATTATTTTTTGAAACAATTTTTGGTTAAGAAACTTCTATTATAAGTTAATTATTACCTCAATAAAAATATAAACCCTTCACTTAAATTATTAAAATATTTAAATAGTACACAGAACTAAAAAAAATTTTTTTTTTTTTTTAAACATATGATATTTATTAACTTTTTATAAGTCATTCAGGTATTTATCTCTCTATCTCATGAATCCCTGTTGTGAGTCAATGACTGGGTATTCCCCGATGGGCGATAAGGTGCCTGCTCGTTTGGCTATGGGTATTTATAGAAATAACCCAAGTAACTCAGCCTCCGAGGAGAAACATGTGCCACACTCCCAACTAGGCGTGTCTTTTTGTCTGCCTGGCGCTGCATCTTTGACAAAATAAATTGCGTCAAGTTCAACGCCGCCAAATGTCGAAGTCAAAATAGGGAAGCTCACGGCTAAAAATAAATTATGAAACAGCGACAAGTTGTGAGCAGGGACAAGCTGAAAAAAACTGTCAACGTGCTTCATAATTAATTGCAACATTGCACCAAGTTGCCCTCCAACTTCCTTCGTTATTAGAGAGATAGAGCGTGCGAGGGCCTCAAAAAATAAAAGAAAAAACAGGAAACCAATGTGCGAAGCTGGAAAAACTTTGACTGATCACATGCGGAAAGAACGGAAGCGGAAAATATAACCCGAGATGGGGGAGTATTTCCAGCCATCTGAGTTCACGTAGCCATAATTTATCGTCTCTCATTAGGAGTTGTTATAATTTCATAATTTCTCAACGGAAAGGGTTCAGCATGTGACAACGCGCTATAATTAATTTTGCCACTAAGTCTTTAAAATTAATCGTAAAATAGTTCTGCAACGGAGCACACTTCCAAATATTGTGTCACGTTTTTATATGGACCATTGCGAAACAAGTTTATGGCAGCCACACAACTTAAGACCTCTTTAAGAACTACCTCTCACCCTTTCGGGGCGTCATCGTAAATTACGAATAAACCACAAATCACACATTATTACAGCATATTAAACCATTCCGAGAACATCAATAAAACATAAAGAAGGAGGACAAGAACAAGTATGTAAAAGCCATGCGTCTCTCGATTCCTCCCTCTTAACTTTACGTTTACGGCCAATGGGGCATTTGCATGTTGCTCGGGGCAACATTGTAGCAGGACCCAGAGAAATGTGTTGACGCTTTTTTCTGGCCTTTGTAATTTTTTGCTCAGGTTCCAGTACATGTGGAAAACATGGATGGGATATTAAAATATTATATATATATTTTAAAAATTCTTTAAAAATATATACAGTTTTTCTTTATATTTGAAAAATATTTGTAATATTTTTTATATAAATTAGAATAATTTTAAATATACAGTACACTCAATAAATGAATATGTTTAGAAAACGTTAAAATAAAATTCAATGTTAGTGTAATCGAAATTAATTAAATTAAAATATATTTTAAAATTCTGTCAATACTATTTCCTAAAGAAAATTGTTTTCCTTTAGCAGACACCATAGTCATGGTAATTTTTTAGTGCACTCTGCTCTTTTCGCCTCTGCTTTCAGTATTTTTAAACTTTCATACGGCAGCTCGTCGGATGTCACATAATTATGAGCATGAAGCACGCGTCTGAGGCAGCTGGCTTTATTATTTAAGCCTTTATGCGTGAGCATGTGAACTACTATATATACATATATGTACATGTGCACCATGGCAACATATAAGTATGTATGTTCGTGGGGAAAATATGCACGAGTTTGTGTTTTAAAATGCCTGTTTTTTACGATGCGCTAACTAGGATTGGATGGCCTCGACAGACGCCACTGCGACAGGCGATTTCCTTTGGCTTCCGTGGCCGTGTCTGGTCATAAAGTCAATTAAATGTGTATGAATTTAATGAGGGCGTCGGTGGGGCTTAATGAGCCCGTAATGCGAACTGCACAAAGAGCGATGAAAGCGGCTTGTCTCTAGGTGCTTAATGGGGATTTCGATGTACGTTGACCACGTGCGAATGATGAAATCGAGACTATTAATAGGTCTGTAGTTGAAGGGTTAACTACGAGGGACTTAACAGTGCCATATTACGAAATATGAAAGCTTTTAAATCGCTTTCTGTGCACAAAAATACGTTTAAAATATTTTGCATTCGATAAGTAGAAGTTATTTAAAGTTAAACTTAAAGAAAAAACATGTTTTCTTTCCGCATCAATTTAACAAGAATATATAATCTTCGTACCTTTCGAATTTCTTTTTCAACAAAAACATTTCTGAAATTCGATTATTTACTTTTGCATAATTAATGCTTTCATTCTTTCAACTTGCCAAGGTCTTTTGATACGATCCTAATGCACGTACAGCTTATTAGCATCAACAACATCAAGCGAACAAACAAAATCCTGAAATCGGCTTACCTGTAACGAAAAAGAAAAGGCGGGGAAAATTAGAATTTTAATGATGAAACCCAATTGAAGTTCATTTAAATATGAAAATGAAACAGTAAGCTAATTAGCGGTAAGAAAATGTAAGACGGGAACAGATTAAGTTACCAGGGCTTTAGGCTTTCGGGCCAAGTATCAACAGCAATTAGGAGGCCAAGATTTAAAATACGTAAAATTCCCTTTACCACGAAATCTCTTCCTCCTCCTTTTCGGGTTTGGTAATTTATTGGTAATTTGGTAATTTGGCATTTACCATGAGCTTCGTGGCTTCATTTTACGCTTCAAGTGTAGTTAATGCCATGAAAATTCCTTTGGTTTGCCAAAAAAAAAAGAAATATAAATAAAGGAATGAAAAGGAGGCTACTCCTTGCACTTGGGAACTTGGGAACTCTGTCCATTGGCCAGATGGCAACCATTTTGGCTGCAGAATGGAGAAACGAAGAGCCAGCCATGTCAACCAGCTTCCTGTCTAATACTCTAATATCCGTTTTACTCGTTATCCCTTTTCTTTGTATTTCTGTTTTTTTTGTTCGTTCGTTCCTTCCTTCATTTTTTCCTCCTAGTCTTATCCACTTTGGTGTTGTTGCATTTGACATGTGTAAGTGGCTGTCAAGCGTTTTCAGAATGATATTTTTCCTGTCGACCGGCACCTTCTGCTTTTTGCTGCCCCCCGTCCATTGTTGTCCCTTTTTGTTGATTTTATTTACATTTCTTGAATTTTTCAACCTGCCCCGCAATCCAAGACTCGCCCTGAATTCGGGCCACTTATGCTAATATTTTTTGGGACGGGTCAGGCAATGGGAAGTATTTCTATTTGCACCACCCATCCTACAAATTGTTGAATCCATTTCACAAATTGTAAATCCTTTCTGCAGGCCTTTTGCGAATGGCTTAGGCTAAATCTCTTAGTTATTCGCTACCTTGAAGAGATCCTTGTCGTTTTCACCTTTTGACAAGGGATGCCAACAAATCAGTCAAATAAAGCCTTTTTGAGACTTTTCCACTTTGGACAAAAGAATAATGTAATTCTAAATAGGTATTAAATTTCAGGCATAACCAATCATCGGTTTACAATATTTAAAGTAGTTTTAGCTGCTTAATACATTTATCTTAATTCACTTTATCTTTTAGCCTTTTGCTTTTTTAAAAACTAATTTTAGAAACTTCTCCAACTTTGCCTTGGAAACCCAGGCAAATTAACCTTTTGGCAAGTATTTCTGCCATAAACTAGACTTTTAAACTCACATTTAGCTACCATATCCCCTATAACCTTTCCAGTTTTCGGTTGAGAACTTTACGAAACCTTTCAAATGGTAGTTAGGAACCCAAGGCAAATAACCTTTCAAGTTTTACAAGCTTAGCCCCAGAACTCTTAACATTTCCAAGTTTAATTCACTGGCAGCCATGGAGGAAACCATATTCTGCACATCTTTCGGGACTAGGAGTGTGTGTGGCCCGGACAAAAGTTTATCATTAAACCGAAACTTTGTTGCATTAAAACTGGCTGGGACTTTGGACACCGAAAACCGACATGCATATGAGTTTTTCCAATCCCCAGAGCAAACGAGTGTCTTTAAACTGATAATTGGATTTAATTTTTGAATAGACCTCGACGAGCCTGAATGAACTGAGGACCAAGGGGTCCGACGACGAAACCCATTAAAATTTTAGACACCTATCCCCTGATTCTGAGTTTTTGGCCAGCAGCAGTTTTCCCTTTTGAGCTGTGAAAATTTTGACATGTGCTTGCCATATAACAATGGCTCCCCCCATGAGTGTCGCATAAATATTCATTTTCTTGACTTTAACATCGGTGAAAGGGTGACTGTTTTCCACCGGCTTTTCCTTCACCCAACCTCTTCTGTTGTTGACTCTCTCGCCCAAATGCGTGTTACATAATCCCCTTAGAGCTGCCAGGGGCTAATTTTTAATTTTTATGGTTCACATGCTTTCCTGCTGAAATTTCGCCCCTTCATTCAGCCGGCGAGGGGCTCATAAAATGAATAATTGCCACTTTTGGGCTCCAGTAGCTCGTTGGATGCTAATAAAGCGGGACCCGAGCCAGACTGCCCTGCCCGTCCACCCCATCAAACAAATGGAGATTAATTTTATTATAATGTTTCCCGACTCTGGCGACGCTTTTTCCCGCTCTTTTCCCCTTTTCCATTCTTGTTTTGTTGTTTTTTTTTCGGTTTTTTCTCTTTTGTATCCCGGTATTAAATTAATTTGGGGGCTATGTTGGGCTTTGGCCAACGTAATTCTGTTTGACCAACTGCAACGTCTGTGGAGTGGATACTTGATTACATTACACCGGTCCTGAATATTATGGGGGAGGGTGGAAGGGACAGGGACATGTGGGGGCGAGTTTGAGTGCCGGCTTGAGTATGTGATGTGGTTTGGCTTAAAATGAGCGCTTATTTGCCTTTGATATGGTCTTTTGGACGAGTGGCTTTGTGACCGGGCTTAAACGGGTCATTAAGGTCTGTGTTATTGGCTAATAACTTCTTGTGCTCTTGCGAACTCGAGTTGGCTGGGTAACTGAAGGCTAATTGGGATTTTACAAAAGATTTGGGAACTTGAACTATAATCCCAAGATAATTATTTTGTATTTTTTAGAAAAAAATAAAGGAAATTATATATACATTTTTAACAACTCTAAAAATTAAAAAAATTATTAAACTAACTTTTTTTTAGCAATTTTCCTTTCATAAAAATTCTTAAAGGCCCACTGTGAAAGATTTCATTTTAATAGGAATATTTCCTTTTCGTGTTTCGGATGAATATTTCCGTTCCAAAGGGGATGCATTAGCAGACCCCAAAAATTGCCAGATATTTGTATAATGCTTATGCCTTAAAAGGACGCAAATCCAGACACTCGAAAACAATCATTCGGCTGAGTCAACAAGGACATGAAGTTGGAGCTTTGGGAGCCACGCATTTTGGCGGGGCGTTATTTCAATGACAGGTTGAGCGGTTGAGTTTTGGGTTGTGGATGGTGGGTTCGGTATGCATAAATCACTCTCACTTGTTTACACAAATAGGCGCAGAGTCGAGAGTAGGGTTTTCCATCAGGGCAAAATAGAAATATTCCTGCCAGCAGACTGGGCTTAACGCAATTTTCAATTTTTTTCCTGTTGCTGTTTTGCTGTTTATTCTCGCTTTCCAACGGCATAAAAGGACAAAGGACGTTGCGTAGTGGACGAAGCTTTGGGTCAAACACATATATATATTTCCAGACGAGATTCATTTGGCAGGACCTGCCACGCCCCCACACACACACCCCCACACACACATTGGCAAATATTGAAAGGGAATAATAACAACAGTTGAGCAAACAATGTGCCGCCCGTTCAGGTCACGTTCCTGGGCTTAAGCCTGTCAAGCTTCAGGATTTTCCGGGGGGAAAGAGGCTTGGAATTTCGGGAAAACATTTCTCGTACTGTATAAACAATTTAAACGATACATGATTGGCATTTTATACATTTTCCGGCTGCATACTTTTAGGTCGCCGTATTTATAAGCCGCTTTGTGTACGCAAAAAATAAATAATTAACTTCGGTCCCCCAATTAAGTTGATGGCCTCATAACACATTTGGCTCAATTAAATCAACACACGACGCGCGTTCACATCTAAATAAATAAACAATGAAATCAAAACAAGTTCCAACAACACGGAAAAGTTTTGCCCAAAACAGGGCGAAAAAAAAGAAGAAAACATAACAATCCAGCGAAAGGAAGTTTTGTCAAAACTTTGGCAAACTCAAACTTTGCCTGCTATTAGCCGAAACAACAGGGGAAATGGGCCGGGGGTCCTTTTTTGGGATGAGGACACTGCCCACGCGTCCTGTCAAATTATCTAGGGAAATTATTTTTTAACACGCACCAGGACAACGGCGACAAAATTTGTGGCAAACACTCGGGGAATATTGGCTGGGAAGTGGGGAAAGCATGTAAGGAAGCAGTTTTATGTTTCGGAAGATGATGTTATTAATGTCACTGCTGTGGGGGATTAAAAATAAATATGACAGCCTTCCCTGCCTGTGAACACGTCTTCTATAATTTCACTTTACTTCCTTATATTTATTTAGGTGGCTATATAAAAACCTAAGTGGCGTTCTGCCACCGAATTCCGTTCAACTTTGTCCACTTAACTTTCAAAATATTTGTGTACTGCAGTTAGTGATTTACTGCACGCAAATTTATTTTGTTTTCTAGAAAAATTATAGTAGCATGTTGGTTTTTCGTGAGATTGTTATCACTTTAAGTTTATGCCAAGCAAAAAACTGTGTACATGTCGTTTAAAATGCTTTTTCATGGGCTTTTTTTATATTACTAAAATAATTAAATTAAATTTAATTAAATAAGTACTTCATCAGTTTTTAACATGAAATTTTGAGAACCAGTTTTTTTTTTAGTCCATTCTTTGTAATATGTTGTAAAATTTAAAAAAAAATTTTAGGTTTTTTCATATGTTGTCAAAATAATCAAATATGATTAAATTAAACATTTTTCGGATGTATAGTCCTTTCTGTAAGTTATGAACATTTTTTTTTGGAGAAATAAATATTTATTTTTTTTTGCTGCTTTAAAAATAATTGTTTAAAAAGTTATAGTAAATTTTGACAAATTCAACATGCAAATCAACAATTATTTTGAGTTCTCTCCGCCAACTAACAAGTCCAATGGCACTGTTGCTTTTAGCCAAATAAATAAAACGCCAACAAGCGACAATCTAAACACTCCCAGCAGAATCATCGGAAACAAGTTTATTTTAACTTCCATTGCCTGGCACTTTTCGGGGTAATGAAAGGAGGGATGAGGCTGGCGGATGGGAGGGGTGTTTACACTGGCACCGAAAACGTCCTTAATTAACCCCAAACAATTTCAAGTGCCAGTGCGGAAAGCAACCGAAAATATTTGCACTACAATTTAGCATGGGCCACGCCCACTCCCTGCTGCGCCCCCCTCCAAAAATCCCTTCTCCGGTTTCTGAGGGATTTACGTATTCGTTTCGGTTGGCACCTGCGGCTAGTTGGCTATAACCAAGTTATAACTGTTGCCTAGGTAAGTTTGCGTTTGCGTTTGACTCGACCACAAATCAAGGCAAAAGTTGGAGCATATTTTTATGACTTTCTCATAAGATCGTCCACACGCAAAGCAATTTTTCAATTTTGTGCCACGCTGATAGGCCGGCACGATTTCCGCTGACTTGACAAATCGTGCAGGAATGAAATGTAAACCTTTACATACAAAAACTTTCATTCCAGCCGGCTCCTTTTTCTTTACTATATATTCATGCCGTTTTCTTTTTTGTGCGCAGCTTATTACGTGCCCGTGTTACCAAACACGGAATCGTCACAGGAGCCGAAGGACCCACTGATGATGATGATGAGGAGGCACAACCGTCGACCCAAAGGGACTTTTCGGGACAGCCTAATATGTTCGGGGGCTTGCGGCCTGGACTTAAGTGAAATCAACGAGAAATATATCCATTTATCTAAAGTAAGAAATCATAAGCAATCAAATGCAGTGAGACTCTTGAAAGATACTCTGTGATTTTTGGGTTTTGTTGGACAGCGTCCAATCTGAAGAATATTTTATAGATAAAGATTCGGGATTTAAATAAAATATAGTTAAAATATTTATTAATGGGAATTTTATAAAAAAAAAATGTATTACAAACGAATTTAAATATATTTCCTTTAAAAAATAAATAATATCATTTTTTTGTATTTCTTCTTTTATTGTAATAAACATTAAAGATTTACACATTTTACAGAATTTAATATGACAAAAATAATTATTTCAGAAAAAGGTTTAAAAAGCATTATAAACTTTTAAAAAACAACTATTATGAAAACATTTTTAGTTGTTTAGCTTGAAATTTATCATTCCATAAATACTGCAGAATTTATAAAAATAAAATTATCCAAAATGGCATCTACTTTCTTGAGGCCTCGATTCGCGATAAATTCTAACATTTTTCCAATATATTTCTTTAGCTTATATACCCAGTTCGAGACCCTTCGAGGAGTGCAATATAAGAGGCAAGAAATCACGACCAGGACGAGCTCAATGGTTGCCTCTACAGCTAACACTGTCCATTCATCACTCAGAAAAATTGAGGAAGCAAAAAGTGGGGGACTTAGGTGGCGAAAAAGTTGAGTTCAGTCTGGAGAAAGATGAATGACTTGACAAATGCGCTGGTCATGAATCAAATATCAATTTGACAAGCGGAAAACTCCGCAGGGAAGCTCAGGTGGCCCTTTCTCCTTCCTTTCGGGAAAATGATCCCCAACTTTATTCAATTTAATTGCGGCTACGGACCCAGTGTAAGTGACTTGGAGCTGTGTGGCCAAGAAATTTTCGACTAAGATTAAACTTCAAATTTACTGAGGGGCCAAAGATTAATGAAAAACTTTATCGGTGCACTTTCGTGCAATTTTCGCCGAAAGTGTTTATTAAGTTTAGCTGCAAGTTAGATTGGCCTGCCTCTTCGTGGACAAAAAAGAAGCCAAGGAGCCATCAAAACTTGACGACGTTTCATTAGCAGGCGGCGAAAAGCTGGCTGCACGTCTGGGGAATTTGCATAGAGTAGGCAAGGCAGACGGACGGAAGGACAGACACACACATCACATTAATTATAAACAAGCCAGCCGCATCCGCTGGGAATTTTCGGGGGAAAGCCCAATCTACTTGATTAATAGTGTGCAAGAGGCAGTCAGTCTGCTCGAGATATCCTCCTCACTCGCCTGTTCCCGCTAGATAAATGGGTAAAAGCAAACAATTAACCCAACAAAAGCAGTGTCACCTGCGACTTCGAAAAAATCCCCATCCCCCTTGCCATTTCCATTCCGGGCTTATCGAGGACACAGAGCTCTCTGGAAATAGTTCAACTTCCTGGCGCTGCACTCCGGGCGTTTCCATTTTTATTGCCACTGTCCGGTGGAAAAAGTCAAGCTGGGACTAGGACCAAAAATGAAACCGGAACTCGAACGGATGCCAAATGCCACAGTCAGTTTTCGCAATATGTCGCCAGTCGATATGGCATGGCCCCTCCTATGCTCCTATGCTCCAATACTCCTATCTATCTATTTGTGTATCCATGGCACTTCGTTCGTCCCTTTCGTTTCCCATTGCCATGCAAATCTATGCCAAATTCAGCGACATTTATGCCTTGAAAGGCGGAGATGCGATTTGGCAAAAAATGTTTTATACCATTTTTATGCAGTTTTAAAATATTCTAGGAAAACTGATTTAAATCAGAGTGCAGAGATTATCTGAAGAAATATTGAATACTATTTGAATGAAGAATGGTTAGAGATCTAAAAATTCAAGTATAATTATTTTCGATATCAATAAACCAATTAGATATGGATTAAAAAATCTATGTAAAATTCAGCAACAATGCGATTTCGCAAAAAAAATGTATTTAATTTTTATGGGTTGATCTAATAAAATATTACGAACGCTTTTAAAAAAGATTGGTGGAAGATTCAGAAATACAAGTATAAATATTATCCGTATTGCACTGAATTAATCATTTGAAAAATTCTTAAGATTATCAAAAATTGTATGTCACATTAAGATATATAATAACTAACTTTAAATCATAAATGATTTTATTTTTCCCATCAAAGCTTTTGATAAATGCCCTCGAACAAAGAAGCTCATCTTTCTTATTGCAACTTAGATCATTATTTACGTCGTCAACGGTCTTTTCAAATATTTAAAAAATATGCAAATGCACCGGGCTAAGTGGGTGAGAGAAATTCCAAGGGGTCTAGCCGGCTTAGAAAAAACGAAAAAGCAGCAAATGCATTTTTCAATGAAGCTCGAGGGCTAAAAACTTGCATTTGCATGCGTAAGCTAGTAAAACCCTGGGTTACCCAAACCGCAGAACATTTGAAATGAGGTAGCGCGGTGCTTTGCACAGTTGAAATGTGGCCAAGCCGGAAGAAGGGAAGCTGGAAAAATGGAGGGCTAAACACTGAGTTGAAATGCGGTTGGTTTGGGGATATTATTAAAAATTCTCGCAATGCCAGTGGCAGTGAAGTCTAGCAATGCGAAGAGGTGTTAGAAGCGACCCTGATCATTACTCTTTTTGCCATCACCCCACCCACAGCTTCAAAAGTGCGACAACCCATTTGGCAAGCTGGTTAAAACATTCGAAACACTTTCGCAGTGAGTGCTCGGAAAAGTGCTGACGATTCCTCCCTTTTTGCCTAGAAAACGGAACCATCAATTTCTAATAATGTAATTTGTTAAACGTCATTTTGTACACAGGACACCCCCTTCGAGGGTGGAAAACTTTCTCTGCCCCACTCCCATTCCACACTTTCATCACGTACAGCTGGGGAAAATTTGCATTGCCAAAATGGGAGACTAAAAAAAATGTTCTGTTTAACGAAGGCAGTTAGTCAAATATTTGCAAGTTGCATCAGCAAATGCCGAAATGAGCGGAGAACCAGAAAACTCGGGGGAAACTGAAACTCAATTACTGGCCATGACACCTCACAACAATGCCGGGCGGAAAACTCAGGGGCGGCAATTGCCAGGGGGATTGAGCCATCCACACCCACATCAAATGCAAATACAAGCTAGAAACATTCGCACGCTGGGATCTCGGATATCACAAGGGTGGGCAATCATTTCCATGGGTGCAAGAAATTAAAATCTAATAACACAGCTCAGAGCATAAATATTTGTTATACTTTCCATATCAAGTTTAAGGCTTAGCGTTTGTATAACGCTTGGGTGACCTTTTCGTTCCGCACCCACAACCCCTGCTTATAGTTTACGGTCGCCAGGAATCCGAAGATGCGAATCCGAAGGGATGAGTTCCTGGGCACATAAAAACAAATGATTCAACACTCCATAAGCCCGAAAAGGTGGTTGGGTGTGGGTGGCGCACGAACTCCAGGGTAACTGCAACAGACATCCTTGATATGTCCGCATGATCCTGTTCCCAGTTCCTGTTGGCCGGGGCAACGTGAACCTGTGCAACATTTTGCTCTTTGCTGCCGCCTTAGGTGAGGCTTCTGTTTTTCCGCCCGTCTGCGATGCTCAAACTCCATTTCCCCAGATTGCTCTTTGTTGTTTCGTCCCCTTTATATTTTGCGGTGGGTTTTTCGGTGGTTGCAAAGGCGAGGGTCGACCAAGGAGTTATTTTCCACTGATCCAATGATAGATTGTAGTTTAATGCTGTGCAAAAGATAAGATCTGGGATCTAAGCAATCTATCATATCTTTGACAGATCTGACAGCAGTGAACAGTTTTTAATTTCAAATTAAGTTTTTTATTTTCATCAATATGATCTTATATAAACATTTTATGTCTTAACGTTGTTTCTGAAATTTATAACCATGAACTAATAGGAAGAATTTTTTTAAATAAACTGAAATAATATTATACACCATTTTTTAAAAATATTGTTTATGTAAAATCGGAAGAAGGTATTTTACTTTAAGTAAATTTAATTTTATTATAAAAATCAGTTTAAAAATACATATATATTTATAGATCAGAAACCACTATTTCTTTTTAAACTAACAAATTAATTTATAACAATTTAAAAGATGGCTTAACAGAAATTTCCTCCGTTTATCATTAGCTTTTCCTCAATCAGCCCTCTTTATCCGGATGTGAACCCCCGCATCGTTTTTGAGCTTAGACTAGCACAAATGTCCTGAGAAGGGGGTTGTCTATGGCAGGTCTATTACAGGTAGAAACAACACAATCTGGAGGGTTACTTTTCCTGTTTGAGACTGCAAGTTTTAAAATGAATTTAGTTCAATTTGATTATGACTGGGGCACATATTGCATTTTACACCGAGGACCTGGCTGTAGTTGACGTTTACTCGATGAGTGTAATATTGGCTGCAACATGTATTAAAACACCCCTTCACCCGTTTTCCCCCCTGTTCAGTGGGCGTGATTGATGGGAGGGAATTTTTTCCTTTTACTGGAGAAAAGTCTTTGAAATTCAATATGCAGTTTGGGTCCAGCATTGGCCAACATCCCCTTATCGAAGGCCAATACAAAATCAATTATGGGAATCAGCGCGCCTGGGAACACACACACACTGCTGCGATGCCATGTATCATGGAGGTCCTTCGATCCGTACGTGCGTGTAAAGCAAGTTCTAAGCCTGTGTAAAACTATAAATGGCACACAGGACTCGCCGATGTCGCCTGCGTAGGCTTAAGTGTGTTTGACTGCGGCTAATATTTATTTCCGGCAAATAAATCCTCCCCAAACCCGAACCCTAAGCCAGCACCCCGTTCCAAAGGCGAAAAAAAACCGGGATCAGCAAACAGCAAAACAAAAAAAGGAAAAACAGTTAAACCAGGTTATTAATTTCTCACAAAGGGTCCCCCAAATGTATCTAGATGACTAACCTTTGACAAAGGAAAGGGTATATCGATTTCAAAGGAAGTGACGTTCCTTTTTATATTTTTTTTGGGTAAAAATATAGAAAAAACCTTTAAAATTCTCGATTTGTTTAGAAATATTTGGGTATTTATTTTATAAAATAAATTAAAATTGTCATAAATTGTAAAATATTTTTGGTTAGGGTATTCAAGCTACCTCAAACCATTATATCATTTCCTTTATATTTTATTTCCCATAATGATTCTGCACTGGGACACATTTGGGCATTAGTTTTATGGCATTTGTGTCGCAACCCCAAAGTAGCACAAAAACAGCGGGAGCCAGGGAAAAAATCGTTATTGATAGCCCCCCAGTTGGAGGATATGTGGTGTGTGTGTCGCCTACATTTCGGGTGCACATCATAAATTTCCATGTCCACATACCTCGAACCCCTAGGTCTCAGTTGTTATTTGCTTGTTATAACTCTTATCACTAGGTTACGTCTGTGGCCATTCATCTTGTCAATTTCGTGAGTTGTTGTCTCTTCTAATTAGCTACAAATCTCAGCCATTTCCTTTGGCAGTTGCTTTTTGACAGCTCGCCATGATAAATATTTAATGCTATTAGTATTTGCACAAAAACCCAGCCAGCCATTTGCTATCAAGAAGTTAAATTCAAAGTAAGCTGGTTTGGACAAGAAACCTGAAACGGATTCTGGATTTGTAAGAAGAAGGTAAAGGTACCAAAGAATCTTTGTGCATTGCACTTTACTTGCTAAGCCATTTTTTGCATGTTTACCTTCAAAGTTATGAAAACCGAATTTTAGTGAAGCTCTGGGTATGTGAGAATACTAAACTAGATAGAGATTAAAATTTTTAAAAATTATAAAATAAATACTATTTTAAATTTAATGATAGGTACATTTACATTTGAATAAATACATGTAGTAAATTTTTAAATATTTTTTCTGACCAAAATTTATTGTTACTTTTAGTCCTTAGAGTATTCTGTTTACTTCCATTTACATTTATGTAAAGTGTGTCAGCAAAGCTATTTTGCCGAGGTAACTTTATCTCTGGCTCTCAAGTTCCTTTGGCTAAAAAACGGAAATCAGACAAGAGAAAACTCCCTCGCCCCGCTTTTTGCACTGATTTATTTGCCATGTTTTCCTACCTTTCAAATGCACAAATATACAAGAGGAAAAATGAGAAGGACAGAAGGCATCTTGGGCCAAAAGAAATGTAAATAATTGCGTCGAGAAAATCTTTTAGCTGCTTGCCAAGAAATGCCAGAAACAATGCAATTATTTTATGTGCTCTGCATACTTGGCTGCATTGACTAGTAAATTAATTGCATATTTTCGAAGGCCAGACTGTATATAGCTTATGGCTTATAAGCGCGCCAATGCAAGCTGTGCAGAGGCCCAGGGGCGAAAAACAAAAACTTTTAATTAGTTGCACAAAACCATCGAGCCTCGAGCTTGAAGTAGAAGTAGAATTTAATAAATAAATTTCCCAATAAGCCAAAAATGCGCAATTTCAGTAGTACCCACTTCCACTGCACACAGCCGGCCAGGCAGTTTAAAATATGCATTAACTGGTCGAAAGCGCCGGCAAAGTGCCGACTGCAAGCCTCCGTGGAAGCCTGCCCAGTCTGCTGGTTAGTGGCCAAAAATTATGGCTATAATTTTTCACAGCTCCCTAAAAGAGCCCAGGAAACTTTCCCAGCTCCGCTCCAGCGATTATCCCATAAGGAAAAAAATACAAATAAAAACCAAAAAATAAGGAAACCTGAAACTTTTCCCTTTTCAACATTGCTGGTCTGATGCATTCTTGCAATAGGAATAGGCAAAAACCAGGAAGCAAAACAGGAACTGGGGACATTATAAATCTGTCACGATTATTGTTAAATAATGCATGGGACTTGATGTTTTGTTTGGCCAAGGGAAAGCAACTAAGTCGCCGCCCAGACGCTGCAATTTTAAATTTAAATTTAAAACTCGTCGGCTTACCTCAGAAAATCAAGTCTCTTGGGATATATATATTTAGTGCGAAAGTTTTGCCACTTTTAAACAAGTTAGCACTTTCTTTTAAGTAGGTATTCTTTTAAATTCGAAAGCAGCTGCGGTCTAGAAGCTTGCATATAAAATAAATGAGTGTGGAAAGACCCCAAAAATATTTTAAATATTTTAGAATTTATGAAGACCTGTAAAATATATTTAATATTCTAAAATATTGACCTTATCTTCTTCTCATCACCTCGAAAATATTTTTAATATTTTGGAATCTTCATTCCAGACAATCAAAAAAAGTAATAAACAATTTATAACAAATAACTTTTTTTAAATGACTATAGTCATTAAATACAGGTTAATTCATATTATTTATTGAAAAATATTTCTTATAAAATCACCTTTTCAATCTACATCCTTTCCCTTAAAAAGCCCGACTTTAACTTGAAGTAAATACTTATTCTCCCTTAAAAACGCACAAGCCAAGTCTCCCATAGAACCATTTCCCCTGAGAACCTAATCTTCGGCTTCTGTTCTATTTTCTGCCGGTCTATTACTCTAACTATCATTTAAAAGTCGGGTGGGGAAAGTCCCGCCTGGCAGCGCTTCTTTCTACGTCTGTTTGAGTGCTGTCTGGACGGCCTGACATGTTTTAAGCATAAGTGCAACGCATTTAGCTGTCAGGGCTGCATTTTGCACTGGAGTGTAGAGCAGTGTGCAGTGTGGGCCAAGGGCAGGAGGAGCAGCAGGATTCTTCGTCCTGGCTGACTGGATAGCTGCCTTTAATGTCCCGCATGCGGCCACTAAGTGACGTCGACGGAGCCGCCGTCCATGTAAATAAAATGATTCCGAAAACCCGAGGCCTGCAGCAAAGGACACTCCTTATGGAGCGGCAAATTGAAAACTTTAAGTGTGCCGGAAAAATATGAAAACGCATTCCCAGCCGGAAAAGTGAAGAAGAAAGAGGCGAAGTAGGATGCTGTCGCCATCGCATGTGCAGCAAACTGTGGCATTAATAACGGCCAACGTCCATTAAACCAACTCTGTGCCGCCAGCTGGATAATGCCTCGAAGGACGAAGGACGGAGGCCCGCCAAATTAATGCAGAAAAATTAAAATTAAAATTATTATTTTTCTCCGCCAATATAATTACGGGTGGGAAAATAAAAATATTTTCTCTATAAATTGCAGCTTAATCTGCTCTTTCGTTTTCGGAGTGTGAGTGAAGTGCAGTGCCCCAGGGTGAAAAAAACACGGAGGGCAATGAGTTGAAGCTTTTACAATATTGACAGTTGCAGTTGCAGTTCCTTATCGAGGACATCCCATGCTTGCTCAATTGTTAAATGCGAAAGCGAAAATAAATTCTCGATTTTTTTTATTGCATTGCTGAAACCGGCTTTTGTTTCCATTTTTTCTTAATGGGAAAATGGATGGATATACGTGAGCACCATAAATGGAAAGCTCAGATGATTAACCATTTGAAATGGGAATTTTTTATTACAGCTTTCAGGTATTTGTCACCATGATCCCATTTAAGGTTTTGTTTAATGTACTGAATGTTAAATTTCCGATTTTTTCTTTATTGTATTAAAACATATTTTCATTTGGGTTGTATTCTTTTTTAAATATTTTTTACTCAGTATTTTTTGAAGCCAAATATAATTATAGATGGGAAAATGTAAAGAAAAACGTTTTTATTTTTTATGTATTAATTAAAACTTAATTTTATTCAAAATATAAAAATTCCTGCAAGGACATAACAATAATAATTAGGTTTTAAAATCCATTTTATTTTAGTACAACATTTTTATTTTGATCAGTGCATAAAATGAAACAAATTTTCCCTGCAAAAAAACAAGTAAAAATCGTAATTCGTAATTATGTACAATTTTGCACATATGGCATTGGCATTTCCCGTTCATTTGTCGCTGTAGGCGCAACATAATTATAAAATGCATTGAACATTTATTGCCGGTCATAAATCAAAAAGTTATCGAAATGAAATCTCAACCCCCGGACGACAGGACATCTGATAATCACCAAGGGAATGCAGCAGCCGTAGCAACCGAAGCGACACTTTTTACAACTTATTGGACTAATCAGAATCCGAATCCGGGTTTTGAACGGGGGAGTTAGGGTGTTTTCGTGGGTGTGGGTCTGGATCTATAAAGTAGCCGCACGCCACGCGACTTGCGAATGGCCATCCCCTGGATGAAAACCCCCCTCAGAAAAACACCCTCCCCCGCGGATGAAAAAACACACCCAACCTCCCACCCCCCAAAGGGTAAACGACTTCTGGGTGCAGTTCCCGAGCCACCCCTTTTTGTGGGTGCATCCGCAGCATCCGCATCCTGTCGCAAGGACACACAACTATGCCTGACAGTTGACAGCTTAGCGCCTCGCGACAAGTTCCCCCGGAAAACTCGGGGGGAAATCGGAGGAAAGCGAGCGGCTGTGTATGGATAGCTAAATTGCATGCCTCGGCGCTGTTTGCAATTTGAAATTGAGACTTTTGCTTGAGAAGTACGGGGAAAGGACCCAAAAATTTGTTGGCCAAAAAGGGGCAGTAGCCAAAACATCGACCTAGGCCAATGAATCCCTTGACCAGTAGTCCCAGTCCCAGGCGAAAAGCGAAAAATAGGGGGTGGGACAGTAATTTATGGTTATGCAAATTCCAAAAATGTTTTTGTTTGCTTTGACTTTGATGGAAAGTGGCATTTTGGACTGAAGAGTCGGAGTGCTGCGATATAGCGATATAGACTCGAACGGAAAAGGCAAAAAAGGGGGTGGAATATGTGAAGTGGAAAACTGTGGTTTAAGTTCGTAAGCAAAATTGTGCAGACAATTACAACACTTGACTCCTGATGCTGCAGCTGTTTGTATCTTGATTGCAACTTTTGGTTTTTACTGCTGATTTAGAAACAAATGAGATATTTTGGGGCTGTTTTGTAGAATTCTTTGGTTTAATGGAGATGTGTAGACATTAAAAACTCACTTAAAGAAAAGAGAACTTTAAATATTTTTAAAAAAGTTATGATGAAACCCATATAAGAAATTTTGTAAAATAAATATTAAACAAAAAATAATATAAGTAGTGTTAGGTAACTTACAAAAAAATTTAAAAAAAAAAATTTTATTTTATTTTATTTAATTTTTTAGTATTATTAATATTTAATTTAAGTTTTTTTCTATCCTATTTTATTTTTGTATTTTCCCTAAAACTTTCCGAAAAATTAGCTATAGATATATAGATTATTTTTAAGCCTTTTCGAATAATACATTTTTCCGCAATTTTCTTTTTTCTAATAACTATCTGTCGTGAAACTAATTTTCGCCTCTCAACTACATTCAGTGCAGGCTATGACAGGATTTTACCTTTGAGCCCGCTGGCAGATCCTGCTTCATTCCCCTCCCCGCGTATATCAATTTACATCCCATTTGCTGCAGGACCTTTTCCCACTGCCCCCCTTTCATCCCCGGCCTTTTGCAGAAAAGCCTTCATTTGCAGCGGCCATCTATCCATCCATCTAGCCAACCAAGAACCAACCACCACCGCCCACAAGGATATGAAAAGCATGCACTTGACACTTTGCAGGCCACTCCAGTGGGCCAAAAAGTGCGCTTCACTTGATGTCCTGTCGTCGTTTCATTAGATGGCCCAGCACAGCACAAAAATCGCCCCAAGAGTTTCTTTTTTTTGGGTAGTATGCCTCAAAGCAAAAATGTACAGCGCGTATTTCAATTTGCAAATGATAGAAAACGCCTGTGGCAGGGAAAATTGGTGGAGGGATGGGTGGGGGGAAAAGCTTATGTGGGCCTAGCCCTCGTATAAGTACTCCCACTTAGAACTCAACACCATGGCAACAATTTTAATTCAATTCCATTAAAAGTCGCTAAGATTGAACATACAGCTGGTGTGTGGTTGCTGTTTCTGTTTCCTTCTGGTTTTCCCCGCGCTTTTCCTTTTTGAACCTGTCCCTCAGTTGAGCACACAATCAAACTAATGTTCGGCGGTTGGAAAAACTAATGAAGCGAGCAGTGAAAACGCGACGATTGATTGCTCCCCAGGGGCAACAAGAAGTGGGAAAACAAGAGCGAGTGGGGAAATGGGAAAAGTGGGAAAGCCAGATGCAGTTCAGCAGAAGACCTTTGGAAAGCCCACGATTCGGGGAAATTATTTGGAATGCACACTTTCGAGGGAAAACTGCACTTCCCTGCCTCTTTTTTTGATAATTTATACCCAAGGATTCGGCCGAGGGGGTTGACATTTGTTCATTGCCTTTTGCGGGTGGTTTTTTCGGGCATATAAGGGGCATGGGTGGGTTAACACCTCCCCTGGGGTGTTCCAAGATGCATAATAAGACTTGTTAAGTTGCTCGCTCGTTAAGATAAGTGAGCCGGCAAATGGCGACAAGTGCGACATCGGAAACAGCCCGCAATGATTACCGGCTTAAGATATGCGAAATTATACATATAGATAAGCTGCTATGTGGGGTGCTTCCTCCAATGGTTAATGCTGCGATTCACATTACGGTAAGAGGATTACGTAAGGAATGGATGAAAGTTAGTTAAATGCCCTGGGAATATGGTGGAGGTCATAGGAACCAGAACCCCAAAAATGAGCCATAAGGTTGAACATTATTATGATGGCACTTTTTCGGCTGCATCTTAGCATTAAGTCTTAGATTTGCATGGCTAATATAAAATTTCGTCATCACAAAGTAAAAAGGTTTTAAAGAAGATTTATTTTTTTGGGTAAATGGTTTCATTTGACTTTCTGAAAGCTTTGAAAAAATATTACTCCCTCAAAACAGAATTTAAATAAAGCTTATAGTCGTAAGACATCTGTTTTTTTTTGTAGAACTGTATAGATTTATTAAAACAGATTTTGGAATCCCTAAGAGTCTACAGCTTAAAAACATTATATACATTTATATACTCATACGCTATAGACTGCTATGACTTTCTAAAATACATAACTAAATAAAGTCAGTTATTCAAAAGCAATGCAAGTGTCATAAGGCTATAAGTTTATGTAATCTTACTCAAGTCAAAAATTTCCCGGCACAAATATAGTAAAAAAGGGAATCTAAACCCTTTTGATATATTAATATTTCTACTAAGTGGAAATACAATTGTCATTTGAGTGTTAATGGACAAATTGAATATACCTGTTAAATATTTAATATATAGAAAGCTCACCTCCATATATCCCTGGACACTGTCGCACTGCTGTAGCACCAGGATCGCGGGATTGGCCTTCATTTCGTCGGGCGAGCAGGGCGATAGGAATCCACTATCCGCATCGCTGTGCGTCGATTGAGGTCGTGGCTTCCGTATCTTGTACTGGACATGACGACTAGACACGGGACCGGGATTGAAGAGCACGTAGTTGGACTCGGTGGGAACCGTGTGAGAGCGCTGATCCTTTCGCTGTTGCTGCAACAGCTGCTGCAAATGCAACATGTGATCCGTGCTGACCAACTCGGAAATGGCCCGATGCTGTTCAAAGGTCCCGTTCTTATCGCTGCCCTTCTTGCCACTCCGAAAGGGTGAAAGATTGAGAAAGGTCAGCTTTTTCTTCATCGATTGCTGGGCGGGATTGGGAGCCAAAGAGCAACTGCCAGCGGAACTGGCCGAGTTGGTCGAAGTAGATGATTCTACGAGGGCAGTGGAAGTGGTCTCCGTATCCTTGGACTCCTGACTATTCGACATGCTGGCCGTCGTGTTCTCCAGTTCGCCGAAGAGCTTCTCCAGATTCTGCTGCTCCAGCTTGGCATTTACCAGCTGCTCGTTGGTATACGGATTGGGTATGCCGATGTCCAGGGAGAAATCCCCCGGTTCTATTATAAAGTAATTGTGATGATCAAAGCTAGCCAGGATCTCAGTGGTTCTAGGTTCTGCTTCCGATTCGGCCTCGGGCATCGCAGAGGTCTCTATAATGATGGTCTCCTCGAGTTCCAGTTCTTCGTTGTCGTAAATGACCTCCGGCACCATTTCATCTTCATCCTCGCAGACCAAATGTTGTCGCGAGCTGAAGAGGGGATCCCTTAAACCATGGGAATGGGAACTGGGATACCGCATGGCCTTTTCGTTGATAAAGTCCACCGGATCGAAGAGGCAATAGTTTTCCATATGAGAGGTCGCGGCCTTTCGCTGTCTCACTGGCAGATTCTTTAGCTTTTCGGAATAGTCCGCCACATCTTCGTTGTTATTCGCCGATTCAGGTGCTGGCGGAGGTGGCGATATCTCCTGACTGACGGGTCTTTCGTCCTGCTGCTGCTGTGGCAAGGACTTCTGGGAGCCGCGATGCAGGGTGGCAAAGAGACCACGAGCTATGCAGTTTTTCAGCTCACTCACGCGACCTTTATAGGGACTAGACTGGGCACTGCTGCTCAGGATGGAGGACTCATCGATGCCTAGCTGTTTGCTCAGCTCCTTGCGCTCCTTCTTGCTCAGAACGACCTTGCCGCGACTCGGGGTGTTGGGGGCGGAGTGCAGCAGACGCGAGGGCATTTGCGAGAGGGGCGGTGGTGTGGGTGGCGGTGGTTCCCTGTAGGGAGGTGGACCCACCAGGCAGGTGGCATAGCTAACCGGGAGATCAGGATAGGCAGATCCCGATGTTGTGGGCTCCGTGGGCAGAAATTCCAGCTCCATGTAGTTGGGATGCAGTATCTTCTGCTGATTCGACTGATGATTGTCGGTGGTCCTTTGGCCCTTGGGCTTGGCGCCCAGTTGGTTCTCCTCGTTCGCATTGCGATCCGGTTTGGTCGAAGGACCCGGACGCAGTTTACCCGCCTGACTGGACATTTCTAGGATTTCATAGCCCTTTCCGCACTGGATTTTCACTCACTCACTCGGACACAAAATTTGTATACATTTTTTTTTTGGACGCTGGGGCAAAATTAATGGTTTCATAAATCTTCATCTTTATGGAGGGCAAAAAGGCGTTAATGGCTTTTCTAGTCTCGCACAAAAAAGGGACCATCTCTCTCTCTCACTCGCTGTTTACATTTGTGTGTTGTAATTGGATTTTTGAGCTGATGCATGTCAAAGTTAAATTAAAACTGACCCAGCGAGTTGGTTCGGGGAAAAAAAAGAGTTATTTTTTTAGGTGGCTTTTGCGGGCAAAGTCATGGTCATGGTTACTTCGTGGTTTTGTCTGCTTTTGAAGCGTTTCAGGCAGCCGAGCCCTCAAAACAATGCCAAAGTCGAGGTTTTTATAATTTGTCTACAAAAGCAATTAACAGGAGAGCTACCGCTTCAGGGTTTATGCAAAAAAAGAAGTGAGCAACAGTATATAAAAAAGTACTGCAAATTTTTTTTTAAATTTCTGAAATTTTAAAGAAAATACATTTTGCTTCTACCGCAAACTGAATTTCCTTAAATATTTTTATAACTATAGCTTCAATTTTCATTCTTAAATTCGAACGCAAACCCATTTTCCATCTGCCGATAACAGCACAGGTTTTTTTTTCTCCATAGAAATACTCGAATAAAAAAATGATTGTGCGATGGAAGGTGAAAAGGAAATTCAATACGAAAATGCATATCAAGTGCTCACTAAAGTTTCACATTTGATTAAGTTTCGTTTTACCTTCAATTTCCCAGCCAAATGCAGACATTCCGGAGATATCAATAACAAATTGCCAGCAATTGGATGCATGCATTTATTAAATGGAAGCGAAGTGAACAAAGAATCGTTGGAGGTATCTCCTTCCCTTACAATTACAGATATTTGTTTAGTAAATATATATGGAGTAGGTACCTAACCAATCGAAATAAATAAGGCAAATAATGCCAAACGAGATGGAACATTTTGTTTACCAAAAAGCGATTATCTCAGCATTGTTTCCAGTTTCCGAAAGCCAGGAATAAAGTTTTAATTTCCTTTATTTTTTAGCCCACTCACAAAACTATGACGAGGCAGCCGGCAGAAGAGGAAAAGAGCAATTCGGCTAGGCCAATGCGGAAACAACTGAGAGGGAAAACCGAAATGGAAAAAGTTTTATTGGCAACAAATTGAAAACCGCCTGGCCATTTGAGGCAGTGAACCAACAAGTTGCATAATTGTTGGCGCATGATAAAATTAAACGCCCTGAAATGAGCTGATGTTCCAATGGCACCTCGTTCTCCTCCATCTGCTTCTGCTTCTTCCTCTTATTCCACTTCCGTTTCCGGAAATGGCAGGCTGCAGGTGGGCGAAGTGAAAGAAGTTACTCCAGTTAAGTGGAGTTTCTCTGCCGGTGTCTGTGCCTTCGCCCCATAAAGTATACACAAAGTAATTTGCAATTAAAATGTTAATTTTTAATTGAATTGCAGATGGCAGTAGGCAATGGCAGTAGTCTCGAATACTGAATCAAGTTAATTAGTGTCAAAAAGGGGGAAAAAGGCAAGGAGGGAATATGCAGCTAGGACCTGTATCACTCCAAGGTTGATTAATCCAGTTTAGAGAAGGTTTCGTGAGCAAAGTATGCAAATGAACCGGTGATAAATGTGAGTGAATGTATTTTTGAGATAAAAGGAAAGAAATGTGTACATTTAAGTCATGCCTATAATGGAAATTTGTTTGGTAAAGATTAAAATTTTTAAATAGGAATTTTTAAAAAAAGTAAGATTTAAAATAATTTTTGTGAAGAAACAAAAAATAATATCGTTAATTTTAATAGAAATTTTGAAAGAAGTAAGAATAATTCTGAAGTTATTTTTGTAACATTAAAAAAATATTTAAAAAAAAACTAATAATAATAATATCTTAAATATAATTACAATATTTTGTATTACATTTTTCTTATCTCTGCCTTCTTGAATCTTTATTAGCCAATCAGAAAAAATATGAAAAACCTACAACGCCCAAAACTCCTTGTCTTCATCTTTTCCCCTTGAGCTTTAAGCCCATCTCAAAGCCACGTGGCACTCCTGCACTATTCCAGAATCACCTAATCCCTGACACTTTCAGTTTCCATGACGACTCCACATAAAAGAGGAAAAAAAGTGAAAGACACCGAGGAGAAAGGCAGGCGAAAGGCACAGGAGGCAGGACTTAAAGTTAAACACTTTTGCTTTGAGGTTGAAGTTCCTCGCACTTCATCTGCTTTTCGCTTCTGCTTCCAGCTGGCAGCAGTCAAAGTTGACAAAATACTTGTCAAGATTTGTGCATTGAGTTCGGGAGGCCCACAGCCATTCACTCCTCCGCTTTTTCAACTTGTAATTGCAGCTTTGCCGTGGTCTCTTACCAGTTTTGCAGAGAAAATGTACAAAAAAATAGAAAAAGGAACAGATTTTCCCCCTACTGGGAAAAGCCGACGTTTTGCCGGAGGCCATCAAGCCGCAAACTTTACGAGTTGATAGCTGAAATAAAGTGGAGCATGCATTCCAGGGCTTTTAGCCCGCCCACCCACTTCATGACATCATTTTATTTGCACTCAATCTCGGTTCCCTTAGTGGAGCTCTCTGCTTTCTGCTTTCTGCGCTCAAAACGCTGTGCAAACTTCGCTGGCAAGTTGGTTAGAAATGCTTTTGATTTGCTAGTAAGTTGACCAGCATTTCAGCCTCCCTCCTCCATTTGCCACTCCGCCGACTTTTCTCGACTCGCTTCTTCTCACACAAAGCCCACTTGGAAAAGTGCACGCTTTTCTTTCTTTCTCTCAGTTCCTCTTATTGCACCAAAAGCCCAAGCAATCCTAAAATGTTATTCAAACAAAAAAGGAAAGTTTAAGTATGGTGAAGCGGGAGTAAATACTCTGCAGAAACCTATTTAATATTCTGCTAAATGCACTATAAAATAATTTCTATTGAAAAATGGTAACAAAATAAATATTTTTTTAAAGAAAAATCCATTTTGTAACTTTATTAATTAAAGAAAAAGTTACTTCTTACTGCACATAAATATTTTAATTTATCAATACATTTTAAAAATAAACCTTAAGTCCCAAGAACTTTCTATTTCCTACAAAGGGTATAATAAAGTGGCAAAGGCTGTACCAAAAAACCAAAAGGAAGAAATAAAAAAGAGCCAACTACAATGCGTATGACAGTTTGAAACACTTCTAAAGACTTTTGAGTTATGCCGCAAGTTGGGGGCGTGAGAGGCGTGGCAGAGAACCACAAAAACCAAGCGTTCAACTTCCTCCCTAGAGGGCAAAAAAACAACAAAAAACTAAAGCAGAATCTATGCGCAATTCAATTAAAGCGCAATTTGCAAGCAGTCATCATATTTTCGTTACTTAACGAGCCCGTCGCCGGATAATGAGGAGTCAGGGGGGCGTGGTGCAATTTAATAAGACCCATCGAGTGGGGGAAAACGGAAATCGCTTGAGGAAATTGTGTGTTTCAAGCAAAAGCATACATAATAAACTCATATAAAAGATTGTTGCATACTTCGGGGAGCCACCAGGAGCGGAATGGAGGCGAAATGGCGGAGGGCGGTGTGGCATAAATACCCATATTTGCAATTCGAAGAAGTGGAAGTGGATGGGAAAAGCGGCAGAAAGAGAGTCTGGAGACAGCCGCATATATCCCCAGGCGGACAACGGCGAAAACGAGGAAAAAGCGAAAAACCAGCGGGACTACGTCGAATGTTATTAAAATAAAAAAAAAGTAAGAAAGCAAAGCAAAGCTAAAACAGCAGCCCCACTCACTTCCCCCGCCCCATCCAAAAAGTCATAAAATTTATTAAATGCCTAAAAGTATGACAGCAATAGACAATTTATGGTGGGGGAAGGAAAGCCAAAGAAAAATCGTGGAAAAAAAACTAACCGAGGAAATGAAAACAAGATTTTTCTCCGCTTTCTTATACCCTCGGAAATTCTGTAAACATTAGCGGAATTTTAATGGCCCCGTGTTAATTCAAGCATGAAGTATAAATATTTATTAAGAGCATGTTAATAAGCGTCAGTTGCTATCGAAATTAGCTGGAAAATATATTATTATTTATAGAAGGACAGCCAATAGAATACTTGTCGGAATTTTAAGTTAGAATTATTGAAAACTCTTTTCCGCAGGTACTTTTAAGTGCTGGAATTCCTTTTGAAGGATGTATGATGCCCAAATAAACTTTAAATTTAATTTTAATTTAAAAATCATATGACTTGAAATTCAAATTGTGAATCCATTTTTTTCTATTATTTTTTCTACATTTTTTTTCATTTTTTATGTTATTACTAATATAATTTATTTTACGCTTTAACTAAATATTTTTGATCTTATAAAAAATATAAAATTAGGTTCTGAAGTATTTAAAAAAAACTTTAATAAAATATATAAATTACAGAAATAGACATTTCGTTTATTTTCGATTTAAAGATTAGATTAAAGATTTACTTTAGTAAACAAAACAAAATTTCCAACATTTCTATTAGAGTACCAAAGAAAACCAAGTTAATTTTAAATAGAAAATACCCATCTTTTGTTAGGTGCTTACAAAGACTTGTTTCTTCATTAGTGAAATGGCCACCACTTGCGCCCCCATGATAACAATCGAAAGACCTTTGAATATTTATAAGCCAGACCGCATACAATTTACACTAATTTAAAGTTACTTCCGAGCTCCGCCTCGACAATTTCCCAAGTCATTGTCGACGTGGACACACCAAAAGCATATTTCAACTTCATAAATCGAGCAAATAAACAGGCGGAGCTGGTCGGTTGGTTGGATGGCTTGGCAAGTGTCCCTGCAGACGGATGTGCAACCATATGGTCACGCCTCAAGCTCATAAATTAGCACCATACGACGGACGCACCATGAAGCAGGAGGAGGACTATTCAATTTGAGGATGGCAAGAGGGACATTTGTAAGGATTTGGCCAGGTGCACGAAAGCCATTAACATAAATGGGTCGAAAGCTGCTAACAAGGATAACAACAAACTCGCATTTGAACTCGGATTCCCCTTCCCCTTCCCCTTTTCCATTTTCCATTTCCCGCCGGTGAGTTTTTAATTACGTAAGCGGAGAAGACATTTCCAACTTATTACGTGTCTTCACTAATCCGCTAAGGACGAAAAATGGCGTACAATCAATTCGAAGGATTTCTCAGTGCGAAGGAAGCAATTTTCCTAGCAGCTTGTTTCGCATGGCGCAATTTTCCACTACATCGGATTAAAATGTGATATGTTTGGGATTGTTTACACACAGTTGGGGGGGTTTTTTTTTGGGGGGGGGGGGAGGATCAAGGGGGCCGGTAAACGGGAGCAGACAGACGAGACATGTGTTTGTTTACGAACTTTTGGCAGCTTTGTTTTCGGGGGCGTGGCACGTTTCACTGGAGTGGGTCTTAATTTCCGCTACGTAAGCATTTCTTTTTTTTTCACACACAGCATCTTCTTTTTTCTTCGTCCTTTTCCTTGTACTCTATTTTTCTCATTTTTTTTTTGCTTTGTATCCATGATTTTTGTTTATTTTGGATTTGTTTGCCCTTTTTCCTTTACATGCTTGCTTGAGTACTTCCGGTTGCGCCGGAAGTGAGAGGAGCACATATCAGACACAGTGGGACACAACGCATGTCAGGGGCTTTCGATGGGTGGGTGGGTGTTTGTTTGTTGGTGCTTTCTGGGGAAGGGGGGGCTTTAATTGCTACGAGTGGAAAATTGAATTTAACTGACATGTCCGCATATGGAGGGAAGTAAAGTTTCACATCTTTAATGCAGTTTAACTCAAAAGTAACATAGAAACATCTAAATCGAGAAACAACTTATGATTTTAAGTTAAAAGAATCTTTAAAGATCTAAATAAGAAAACTAAAAAAATAGATTTAAATATTTTTAAAATAATACGAAAATTAGACACTTTCTCTAAAAATAGAATGTTAAATTTTCATTTTCAAATTTACATTATTCTATTAACTTCCTTTGAATTTTCTCCATTATTTAAAACTTTTTCGAAAACATATGTTTCTTAAGCTTATAGTATATCAACTGCAGTATGTTTTATATATTTTGCTTGGTTAAGATGTTGTAAAAACATATTGCTTGCATGAACTTTAAGCAGATTTTATGTTGCTCAACACGTTCCCGGAAGTTTTGCCCTCCGAAAATTAGACAAACACGTTCTATACTTGTGTTCACTTCTACTTTCGGCAGCATTTGACGCATAATAAGTAAGGCAAGCACACATGAGGAAAATAAATGCCAATATATAGGGGAAGTTTAACTCAAGGATGTAAAGTACTTTAACTCGGTTTTTTCGGGATTAATTGAAATCAGCGGATATTTGAAGTGTATAGATTAAAAATGAAATAAATAATGGAATATTTAAAGCGAAATCAGTGTTTTAAAATTGAAAGCATGTGTGTTTTAATGTACGAAACATTCGACTGCATAATTAATGTGCAAAACCCTGGGGCCTAAAAGCTCACAAGCTGAATCTCATTAAATCGATGGACTAATCCTCAATGGAATTTTAAATAAGTTCATCTCTCTAAACAAACAAACAAACTAAAAGAGATGGGAGAAGAAAAAAAAATATATTTAGTTTTTATAGATCCTTTTTTAATGGAGTTCAATACATAAAAATAAAGTTAGGAGCCCCAAATCCTTTCGAAATTCCACAATAAGCTCGACCGTACAAATTAATATAGCCCATATCCTTAGAGCACTCTGAGATCCTCATTATGGCACATCATCCCATGTAATTTAAGGCATGACGATGGCCTTGTTGTTTCTTGATACATTTTCGAGGAACCAGAGAGATTTTCTGCGACTGATTTTTATTACGCCCACAAGCGCAATAATCGGCCGAGGGCACGCACCAAATGTGAAAAGGAGACTACTGAAAGGAACTTCCCCGAAACGAAAACACACTCGTTTTTGGCCGAGCCTAAGCCAAAAAGACGACATTACATTTTATTATCGTGGCGCCTAAAATGTCACTACATTAGCTTAAAAATCCATACACACACATGACAGAGAGAGGGGGACAGAGAGAGAGAGAGATAAGGACATGTTTTTCGCCGGGCATAAAGTAAACATTAAAACAGGAAACGGAAGCCACGGCGGTGCCAAAACGGCAAACCGACATTCATAGACAATGTCCTGTGGCGGCGGTTATGATTATTTTGACTCGCTTATCCTGGCGAATGGGAATGTGTCCTGGCATTTATGATTTTTTCGCGTTCCTTTCCGTTTTTATTTCACATGTTTTCCGGGAGGAGGCAGGGAAAGGGTTAAAACGGGGTTAATTTACTATGCATAAAGTGTTGCCTGTGTGTCGCAATTCGCGAACCTCTTGCCACGTTTGCATAGCAAATCACTTGACAATTGCCCGTATATATTTGTTAATTCTTCACTTTTTTGCACAGGTCGTTGGGCGGTCTTATGAAAAAAAGGAAGACATTTCTTTATGATAATCCACAGTTGGTAAAGAATGCCCAGTTCCTTTTGGCCGCTAGCCGAAACTCACGAAATGACGAAAAAAAGCGGCAAAGATAAAACCAAAATTCCGAACGCGTCCGTCGAGCGGAGGAAACAAAGTGCGCGCCACCACCGACAAATAAGCACTGGCAGGACTTCGAGGCAGGACTTGCGAAGCCAGACCAAACACAGAGCAACAGGGAAATTTCCCAAAAGGACTTTTCCCGCTCACTGGAATGGCGGCCGGCGATTCCCCTCCGCCGACTGCAATTGACCTTAGCCTTCGAGGATATCCGCCCGCTAGCCGGCTTCGGTTCAATGCACCACCAGTTCAGGACGAGGGTTGAAGGACTCTCTCTCTCTCCCCTTTCGGGGGGAAATTCTCTCCGCCTTAGCCTTGTGCTAGGTCCTTGCTCTGCTTCACCTTTGAATGCCACAGGTTTAACAGGTTGATGCGTGTCGTCACAGCTGGCTAGGGGAAATGTCACCAAAGGGATATTTTTTAGGGGTTCAGGGATATTACTTGGCTGGAAGGGATTGTTCCTTGTGTGAACTTCAGTACAAGAGTTTTCTTAGCAAAAATAAGAATGTGGTTATAACCAGATTTTTAAATAGGATTTTTTCAATAAGAATTGAACGATTTTTTTAAGTTTTAAAATTTATAAATCCTTTTTTTAAAGTAATTCTGTCAGTAAATCTTAACATGGCATAAAATATTTACATGGGCTTGTTAAAACGGTTAAAAGGTATTGAATTGTTTCAGTCAACTGGTAATATAAAGTTAGTTAGTATTTCAAAATACTTTTAGAAATCCAATTAACGATCATAAGTATTTATAAATAAGATTTACAGGCATATACTCAAAATCAAGCTTGAAAAGTTGTATGTTACCATTATTATACGATTATACAGCTATGTACAAAAATGATAATTAATTTTAAAGATGATAAATAAGCAAAAATATAATTATTTGAAAATTTTAATTATGAATCTTTTAACACAGTTGATTACACAAATTTCACATTTTTTGGAATTTATCTTCTATCCTTGTGGCTCTTCGGCATGCCCAGTTCCAATCAACAATCAACAATTTAAAACGTTTATTATTTTCTTTTTTATGACCAACTTGATTAGTCCCATACACGAGTAAAAGCCCACCATAAAGCCGAAGAAGGATGGTCTCATCAGATGTTTGTTTTCCACCCTTCTCGGTGTGAAGTCCCCGCCATTTCTACATAACTTGTTCATCATGTGTCTAGGTCTATGCATTGATAACTCCCCGTTGCGACCATAAAACAATAGAGCCCCAATTTCCATGGCACGGAGCTGCACATTCATTCAAACAAAATAAAAGCAACGCGGCATAGAAAATGGATGAAACCATCTAGGGAATTTTCGGGGCAATAACTATAAAATGTCCGCCGAGTCGCGTCGCGTCGTGTCGCGTGTATGCAGTCAACCAGGGGACGCAGGACAACACAAACAAACAAAAAAGGGTCCTTCGTTGTGGCAGTCAATGGCTAAAGGATTAAAAAACAAGGCAACGGCTACAACAAAATATTATCTCAATAGAAAAATCTCAGGCACATGGACAAAACAAAAGGCGAGCTAAAAAAACGACGAGTAGAAGAATTAAGGACAGACTTTGATAAAAACAAAGTGAAAATTTATGCAAAACGCAGATAGAAAGCCGGAAACGATGAAAGAAATTGAAAATGGGCGTAGATAAAGCAAAGGTAAAAGAAAAACTGAAAGAGTTGCAGCACTTTTCAAAAGTCAGCTTTTTAATTACGCATTTAATCGGCGCTGCGTAAGTCGCATAAAAACAAAAACTAGAATATTGGAGAAACTTTTATTTCAGCTTTAACTCTTTTCACAATTTAATCCAGTTGGCGGAGATTGCCGACTCATAGCAGCATACAAAATTTCTAGAAATCGGGGCATAAAAATGAGGTCAAAAATGTTTAAAGAAATTCCATCATTATTTCTTTTTAAGAACTTGCGCTGCTTATCACTTGATAAGAATTTCAAGAAATAGCTTTCAAACTACTTTGCATAGTAACAATAGGGTAGCATGAATTCCCGGTTGATTTTACAGCTATAAAAAATTGAAAAAAATAAATCTTCCTCATATAAATATAATTCTTTTTACGAGTGGAATATTTGAATAAATTTTGACTTCCTGAGGGGTTTATTTTTATTGAAAGATTTAGAACCAATAATAATACAATTAAATTTTAAAACGCAGTTTTTTTTCAGTGTTCAAGTAAAAATATTTATAATTTTAACAACATTTTTACATAATTTATTTGCCTTGGCATAATTTGTGATAAATTCAATTGTTTTATTTATTTTTACGCAAAGTTTTAATCGTATGATTTTAAGAAAGTAGTAGGCTACATCGGGTTCTGGTGCTTCGTCTTTATAAACAGTTCCCAACTCTGCGAAGATCATGGGAACAACAACCTGGTCATCGTCAGAATAAAATAAATCCCCCAGTCTTCGTACTATTTCTAAAAATGTAAAATAACGAATGGGGTCGGTCCGAGAAATGTTAGCTTTGGCCCTAAGTCCTGATCCTTCTGTTACCCCACATTTTCTGTCAGCATTTCCCCCAAAACTATAGAAAATAAACTACTCCTACTCCACTACTGAAAATATTATAAATTTGAACGCTATCAATATTTTGCCCTACAAAGTCTTGGTAGTGTTCAAAACTATCTCAATTACCAATTTCGATATTTAATATAGATTTCCGGGAAATTCTGACAGGAGCTGTGGCTGCAAAAGAAGGCTCGGGACTTTCGTCTAACTCAACATTTGCCGGACCGGCCATCTTCGTGATTTTTCATCTTTTGAAAGTAGACACAGACTAAGCGGTCTACTTTTTTCTGGGACGACTTAGCTGGGAATTTTACACTTCATGCAACCGATGAACTTGACTTTTTAACAGGATGACTAAATTAGAGAATGGAATATAATTGATGCTGGATCTTAGGAGTCATTTTCGGCTATAAGAACACTAGGTCGTTGTAGATTTGGAAACTGTCAGCGGAGACGGAACACCAGAAGGCAGTGTAGCTTATAAGCAAAGCTGGGTTCTTTTTTGGCTGCCAGGTTACGGCGTTCTTCTTGACGGTGTTAAAAAAGATCTAACACCTCCTGTTTCGTTCTATTCGATGTACATATGTCCCAGAGAATCCGGGATCCATAATGAAAAGGTTGAATTCGGAAGATTATTGCTGAGAGAGTATAGAGTTTAACTAAATTAGCAGACGGATATACATTTTTCATTGAAATGACACTATTATCTTACCATTTGGATGGATTGTATCCATCGTAATTCCAGGAACGGTGACACACGAGTGCCCAAACTTGAGATCCTTAAAAAAAAACTGCAGATCTTCTGATCTCCGATGGAATATTTAAAGAAACTGAGCGACTATCATGGTCGAGGGACCAAACACGTCAGCCAGCTCAAGTCGACAGAAACTGAATGCGAGTGGAGAAACGTTTTTACGGTTCCGGGGAGCTTATCACGAAATTTTAATTCCAAAAAAATCTGAGATTTGGTAAAAGCGGGTTCTTACCCTCTCCTATTCCCAGCCTCTCCTTATCAACATCTCATTCAATCTGAGAGTTTTAGGTCCCAACCAAAAATGATTCAAAATATTTTAAAACGAACTTTGCCAAATGGAATTTCTTAGTCGGTACGGTTTTAATTTTATTCCCTAAAGTAATGACCTTGTCCCACTAACCACTTAATTATTCCCCTTCGTGTTCTTGAAATTAGTTTAAATAAAAGTTCATACTTTCAGTGTGGACAATGATAACAATTGCCTAAGTCGTTAATTTTAAGTACAAAATCGGGATAGATTAAATAATTGGTCGTCCTGAAAAGGACGAGCAGCCGGGATGTTGTGGCTGCTGATGGACGTTCCTCGTGGACGATGGCGAAGTTGTTGGTGATGGGCTAGTAAACATTGTGCTGAAAAAATGTTTTAGCTTAATCAATTGAAAATAAATAGGTACTTTTATTTACTTACCACAGTGTCGCTCAGCTGAGCCCTCGGTAGCTCGATGATCTCGTAGCATTGATCTTGCATTGCGTCGATTGCAAACATTTAATAATTTCAATAATTTTTAACAAACACTTGATCACTTGCACTAGTGCTGCAAAATTGCAAAATTCTGCAATATTCCTATTTACCAAGGATGCCAGATCGCACAATTTTCTTCTTCTTCCTCATTTTCAAACTTAAATTTGCATTTCAGAGTTGCCAGACTTGCGCCAATTTTTTAATTTCTCCGAATTTGGAGAATTGCTCCAATTTCAGCCTAAAAGCATCCAATTTTTTTTAGTTTTGCGGCGAATTCGCGGCGAAAAAATAAGTAAGGCGAAGAGGTTTGAGGCTGCGCTATTCGTAGCCTAAAAGCAGGCAATATTTTGCCTGCCCTTATAAATCCATATTTATTCGATTTATTTATCATTTAGGTTGTCAAATAGAGGATTGAGTACTTTGAGTACTAGAAATAATATAATACAATATAATACAATAATATATGCTGTAGGAAATTTATACCTCATTTCTATGCTTCTTCATAGAACATTTTCCAAAAAAAACCTTTTTTTGCATAAGTTTTGAAAACTATATATAGGTATTTTCTATTATACCTGTACTAAAATTACTAAATATTATTTTCTAGTTATTTTCTCATTCCTATACTTCGTCTTTTTCAACTGGGACACTTATATAGGTCAAATTTATCCATACCAAAGAAGTTGTTTCTAAAGCTTTTGGTATGGTTTACCATCCGGAACATTACCGGAAAACATGCTTCCCTATCCTCCTGCTAAATATCGATTTCATCTTGCCGGAATTGTGCTAGCCCGTCAAAGAAGTTTTGCCCATTTGGCAGCACATCGCAAGTGGAATGCGTCAAGCAATTGTGTCATAACTTGGTCGATGGCCAAAAGCATCTATTTCGCAAAGTGGATCAATGATTTTAAAGACAATCAACGGGGGGGAGAAAAATAAGAAATGCTTTCCGAGTGTCCGTTGATTGATTTTGATTTTTTATCAAAGTTATCGTAAGTTAAATAAAATAGCCGAAAATTATGCTTTACATTTTTGAAGTTTCTGCTGCCCCCAAAAAGTATGCTTTAAATTACAATGGTTTGAGTCTATGCTTAGTACTGCTTGTTACTGCTTGCTGTTATACGGCAGCGGAAAAGCAGCTAAACAAATTTGACCGATAGGTGGCGCAAAAAAGTAACCTAGTTTTTGATTCGCAGTATTTTTAAAGCAGTATTTTTCGGCGTTAGCGGAATTCAAGCAGTAAATAAGCAGTTCACTTTGCGTATTCTTAACTGTTGAAATGTTGAAAATTTAACAGAAAATTTAAAAATATAATATGAAATCGTGGACAAAACAAGGTTAGTTAATCTGTATAACCTATTTAACTAGCTATTATTAAAAATAATATACCCACAGAATGGTCCAGCGCTAAAAATAGCCGTCGCCCTAATCACGGTTAAAGTCCTTGTTGTCAAATTTAATTTTCAGATGGGCGGAAAGTCATGGCGGTACTGCATTTCTGACCAATACTAAACCTTTTAGTCAAAGGATTTTGTGGTATATAGTCACTCAGGGTTACTTGTTTGTCTTTATAACTTATATTTGACATTAATAATTTAAAAAAAGCCTTGTGAAGAATATGCATTCCCATGTAGTTTGTTCCGTTTCCAGGTATTTAAGAAAAATAAAGCAAATTCAAGGAAAAAATTAACTGAAAATTTAAAAATTCCATAATTATAACCTTTAAATAGCACTAAAAACACAACAAAGTGCTCTTAGATTGATACACCGAAAACTCGACCTAGTTACGAAAATACAAGATTTGAATGTTGTTCAGTAACTTGGAACTACACATACTTGTTGAGGACTTATCAAACTAACAATCAAAACTCGTGCAACCCATAAAAAGGAATGTGATGATAAACTCAAGGCTTGGTTTCAAACTTACAGATTGTGAACAATCCATTTAGTGAAGCTAACCATCCGCCGTTCAGGAATAAGTGCCAGCATTTGACAAGTCAATTAATCAATTCAATTTTCCAAATCACTTGACAACGCGACGAACGGCAAAACAATTTTCAACAGACGTAAACTGAAAAGCAGCTTGCCTCCGCCCAAAAGAAACTAAACTAGAGAGGGAAAGGCCAAGGACACTGCTGCGATGTCAGCAGGAAGCTATCCTGGCAGACGTCCTTTGAATTTGCATGTTGCACAGAAATTGCTTCCAATGAAGAGCAGCCAGAACTTCTCCACTCAATAGAGAGCTGTGTTTCCCACAAATAGTAATATTTATTATTCAGTTGGGCCGAAATCCCGGCGGTACTGCAATACCGGGCCAACCCGCGACAGAGGTGGAGCAAGCCCCTAGCACTCCGTCTGGTTCCAAAAATCAGTTTAACATTTGTTGTCCTCCAATGGAGGAACTATCAGATGTTAAGCTGATAAGAACAGATACTACACTTTGATCTTAGCCATAAGGCCGAGAAGCGATAACTACTGCAGCCTGAAGAAGGGGGCTTCTCTCAAACGCAGCTAGAACCAGTTGAGAATTATTACGTTTGTAAATGCATAACACCAAAATCGACATGGCATATTTAAGGGGAGGTTTCCCTCGCCAGTCAAAGATGTCCTTGGCTAGTCCTGTGAACGAGTATTCAGGTAGGAATCTTGCACCAAATGGTTTACGGTACCATTCGAAATTTCCAGATACGTTGGAATTTCAATATTGGCGGAGGAGAGTTGTTAATTTATTGCTTAGAAACTAAGGTCTTTTATTAGGAAAAATTTAGTTTTACTTTCAGTATATCATCTTTTGATATAACTTGACATTTTTATTCCCTAAATGTGTTGGGAAACGTCTCTACATATTCTTCTTATCCTAAAAACTTGTCGTTGTCTAAACAGTTTTTTCCGTCAAAGAGACTCATCGGCCTGCCGTGGTGTCCTAAAAACTTTTCGTTTGGGTAATCCGCTGCCTCCCGAGCAAGGCTCATGTGTTATATGGCCAAAGTAACTAGCAGAAAAGAAACCTTCATTGTGAAAAAAACGAGAGTGTCTGTAAAATGTGGTTTATAAGCTTAAAAGCGTGCCAAAAGTCAATTTTACATTACGATAAGCATGCCACAACTAAAAATGCATTCGACATCCTATTAGAGCATGCCAATTCTAAGAATGAATTAAGTTACTAGGTATTCGGATTTCTGAGCAAAAATTAAAATGTCCTTTATTCATAAATTATACATAGTAGTAAGAAAAATATTTTTGCCTTATAAATATGATTTCAACAAGGAATTACATTTCCTCCGGTAGATTGCATTCAGGTAGCTAACCAATGGAATTAAGAAAACTGCCTTTGGGTTTCCAATCCCTACTCAAAGGTATCGCTTGTAATTCTCAAATAGTTCTGGTCAATACCCCACCTAGAGGCTCAACATTTGGTGGTGTAGAATTACTCTGGTTTCTCTTCAATTGTCGAATAAATCTTTCGCCTTTTACTAAAGATTTCCGTGGAGAGGGACACTCTAATGAGTCTAAACTGAATTTTTCTTCAGGCCTAGTAACTTATGTTACCGGGCCAATTGATTATAAATTTTAAAAATAATTAGTTAAATAATTTCAAAGCTTGTAAGCACATAGATTCGTTAAAAGCTAACAAACAAGTTATCCTAAGAAATATAAATTTAGTCTTTTTTTAAAAATTCTTTTTTACAGAAAAAAAAAATACAGCTAATATCAATATCAAATTTGGGTTACATAATTTTTAAAGTCCTGGAGCATATTTAGAAGGTCTGTATTCTTTCAGATAAGCTGACACCCCCTTACTCAAATCTATAAAACTTGTAAATATCAATTTTTAAAATTTGTTTTATGTTTACAACTCAAATTTAGGTGAAGCCTCTTTTAAGTTATCAGGAAATTCATATCTTTAAATTAATAAAAAATAGCTCTTACACAAATAAGTCCTTCCATTTAACAACGAAGCCATTTTCGATCGATTGAAGCTAAAGAAAGGCTTTATTACAAATAAGTGCTAATAGTTAGACGTTTATTTCGCAAGTAAATATAATCCGATCACTGTCTTATAAAAACGTCCACACCACCACCACAGGGGTTTCCTCGTCTGTCCAAGCAACGCCCCGCACTATTTTTATAGCAGTCTTGATTCCAATTGCCGCACTTTTGACGCCACTGGTTAACACGAATGCCTTGAGTTGTGGATAGTAAGGCCAAAGCGAATGCAATAATCAGTAAAAACATTCTCATCGTGAAGATTTTCCAAGTGCCTCTGATAAAGTTCCTAGTGTGAATGAGGTTTATAAGCCAAACAGCGAGACAAAAGACAATTTAACAGTTAGAGAAGCAAGGCTAAACTAGAAAACTATAAATGTACCACCTTTCACTTGCCTTTCCCCAGTGCCCAAGAAGTTTTGACCAATACTGATCCTACGAGCAGACGGGTTTCTTAGAGATTTCTTTTAATTAAAATAGGCATCATGCGATTATTTCATGAAGTGGAAAACAGCTTGTATGCATTCAGCCTTAAATCATGAATTATAATAACTCTACTGAGTTTTGCATGAATTCTAGATAGGATAGCACCTCTCTGTGGTACATAAACAGGATATGTTCTTATTTTATGCATTCGAACATTAATGGATTTCACAGCAAACTCAATGAAAACGAAGCTTAATAGATAGCTTAGTTTTCTACAAACAGTTGATTTGGTTATATTTATTATTCAGTTGGGCCGAAATCCCGGCGGTACTGCAATACCGGGCCAACCCGCGACAGAGGTGGAGCAAGCCCCTAGCACTCCGTCTGATTCCAAAAATCAGTTTAACATTTGTTGTCCTCCAATGGAGGAACTATCAGATGTTAAGCTGATAAGAACAGATACTACACTTTGATCTTAGCCATAAGGCCGAGAAGCGATAACTATTCCATCCAAAAGCAGGGCACTTTACTCAAATGCAGCTAGAACCAGTTGAGAATCATTATTTTTGGAAATGGAAAAAGTGTAAATGTACCGTTGTATACTTTTGGGGGTGATTACTTACACACCATACAATAATGCTCAAGTTGAATTCGTTCACGGTCTTCCAAAAACACCAGTGGCCATAGGGATATCCAAGTAAGTCCAAACATACACTATTTGTATTAAGATAGCAGTTTTGATTTCAATCGCCGCACTGTCGACGTCATTGGTTGATGCGAAAAGCTTGAGTTATAGAAAGTAGAGCCAAAACTGAAACAAATATCAGTAGAAAAGTCCTTATCGTGAAGGTTTTCCAAGTGCCTCTGATAAATTTATTGATAATGCCACCCTACATTTTGTTTTGAAATACCTCCCTTACCGAACTTCAACTAGGTAGCAAACAGACAATTCATCCCCTTTTATATGCAATTCGAAACAGTTGTCCCTATAATTCCCAAGTAGTTCTGGTCAATACTGCACCTAGAGGCACTATATTTGGTGGTGTCAAGTCACTCTGGTTTCTCTTCAATTGTCGAATAAATCTTTCGCCTTTTACTAAAGATTTCCGTGGAGAGGGACAATCTAATGAGTCTAAACTCAATTTTTTAAGGGCCTGGAGACTTATGTTGCCGGGCCAATTGATTATAAATATTACATTTAAAGGAACACTCGTTTGGTGTCGAAATCTGTGGTTTCCCTTTACAAAAATTCAAATCTGTGTAAATTTCTTAAATAATAATGGTATCAAAATAGAAGCGCCTGTTCGCCGCACCTTCCGTTTGCCTTTCCCATAAATTTTAATTGAATTATTTTATCTTTTCCCAAGGCTCAAGCTCCATGGTCGTCTCACTGCTCCATTCCTAGAAGGCATCTTCATCAATGCAGGATTGTTTTGCATAAATAACGCATAAATTGAGGCGATCCAAGAAAAGGCCAACAATCCAAATCAGTGCCACATGCTCGGCATTGACAAAAAGTAGGCTAAGCGTAAAAAATGAAATATGTTCGGGGTCGTGGGTCGGTTCGGAATTACATTTGTTAAGTTCATAAAAAGGAAAACAAGCCAGCCAAGTCAGTCTCTAGAGTTAAACCGACGTTTACGCATCGGAAAATCTGAACTTTGTGAAGGGTCATTCCTTTTTTTCGTGTGTGTCCCTAAATTGGCTTTATTTTTATGCCAAGAGAAAACCAAAAAGGCTCGGTTGAAGTTTTTCGAAAGCCAAAACTAACCAAGTAGTAAATTTGCATAGAAGTTAAAGGTCTGCGTTTATCTGGTTTCCTCCCGCCTGTCGAACTTGAACTATAAAAACACAAAATTCCTAGCCAGAGGAAAAAGTTTCCAGTCACATAAACATAAATTGCGACAGTAATTTTCGGTCAGGAACGTTTGGGGAATTTTCCGGCATTCACACACCAACAGGCATTTTGTATGCACAGGATGGTTATTGTAATTTAGCTGGAGTAGGCTAAATGGGAGTTAGCATTAAGTTTAATTTGCTTTAATGTCCTTTTTCCTTGTTTGTGGGTTGAGGTGTTCCTTAGCTGAATTCAAACTAATGGCTTAGGCAAAATAGTTTTACACAATGATTTGCCATTTGTGTGGTTTCAAATCCTTTTCAAGCACCAACAACCAACAATCAAGTATCCCAAGTATCTTAGTTATATGGTCATTTAAATGATTATGACTCATCAAGATTTGGTTTTAGTGTCGCTTCAGTTCAACACATTTTAATGATGCTGAGCTCAGGCAACCTTATGTTTTTAGGGTTCTTTGGTATAATTAACCCAATATTTCAATGTATTGTTAATGGCCCTCTCGGGCTCCCAAAAATTGCCGTAGTGGACGGTATTTCACGTCCCCATGGCGGGGTATTGGTTAAAGTTTTCAACTAGCAATAATCGCACCTCAGTAGAACTTCATTGGTTACGATATCGCCTCTGCGCAAAGATAACTTTTAAACCCGAATCAGAACCTATTCCACCCAAAAGAAGCTATAACTAGTTGGGAATTATTAGAGTGCATGGTGCAACGTAAGCTGGGTAAGTGTTGCATACTTTTCAAGGACTTCCTACCTGAATGGCAGTTACTACCTAAACCTATTGTATAGAGAAGAAAGGGAAAATGCAATTTAGGGGTGTCTTTTCAATGGACCAACTATACGGCGCACATATGACTTAAATATAAAAATGCAGCTTACTGGACTATTAACCTTTTTACAATTTGGTTTAAATATTTAAAAAAATCTCAATGATGTGTGAAGATTATAAATTGTCTTCACAGAAATATATGTTAAGTAAAATATACTCCGATTACTTTTTAAACTATTTTCAAGGGTTCTCTACATCAAATACACATTGGAGGAACACTAAATATTATTTGAAAACCCAAAAAAGGATTTAATGTACTTTTAATACTAAATCGCAAAAAATAAGATAATACTTACAGTAGCCCAATTACATTTCAAAATTTCTTTACCAACATTTAAATTTTTAAAATGCACCCATTACAAGAAACCGTTGCTAAATTTCGTTCATTTAAATTTCCATTTGTTCTTGTTTTCGACGCCCCATTCTAAATACAATTAATGAAAGATTCAGAGGCTCGAGCCGCAAGGATACAGGAGGGTGCGGGGAATAAGGACACAAGGTTCCTTGAGGTCATGTTCGCCTACTCTAAAATGCTAAATAGCCACTTTTGCGGCCGGGCATGGCAAACTTTTTTCCTTTTTCTTAGCGACTTTCCATCGTTCTTCGCTCCGCCACGGCTTTGTCATAAAAAATTGAACAAGTTTTCCTAGGGAAAGCCAAGTGGGGATGGGAGTGGGTAAGGGTGAGGGTATAGGGTATCCAGTGGGGTGGCAGAGACAGCGACGACAATACCGGAAATCCGTTTCATGACAAATGCGTCACATTGTCCTGGCGTCCTGGCGGAGTGTTAAGAGAAGTGCCCCCCGCCATCAACTTTTCCGGCTACTCTCCTTTACGATCCAGCCGGCAGTGAAATTCCTTCAATGGCAGCACGTGACTTGGCCGAAAAGAGAGTATTAGAATGGCTAAGAGAACGCGACATTGACATTGGGGAGAGCAAAACAAATGAAAAGCGCAGGCGCCGCTCTCAAAGAACTCCAAGGAGTCGAAGGACTCGCAGCATTTCCATCTACGTGCCGGCATAACTTTGGCATTTTAATGAGAAATCCATATTTATGTTGTTTGTTTTGCCAAAAAGAGGAAAAAAATGTCCAAAAAACGGGCAGCATATGCGGCGAAAAGTGAAATTACTTTCGTGGGAGGGACGGCTAAGGCATTTCTGTAATCATTTTTAATGGGCCGCGTCGTCTGCGGGTATATAGAATGGCATATGGCCGCTATTTACGTGAGTATCTCAGACCGTTCAGATACTCGAGCATTAGGCAATACCAAAAAACTGTTAATGGTTTTTAGGCGGAAGGAAATGACAGTTAGGAAATGTAAATAGTAAAGAATTCAATTCTTAAATATTACAGTAAGTTTGTACACCCAAAAAAAATCGATATGAAACGTAGATAGATTTTACATTATTTAAGATCAATTTTAATTTAATATGTGGTCAGATAAATTTGACCTTATTTCATGTAAAAACGATATGCGTTTTGCATGACCTGAAATTTACATGGCCATATCGATTTTACATGCTTATTTTGTGTGTAACCAATAAACCAGTTATTGAAATATCTTAGAATTTAATGTGATTAAAACAAAGAACCAGCATAAAATATCTATCCCCAACACTTATACTATTTGTATCTAACTTGTGCTGCTTATCCCATGAGTGGGTAGACAACCATCCATCCATATGATCCCACATGACCAGACATTTTAGCTAAACCACGTTCGCGACTTGTCACAATGGACTCATAACGTTATCATTCCAACGCGAAAGCCATAAAAATAGCGGCTTAAATAGCAACAGCCAGCACACGTCTAGAATGAAAAGAGGGATGCAATTTCCCCGGGAAAAGTCCACTTCAAACATTTTGCTCTAGCGCTTGTTTTCGCTCCCAACTTTAATACTAGAGGAGCAACTCTGGCGAAACAAAAAAAAAACGTTATGTTTTTATTGTGCAAATAAAAGCACGCGGAAACTACTTAATCAAGTTTCAGAGACGAAGTCTCCCCTTCCCTTTCTATGTCGTTTTGGCCCAGGACCAAGGGAATCCGGAAGCCGGGAATCCCTCCCTATGAAGGAGAAACAAAACGAAAACAACTGAGGAATAAAAAGCAACAGCAGCCAACTCTGTACAGACTATCCCGACGTTGTTTTTTGCGATTTTCCCGCTGGGTGACAGGGGAGAAAGTGCGGGGAAAGTCGGGGGAAAGTGGTCGCGGGAAGAGCCAAAGCTGAGACAACATGCAAACCAAAACAAATGGGAGCTGAAGAGTAACACTATCGTAATTATTCCGAATAAAAGATACTCTTTAAAATTAAAGAGGCCATTCAAAAAATATTTGGATTAATTTATTCAAACTAAAATTTTACCTTTTATATTTACAATACTTTGTATAATAAATAAACCTCCAAAGCAATGCAAATATTATTTTATTTTACATTCGTTCTTGAAAATTATTATAATTAAATCTTTATCATATTATATCTATCAATAAATACTACGTATAAATAAGATATATATTTTTTTTACAATCAAACAAGTTGGATTCCCCCAAGAACACTTTCCATTAAGTTATTTCCCTTCCTAATTGCTCAATCTACCCGCTTTCCTTAGACAACCCTTTGGTAATAGCACATCTACCCCCTTTATACCATTTCACCCGGCGCTAGAGTATAACAATTTGCCGAAAGAATGTTTCCCAGCGAGTTGAGTTCAAAATTTATGACAGCAATTAGCGGGACAGTGGGCGTGTCTTGGGGGTTGCTCCCGGGCTGCGATTGTCGAAAAAAGCACGAAAACTCTTCAATTAATTCGTTGAGCTCTGTTCAAACATCAATCAAGCCGAGCAGCAAGTCAAACGTAAGGTCTCCATTCGAAGGATATCCATCCTGACCCCCTGACCCGCGGAATCTTGGGTGTGAAAAATCGCCAAGAGAGCTTAGAGCTCGTCCTTTTGGTCGCGTGCCAGAATCCTCAGGTCGTAAATTGTTCGCTTCATTTTTAATTATCGCACTTAAGTTGTGTTTTTTAATGCCCGCCAGCAGGCGATTTGGCTTAAATGTCTTCTAGCATTTCGAGAAATTGAGGAAGCTTACCTGAATCGTTTCCGTGGCGGAATACTTTCGATTGTAGTCGACGTGATGGAGGTTCGGCATGTTTGCTCACAGTTCACTGATAATGACTATGGATAGGGCTACTTAACACGTGTCCTTGGGTGGCTGGTGGGTGGCACTTCCGGTTCGGGTTCCCGTTCCCAATCCCTTTCCTGTTCATCAAGATAAGCCAGTTTATGAGGCATTTGTGTTAATTTCTGTTGTCGTTTTACTTTTTTCCGGGAGGGTTTCCTTTTCTGCAAAAAAAAAAAGGAGAAGGGAGAGTGAGCCAAGTTTGTAAAGTTGGAAAAGTGTAAATTACTTTCTGGCAATCTAAAGACTTCTTCATTGCCGCCCCCCTTGATGCCCCTTGGGCATTTGTTTACTCATGTCGATATTGTTAATACGCCACGTGTTCCACAGCGGGATGCGTGTAAGTCAGGAATACACACATATATATATATATATGGGGTGGTCCATGGACGGTTGGGCTTACGGATTTATTGCCAAGTTTACGCTACGTGCTTCGACTAAATTTATAAGCCGAAAACGCACAAAGAATCGAGCAATGGCCCGAAGGCACTGGCAGAAACAAATAAGCACGCACACACAAATATGTACTTTGAGAAGACATCGAAATACAGTTGGATTCAAGCAATTAGAAGCTTATGGGGTAAGCAATGCTGGGAATATTGATTTTTGGCTTAGTGATTCCGATTTCTTAGCCATTCAAATTCTAAAAAAATATATTTTCTTAAAAACAGAATGGTACAGAATAAAAGACTATACATTAAAGAAGTTAAGAGGCATTAAAAGTATTCATTTGATTCATTATTTAATCTACAGATGATAAATATTTCACTATAATATCTTAAATTTTATTTCCTAACCAATTAAAAATTGTAAAACATATATTTCTTTAATTTTAATATATTTTCTAACTTTATCAACTCAATTTCCAAACTTTGCTGTTAGCAAATGTATTTAAATCTCTCGAAATGTATCTCGCCGTTATATGTAAAATGTACGTGCAACCGCCAAAGTTTGCCAAGAGTAAACTTTCCGCTAAGCTGTATAGAACACCCCAATCCTCCCAAAAACCCATTTCCCTGGCGAGAAATGTCATTCCGTTCGTGTGCAACCTAACTGCTTAAGCATTCATCATTCATCATGGTTAAGACGCTTCAAATAACTAATTAGTCAGTATCCTAGCGATACTTAGTAAATAGAAGTTCCCCCTAAAAAACCAGCATCGTTTCTACATGGCTAATTGACTTTTGTGGCCGTCATAAATGTTGACATACAAAATAAGGACGATAAACAAAGTAATATCCTTGGCGGGGCCAAAAAGGGCGTGCAACAGCTGTAATTTTGTAATGCCCATTAAGTTTTATGCGTAGACAGGCCAAATTTACGTCGAAAACAAGCTATGGGAAATTATATCGTAAAGTGAATGTTATGCTTTCGTTTTCTATAGCCTCATAAAAGTCAAGTAGAGGAAAACTTGTTGACTGCCAAGTTTGGTATCAAAAAATGCATAGCAATTGGTTAAATAATCAGTTAAGAATCTATTTATAATAATATTCTAATTAAAAACCTTTTAAATTTCATTAAAAACATCCTCTAAAAATCTGTTTAAAGCAAGAAATTATTAAAGTGATTTTTAAAGTACATTATCTCCCACCGCCATTACAATAAATAATTTATTTTATAGCTGTCCTCTGTCATTAACATCACCGTTTTTGTTTTCTGTATATATGAAAACTTGTTAACCAAGTATATATCAAGTTCCAGCCAGCATTAATAATATTTCTGCGCTCCCCTAGCGGTGCTTTAAAATTAATGATGCATTTTATTGGCTGGCCAAAGAGAACGTGGCAACTTTAATCGCAAATTGCGGAGTGGTTCGGCGCTTCCAGTCATTTCACTAATTACGCCCAGAACAACATCAATGTTTGCCCTCCAGTCGGGGGGGCGGTATATTTGGCCAGGATGCGGAACCGAGGAACTCCGCCCCGAAATCTCTCCATGCATGACCAAAATTTATTAGCTGCTTATGGATTAGAAATGTATAGTGCATGTGCGAATATTTGTGGGGGGTGTACGCAAATGTGTTGAGGACATGTTAATCTGCAAAACACTCGGAAGGCCGGGAGCAACAGGAAGTCAGGTCCTGAAAGTCAAGCAGTGCAGGACGAAATTGAATTGTTCAATAATTGAGTTAGTCGGAGAGGAAATTCCCCAATGGAACCCGCAGGGCCTTTAAAGCCCTCGTTTCGGACCTGGCCATATATCAATCGATTTGCAAACTGATTTAAGGCTCCGCCAAGAGAGGTCCTGTCCTGTCCTGCGTTGTGTTGGCTAACAAAAAACAGCTTGAGTGCCAGGCAGCCAGTAAGCAGTCATAAATTATGCAGCGACACCGAGTCAAAGGACAACAGCCCAGGCAACAGGGCTCCAAAGGGGCAGCAGGGATATGCAGTTGCATAGTCAAGTTGTCCTGGTTCTAGGACATAGGACCTCCCCCCTTCACAGTCTATTAACTCCTCTTGGCGAACTCAAAATGGCTGAGCAGTTAATAAGAACAACTTGTGCGGGAAGCCGGAGGAACAGAAGTAGTTTTGCCAGTGCAGCAGTTGCAAATTATGACAAAGTAGTGAAAAAGAGCCCTGGCAGTTGGACAAGTCGAACGGGTTGAATGTGCCACATGGCGGCGCAAAGGAGGCCCCAGAGAGGCGCTAACTTATACAGGAGTACATACGATACGGCCAGGAAACTACAGAGTTTCAATTAAAACACTGCGACTTGCATGGGGCTGCCAAATGGAAATTGCAGTGGAAAGTTGGCTGAATAAGATCAAAGAAAAGTAACTATGCATTCGCTATGTTGTGAAGAGTTTCATTAAATTTATTTATAAATGAATTACTTTCTTATTTTTTCATTACTTAGTGCTTGAAATATTAAAACATATTTATTTAATTATTAAATGAATAATGTAATCAAATATTAACAAAAGAGAAATATATTTTTATTTAATCAAAGAGCAAAAAAAACACATTTTACCCTAATCCTTTTAAGGCTTATTAAAAACTCCATTACGTTAACATGAAATATAATTATAATCAGGTTACGCACATCATTTGGTTTAATCGGATTACAGCATTTTAAAGTTTGTGACAAAAAGAGGTGTTAAAAGGTTTATATTTGTGCTTATGCTCGTGATTGTTTATAAAGTGAAATATTATAAAAAGGGATGAATAGGAAAATCTCCTTTCCAAACTGACTGTTGTACACTTCCAAAACTTTCAACCCCCACTTAATCCCCCTTTTAAAATTTCGAGACAGCCCAACATTTCCATTATCTTTTTGGCCATATTTGGTTCTTCAACAAGTTACAAAACTTCGCATCCCAGTGTCACAATAACTTTATTCACAGAAACAACTGTGTTGGCCTGGAAAACTAAATAAAAGAGGAAAAATACAGGCAACAGTTGTAACTGGGGAAAGCCCAACAGGTTAAGGAAAAGCAGACGGCGATGTTAATTACAAAAAGTCCCCGCAGTTATGACAATTTACTGTTGTTCAGGGACATTATCTTGGTCCTTCAGCTGCAGACGGCAAATTTGACAAACGAAAAGGAAAACAACAAAAATTAAAGAACCTAATGAAGTTTACAGTTTGCTCGGGTGCAATTTAATTAGATTAAGTAAACTTTCAAGGGGAACAAGCGCCAAGAAAAAACTTTCCGACAAAGTTCAGATCATTTGTCAGCCGCAGTTATTGCCGCAAGTATTGCCCAAATAAAAAAAAATTCCTTTGCTTTCGAAAATTCAAACAAAAATCAATAAATGAGAAGGCAGCCAGACAAACCGAAAAATACAAAAACAAACACAACGAACAAGGAAAAACGAAATGCGGCCGTAACAACAATAAAAATTGATGGTTATCCCTAAAAGAAGTGAAACAATCAGCAATAAAAACAGAATCTAAAAAGCCGTAGTATTAGAAAGGTTCTTGGTTCAGAAATACATTTGAAAAATAAAAGTCTAGCCGCTTTTTGAGCAAAAAAAATATATTCTTTTGAGTTAGGAACCTAAAACCTCTCTCAATCATTAAAGTGTGAAAAAATTGCGTAAGAAAGTTAAACAACATCAGAGAAAATCAAAGGATAACACGAATTCTCCCCTTATCTCGTTGTTATGTGTACAACCCACCCATCCCCAAAAATTCTGTCGACAAGTAATTTTAACTTTGCGCACTTTTAGGCCGCAGAAGCGCGTGCAAATACCATACTTGCTATGAAATGGGAGGGCGTTTAGCCTAATCCGGCAAGGACTTAGCACGGCTGTTAGGTGTATCAAGCTGCTGCTCGGAAATAGGAAGGCAGATGAAGATTGGAATTCTGGGGAATTTGGGGTGGAGCCAAGGAGCAAAGTTGCCAGCTCGGCAGTTTAAACTTGGCAAGAACCAAGAGGGCCATCTGCGATTTTTAATTCAAGAGAAAGGTAGCTAGGAACTTGTTAGTACCGATGGTAAAATTCTCTACCAGGTTAAAAAATAACCTTTAAATAGGTCATAAAAAAACAAATAAATTAAATAAGAAAAAATAAGGAAATCTTAAAAATATTTTTAATAGATGAAAGCCAAAAAAATCAACATCCTTAGTCAGCAAACCGAACCTAAATGCTTCAAGAGTATCGAAACAGGTGTACAAACAAGACCAATAATAAAGCAGCATAACCATAAAAGCACAAGGCTTCAATTTTCATTTTTTGGGCTTACATTTCGGAAAAAGGCAAAAACGGCCTGAAATTCAAATGGAAAAGAAAACACTTGAAATTGAAGTGCTGACGAACAAGGATGCCAAAATGCGAGCCCAATGTTACCCCACTTGTTTACGCTTGTAGTGTTTTGATTGAATTTTTTTCCGAGAGGAAGGAGGAAAAGAGCAAATGGGAAGGAAAAGCAACAATCTGCAGAAGAAACAAAATTATAAAAACTCTGCAGACGGGAAAAAATATCCAAAAAAAAATACGAAAGCCGGAATGTAGCGATCCGAGTTCAAGTTTGGCCGTTGTCCATCGGCAGGTGGACAAGTGGGCTTATCTGCCCGCCCCCTTCAGCCAACTCCTTCCATGGGAATGTGGGTTCGAATGCGAATGTGCAGTGGGAAAATCCGAAATCAAAATGCGCGCAAAAATGGAGGCCAAATGGGGTTACAAAAACACAAACGCTGTCAATTCCCATGAGTGCCATGGTATCAGGCTTTTAGACAGTGGGCCAAAACTGACGATTTCATAACCATTTTTAAACCCAAAATTCGAAGACAATTTATTGATATTTTTGGGGCATAATGAAACATCTAAGAACGAACAGTTTTTATAATATTTAATATTTTGTACACTCACTTCGATAAAAAAAAGAAATATTACATAAGGTATCAAATATCAAAAACATAACTTTAATAAAAAATCTTGAAAATTAAAGGACCTTTTTTTAAAATATTTGAATTAAGACAAAAAAATATTAGTTAAGTAATTAAACCTTAAACAAATAAAAAGAATCCAAAACAAAGGATTAAAATTTCTTATGACTAAAAATTCAATAGAATTTATGTAAAATAGATTGAATTTTTGTACAGGATTTTTTTTTATTTCAATTAAAATCAATAAACAAAATAATTTAGAATATACACCACTGTCCACCTAAAGCCCTGAAGGATACTGAGAGAAGGAGCAGCACTCGTTTCAAATGACAGCGGTTGAAATTGAAGTTGGCAAACGATTTTTCGAGGGTGGATTTTAAAATGCAAACATACTCGATACAGGGACACGGCAAAACAGGGGTAGCCACAGGTCCTGGGGTCTCGACGAGTCGGCGACCCGTGGCATTGCTTTACATGCCACTACCACCACACCGCTGGAATCCCAACACGTGTCCTGCCTTTTGGCCTGTGTCCCGGCCAGCTGCCAATTCGACGGCTTGCCTCAATTTATGTTTATCCTGGTTTTTGGCCCGAGCCAAAAATCAAAACAGCCAAGAAACCCAAACAAAGACGAAGAACTTATCTCGAGGCAGTTAAATCAAGAACGTTTTCCCATCGCGTGCCAATGAAAACAGGAAAATCCTTGTGGATGGTAGGGGGAGGGGAGGCTAATAACCAAAGCCAAACAATAGCGGAAATAATTTTATTATACTTGGCATGCTATTTGCATTAACAAGCAGACCATAAAAGTCGCCTGAGCAACGGATGAACGCACTTTTTGCTCCACTCTCTGGTGGCCTTAATATTAATGTCACTCAAAGTGCTAATGAGAAAAAAGGTCAGGAATGTTTTTCGTTTTCCCAGCCAAGCAGAAAATTATGGAAAATGGATAGAAAATCTGGAGAGCCATTTACTACCTATGAAACTTTTCTTACTAAAATATAAAGAAGGAATACTTTAAAGTTTGTGTCCAGACTTTAAAAAGCAATTCAAGTAAATAGCGTCTGTGTTTCTAGCTCGAATTTCAATTGCTCTCATATTTTATTCAAGTACCGAAAGTGGAAAGAAATAGAAGCCAGACTAAGCAGAGTATTCTGTAGAATGAAAATGGATTTATGCGTCTTTTGATAACTAATTCCCTTTGGGCAGCTGTCAACAAGCAGATAAACTGCTAGGCAACCCAAAAATAAAGAAAAAGTCCACAAAATGTAACCAAACTCATGTTAAGCTGGAAAGAAGAGGGGGGTATCCTTAAAGGACCTTTAGCGATATTGCGCCAGGGAACTTTGACTCATATTAGTTTTGGATTAAATGGAAAGAAGGAATTTTCGGCATTGACTTCGCTGGCATCCCCTTTTCTCATGTCACAGTTAAACGCCTGTCAAATGTGTTCGAAAAAATGGGCGAAAACAATTTGAGGCAATCAGCTGGCAGAAGTACGTGACAAGAGCTGTTACCTCACTCCTTTTTCCACTGCGGCTAACCATATACACTTAAAGAAATTAATTTATAAATATATATTTGTAGACTTCATTTTTTAAGAGATTATAATACCACTTATTATTTAAATCTTAAAGAGAGCTTGGAAAGAACTATAGAAAAACACTTCATTTAATTAAATAATTTGCCTAATTTCTATTAATATTTTTCCTTGTGTTTTGTTAGGTGAACTCCGAACTCGAGTAGTGCAAAATGCAAACATCTGCTGCCCAATGGCCCCACCCGAGACCCACAAGTCGGAAAAGTCCAAGGATTCGGCGGGGGATGCTGGTCGAGTGTCAATGACCTGCAGCTCCTTTGGCTGGATGCTAACGAGGACGTGAGGCAAGTGTAGCGGAAAATGAGCTAATTTGTGCTGCGTTTCTTTTGGCCAACTCCACCGGCCACGTGTGGCCCCCGACGACTCGACTCGGCCAAGAAAAAGTCAAGAAATTCAATTGTGAGCATAAATCATGCCCGAGACGAACATGCAGGACATCAGACAGGATGAACACGCAATCAGCTGTTTGTCACAAAGCATATCGGGTGAATGAGGATGTGCTCTCAAGGAGTGAGTGGGTGGGATCCCCGTGTGTGTGGGGGGCATGTCAATCAAGCCACAAGCAACCACGCGCACCCACAACCTTGGCTGCAACACCACCACTACCATGGGTGCACCCACCCCACTGAAGTCCCGGAAGGGAGGGATCTGAAGGAAAAGGACCCAAATCGGACCTGTCTCGAAATCATGCTGCGGGTGTCAAGTTCAAGACAGGCTGAAACGACTGTTAGTGTACCCTTGAAATGTTTTAAAACATAATTTTGCACGTATATCTTGTTACTTTCAAGATATTATAAACATATTTAATTTTTGAATTAAAATAAAATGTTATATATAACATATTTTAAGGTATATTTAGGGCCATTTTCTCATAGGCAAGGTAAATTTAAACTAATCCTTAAACTCTGAATTCGAAACGCATTCCAGGCTTTAACCTGTCATTAAATTTATAATATTGGAAAGAAAATCGGTCCCAAAAGATACTAAAATAAATGTCCATTAAACTACCTCAAATCGAAAATATGGAATCTATAGATTCTTATAAGAATTTGTAATATTTTTAAAAACACAACAATTAAAAACTAAGGTGTTACACATTTTTTGTTTTACAAGGGCCTTTATTCAAAAGCTTTTCTTAGAATCTTGACCAAATTCCATTTGAAGTGTAAACTCGAAATGAAAACTGAAATGGAAAATGGAATCTACTCCATCTAAAATTTTTAAATTTGTATGAAAAATTCGACTCCATGTCACATTCCATCTGAACAGTAAAGAGGCCTTAAAGAACAAAATAAATCAAAATAACAGAACTAAAAATTATTGAGATCATGTTTACTAGGTAATCCTTAACAATTTTGCAATAAGTGAAGGATTGTTGAACCAAATGGCTAGTGATCAGAACGTTTTCCTTAAAGGGTATCCCAAAAGGCAGACTCCATAGCTTCGATTTCATCGATGGCTCTCCAAAGCGTAGGCGATAATTTATTTAACAATGTGTGGCATGCGTTTTTCTGGGGAGCCCGAGCCCGAGCCGAAGCTATTGTCCATTGAAATGTAAACGCTTTGGCTTGTGTTATCCTGGCCAGCTGGGTGATGCTGTGTGAAGCTGTGGGCTGCGAGCTGGCTGACTGGGAAACATTTGTTGCCCCGGGGCCAGAACAAAGGAGAGAATCGGTTTTATCTGCCACAGCATTCACTCCTTTATTTGCCAAGTGCAAATTGCAAAATGATATTAGAGGGGTGGATTCGTCGCTGCACCAAGGGGGTTGGCCCCCTTTTCGGAATCAGGATGGCAGGGTGAAAGTGGAAAGTGGAAAGTGCGTCCGGACTCGGATGCCGCACCAGCCAGGCCGAGCAGCTCGTCCGTAATGAGCACGAACAAAATTAATGTGATTTGTGTCGAAGGGTGCAACGACTGTATTATCGAGCAGGAATACAGGATAATACTGGGACCAGGGCGACAGGAAGCCCAATGATGCTGGTATTGTGGCTGGCAGCAGATTTCTATTTGCACTTGTAATTGGCGCGTTGGTCCGAGGGAGCAATCTCCCGATCCCAATCTGTAAGCCCTAACACTCCCCCCGATTTAGCTGCACAGTCATCGACTTTAATGAATAATTGAGCACACAATTCCCCAAAAATAAAAGTGAAAAATGTTTGATACGTGAAAATTTCCACATTTTATTGCTCTATTCGGGTTGTTGGTTGGCAGTGGGGGGCCCCTTTTTATCAAATTGAATCAATTTCCCGGGTTTTATAAATAAATGTTTTACCACGAACATTTATTTTGAAATACTGTGCATAAATTGGAATTTTTATTGATTTTTCAATGGTTTTCTACATTTGGTGATTCTACACTTAATGGTTCACCAACATAAAGTATTTTTGGTTAGACAATAAATAAATAAAAATATTTAAAGATATTGCTAAATTCTTTTAGTTTCGAATTATGAACAAATATATTTGTCTTAACTTTTATAACCAAAGTATTACTTCCATTACAGATTTCTGTTGGGCCACCACCATCTTCCATTTATTACCTTCACATTATGGAGATGATGAATACGTTATTGAAATGACCACAGCACTTGACCGTAACAACTTGTCCAAAACAAAATGCATTATAATGATTTATGAACGCGGGGTCCCTGACCAAAAAATCAACCCTCTAGACAAATTAACAAGGATATATGATGATGATGATGCCTCGCTCCAAGCCACTCACCCACCCAAAAAACAAAGGCTGTCAAAGCCACAAAGAGACACTCGACCCAAGCAGATGCCCGAAGGTGTTTTCCCGACCAAGTTTAAACAAAAATTAAAACACCTACCCTCCCCCATTCGATGGTCATGACCTCCCAGTCCCTTTTCCTTGCCTGAACTTGAAGCTAATCAAAAATGTTACACAAAAGAGCGAAAGGAAGGAAAAGGAAATACAGTTTACCACGAACTCCTTATACTCTCTATTTTGTGGTATTTTGTGAGATTTTTTAAATATAAATCTTATTTTACTAAATTCACCAGAAATTGCAATTAATTAAAAAATTAAAAATGTTTATATATAATAATAAAATAATATAAAATTTAAGGAAATGAAATAACATTTTCATATAATTTCTAAACCCAGCTAAAATTAAAAAAAAAATGTTTTTCTGAATAAATTAATTTTCTAATTTGTAAATAATAGTGAACCATTTGCATATTCACATGAAATTATAATATCCAATGCATTTTTAATTATTTAAATATTTTTAACTTAATTTTTAAACATGTCTTCTTTAATTTTATATATTTTGAACCTACACTAAAACATTATTTCTTGCTGACCTTCTAAGTTATGGGACCCGAGACAAAGCTGAAAAAAATGGCAAAACTTGTGTTAAGCGAAAGTGCAAAAGTTTTCCAAGGAGTTTTTTATGCGCAACCAACAACCACCGGAAAAAAATCTAAAAATGTTTCCAACTTGCCTGCATACTTCTTGTTGTAGTGGCAAGAAAGCCAACATTGTTGCCATGATTAGCATTTTATCAGCAGATCCTTTGGCTCATCATGCCGTGTCTTAGGACAAACACTTGGGCATCTTTATGGTAATTTAGTTTCGCCAAGATGCGGCAACAGCTGACAATGTTGCGGAAATTTTCCGCCCCCCAAATTAAAGAATAAGGAGAATAAGGCTCTAGCTCACTCCCTTAAAGTCGACTACTGGTAGCAAGTAGTACTTGCCACATGAGGAAGCTGCGTGTCACATAATCAAAATTGAGGCAAACACAACCTGCAGGGTGCTTTTTATGTTTTTATGTGCGGATCCCATTAATTTATTGCCAGAGACATTGAGACACCTCCAGCCGAACAAAAGGCGACATTATTATTTCATTATTATGCCAAACGCATCAGGATCCCGGCCCCCATCTCCCGATGCACGTGGGCAGGCTCATATTACATACAGTGTGGATTCCAAGGAGCACGGAGACCGGGAAAATGGGGGCTTTTTCGGAGGTGGCAGAGGCAGATGATTCATGCGATGGCAAATTTTTTGACGCCCGCCACATAAATAAAACATGCAGCCCGGGGAGCTCAGACATATGTTTGGATAGTCCCCGGGTCAAAGGGCCCGGTTCAGAGGCTGTAATATTTACTCGTAAATATTTTTATAGGCACTAAGGTTTCCGCAACGGATGAACAAAGCGCGAAGAGTCCACAAAGGCAGGTGCCCTGTAGAATTCAATTAAATATTTGTTGCGGGACGGAAAGCCTCTTTCTCTTTACTAAGTAAATTGTGGTAAAATCAAGAATCATTTTTCCGGCCACATTTCTGCTATATAACTTTTAATTAATAAAGTCTGTGCTCTTGATTTCTATATCTGATTTCTTTGGTATTGACTTAGCGTGCCGTGTATTGGTACCCAAAAATCTGTAAGGACAAAACTTCTGACCTAATAAAATTCCAATAATCTGTAAGGACAAAACTTCTGACCTAATAAAATTCCAATATTTTTAATCATAATAGGCCCGTTTTCTCATCTGCATGTTAAATTTAAAGAAGGCCTAAACCCTACGAATTCTTTGTAATCTTATTCCACACTATATTTCAAATCATGTTTCAAGGTTTAACCCCTTCTTTAAAATTAAAATGCAAACGATAAAACGACCCAATATCCTTTTAATCATTTTCCTCTATTCCGTTGTAATAAAACAGAATCTGTAGTTTTTGGCATTTCTATCATCCAGTGACATTGTAAATTCGTAAATACCTTATTCTTATCAGCAGTTATTGTAAAACTTGTACCTAGATTATTGTTCATTATTCTTTAATTATTAAAAAAAAATTTAAATTTTTAATTGAAAACTCTAATATATTTTCGTTTAATTTTTTGAATGCTTTAAAAACAAATTTGATCAATCTTTTAATATTCCTTTAATCAAAGAATAAATCGAATTGTTGGGAGCTTTCAAACCCCCTATATGTACATACGTATGTATGTTCATGTGGCCAAAAGTTCGTTATTCCGATTGACTGCTTTATTTTTCCCTCTCCCAATTTGGACAATAAATTTCCAATTTGCCAGAATCAACAATGTTAAATACCTTGCCGAACAAACATCGCAACCCACCTTTTTTCGCAACGAACTTTCGACTCCTGCTGCTAATCCTTTTGTGCGTGCGCGTGTGTGTGTTAACCATTTAGCGCCAATTAAAACATAATTGCGGCATTCGCGGATTGCGATCGGGCACTAAATCATTCTCGGGCCCTTTCGGTTCTCATTTCGGCAGGACGAGAATTACGGCACATAAGCGTTGAGAAACCACAACAAATGGCTAAAAGCGCGGGCGAAAACACGGAAACACTCGGGCGCCATTCCCCGTTTAATGGCTTCAATTCAATCTGAGGCGCACTTTAATCTTATTGCACTTGTAACGTTGATTAAAAACACAAAACCCCGTTGTCACCCACACGGGCAAACATTTCGTTTTAAGGACGTAATTCCGACCAGAGATTTTTTGGCTGGCGACCTCGAGCGTAGAAACCACCCGCTAAACCACCACACTCCGCCGGTTAAGAGCAATAACTGTTATTCCTTTCCTACGAGCTCCTTTTTGGAGTTCAACTCGGGGTGGTGAGTTCTGATCAGCTGGTTTTGGGGTAGAAACACCGGATATGGGGGTGGAAAACGTTTGAAATTGCCGGGCTTTTTTACTGGTGTACACAGGAATTCGCATGAAGGACCATGTGCGTCAACTTTACGTCATGGAGTTCTTGTTTTTCTTGCCATTTAGGGACAAGAACAAAGATGTATAGAAATAACAATTAACTTAAATTTCAGAAAAGTGTAACCATCTCTCATGTTTCACCATGTTTCTCGGTACTGATGTCTGTTATTTAATATTTTCGACAGTTTTTGCGGGAACAAAATTTTTGTGGGTTATAATAATAATAATACTAATTTAATCCTAATAAATAAACATTTTGTAAAGCCGGCAACCGTTAGGAATCAGAATTTGAAATACGATTTGAAATTACTAACCTTACGATATTTTCCCAGTCCTCACGATTTTCATTACGTCTCCCATCTCTAAATCGTAGTGATAACGTTTTTTCGGGCTTTTTTCGGCACGCCCCGAACGGCCACACTTCGCGTCACACATTTTTTGTTCGCATCGAATTGTTTCTGTTTCGCCCTGCGTTGTTTAAAGAATTTGCGAGTCTAATCAAAATGCCTGCGGTTGTGCGTATCAAGCGGCGAATCGACGAGGAGCCGCACACCGCATTTGTGCTGAATGGCAAGCGACGGCGCATCCAGAACGATGAGAACTCGCTGGCGGATTCGGGAGCGGTGGCGGGAGCAACGGCATCAGAAGCAGACAAAGACGAACTGACCACCGTCCTCAAGTTTGCCGGCACGCTGGAAAAGCAGGTGAGAAATGGGAATCCCTATCCTTAGAATAACCAGAATAGAAGAAAGCTAACCTTTGCGATTATCTCTAAACTGTTGTACCAATTTTACAGAGGTCGATGTCCTCATCTTAAAGTTATTTAAACTGATAGGAGCAATAGTCATTCATACCAGAGTAAAGATTTTGAAATCTATAGACATGGTAGCTATCTATCATAGATAATCGATATAAATAATAACCAAACTCTTAACATAGTTATATATTTTTAAAACCACTCATAACTTAAAAAATATATATGAATCATGTTTGGCATTTTTGTAAAGTTTTATGGAATTATCTTCCCCCAAGCCAAGCGTCGCAATACTGATAAATACAAAGTTATTAAAACTCTTATCATAAAAGTATGGGGATATAGTCAGCTGCTCACTAGAACGATTTTATCAAAAGAATGTCCATAACCTTAATTAGATTGTACAATCTATGGCATTTTATGAATATGTAAGATTGAACTGGACATTACATGTAGCATATTTTAGCCAATTATTAAATTTAATAAATATTTTTAATATTTTAAAGAATAAAGAACTGAAATCTGCAGAAAGATCCCTAACTTTGCCTTTAATATCTTCTCCCAGGATGACTGTGCCACCCGTCAATTTGCGGCTGCCAGGCTGAACAAAACCACGGCCCGTGAGTTGGTGCAGCAGCAGCGATCCAATGATGCCGCCATCGCCAGTGCCCTAAGGCGCGATCGGCAGCGTCAGGAGGCGCAGCAAAATGCCCGTGAGCAGCGTTTCCGGGTGGTAAACTGCCTGCGCAGTACCCTCGAGGATACTTCAACCGAAGCGGAATTCCCGGAGAATCAGAACCCGGAGTCCAGGAGTCACATAACCATCGTGGACATTGAATCGCAACAGCAGCAGCAGCAGTCGGGAGCAGAGAACCCAGTAGTTCAGGATCCACAGGGCGCCATAGAGCCCAGCAGCCATGATCAGCAGCAACCTGCCGATTCCGATGTGGGTTATGTTTACGATCTATATGTTCCCGAAAATGAGATGCAGGCCGCCTATGTCGATATGATGGACGACAACTACTTAAGGTTGGTCATACATATTGAGCCGCAGAAAACGTTGAGCCTTACCAATTACTATATGTAACCGATTACTATCTATATATATATGTAAGCGGTGTGTCTGTGTGTCGGTGCTAGCGTTTCTGTGTGGGTGTGCGTGTGTCTGTGTTCGTAGTCCTCGGGCCAAGTCTCATATTTGCATATTACCCTTTACCATCTAGACATAATTGCAATCACTGATAATAGCTCAATAATACGATTCGTTCTCCATAAGGTTGTATTATCCGTTTAATTACTACAACAACTGCTACTGGTAAACATGACAAAAGCATAAAGAAGAGAAAGAGAGAGAGAGAGAGACAAAGCCCAGGCATTAAAGATGCGTGATGACACCCAACACCCCACCCACGACAATAAAAAAGGACTGCAACTGGCAACTCACATCACGTATAGTTCACTAATATCAGCATCTGACAAATGCCTAAAAAACTACCGATTGAATGGATTGTTTTTATGAGATTAAAATGGCACGCTTTAAAGATACATTTTGCTGATAACAATTTCTTAATAGAAATTACAAAAACGAACTTTAAAACCCGTTAACGAAGTTGTGTTCGTGAGATGTTATTTTATTTTCCAATCTAAAACTATGCTATGTTCAAAAAATATGTGGTATCCAAATAATGTATAATAATTATGTAAGGTTAACATAATTCCCTCTTGCCAAAGTCTTTGAATAAAATAATTATGTGTTAGTTTCCTACTAATTACCAAGTTCTTCTGTTTATAGTTGTTAGCACGCACAATAAGTGCACTCATTCGATAGAATTTTAGGCAAATGTCTCATCAACATAAGTTCTTAGATTTAATTAGCTATTAGATTAGTATAAATTAGCCTAACAAGCACACACACACACCGCATATTCTAAAACTGTTTTCGCTGAGTATTTTTCATTTAATTTTCGCCAGTTGTCAGTTGCCTTTTTCGTTATTGTTTGCATTCCGAAAAAAACCGAAAACAATAGTGCTGAAGTCTATTTAAGTGTATAGTTTTAGTTTAGTTTTGCTTTATTTTTGTTGGGGTCTAGCGTTGCCCGAAACCGAAAATAAACTGAATAAAGAAATCAACATAAATACATGACAAACTTTGCTGTGTTTCAATTTCAAAGTGCTACTCTCAATTAAACCTTCGCAATAAACCCATTAATTATTTCGCCTATTCCACAGAGTGATTCCTGTGGGTGAGATTGTGCTGGAGGATTGCTACAACGATCAGGATGAAGATTACGATTCGGAGGACTCCAATCAGGAGAACTACTTTACAAATGATTACCCGGACGATGAGGAAGCGGGTGCCGTGGGCTCTGATGATGAACTGTGCCGGCAAATGAACAAGTTTATGCTCGGTGAGTTCAACTTATTAAGTTATTTTGAATTAAGATCTTGAATGGAATTAAACTTTCAGATGACGACGAGGATGAGTTTGCCAGCACGAGCGATGATGACGATTATGCCACCTACAGGGATCCCTATGTCCATACGATTGACACTGAAGAGGACTCATTTGTGGACGACGTCGACTTCTACAATGCGGAGCGTGAAAGGGGCAGTGCCTATGAACGCTATAAGCGAAGGATTCTAAAGGAGTTGGAGGATCAGAAAGACGATGAGGATGATGACTCATTCGCTAGTGCTGATGATGAATGATTTTTGAGTAGCTCCTTCCTGGCTTTAAAAAAAAAGAAAGTTATATATTTTCGTTCTGAAGAACTAAATTAAATGAATAATAATTTAAGTATAGAATAGGATTGTAATAAAAAGGTCGGCTATATTCTGTTGGTTTTTAAAGTTACAATGAGTGCTGTAGCGAAGTACATTTATACTATCATCTAAACTTATTCGTGTCTTTCGATTTTTCAGTCTTGATGTTTTGCATTTGAGGTTTTGGTGCACAACCCTCCATATACAGTCGAAGGGTTTCCTCGTCCATCTTCTCGTTTTCCTTTGGAGGCTTATAGTCTTGGACATGGTCCACCCGCAGTGTTCTATCCATGATCTTGATTCCGTTTAGATTGTCGACGGCCAGAACTGTGGATCTTTGATCCTCGTAGCACAGGAAACAGAAGCCCTGAAGTTATAGGGTATATATTATAATCAGTAAAGGAAAAAGGAATCGTTAATTACCTTTGACTTTCCCGTTTTAGAATCGCGGATCAGATTGATGTTGACCACTTCACCATATTGAGAAAACACGCAGATCAAATCACCCTCCGAAAGGGTGTACGGAAATCCTGCCACGAAAATCCAGGCGGAGTCCCGGTACATGTCGTGCCAGCTTTTCTTCCCACCATGTTGTAGTTCATGCTCGCTTAGTTTAAGCACATTTTTCATATTTGTTAGAGGATTCATTTCGAAATGAATTTATTTGGTTTGTTTATGTTTTGGTGGAAATATGACCGCTTACTGTTGATTTAAAAATACCATCACACCCTCTTTTGAAGAGTTTCTAATACCGCCATCGATAGTTTCAGCATTTCTTGTATAACAAATGTTCAAGCCTGGAAAAATAAAAAAGTAAGAAACTCGCTTTCCATAATTTTAGTTTTCTTAATAGCTTTTTCATTATTTTTAACTATTAACATGTTTTTTGTTAATACTTATTCTATTTAATAAAAATAAATATCAAATTTTAAAAATAGGTACTATAATTGTATGTTAATTAGCATACAGGACTAAAATAAAAATTATTTAAATATAAATATTTGAACTATTACAAAACATCGTTATAATTACCACACTATCGTATCATGGTCACACTAACCATCGCCTAAAAAACCAACTTCGTCCAATCGGTCAGTCCATCTCCAGCAAGCTGTGCCGCACATTTGTTGTCTTGTCGCGTTGCGTTGTAAAAGCGAAACGGAACGGAACCCAGTTATTTGTGCAGTGGGACTGCGGAAAATGTTGTAATTCTACCACGATAGCACGGCCAGTGATCTATTCGAGAAAAGAGGTGTGTACGAATGCAAAATTTTGGATTACATAGCCCCCCGTCTGCCTGGGTGTGTGTGTGTGTCTCTCTGTGCGTGTGTATGTCGGGTGCATGTTCGTGTGCGTGCAAAAGGAAAAAAGATATGCTGAAAAAAAGTATCTCTTCTCTATTTAAAAATGTGTGTCAGTGTATTGTGCGGCAGCAACAAAAATAATAAATAGTAGCTGCCGCTACTGCGACTGCTTGCTGAAGAAGAAAAAAACTAAAAACCGTTTGGCGTCTTTGGGGTCTTTTAATTGAGCCAAAGCCATTGTTTTATAATTTTCCCATCATCATTCAAGACGCGTTCTGTGCCGAATAACAGCGAATAACGCCCCGTCTTCTCTTTTTTTTCCCCCCTTCATTTTTTTTGCGAAGGAAGCTGAGCTGTTCTTCCCTCTCTGTCTGGCACTCGCAACTATGCCTGCGCCTTGCTATTGGAATAGTTGGTATGTAAAAGACATAAGTGCGATATGTCCGTTTCACACTAGATTTTTGTCACCCTATGCCAGCCGCACTCATACACACACACACTCACCTGAGACAACTCCACCATATGTCTGTCTGTCTGTCTATCTGTCTGCTTTTCCTTAACACATCCACACTCACATTCCACCCCATTGGCAATGCCTCTCTTTCGTACAGCTGCATTCAAAATAATAGTAATGGGCCTTCAGTTCTACGGCCGTTACGTATCTTGCTGTTTTTTAGAGCCCTTCCCGATGGGAGCAGAGCGAACAAAAGCATTCCTTCAAAGCTGTTTTCTTTGGTCTTACAACTTCAACCCCAGACAATTTCGAACCCCTTGTTATAGCGCCTTGAAACTTAACTATAGCCCAAAGTTGTCCACTTTGAAATATTTTTATTATATTTCTAACCATTTACTCTTTTGTATATAGTGCTAGATGCTTTGTTACACTTGAAATAATTCGAATGGGAAACGAAAAAAGAACAAACGTACAATGGTCATTCTCCGAAGCTATGTCCTTATGACTCACAGCTTGCATCCCTTAAGGAAGCCACATTCCTTAACTATTGCTTTGAACCCTTAAAAACTATCTTTAAAATACTAGAATTAATTATTTATTTATAAAATAACATATAACAATTTGTTTTAACAATTTGTTAATTTTTTAACGGGGGTAAATATATATTCTTGTTATTATAGAATCTAAATCTAAAAACAATTCTTATCAAACACATTTTCACAAGTTCAAAATTAAATATTATTACCAATCGATTTTAAAATATTGACCGCCACTGTAAGGTCTGTTTGTCTTTTTGTTTTTGTCCACGCAAAAAGGAGGAAATATGTATTTTTCTTCGCTTGTTTTTAATGTTTAGGTGTGGTCGTGCTTTAGTTGCGGGCTTACACATATCCAGTTGTATGTATTTCTTCAAGCGGAAGCGGTCGTAAAAAAGTTTTAGTGGCGGTGCCCACACAGTTGACATTGAACTCTCGCCTGAGTCTCTGAAAATCTCGCTCTCTCCTGCTCCTGGCCCAAGCCCCCCTGACCGCCCATCCCGCCCACTCTGCTAACTGACTGATATTCGGCCCGCTCTGTTACTTTCCAAAAAGCCAACTCCTTTCATTTTTTTCGCTTGCCGGCCACATTTACTTTTCTCCATACCCTTTTGCCAAGCTAAGAGTTTTTGTGAAAGGAGAGAAGTGTTTAAGGGGCAGGGTAAATCAGTTAGCAACTATTTTTAGCCACACACTAATTGTTTAAGCGGGTTTTATTTCTGCTTTTCTATTGTAGTTTTGCTGTCCAAAAAAAATAATTAACTTAATTTATAGTTCTAGTTTTTGCTATTTTAATTAATGATACTAAACACTTTGGTCTAAATATCCTTTAGAAATATAATATAAAATAATTTAGATCATTTTTCTTTCAACCATTTTATAAAAGTAAATGAATGTTATTCAATCCAGAACTTTTCTGGGTTCGCTTATTTTTAGCAAACTGAAACTATAAGTAAAGCTTTAATAGAAGAAATTAAAATTCATCTCACATCCCCCACCCATCCTTAAATATTCCCCCCATATAATTTGAATTACATCCATTCTATGAGAGCATTTTGGGTTTCATGTTGACTCTTTTTGGCCGTTGAGTGCGGGGGTTTGTGCGGGCAAGCTTTCTCGTTATTATTATTACGAGATATGTACAGATATGTACTGGGGCCCCGTAAATATATATGTATGGCTCCTACTGTGGTTATTATGTGGCTCACGTCTCTGGGAAAGATTCGCGCCGCGACTGCGCACGATTATGGCACATTTCGAGTGACGAGAGCAAAGTTGACTGCGCTGCGACCGCCTGTTGCAGAAAACGTGTCAAGTTGGCCAGATACATCTACTATATGTTTATATATATATAAATATGTACAGGCACAATATGTGCAAGAGCATAACCAACCGAGCTGCCCCCGGCGAGCGCCCGATTTCGAGTTCGATTAATTTCGTTGCGCCTCGGTAGCTGTGCACTCAACTCAAACATCCGCTCAAACGGACAGCGGGCTCACACTAATTCCAATGGGGAACGTTTACCTCGCCGTCGACCAACCCATTACACCACTGCCCACATCTGCCGGTCCCCCGGATTCTCTGGCCATCGGCATACCTTCGAGAAAACCCTTTTTATCTAGGGGAGTGTTGCCTTCACTCAGATGACAACATCTGTTCGGATCGGGTCTCTTCTGCACCACACTAGACTGCAAGGTCTTGATTTAGTCAGATTTTATTCTATTTTCTTACTCCTATACAAAAACTTTTGCAATTCCAGTGTGATAACTAATCAAAAAAAATTTCGAAATTAATTTTTCAAATTAAACAATATTTTTAAGGAATCCCGTGGGATATCTTAAAAAATTAGATTTGTTTGTAAGGAAAATGTGGAAGTACTTTTGACAATAGACTACAGAGTTATGTAATTTACTTGTCTTTAATATGTGATTGTTTAAAATAGTTAAAAATCCTAACTATCCAAAATTCACAGTAAATTTTTTTCTAAAATTAAGTTACTCTTAAAATACCATGTTGAGTAGTGTTAACAGCTTACAATAACAGAAACCTAAAACATTTCAAAGAAACTGCCAACAGAAATTCGCCGCTCTACACTTTTTGCCTTGTATCTTATTGCTGTTTACACCTGTTCATGCCGACGCCGCTGTCGTTTTTTATTCGCATTTTGTTTTTGTTTACATTTATGTAAAAAATTCTTCTTAAACGCTCCATATTTGGCGAATGACATGCCCCCCAGCTCTTGAAACTTTATATGTATGTACGCGGGCGAAATGCCAAACCCACACAAAGTATAAGAATTTTTGGGTTGGTGGGCTTTTGTAGCTTGCTGCTGATGTTGTGTTTTATATGCGTATCAAATAATTGAGCTCAATTGATTTCAATTAAAACTGACAAGTCGCTGGGGCTTTTGTTGTTGCTGCTGTTATGGTTGTTAGTGCTAAGTCATATGAAACAAAAACCATCAAAATGCCTCAAATGTGGTCTCTGTTTGCTTGATGAGCTGGGTCGAATGAAAAATGCGCTAGGAATAAGTTCTTTCGAAAAGCACTGAAACGATTAATTGTGGGTAAATCCTCACTTTAAAGTTTAAAATGAGGGAAATGCAAGTTCCTAATCTTCTATTGACATTCATAAATCAAATAATGAATTTGTTGTTCTCATAACTTGATTATAGTATATCAAATATAGTGTCTATTTGATCACCATTTACTGTATTTAATTTACATGATCTCCGATGAGTGGAAACACCATTACCTGCTGATAAGACTAAGCAATCATTTAAGCTGTTACTGATTCGTTGAAATATTGGGAATTTTAAGACCCAGTTCTTGATTACAAAAACTTTGTTGATTCAGCTGATATTTTATTTCCATATCTACCTATTATGCCAAAAGTCAGATAAGAGAGAAAGTCCCTTCCTTTTTTTGTGACTCACCCATGTGACACAGAATAATTTTTAATATTCCATATACAATTTACTCATGATTCACCTGAGCAAATAGAATGAATAAAATATTGCCTGATTTGAATAATTGGAGCTCAAATAGTTTTAATTGAACATGTGTAATTTATAGATAAACAGCATTTCTGATTTCTAATAAGCACTTACCTATATATCGTAAACCAAAAGGGGAACCACCAAACTTGGAAAGCAGACTCTTTTGTGGGATACGATTTTTATTACAATCGCCCCCGCGAATATCAAATGCTATTATGAAGATACATTGGTCCATTGTTAACAGACTTTCAATAGCGATCGTAAAACTAATAAGGTATTCATAGATAAAATTAGATGAATTGCGATTTTTTACTTCAAGAGAGCATAATAAATTTGCATTTAATTTAAATATACATAGAAGATTATCTTACAAGGGATTTCTTAAAGAATTAAAGCTGATATAATGTTCCTTTTATTTTTAGAGAACCAAAGCCCTCAACAATTCGTACGAATTGCTGCCCATCTAAACTATTTTTCGCTTCACTTCAGGAATAGATATTTAAGAATAGCTCTTCGAAATACCAAATTCCTGTAAAGGATTTGGCAGCCAAGCGAAGATCAACCCCCTTATAGCGTATATGCCCCGCGCTTCGTAGAGCACCGCATTCGTCTATTAATACGAACAAGTTTCATATGGGGAGGGTGATATTTTGTATATATTTTCGTATTTGTTTATGAATTTCAACGCTTGTGCCAATTGCCCCCGTTTATTATTGCCGTTTGTCTTATTGAAATTCAACACTTTATTTAACAATTCATATGCGCGGGGCCACTCAGTCGGCCGCGCTTGGCTAGAAATGAATAATAATTAAATTATATTGCTACTGTCTGTGTCTCTGGCTCTCGGAGTCTGACGTTTGTTCCTAAACATTTGGCCATTGCGCTTTCTTCCAGCAGCTGCTTCGCATATTTGTTAATGTGATTTTTATTGTGCGATTTTTGTTTGTGTTTTGTTTATTTTTTAAAAAATTTGGCATGCCGGCGCCACGAGCCTAAGACAACCAGAAAGAAAAAATATTTGGATATGGCCGGCCGCGTGTGTTTGGCTTTAGTTTTGTATACGTATACCTATATATTTCTTTTTAATGCGCGCAAAACTTTCACTTCCATTAAAAATATAAAGTCTCGTCGCGGCCACTCAAAGTGTGTGTGTGTTTATGTGTACCTGTTTGTCGACAACGTTAAATGACATTAGGCTAGGTTTTATGGTTCGTTGGGAGGAAGATGAGGGATGGGTTCGGGGGAGGAGGGGCAGGTGAAGCGCCGGCGAAATTCTGCACAAATGTCAAAGTAGAAAATTTACATGGGCAGCGGAATTGAACGATTTCGCTTTTCTTTTCTACCCTTTTGCTTTCCTATTTTTTTCTATATCAGATGAACGTTTTTTTAATGCCCTAACAATGGGATTTTAATGGTCCGTTTGTAAAGTAACTTTTAGAAATTTTCTGTTTGGTACTTTTCGAATGTTATGCAATCCTAACATAATAGAGTACTCATGTGGGAATGAGTGCGAAACCGTGCATGACCAATTAGTAATGGGCTTCTTAGCTGTAAAAGGTTCTTCAGACAATATATAATTAGCTTTTTATGGGTGTACATATATTGATACCTTAGGAATGATAAAGGTTGTTACTTAATTATTTTTCTTTGATACTTTGTTCTATTAAAATTTCTTTATATTTATATGTAGTGAATATTTTAGAATCAGGTCAAAATATTTCCTTTTCCCCAATTTAAACTTGATACAAATATAATTGTTTAGACTTGGCGTATTCAAAACTTCATGAATTTGTTACAAATTTTCTCTTTTCCGTGGCACCTGCTATAAATGCTGTGCATTTGTGTATGCCAGGGTCCATAATTGTGTGAACGGAAGTTGAAAGCTCGACAATTAAGGCGGCCATGGGAGTGTAAAGTTTTGTCCGTCGCCCAGGTAAAAATAATAAAACGGACTTGGGCAGTCCGAACCACGAACGTTGACTAATATGCCGGTTAGACTAATTGCAATTCTCACATGCTGGGTTTATTTTTTTTTCTCTTTTTCTTTATTGTGAGTCAGTCGTCGGCGGTGGGGTTGTGGGGTATCGATTCAGGAGCACTCCCCACAAAGGGCTCTAAAAAGCCAAGTATAGATGTTAACGAATCTGCCATCTACATATGAGTCAGCCAAGCGGGCCAAACTGATCAGATTTCCAAAAGCACAAGTGCCACGACGGGTTGTCAACTGGGGCGTAGATTGATACTGCTCTGTTCAACAGATTAACGGCAGCACAGCAGCGAATATAGCGAACATATAGCAACCGGATCAGCCTTGGGCTGCAATTTGTTCATGCTGCATAGTTTATGGGAGCGCGGTGGCTGGCATCAATTGGCCAGTTTAATGACTTCATGTTAGCCCATTAGTCATTCGGCTTGTCTATGTGTCTGCGGTGAAAATGCTTTCATTTCACTTGGTCTCCCGGCTGGATAAATCATTAGGTTATATAATGCGAGTCTGCCAGGGCCAATTATATTGTTTACATTGACAGTTTCAAGTGAGTCAGGGCTAGAACGAAAGACTCATCGAGGAATACAAAATAAGGGTTGATCTTAATCTGATAACTGAATCAGTCATTTTTTTAAGGTTTCTTCTGGTAAAATGATACAGCATATCTTGAAAAAGTTCAACAGATTTGTACCTTATTTAAAAATTTTAAATAATTTGTACATTTTTTAAGGGGTAAAATTATTTATATAAAATTTTTCTATATCCTATACAAAATCTGATACTTTAGTCCTATTTAGGACTACTACTTTTGTTAACATTTTTGGATCGGATTGTAAAGCATAAAATCATTATCATCACCTCGCAGATAAGTTTCAGTCGAGTTCCATCTAAAACAAGTTCGAATCGAATAGCCTGGGAAAATCGTATATTTTCATATCCTGTATCCTATCATAAAGTCCCGTCCCCTGGCATTTCCCTCGGATAAACTGGCGCGGATCTATTTAATGGTCCGTCAGCGTATCCGTCTCATTTAGATGCACACCAGCATCGTTTAGCACTTGCCGGCTAAAGTGAGTGAGCGACTGAATGAGTGCCTGACTGACTGACTGACTAACTGAATGAGTGAATGAATGTCGAACACACTGACTGGCAGTCTCGGCAACTAGGTTTAAGCACATTATGCATGCATTTGCAGCCTCGTAAGTCTTTTATGGCCGACAACCGACATCATTCGCTGCAATTGTTCGCTCTAGAAACCAGTGAGTGAGTGACCCACTTTGGGCCATAAATTAGCACAAACAACAGCAGCCTAGACAGGCTGCAACTTTTATTCAGCTTATTAAATACACGATGCAGTATGTCTACTATAGTTAGGCTCACGCACTTACGATTCCAGTCTTGTTTTTTATAGATCATTGTCATGTTTAGCTTTCGGTTTCTCGCCGCCAGTCAATTGGGTCAAACAGGCCGAGAAGCAGGCCGACCGACCGGCCAAGCTGAAGTGGAAAACGTAGCCTGAAACCTGCCATTAAAAGACCATTAACTATTGTCCAATATTAAGTTATTTCATAGCATTAAATTAGCCTCTTGCAAAGCCGATTGAAATGTTTGCCAGCTCTGCTCCTCTGGAGTTTGTAGTTTAGAGTTAGAGTCCGGACATAGACAATGTTGTTTAATTGATTGGAGAAAGTGAGCCGAACCGATGGGAAAATGTCTTCATTGGGCTCGTTTTTGGCCAAAAGTGCAATCAAAATGGGCAATCAAGAAAATTGAATATGCACCGTGTCCGAAAAATCAACTGTATTTTGTTTGTGCTCTCATGCATAATTGAGATGAAATTCATTTGATTTCGGTGGCTTTGAATAACGTTTAAAGCAATCGATGTCTGCTTAATTATATATGTTAATTTTCATCTCACAATCTTTGAAATGTTCAATTGCACAATACAAAAACGTTTATATTTTTGGGTCAAAATCAAAAATGTTGTTTTACTTCAAGGTTAAAATTTGAGGTGAAATTTTTAGATAAATATCAATAAATAAACAATAAATCATTGTAAATAATTTGCATTTCCCTTTATACCCTATACATCATCAAAAACAAAATCATATGGTTCGTATCTTGAGAACGTGCTGACTAAAAAGAATTCTTTAGATATTGTTGATGGGAGAACAACAGATTTAACAATAAAAGAACCTGTATTAATTCATAAGAATACGTTGAGAAAGCGGTGGATTGCGTTATATTATCTCACTCAGTCATTCATTCAACCATTGTTGGGTAGCACTCGATTACAAGATCAATTTGAGATGACATCGATTTGATCTTTTGTTACTCGTTTTGGTGTTTTTTTCCCAGGTCGTTGCCATATGGTTTTTATACTTTGTTTTACCCGATTTTATATGCACACTTTAAATTTCTGTCAGTCTGCCGTTTGGTCTTTCTTTATGTGGCTGCATTTTGAGACCGTTAGCGTTAACAATTTTTAATAGTTTTGCTGCGCTTCGACTTCGGCTTCGGCTTTGGCTGCAAGTGATGGACGGCCTCAGCAGCAGGCTCAAGTTTTTCCTAGACTCTAGTGGAAAAACCCGTTTCCTCCGTACTCTCCGTACCGCTCGAATGGTTTCGCTTCGGCCAACGTTGTCCGCTGTTGGCTTAATTTATGAAAGTTTAACAGCTCCAGCCTGGCGGCGATTGCATTTCGTGTCGCCTGTAAATCAGAACTACCGCTAGCCATCCCATCCTCATCCATAGCCACATCCACATCCACATCTCTCCCCGAGATGCATCCATTTCGAATCGCAATTCGAATCCGAATCCCATTCTCATTCCCATTCCCATTTCTCGAGTCCCAACTGGTTTGAACTTTATAAATATTTATTGTATACATTTATGGAGCCGAGCCGAGCCATACCCCTACATGTGCCACATCCTGCCGCATGTCTGAGCCAGTAACCTTATTTATTCCACCGCCAAGCCAGGCAAAATCCACATCAGAGAGAGTGCAGATTTTTTTCCAGCCCGAAAGTAGAACATTTGGCCTGGCGCGACTCCAGGTCGCTTGGTTGATGAAAAGATCGCGCGTGCCATTAGAAAGTAAACGCCTCTAAACGAGGCCTGAATGTTTAATTTGGCTGTTGGCTTTTGGCCACTTTGAATTAAACTGCACTCTCTTTGGGGTGGGAATTTCATAGCTGGGATCGCTGGAATTGGATCAGACGAAAGTGAATCATTGGCGACTGTCTGGGATCCGGATTCGAGCTCTAGATTCTGGAATGGGAGCGCCAAGATTCTATGAAGAAGTGGGCATGTCCTAAATAGCTAGTTAGAAAAGAGTTTAATTGTCGCATTTATTTATTTAATGGTTAATCATATACACAAAAAAAAATTTACACAAGATCAGATTGATACGTGACGGTTAATTTAATATTTTTTAAAAATCAATAATATTAAATAATATTTAATATAATATTTTAAAATATTTGTTCAAAAAATATTACATTTGGTATTTTAAAACAGTATTTTTATAAGTTTTGTGAAACGATAAAATATTAAGTTAAAATGTTTGAATCATCAATTTGACATTACTCATATCGGCTTATTATTAAGATGAAATAAGGTTGAAATTACCCTATTTCAAATCAAATTTTTTTTATGTGTATAACTATTTATTAAAATATTCTTAAGATCGCTGACTGTAATTTACCAACTCTTACGTTGAGTATATAAAGTCTGTGAATTGCTTATGCAAATGAAATGGAAAGGTCTGAGAACAGAATAATAATGATGGACATTGTGAATGGAAGAGTTCTGTGAAGATTTTTAGCCTTCGCATTGTTTTTTGTGGTGGGTTCATCCCTGCTGAAGGCCCAAAGAATATAGTTATGAGAATGCATCGCCAGCACATTCACTAAAATTTGCATTTTTCCTTCTGTTTTTTCAGATGTTGCAACTGGCGTAGAGTAATCGAGTGCCCATCATGTCGGACAAGGTGAGCACATCCCTGGCAGCCCAACTGCATTCGCATGCCTTGGCATCGGCAGAGGGTGGATCGGCGGCCTGCCATGCCAGCACTGATAAGGACCTCCATGCACCGCCACTCCAGTTCGAAATGGATGCGCCGGCGGCTGCGATCAGTGCCCAGCTGAACTTCAAAATCGTGCCCGCCGACAGTTTGCCCGGGCTGAGCTACCAGGACATGTTCGCCTCCATGAATACATCACAAATCTCCAATGCCTCCACGGAGTCCAGCTGCAGTCCGCCCATCCAGGGCGCGATACCGCCTCCCAAGCCCAGTCGTCACATGGCCGTTCAGCCGCTGAATAGCGTAGGTAGTCCAAACATCAAACCCAAACAAAATCTAATCATTATCTTCCAACCCTAGAAATCCTGTCGATTTCCCAAGCTAGAGGAGTGCGCCCACTTCCACTACGAACGAGTCCAGCTGGGTCCGCTATCCGTGCAGCTGTTGGATGACAAATCGGAGCACATGGGCAGCAGTATTGCCTCCCAGTCGATTGGCGGTGACCTGCCCCATAGCTCACTGCGTAGCTTCTCCCCGGAGAGCTGTTGGTTCATCATCCGCGTGTGTCCACAGCGCTGCGAACCGTTCCTGATCAAGCGGAGCTTCGAGAACATGCAGCTGCTGGACGAGATGCTGCACCGGTGCGTGTACGATCGGAAAATCAGCGGGCTGCGCAACATGGAGGAACTGGCAGCCGAGCTGCCCAGCGAGTCGGATGTGGAGTATGCGGTGGCCAAGTACCTGGAGCGCTTCTCGAAGATCGCCTCCGATTCACTGACCTGCGGCACCATTCTCACCTGGCTGCAGCTGGACAACAAGGGCAGGCGACTGCCGTTGGCGGATGGTGAGACCCAGAGGACCATCAACACGCCGGCCGTGGGCGCGGCCTATGGAGTGAGGCGCTATCAGGCCCAAGCTCCCGACGAGATCAACATCGAGGTGGGCGATATGATCTCCGTGATCGATATGCCCAGTCCGGCGGAGTCGATTTGGTGGCGTGGCAAGAAATCCCATCTCCAGAAGTCCCTCTACGAAGTGGGCTTTTTCCCCCAATCCTGTGTGGCCACCATTGGCGATAAGGTGCCCAGGAATTTTCCAATGCCGGCTCCTCTCGTCGGGCACCTGGACGCTTCACCCACTAAGCCGGTGCTGCGCAAGCACGGCAAATTGATCGCCTTCTTCCGTTCCTTCATCCTGTCGCGGCCATCACGTCGTCGCTTGAAACAGAGCGGAATTTACCGCGAGCGCGTCTTTAACTGTGACCTGTCCGAGCATCTGCTGAACAGCGGCCAGGACATACCCATGGTTCTGCGCTCCTGCGCGGAGTTCATCGAGAACTATGGCGTCATAGACGGAATATACCGGCTCTCGGGCATCACCTCCAACATTCAGCGGCTGAGGCGTGCCTTCGATGAGGAGCGTGTGCCGGATTTGGGCAACCCGGAGATGAAGCAGGACATCCATGCGGTCAGTTCGCTGCTCAAGATGTACTTCCGAGAGCTTCCGAATCCCCTGTGCACCTACCAGCTGTACGACAACTTTGTGGAGGCCATCCAGGTGAAGGCCGACGAGGCGGACGAGCGGTTGCGACTCATGAAGGAGACGGTGCTCAAGTTGCCACCGCCACACTATCGGTAAGAAATAGGAAATAAGTTAGCATTTATTAAGTTTATTAATTGCCTCTCCTATCCAGAACCCTTAAATATCTGGCCGAGCACCTGTACAAGGTGTCGCAGCACCACGAACGCACTGGAATGACGGACAAGAATCTGGCCATCGTGTGGGCGCCGAACCTACTGCGCTCTCCCGCCCTCGAATCAGGTGGTGTGGCTGCCCTGCGAGGCGTGGGCGTCCAGGCGGTGGTCACCGAGTACCTGATACGGAATTGCCATAACATCTTCGACGCCCTGGAGGATCATCCATCGCGGCACAGCATGGTGGCGAGTGCTGCGGCGGCAGCGGCTGCTGCTGCGAGTGCGGGTGGAGAACTGCGTTTGGAATCGCTAACTGATTGTGAAAGCCTCTTGGTTGAGCAGCGGGAGCAGGATCAATCCTTGGGTATGGTGGAGCGGCCCAAGAGTCTGAGCACCGGTGGAGCCAAGTTGATAAGTCTGGAGGAGGCCCAGGAGAGGCATTCGCGGGTAGACGGCGCCGACCTTAAGCAGTCGCTGCCCATTAGCATGTTGACCAGTGCGAGCAGCAATGCCGCCTCCAACATTGGCTCCTACATCGAGGTGGGCGGTGGCCCGTCCAGCTTGCCGGATAAATACCACACGGTGCTCTCGGCGCCTCGGAGCTGGCAAAAGCGTAAGCCGGACAAGACGCCCTCGTGGAAGTCGATATTCACGCGCAGTCAGCGACAGGGCAACCCCGATCCTGGCCATAAAATCACTACGGATGCCAAGGATTCCGTTGCCTCGCGGGTGAGCTTTGTGCAGGCCTCGCATGCACATGCTAGCAAGGAGCTGACGAAGCACGACAAACCCAAATCGATTGAACTCCTGGAGACCACGAGCAATGAACGAGATCCCAAGCCAATGGACCTGTGCATACGCTCCAATTCGATTGATAGCCTGCGCACAGTAGGTCACTCGAGGAGCGTTTCGCATGACTCCTACTTCGATCTGCTGCAGTCGCCGCAAAGGGGTCACATGACCACCTGTCCGTCGCGGGAGCTCTCCGAGCTGGGTCTGAATTTCGACCGCGAGGAGCCGGAAATGCGCATCTTCTCGGAGAGCGAGTCCCTGGTTAGCTCCCCGCGCGTGGGCAAGGAAAATGTTCCACCTGCCAGCGGCTGTGCCACCCGTCGCATTATGCGCGCCCGGCCGGAGGAGTTCTGCAGCCAGACGAACAGCGTTAATCCCAGTCCCAAGAAGCAGCCACGTCTCAATCTCCTCTCCCCCAGCTCGGCCAGGACAATGCCGCCACCGCCTCCGCCAGCAGCTGGCGCTTCATCTTCCTCCTGTGGCCATGAATCCGCTGGTGCGGAGAACTGCTGCAAGCGCTACAAGCTGGAAGATCAGTTGTGCGACATCCAGTTCATTGACTGCGGAACTCCGGAAACGGTGCCCACCACCCAACAGCAGTTCGCCAGTGTTGAAGTGCATCCGCCACCCAAGCCGGCGAGGGCAGCCCAGTCGCCCATTTCGCCGTCGACGGCTACTTCGGCTGGCTCCTCCTCCTCGTCGACCCGCTACAGTTATCCCTCGGTGCAGCTGGGTGCCAAGCGGAAGGAGCAGCAGGCTGCTAAGGAGAGATTTAGCTATCAGGGAACCTTTACGCAGCCAGCACAGAAGCAGGAGCCCGCAGCTCCGAGGACTGTAAAGTGAGTATAGAAGGAAATCGATGTCTATTCAGTTTCTACAACTTTTTATACCCTTGCAGTGCCAACAATACAGCTCTACACAGGAAATCACGAGTGGAGCCCCTCGAGGATGGCCAGATCAAGCTCTCTGTGCCCACGCCCACAACTCCTGGACGCAGTCCTCGTTACTCCCTCTTGCTATGCGACACTGAAAGCTCCGAGAACAGTTCGGCTGTGAACACCCCACAATACGACATGGAACCCCTAATGCTCGCTTCGGTCATGTCCGGTGTATCCGGAGTTTCTTCCAATATGCAGCAGCAGCTGCTTCTAGGAGTAGATGCGGACAGCATTTACCAGGGCAGCTCGCACGAGAGCCTGGGACAGCAAGTAAGAAGAGTCATTCGAAATTTGATGTATTCCCATCAGAATCTTTAACTTACACTCTTAATTTTGCAGTTTAACAACCACCAGGATGCGGAACAACGTGATATGAATGCCCTAAAACGGGAGCTATCTCTAGATCTTCAACCACTTCAATCGCGCTTGCCACAGCCGGCAAATCGAGCTGCCACATTGCCGGTAAAGGAACATTTGCAGGCAGCGGCCGCGGCGGCCATGTGCTCCTCCCCCAACAACTCCAATTTCACGGACAATACTAGTCAGTCAGTGACGCCCAGCGAGTTTGGCTACCAGCATTTGCAGCGGCAGCTTAGCATGCACTCCCTTCTGGCGACCGATGATAGTTCGCCGGTGTACGAGGACTTCGAACAGACTCCCGTCAAGATGGTGCCCACCAGCCCCATTAAGTCCACCATTAGCATCACATACAAATCGCCAGAGAAGGAGAAGAAACCTTCGGCACTTTTGGAGACCAATTTCGATGAAAACATTGTCTATGAGCAGGTGAAGCTGTTCCGCAACTCGGTGACCGAGGTGAATCAAATGCTGCACGAACGATCTAGCCTGAAGCAGATCGCCGAGGAGGAGCAGCAGGATGGGTGTGCCTTTAAGGCAGCGGAGATGACACAGCAACTGCTGCAGCTGGAACAGGAGCACGAGGATCAGCAGCAGCAGGAGGATGAGCCGCAGGACGAGGAGCAGTCCCAGTTGCTCTACGAGAACATTGAGCTGCGAAAACCGAAAACAGTTTACGAAAATCTACGTGGCGAGGAGATGAAATTCATCACAGAAGAACAAAAGCCGAACAGTGATAGAATTGAACTCGATAGCCTAGACAGTTTGCCGGACAACATGGAGCACGAGCACACGTCACCCAGCAAGTCGCCCTCTTTTAGTGTCAAAGAGTTGGCCAACAAATTCGAGAGTTCGCCGGTGGAGCAGCTGCCCAGCTTCGATTTCTCGGTGCGCGGCGGATCGATGAAGAAGCCCAACGAACTGAGCGTGCCCAAGGCCATGCCCGCACCAGTGCCGCTGAAGAAACTGAACAGCAGTGCCCAGAAGATAACGCGATCGCTGGATGAGAATGCCTTCGTTCGAGAGTTTGGTGGCAAGCAACTACAAGATCTGTCTGTTTCGGGCAAGCTACCCGAGGTGATGTCAGAGGTCAACAGCCGGCGCAAGAGTTTTGACTTCACGCGACCCAAAACCCTGAATCCCCCCAAGCGATTGCCGGGTATGAGCATCACCGAGGAGATTTGTCAGAAGCGAGGTGGAGAACCGGAACCCATTACGCCCACCACCGAGAATCGCATCTCGCTCATCCAGCAGAACAACATGCCCAAGGAGCAGCAGGCGGCAGCTAATCAGTTCCTGCCTCCGGCGGGTCGAAAGAGCGTGTTAACCGGTGTAATCCTTGATCGCGAGCGCATCGACAAGATCAAGGAGGAGCGGCGTCAGCAGCTGACGCAGAAGTACTATGGCGATACTCTGAAATCTCGCTCGCGTACGGAACTCAACGCAGAAGACAACTTCCCGGCTGCAGAATCTCTGCGCATCAAGTCCAAGTCTCGCGGCGATATGCACGCCCTGCAAAAGGACATGGACATGAATCTGAAACAGTTGAGCCGCGTGGCTGGCGGTGGATCGGAGAGCACCCTGCACATGGGCTTGGGCCAGGGTAATGGTCAGGAGCCGCTGGGACAACAGCGGGTGCGCCGGATTTCGGACGAGAAGAATCAAAATTGTGATACCAGTAATGGTGGCGTGAGTGGAGTAACCGCCACTTCGCTGCTCAGCGTCAAGTCGGCGGCCCAGAAATATGGAAGCACCAGCAAGGCGCCGGCGAATAAGTTCGAGCGTGGCCAGCCCATGCCGCGCGAGCGTTTGCAGCGGAACTCTTTGGCCGAGAGCAATTCAGGCACCAAGTAAGTAGAATGATCTCAAGTTCTCGTTGAATCTCTATTAATCGACGTTCTTTCTTTGATAGCAACAGAGAAAAGATCTCACCACAATTCTCAATACGCGACGTGACAGCGATGTTCGAATCTCGTTCACAAAACCAATAGGCTAAGGCAACTTTAGCAACTAATTACATCGAAATAATGAGACCGCTACCTACATATAATCACAGTTCTGGAGCAGCAGTGTATATATGCCTATAAATGCATATATATTTTATTTAGTTTTTAATCATTCACTTAAGCGCATTGAAATTCTCGAAAGTGTTATTATTGATATACGGCTCCAAAGACATTCAGATTTATATCGCCGCGCATATTGCAACCACATTTATAATGATCGATAATGATAATCATACTGACGACGCTTTGCGCCTTGAATCATATGCAAAATTCAATTTTGTTTTGGAGAAGCATGAAGAAAGTTTAACTAAACTAAAAGACCATCCACATCTTACCCCAAAAGTCCCTCGATCCTATACAATGCATATTGTTATTGCATTTTAGGCTTTTCTTTGCATAGTTGTTAAGTTTCATTCGTTTAACCTTAAAAGAAAAAACCGAATTCAAAATGTTTGAGTTCAACTTTGATTTGTTTTTGCGTGATTTGTGTCTCGAATGTTTTTATTTTCCTGTTTCCGCGACTAAATTGTGACGCCCGTTTATCGGAGATGAGAATTTTCTTAATTTAAAATGAAAGCATTTGCAACAACTTTAAGCAAGTTGTCCTAAGTTAATTATTATACGATTAATTTATATATATTTTTTAAAACAATAAACTCAATTGCATTGTCACTCAAGTACTCTTTCTTCAAACCATTTTTGTATATACTCTTTGGCTTTGCTTTTAGCTGTTGCCAATGGAAACTATACCTATGCATAACTGGAGATTTGAAAAGTCTGTGTACGCGACTAAATTGTCTATTGAAAACTAGACTCCCGGGAAGCTTAATGCAAAACGCTTATTTATTCTTTAAAGTGCAGCTAATTTGTCAGAATGAAAAGAGTTTATCTGATTGTCTACATACTAAAACACGAATACACACATTTGAGTCGAGAGTAGTAAAACTAAATAACATACAAAATGGTTGTCTATATATATTAATACCTATACACTTACTGGTAACAGTTCGCTAATAAACAGAAAAACTAAGTATTTAATAGGTATAGAGAAAGATTCACTAAGAAAAGCTGTAAACAGAAAGGTTATCTACTATTTAGGGCCAAAACGCATGTATCTAGACTTTTTTTAAATTATTTCAATGGGTGATTTGATTTATTTTATATACTTCAAAATGTTTAAGATTATTTTAATTGTGGGATATCGTAATACCTTAAAATCCTTAAATCTAGACAATGGCTGGAAATCTGCTGAATTAAATTTGTCAAGGCTGAAATATAACAAACGGGCAAATATACAATTAATCTGGATGAAATACTATCGATTTTCCTTCTTTCCTCTGACAAATTAATTTGCTTTGTTAGGTTTTTTAAATCTATAAAAATATTAAATACTTCCTCGGATGTCATTGGGCGCGTACACAGCAAGTATATACTCACAATAGTACTACCATTTTGACCAATAACTTTGACGTGTGGCTAGTGCTTAGATTTGACTAATAGATAAATTTAATACTATAAAAAACAAACGTGCGTTTGACAAATTAATCAGACCTTTATTCGACTTTTAATTACTCCAGAGCAGCTGCCAAAACTTTTATATTTGAAACCTATCAAAATTGGTAAAGACGAAGGAAAACATAAACTACAAAATGGAAGCATAACGGAGATTAACAGAATTGTAATACAATAACTAAATAGAAAGCTTTAAAACATAAGTTAGCATTTTATATATTTTGATAAAAATAAAAGGAACCCACAACATAGTTATAAAAATTGTATTTCATAATGACTGAAATGGAAAACACTTAAATAAAGCTTGCGATAACATCGACAAGCAAGGCGAATTATAATGTCATACTTACAAACTGGATAGAAACGTATATTTAATAGAGCAAAGATCAATCAACCAATAATATAAACTGGAATGTGACAAGTATATACAATGAAACGTCATGCGATGAGTTCACAATTTGCATTAACATTTTTATAAGCCACAACATACGACATAAATAAATCAACAAAAATACTACTTTAACGCATTTAAATAAAAGAAAAATATTAAATACAAACATTTTTGTTGCTTTTCAATCGGTAAATTATCGCTTTTTTCCACAATCAACATCAGAATGAGTGCAAGAATGGAATCCGCCGAAATGTTAAGCCCCAAAAATGACAATCTTTTTATTGATTTTAAAATTTTACTAAATTCTAGAATGAGATGATTAAAAAAAAAAAATCTTTCCATCGATGGACAACTCATAAAGTTGCTAAATGGAGCAAGAGTTATTGTTCATGACAGCACTTCCTTACTTTTTCATATGTTAAAGGTTAAATAATAACTTTACACTATTGGTAATTAGACGGATTAGGGATGATAAAACTTGGAAAAGCAAATCCTGTTTTATGCCACATTTAAAGCTAATTTATTTTTTTTTTAATGTAGCTGAAATTACTAATGCATTTAAAGAGTATTTAATTAGTCAAATCTATTTTGTATAATTTGCTACGTCAATCAATAAAATGTATCTAAATTGCATTAGAATTTTGATTACCCAGCTTTAATACAATCAACTGATTGTAATATAAATAAAGCCAGAACACTCCCGCTGATCTTTTCTTCGTCAGCTCTTTGGCGAATTTAAGTGAGTTCAAAGAGAAGGCGCTGTACCACCCAAGGTTAGGACATAAGGCCATAACTTTATTAGCCGTAAGCTTTGTCCTTTGCACTCATTTTGGAACCTGCTGTGCTGGGCTGGGCAGCAAAAAAGAGCACGTGAGAAAATTAATTTGATTAAATTGCCATAGAGACGCACAGCAGGCCAGAAGGGTGACAGGATGAGGGGCAGCGATATGGGATGTCTTATCGCAGAATCAGTTGTTGTTAGCCGGCTACTTAACGCGGATGCAGAGCCACCACCAGAGGACACGGAAAACACATCCTTCGATGCGGGTTCACAGCGGTGAACGCACTAAATGATGTGCATAAGTGCGAAAACGTTTTGCACATGGAATGCCTCCTCGCCTCTGATGTTTTATTTATTTTATTTTTTCCCCGACATTCCCTGCCTCCCCCTGGCTGTCTGTTTGGGTTGATTGACGCTGATAGGGCACGTGCTGGCAATTATTTTAGAATAAACATAACAAGCCTCTCCAAGGGGCCAAATCATCAGATGACTCCACTCCTTCTCGGCTTCTTGCTCTTGGGCACGGCCGAAATATGATTTCTCTAAAAAAGATGCAGTCAGATTAGAACTTACGGTAATTTATTATAATAAATCACTTTGAATGGTAAGATGTACTTAAATTAAAATATGAAAAAAATTGTTAATCCCGTTAATCCTTTTAAAAATTGTTTACAGGGATTCTTCCTTTTTTTGCATATAATTTTCATATCTAAACAATAACCTGATGTTTAGAAAAAATAAATAATTAGCGTGAACAAAGTCGAGAAAATAAATAAATAAATAAAATAAAAATGCAAAAGGATTATTTAACATTTACTGAAGTTTTATAATGGTATATTACTTACAGAAACTTCTACCATATGTGTGATCCATTTATTTCCATTCAGTTCAGTTCAGTTCAGTTCAGAAGCCTTTGTTCATCCGTCAGTTACTTCAAAATATTTGAAAACCTAATTACTCTATTTCCCTAATTGTAGGTTCTGAAACGGGTGAAATATCGAAATCACTGAGTTAGGATCGTTAAAACTCCCACTATTTCCTCCCTCGAGGATACTCGAATTCCCAGCCGATTCTGCTTTTATTAGTGCTTGGGATGTTGGGCGGTTGGCTGCTTATTAAAAGTCTCTTGTTGTGATCCTAGGCCCAGTAACCTTTTCGTCGTCCTGCCCCTGCCTCGTCCCCTCGTCCTAAGTTCGCCCTGACAATTAGAGCACTAACAAATGCAATTATCCTGGCACCTCCCTCCACTCGGGCACCATTCCTACGCCGTCACCTTCACCCCTTGCGGCACACAATTGCTCTCATTGGCAACAATTGTAGATGAACCCGTCGTCCGGAGTCACCAGTCCTTCAAGTCCTTTCCCAGCCAACAAACAACGAAAATTCAAAGGAAAACGAAAAAATGAAAATACGTGCGGAGTAGAAAAAGTCGAGCTGCTCAGTGCGAGAGTGCAAACAGCCAAGGCAAAAGTTTCCCGAACGCGTGCCACATATTAAATTACATCGAAATATGTGCACATGATGATTTGTCGAAGGGCAGTTTGTAATTTGCTGGCATTTTTCGATTTTATCAGCCGGCGGGGGCAGCGTCGCTGTTATTTTGATACAGTTGCTGGATTCTAGGGCCATGTAGTGTGCTATTTAATTGAATTTATCTCGCGCAATTATCGTGAAATTTACTGAACTGGGGGACGAAATTCCCGGATATGGCATTTATGGTGGGCGTAACGCAACAATGTTCGAACATATTTCTCATTTAAATGCATCCGAATAGCCATTTTATTGGGAGCTAAGTGAGAGCTTACAATGTCAAAGGCCAATCGAATGTTGCATAATTGGGGTTTAAAAAGGGTAAAGTAAATTTTATATGAATGAAACTCAATAAATATAGGTCCTTTATTTATGTCGTTAGGATATCAATAGTTTCTCAAAGTGGTAAAAGTTATGAATAAAGCTTGCAAGTTATCAACGATGTTTTTTCAAAGAAATTATGTATATTTAGTTAATTTATTTCAAGAACTGTTGGCCCAGAAAAAAGGACCAAACACAACATGCATATATTTACATATTCAATTACGATATTATAAAGGTATTATAAATAAAAGGCCTTATTCTCTTCGTTTAAGTAATGGTTTTTCAGATGAAAAAAAGAACCAATGTAAAGGAAGTGCCACTAGCTGAGGATGTAGCCACTTGAGCCTCTGCACTGATCCCTGCTCCCAAGGACAAAGGACCCGCAAGGATGTTCAAGTTTGTGTTGCTTGTATCAGAAGTTAATTTACCGAGAATCAAACTTAAATGCGGAAAAAGGATCTGAGGAGATGTACCGCCAAGATGTACCAAGAGTTCACCCCCTATTTCGAACAAGAACACGACCTATGGCTTATGTAACCTGATCGGTGACACACTTTGGCTTTGATTTCAGGGAATTATGCTAACAAAAAAAGCAAGGAGACGTCGATGTCGACAATACAAAGGGATTTGCCAGACAAACTGACACAAAATGTTGTAATTGCCCCAAGGAAAAGCACCCTCCTTCAGATTTAACCGCAAAGTGGCTGGCAATTTGATGCCCCCGACATAGTAGCATTTTTATTATTATAAAAATTAGGCTTAGCCCGACTGACGGGACACGTGCAACAATGGAAATTAAGCGGACTAAATGATGGTTCAAAAATATGATCTGTTTCCAGGCTTGGCCATGGGAATCTTTCTTCGCAAATCCGTTGACTTCGAGTTACGAAAAAATCAATAAAGAACTAACTCGCAGACTTTACAGAAAAATTCCTGGGAAAAAATATCTATGGATTTCACAACCGCCCTTTGGCACGTTCATGTCATCGGGTTAACAATGGATGACAACGAAGTGAAAAGTCTGTGGAGGTGGAGCAGCAAGTTAAGTGCTTTCAGCCAGGTGAGATGAGCTAGGAAGGTATCCATCTCTGTTCGGGTAGCCCTTTTCAGTGTATCAGTATTAAGCTTCCACAGATCGTTTAATTTCTAAGTTTTAAATATGAAGATTTATAATTTTTAAAACTGTGCAAGCTTACAGATATTATTATTTACTTTTTGTTTTTAATCAATTAACTGAGGACAGACAAATATTTCCTTTTAAAAATAAAAATGCAGTTTTAAGAAAAGTATTTTAAAACAAGAGAGAACGCTATAGTCGGGTGCCCCGACTATCAGATACCCGTTACTCAGCTAAAGGAAGTGCGAGGGAGATATACAATTTTGATCGCGCATAACTTTTTAACGAATGGTCCGATTTGAAAAATTTCTTCTACATGCCGAAAGGTAAACACAATATAACTGAATTTTTAGTTTTCCGAAATAATAATAATAATAATTATATTAAGATAATAAAACATTACAGTTCCAGTGACATTCATTAAAATTCGATTATACTTTTATTAAAAAGTACAAATATTTTTTAAGAAAATCTCATTTTTGTTCGTTTTTCATTTAAGATATTTTTTGATTAAATCTAAGGAAATTTAAAAAATAGAATTCAAGATTTTTTCGACTGATATTTTCCTAGATTACAATAATTTTATAAAAAAGTTAGCTAAATTTAATACACTCTTTAGGCAGATTTGCATTCGTGCCTAACTTAACATAACCCAACACCCACTTACCAGTAATTAAGTCTCGAAAAATGTAAGTGATTTAAAGTCCTCAGAGGAGCAGAAACATTTGGCCTCCAGAGGGCAGCACAACACAACCGTATCATCCCCATGGCCCACCTTCCCCGCGATCACTCGAATACCATCCTAATGCGCCCATTTTAGGGCTTTAACCTAATAATGATGTTCGACTTAGTTTGCGTGACTTATTTTATTAATAAAACGAGCAAATTTGTCTTGCTTTTTGGTCGCATCGTCACTATGCTCTTTCTCTCTCTCTTTGGGATGCCTTGTTATTTTCTGCCTTCCTGCTCTGATTTTGGTACTGCCCCCCCTCGAAGGATGCCCCGAAATGGTATGACCTCTCCTCGAGAAAATAGGATGAAACAGGACGGATATACAGCCAAACGCAACCCCTTGGCCAGCTCGTCTCTGATTGGTGGCATGTGCCTATGGAAAGCACGCCTTCATTTCGAGGGTGGCAATGGGTGGGTTTGGTGTCATAGGTGTCCTTGTGGGTGGTGTACGGCTATGTGGGGCTCTGTGATTCAATTACCCGCAGCGGGAGACGAAATATATATCAGAGCAAAGCAGGAGAATATGTCAACTCAACCCAGCGGGTACAGTCGCGTACAGTTGGCTCCACCTAGCAATTATCCTGTCGCAGGCGGCGGCAGCAGCAGAATCGATTGTTTAATTCAATTATAATAATTGTGGCATTTAATGCATGCACATCATCAGCCAGACAGACAACAATGGCGGCCATGACACGTTAATTATGACAAGTGGGCGCCCAAATGGGTGGCCATAGGGATAAAAGTATGGCGCCCCCGGGGGGGCCTCACAAAATGGCGTCAGACGCAAGGACGCATAGTTGTGCGAATTATTTGCGGTTAACAGGGGTCAATTAAACTAAGGTTTTTCGGGGCTAATCGGATGTCCGGTGGATGCCAGCAGTAGAGAGATGGGTGCTAGAATCCGGAGAGAGCAGGACAACCGTATGCGCATGCAAATCTGGGGGGTGTGTTCATCGCGTATACTCTTATATTTGCGGGGGATTCCCCCGAATTGCCGCTCTAAGCGGGCACCGCAAACTGCAACTGGATTGTTGAACGGGGGTGGCGCAAGTTGAAGAACGGGGTTTTTATTTTTTTTTTGGTTCGTACTTGTATTTTCCGCAGGATGCAGGACAATATCGCTGGCTCGCTCGCACATGTCTGCTGGCAGCTCGTTTAGAGCAATTTGCTGGTTGATGTGCGGTGATTGCCGCAAACTCAACGCGACCGTCAACGAGCAAACAACATAAGCGCGCGCCCGGTCCAAGGACATATACATATATCCTGGCTCCTGGCTCCTGGCTCCAGTTTCCAGTCGCCACTCCACTCCTCCTTATCATCCGTCGCCTCCATCGAAATGGCAATGCTTAATGAGGCCAGCTTGAGTCCTGCGGACGCACATGCTCATGCCAGTGCCACCACGCCCACCTCGCACAGCAAGGCGGCCGGGATGGCCAGTGCCAGCACAATGCTGACCACAAAAACGCCGTTCTCCATCGAGCATATATTGTTTCAAAACCTAAATAGTGCCAGCCATAATAATAATCACAATAATAATAATAGTAACAACAGCATCACCGCCAACAGTAATGGCTATGTGCAAAAGAGTTGCAAAAGTTCGATGAAAAGTGCCAGGAGCAGCTTTGCCCACGACAATAATCCACAGAAACATCCGTCGCAACATTCGCATCCGCCGCAGTCACATCCGTCGGCATCCGCATCCGCATCCGCGACTGCAACAACGCGCGCAGCTTCGGGATATGGCAGCGAGGATTACGCCAAGTCCTTGCACAACACCCAACGGTTGGTTTTAATATCAATATGTTGCAAATTAAAAGTGAAATAATGTGGTAACTTTCCTAACTCAAAACCACAATAAGTATTAATCGACGATCATTAGGCCAAAACCTTACCAGTAGATTTTAAGGAATGGCCAAAGAAACCGCTAAAGTTTAAAACTATCGCTTCGAATCCATCCTTACAGTGAAATAATGCAAAATAAATAAGAGAACATCGAGATATAAAAGTTATTCATTGGAAAGGTCCATCAAATCTTTGAATTGAGTGTTTTTGTGTTTTATACTTGACCTTTATTCAGTAAAGTTATGATTTATATATTTAAAACAATTTAAGTAAAGAAAACTTAAATATTTCTTTAAAAACAAATATTACTTAAAACTTAAGTTCCTTTAATTTAGTGCGTTTTGTAATAACCAAAGAAGTTTTAAAAGATATATTCTTTTCATTTGTCGTTCAACTTGTTTAAAATTTATAACATTTCCTGGTCCGATAACTAATATTCTATCAATTAAATTGTAAGGAGTTTTTAGATCGGATACCAACGTCAAAAAAGGGAAAATAAAATATACCATTAAGTAACCAACTCTTAAACCCGTCGGTTTTTAGGTCTAACCATCATTCACGTCCCGGAGCTTCCCACTACAGCGGAGATCAGACTTCTCAGCAATTGGGATCAGCGTCAGGACAGCATCCGCCGGTACCAACGCCTCAGCCACAACCTCCTCCGCCCCTGAGTGGAGGATCTGGTGGATCGAATGGAGTATTATACCCAAATGCCCCGTATACCGATCACGGCTTCCTTCAAATGACCCTGGGCTATCTGTCCCCCTCGTCGGGGACCTACAAGTCCGTGGATCCCTATTTTCTATCACAAGGTGTGTATTTTTTGGTTAATAATATTTAATATTATATTAAACTATAATTATTTATTATTTTTTTCATTTTAAATCCAACGGTTATAGTTCTTAGACTCACTCACTGATTTTTAACAAATAAGTGCAAAGTGAACACATGTCGTATGAGTGATATTTGTAATCTTTAGAGCAGAGAATAAGTTAAGATTTAATCATATACATAAGAACTTGTCACTTGGTTTTAAAGTAAAAGGTATCTATCTATCAGTTATCTATTAGCAACTTGAACTGCGAAATTCCTTTGAAATTTATTAAAACCATATCTGATAGAACAAGCCATATCTTTTTTCGGTTCCTTCATTATAAAGGCAAGAAAAGTGTTGTTATTTTTGGTGCGGAAATTAGTAAGACAAATAGCCTCAGGAGTTGGTGTAAATGGCCATTATCACCGAAAGTTTCCATTTCTGCCAACTATAACAAAGTTAACGAATTTTTGGCCATCCGACCTTTCAGCCAGCCTTTTTGGGGGAGCGCCCTTCTTCGGAGCGCCAGGATGTGTGCCGGAATTGGCCCTCGGACTGGGAATGGGCGTGAATGCCCTGCGCCACTGCCGGCGGAGGAAGGCACGCACGGTGTTCAGTGACCCGCAGCTGTCCGGCCTGGAAAAGCGATTCGAGGGACAGCGATACCTTTCGACGCCGGAGCGCGTGGAACTGGCCACCGCCTTGGGACTCAGCGAGACCCAGGTGAAGACCTGGTTCCAGAACCGCCGCATGAAGCACAAAAAGCAGCTGCGCCGGCGCGACAACGCCAATGGTGAGTAATTCGGGTCAACAAAGTTAATAGAATAGCCTAATACCATCAGGGGAGAAAGTAAATTGGTTTCAATATTTTGATCTATTATATTTCAACAACTTTTAATAAATATTTTTTTTGTCGGAGTATTTACCTACTCTTATCAATTTATATTAATTTAAATTACATTAATTTTTTTCTTGTTTTAAAATAAAAGAATAAATATTTCCAGAAAGTTGAGAGTATTGTTTTTATTAAAAGAATAATATTCCTATATCCTTTTGAAATTTAATTATTTTCTGTGCCAAATTCAGCGACAAGTTCCTGCTTTACCTCAAATAATAAAGAATAAATAAAGAAGACAAAAGCCATCATGAATACAACTTGTCTGCGGTTTTAAAATTGCTCACAAAGCTCAAACAACTAGACTTGAAAATAGTTGAACTGAACAGACAAAAGAGTGTGAGTGAGGTTCTTTGCGGAACTTTTGGACTTTCAATTAGACCTTTTGGCTTTTAGCTGGCTCCTTGAGTTGCATAAACTTTTGTTCAAGTTTCTACACAAATCAAATTAGTTCTAAATTTTGTGGAAATTTCTTTGACTCGTCCATGCCGCAGAGCCCGTTGACTTCTCACGTAGCGAACTGGGAAAACAGCCGGGCGAGGCCACCTCCTCCTCCGGAGATTCCAAGCACGGCAAACTGAATCCCGGTTCCGGCGGCACGCCCACCCAGCCCACAAGTGAACAGCAGCAGCTGCAGATGTGCCTCATGCAGCAGGGATACTCCACGGATGACTACTCCGACCTGGAGGCGGATAGTGCCGACGAGGACAACTCCAGCGACGTGGACATCGTCGGCGATGCGAAACTCTACCAGTTAACATAGATAGTTCGATCGCGATAAGAACCTGAATCTTAAATTAGTAAAGTTTTTGGTAATTTAGTTGGGGAAATACAACCTATAAGTATTGCTTAAGCTATGAGTGGCAACTAATGATTATTTTATAAAGTTTAAGTTTGAAAAACTAACCACCAGTTCTCTTTATGTTTGAAAAACCACTAACCTGAATCAGAAACTCTTTTATATCTTTTTCTATAGATTAGAGAGCTTCAAATTATTTTATTATAGGCGTAATCAACCTTTACCACAACTGATACCACTACTACTACCACGAATCAAAAGATAGTTCCTTACAAATTGTCAAATTTAACTTCCGAGTTACTCACCATTATATTATTGTCTTGTTTTGAACAGAAGCCATCTATCTTGAGCAAAATTAAGCCTTTTTGAAAACTTTTTAGAACTTACATAGCTGACGAAGAAAAAATTTGAGTTGTATTTCCCCGGAATATTTAAATATTTAAATTGAAAGGAAACGCTGTGTAAATACTAACGAGTTCTTGAACGAGCCGCATTCTAGTCATGTATTAAGTCTTAAATCTAATCAAATTTAGTGATTGTATTCGAGAACTTCCATTTTAAGATATTTTATTTCCCTGCAACGTCTTATCCAGAACATAGTGCTTACAATAAACGAAACAGAGCAGAATTATGTGAATACTCGATACTAGAGTGTAACTTGGTCGGGGATTGCTTTCTTCCTTCCTCGCTGGGCAATCAAATCCAATTGACAACATAAAGTAACAACTAATATGGTTAAACATCAGGCATTTCAGAATGGGGTTGACGCCGACTGCCACGCCCTGCGCATGTCCATGTGGCCGTGGGTGGGCGGAATCACGAAAAGATTGGATTGAATTGGGGTGGATGGAAATGCACTTAACAATGGGAAAATAATTGCGGGTTTTCAGCCAGCCATTTTAGCGAGACACTCATTGTCAAGTGTGGGCGGTAAATGTTAAATGTTGCAAATTGATTGGTAATTATGGGTTAATAGGAATGCTCACGAAAAATTTACTATTGGACTGCAGTAAAATTTAAAAAATCTGTGAATGTATATTTTCCTGAGTTGTACATTCTCAAGAAGAGATTTCCGATAACAACTGATGCCCATTATTAATTTTAGTATTTTATTTCCTTTATGTATATTAGGATTATGCAGCAATACAACTGTAAAATCGGTTCTTGACGTCAAGAAGGCAAAGTGCAAATCTATTTCCTAATCTGCTTTCCAATAATTCAAAATGTAAGTACAAACTTCAACACTCATATTTTTAAAAAACACATTTATTTCTTACTTTGATAGTGTGTTTTGTTTTATGCTTAAATTGGTAGACACACTCTAATCAGACACAAATTAGCAAAATTCGAAATGAAATACAATCTGAGGTCGAAGCAATGACAAGGCGCAGTCGCTTTAGCCTCTGGCATTTTCCAAACGAATACAAATATATGTAGGTACTTTAATAAGTAGTACTTTAAGGCTTATCGTACTTATAATTGATAAGGCTAATACGAGAACGCTCTGCTGTGGTCGAGCCTCCCTTGATTATAATGAGTTGGTAATAAAAATCACACATGCCACTTAGTACCTAGAAACCATTGAATGTTTTTATTTGAGGGCTCTATTTAGTTGTATCACCTATAGATCGACTAAGAAAGAATGTGAAAATTCATAAGATACTTGTAGAATATTTTAAGCAAATACTTCTTGTTAAGGAAAGGGATTTTAATAAAGCTTATACATATCTCGTTAGGCACAAAAGAAATTGGTATGCTCCACTCTCTTTATTTTCGACTCCCTCTTAAGTTTTTTCAAACCATATGCTCCCCATCTGCACTCTCTTCCACTCCGACACTCTCTTTCCTATATACTTTTTCACTCTGTATGTATGTTATTTACATGCTATCAGTCGCAAACCAAACAAAAAGTAAGTGTCAGGAACAAGACCGAGTTTCCAATACTCTACCATTTAGATCCATAAACTTATACTTAAAATAAAATATTCCTATGATAATACATACTTTTTTATTATTCCATTTTTGTAATCGTTTCTTTTTTTTAGAAATCACATATAGTTTAGTTTTATTTATAGTACCCATTTATACTTTTAAAATATATTTGCCTGATTAATATTCATAGGATAAGGATTTCATAATAATGTATAACCTTACCCAACAAATGCGTATACCCTCTAAAAAGGGTGTGGCAGACAGTGACGTTTCGCTGGCTTTTTTCCGCTGTCGTCGTGGACGTGGACTAAAGCCAAAAAACAGTCTCTTTAGTTCAGCCGTCGACCGCGGTTCGTTGTTTTGTTTGCCAGTCTTCCCCCGTTTTGTTGTAAGTGAAAGTGCATTTCGGTCTGTTGGGTTCTTCGAAGCTCCTCAAATGTTTGGGGTCAACTGTAGTGTTAAGGACAAGTCTGAAAGTCATTCGGCTATCTTTCTTACAGATGAATGAAGGAGATATATGTATGGATCTATAGATACTACTACTTATACTCTATGCGTTCGTATGTATACAGCTAATCGGGGGCCACTTGGAGGCGTTCCAAAAATAAATAAGGGGGCACGTGTCGATGTATTAAATCGGCCGGGAGAAATATTATTTGCGGTTCCGGTTCTATACACTTTTCCATGATTTTTTGTAGAACAAACAGGTTATCAGCTAGTCAAAAACAAAATAACAACCAGACACCACAGCCACAAAAACAAACACGCATACCCAGAGTGACAAGTTTTTGATAGTGATATTTTATGCAACAAGCCCCCGAAAAAACCAGTGAAGATAGTGGTTGGCAGAAAGAGAGGTCACTGATTTGACCTTCCTATAGGAGCACAGACCTTTGGTTCTACTTAATTGGTAATTGTTTTTATTTTGATGGATCCCCACAGGAACCGCATCATTTAGAGAGCGTACATTTAACTAATAACCAATAATGGCGGCCAGTAACGGTGATTGTAAGTGAAGTTGTCTCCTGCTTTCTGCTCCTTGAATGTTGCCTGGCTCCTCCTTTCCCACTCACCCTCTATCTATAGTATACCCGCCTGCACTTACCCCAAATTGCAATGCGCCCAAAACTTGTTCCTCTGACCGGAAATATTGTTAACCTGTTGCTGCGCTCAATATTAAAACGATGCACAATCCCTTCTGTTTAAAAACCCGAACATTTTATATTTATTTGAAAATTATTATCATTTGGAGGTTAATCAATAAAAATGTTCTAAATTACAAGTATATTATGAATAATTTCAAAACAATAACAACATGAAATCGGTGAGATTGGAATATTAAAATATTAATCTTATCTTTTCTTGCTAGCTATTATTTGATCATAAAAATTACCTGTAAAAAATCTACAAAGAATATTTTTACTAGTAATGATATTAAAAATATATTTTTAATTAATCCCTAATCCTTGTGCTAATCCTATCCTTATCGTATCCAACCAAAGACATTTCTCCCAAATAATATATTTATTATAATTTTCTAAATAGCCAAAATGAGCCAGCAGGGGCCAGTTTTCGACTCCAATGCGATGACGCTTACGCGTTTCGTGTTGCAGGAGCAACGCAAGTTCAGAGAGGCCACCGGGGATCTGTCACAGCTGCTGAACTGCATCCAAACGGCGATCAAGGCTACTGCCTCAGCGGTCCGGAAGGCTGGAATAGCCAAGCTCCATGGCATTGCCGGTGACGTGAATGTCCAGGGCGAGGAAGTCAAGAAACTGGATGTGCTCTCCAACGAGCTGTTCATCAACATGCTGAAATCCTCCTACACCACCTGTCTGATGGTCTCCGAGGAGAACGAGAAGGTGATCGAGGTGGAAGTGGAGAAACAGGTATGGCTGCATATTAAATATTATACATCTAAACCGATCGATATGAAATTTGGTATGTGGGTGTGAATTGGAAAAGCAAAGGTTTTTGTCTATAGATCGGATATCTCTATCTTTCACGATTTGAAATATATCATATTTCATAGTTAATGATTGCTAATTTGTGTTCCTCTTCAGGGCAAATACATTGTGTGCTTCGATCCCCTGGACGGCTCCTCCAACATAGACTGCCTGGTGTCGATCGGTTCGATCTTCGCCATCTACCGCAAGAAGAGCGACGGTCCGCCAACCGTGGAGGATGCACTGCAGCCTGGCAACCAGTTGGTGGCCGCCGGCTATGCGCTCTACGGCTCAGCCACAGCCATTGTTTTGGGTCTGGGATCAGGAGTTAATTGTTTCACCTACGATCCGGCCATCGGAGAGTTCATCCTGACCGATCCGAACATGAGGGTTCCCGAAAAGGGCAAGATCTACTCCATTAACGAGGGCTACGCCAGCGACTGGGAGGCGGGCGTTTTCAACTATATTGCGGCCAAGAAGGATCCCGCCAAGGGAAAACCCTACGGAGCCCGCTATGTGGGTTCTATGGTCGCAGATGTCCATCGCACCATCAAGTACGGTGGCATCTTTATCTATCCGGCCACAAAATCCGCTCCAAGCGGAAAGCTCCGCCTGCTGTACGAGTGCAACCCCATGGCCTATCTGATCATTCAGGCCGGTGGACTGGCCAGTGATGGTAAGATCAGCATTCTGGACATTGTGCCCAAGAAGATTCACGAACGTAGTCCCATATTCCTGGGCTCCAAGGCCGATGTGGAGGAGGCGCTAAGCTACTTGAAGTGATTTCTCTAACTACTATGTATAATTTATGAATAAAGGACATTTACATTTTTGCTAAGAAATCCCAATACCAAGTAACTTAATTCCTAGTTAAAATTAAAAAAAAAAAAACTCTCCTCCGCCAATATTGAAATTCCAATGTATCTGGAAATTTCGAATGGTACCGTAAACTATTTGGTGCAAGATTCCTACCTGAATACTCGTTCACAGGACTAGCCAAGGACATCTTTGACTGGCGAGGGAAACATCCCCTTAAATATGCTATGTAGATTTGGTGTTATGCATTTGCAATCATAATAATTCCCAACAGGTTCTAGCTGCGTTCGAGTGAAGCCCCCTTTTTTGGTTTCAGTAGTTATCGCTTCTCGGCCTTATGGCTAAGATCAAAGTGTAGTATCTGTTCTTATCAGCTTAACATCTGATAGTTCCTCCATTGGAGGACAACAAATGTTAAACTGATTTTTGGAACCAGACGGAGTGCTAGGGGCTTGCTCCACCTCTGTCGCGGGTTGGCCCGGTATTGCAGTACCGCCGGGATTTCGGCCCAACTTAATAATACATTTGCAACTTAATAGTAAAGGTTTTTCGAAAATGAAAACCGGATACAAGAGCCGTTTAGGTGTCAAATCTTGATTGATCGTTAAGCTAAAATCGAACTAACCTTTTGAAAACAGTTAAGTACAAAAGTACTACTTTCGTATCGGAATTACATAAACTAGTAACATTAAGTAAACAAAGAATTTACCATTTTTTAAATATTTAATTTGAAAATAATCAATTCCTCCAATCAATAAAGGAGATTTACAACTAACAATATTGATGTCGCTACTTTACGCATAGCTTTAAAAATATACATATGTATGTATAGTAAGTTTCTAAAAGGCGTTGGCCTTGTGCTTTGGCACAAAGCTGAAGCCATCTGGCACTGGACCCAACAGCGACTCGCTAAGCTTAACCCAGTCAGCTGCGTTGCCGGAACTCATCAGGGTCTCCATTTCGTCACGTCCCCTGTATTTCTGGGGTCTAGCGTTGATCTTCTGCGGTGGAGACGTCTGCAGCGCCTCGGGTATGTAGCGGTACAAGAAGGACTGCCACTCGAGGAGGAATCGACGTGTGGTTTCCACACCCTTCGTGTCCGAGCCCCAGTGCTCCAGTCCATAGTTGCAGAACTTCTGCAGCATCTCGTAGCGTTGGCCGGACGAAGGAGACCAGGCTTGCTTCTCCTTGATCTCCTGGAATATCCAGGGTTTTATTAACGCTCCACGCCCAATCATCACGGAACTGACGTGCGGCGCCAGCGTCCTTCGCTCTACGTAATCCTCGTAGCTGAGTATATCGCCATTGCCGATCACCGGCATCCGCTTGGCCTTGGCGGCACACTCCTCGATGTACGTCCAGTTGGCGTGCTTGGTGTAGCGCTGCTCCCTGGATCGCCCGTGCAGAGTCACCGCCGAGGCGCCCCACTCCTCGACCAGCGGCAACAGTTCGTGCGCCACACTCTTGTCCGCATAGATGCCGGTGCGCATCTTCACGGTGAACGGCAGGCGATCCGACAAGGCGGCACAACTGCGCACGGTCAGCTCCAAGATGTTAGTCCGTCGCATCAGGGCGCTGCCGCCGCCCTGCTGGTAAATCAGATCTATCGGGCAGCCTATATTAAGATCGATGTAGTCCACCTGGGCCGTCTCTTGAATAACCTGCGCCGCCTGGTTAAGCATGTTGGGATTATTTCCGCACAGCTGGACCCCGAAAACGTCCTCGCTCTGGTGGCGCTTGGTCAGAGCCCACTCCTGACCCATGCCCTTGAGCAGGGGCTGTGCACAGGCCATCTCGCCGCAGGTGATGTCCGCACCAAACTCCTTGCAGATCCGCCGGAAGGGCAGGTTGCCCAACGTGGTGAGTGGAGACAGGACGAGTTTCTCGCGGAAATCAACGGCCGGCTTTTTGTCAGCATCTCTGCCGGCGGTGGAATCCTCAATTGCGCAACCAGTGGGCTTATCCTGTGTGCCCAGCTCCTTGGAATCCGTGTGCACCTCCTTCTCAAGTTTGTCGGTGGTGTAATTTGCTTGGTTTTCCTCAGCAGTTTCGCTCACTGTCTCTACGGACTGTCCCTGTTTTCCCTCCTTCTCCTGTTGCTCCTTTTGCTTTCGCTCATCTCTTAGTTTCTCTGCCAATTTAATGAGCTCCTTGCTTCGCTTAAAATCGTAGTCATGTTTTCGTAAGCGCACTTGAAGTTCTAAGAAAGAGATAATAATTAAATGTATAAGCATAAGAATCAATTATGGGTTTTGGTAACACACCCGAACTAACACCATTGCATGTGGTCGGAGGAGCCTTTTCGTCGTAGTCCTCCCTCTTGAGGTTCCTGCCCTGCTCATTCGTGTGCGCCTTGGCGAAGCGACAACTGACCCCGCGGGCACAATAGCCCTTGGTGGTGTACACATAGCACTCGGGCCCCAGATCCTCTCCCTTGGCGGCCAGGAAGGCATCCAAATCGTGGACATAGCGACAGTTGGCCAGGGAACACGGTTCTCCACCGGTTCCATCTATCAGCGAATGACACAGATGCGAGTATCGCTCGTCCTTGAAAACTGGACGATTCTGTGGGTATAGAATTTTTAATAATAATTATACCCGTATTATTAAAAACATTAACTAACTTTGTTTTGTCCACGCTTGCGCTCCTTTTTATCCCACTTCTTTTTTCCGCCGGCTTCGACTTTTTCCTCGCCATCCTCGCGTTTTCTTTTGTTTGTCTCGCTGTTTTCGGTTATAACAGCCTCACTGCCGCCATTGACTTCAGTTACCAGGTATCTGAGGGTTATATTAAGTAGGTTAATTAAACAATAATAGGCAAAGTAAAAGCACTTACTCTGGTTTTATATAGCAAATACCCGCTTCCATTGCACTGTAAACATTCGCACGTGTTGGTCTGCGTCTTCTTCTTTTTTGTTTTTATCAACCAGCTGTTCAATGCGGCCTGATATCGTTATCGATATTTACACAGTTATTGGGCGCGTTCAGCATAACAACATCAGTGATTAGATAAGTGATGCATATTTTATTTAATAAATCTATTAAATCATTTATTTAAATTATAGAAAAAGTCGCCATTAATTTAGAATTTTTAAAAATTCAGGCCACATGCTTTTTTGATAGCATTTTGTACCAATAACCATTAAAGAACATAACTTTCGATATAGAATATACATATGTATATGTATATATCACAGTGGACCAGTCACAGTCGCTGCCGAGCGCGCATCACTATTGTATAATGCCGCCCGTGCGATGGTGCAGCTGTTTAAATTCCTGTTGAAATCCACTAAATCTGTGAGAATTGGGATGTAATAACTGATTTCTGACTTGTTAAACAATTCCAATGCTTAGCCCGGCCGTGCCCACTTCCGGCCCAGTTTCTTGGACACCCTGCGCCTGGCGGTTCGCGGAGGACATGGCGGAAACGGGCTGCCCAAGTACGGAGGAGTCGGTGGGCAAGGCGGCTGCGTCTACTTGGTGGCCAAAGAGGGACTGACTCTCCGCAAGGTCGTCCAGGGAATGAAGGACAAGCGAGTGGCGGCTTCAAGCGGCGAGGATAGCAGCAAGGCGAGCATCTTTGGACGCCGTGGAGTCGATCAGAGGATAGAGGTGCCGGTGGGCGTTCAGGTGTACGACGACAAGCAGAAACTCATCGCCGATCTCGACGAGAACGAGGCCACCTGCATTGTGGCGGGCGGAGGAACCGGCGGATGCACAGCCACCAATTTCCTAGGGCGTCCCGGCGAGAATCGCACAGTGAATCTGGACCTTAAGCTCATAGCGGACGTAGGGCTGGTGGGATTCCCCAATGCTGGCAAGAGCACGCTCCTCAAGGCCGTCTCCAATGCCAAACCCAAGATTGCAGCCTATCCCTGTAAGTCTTTACACAAATCCTTCTAATTCAGTTTATCGTACTTCCCATCTTCCACAGTTACCACTATCCGGCCCCAGATTGGAACCATCGAGTACCGGGACCTGCGCTCCATAACTGTGGCCGATCTTCCTGGCCTCATCGAGGGAGCCCACGCGAATTTCGGCATGGGCCACAAGTTCCTCAAGCACATTGAACGCACCCGCCTGCTGCTCTTTATGGTGGACATTTTCGGCTTCCAGCTGAGTCCTCGGCATCCGCATCGCGATTGTGTAGCCAACGTATATGCCCTGAACAAGGAGCTGGAGCTCTACGATCCTTCACTGCTGGAGAAGCCCTGTGTCCTGCTGCTGAACAAAATGGACAAGGAGGGTGCCCACGAGATCCTCACCAGAGTTAAGCCGTTGATCGACGACTTGGCCAATGGGCTAGCACAGTGTCCCGAGGAACTGCGTCCAAAACAGGTGCTGAAATTTGAGAGCATTGTGCCCATATCGGCCATGAACTCCACAAAGGTCACGCAAGTTAAGTCGCAGCTGAGGAGGACGCTGGTGCGCCTGGCTGAGAAACAGTTTCTGGCGGATGAGGATCAGATCAAGGAGCAGCTAAAGCAGCGGGTGGGCCTGGTGGGTCCCAAAATTACATAGTTCTAAGTGCAAATAAATTTCCAGTCGTTTTGTGCAGTTTAAAGAAATTAAAATTAAAAAAACAGTGAAAACGGGTAGTTCTACTACTTCCTTCTGTTAATATGTAGATATTTTAAATACGAGTAGTAAAGCAGTTTAATAACTAAAAGAAGCTCTAAGAAAGGAATGATGTGCCTCTTTTATTTGTCCCGAAACCGAAAAAGGAAACCCAAGAAACATTCTTTAATTTAAAAAAAAATCCGAAAGCTCCCCATGCGATAGTTAAGCTTCCACATCGATATACCGCACGCACCTGCTATCGATAACTGGATGCAGTGGCTCCACCGCTAAGTGCGCCCAACAAACAGTTTGTTGTTGTGTCTCGCTGGACGTTTCGTTCGTCGCGCGTTCGGGAGCGAAAAGAAGCGTAAAATGGTCAATATCCAACCGCCGCCCCAGAGCCAATAAGATTTGCAATTGCCGAGCAGTTGCAGAGTGCCATGTGTGAATTGTGCCAGCGACAGGAGTTGGAAAATGCGAATGCCGCAGGACAATAGCAACAATGCCAGTTCGATACATACACACAGTCGAGGGCCGATGAAAAACTGGTATATAAAAGACGCCAAAAGCTTGCGGAAAAGAGAGCAAACGCGCCCTTAACTTGGCTGCAGGACAACAAAAAAGGCGATACAGGACCAGGCGACGCGATTCGAGGGGCAGGATAAACAGCAGGCAAACCGTCCGTGATGTCACAACAACACCCCCATCACGCCCACCCCCACCACTACGCCCACCACTATCCGCCCCCTGCGACGCCCATGTCCCTGCAGCAACAAACGCAGCAGCCGTCGCAACAGCAGCAGCAGCACGCCAATTGGTACTCACATGTTGCTTCCTACCCCACACCCCACTCGGCCTTCGGCCCCGCCCCCGCCCCCTCCTGCAAGGCCACCAGCAGCGGCAACAACAACATCATAGGAGGCGGAGGCTATGGGCCGGGGGGTGGCAACGCGCAGGGTTATTATGGCGCCGCTGGCGGTGGCCTCAATGTCAGTGGGGCGGCAGTGGGTGGTGGGCCGAGCTACGGCCTTGGGGCCAATACAGTGGCATATGCCCACAACCAACTGCTGCAGTACCAGCAGCAGCAACAACAGCAGCTACATCAGCAACTTCCACAGCATCTAAGCCAACAAAGGTCCTATATGGGCCACGATATCATGACCGGCAGCTATCCCTATATCAAAAGCGAACCCATGGAGGCCTTCCAGCAGCCCCCCAATCCCATGGCCCCGCCCCCGGCTCCAGAAGTATTAATAAAATGTGAGTTAGCTGTCAATAATTACAATACAATTTACGAAAAAACAGTAGTAATTTTATCCCGCCCTTAAATAAGGAAGTTATTTTTATGGTTTTTGTGTATACCTAAAAAGACATGCAGAGAACTTTTAAAAGTATGTTATTAAAAACATTTAAAGTTTAGAGTTAAATAAAATTACAGTTAGCCAGGAAAATCTATAAAATGAACTGCTAAATGTCATTATCAGATAGATACAGGCACAGAATGCACTTGCAAATGATTTAATAATCTCCATAAATAATATATTAAATGTATTAAAATAGTCCAGGAAATTCAGAAAAGTTGAGCGCAAAATCCGTTTTGGCCATAGAAACAGATACAGAATAAACACACCATGCCAAACTTAGTTGGGGCCATTTTCCTATAAGTAGCGTAATTTCAGCTCCATTTTGGCGTCGAATCAATAAAACGTTTGTTGAGTTTCGCTGAGGTTTGGCGCTTGTTTCGTTCGGATGGTTTTCGGATTCGGATTCGGTTCCATCGCTCGTCAACCTACGGCTCTGTATCTGTATCTCTGTATTCTGTTCGGTTCCGTACCGTACAATTTTGTTCTGTTTGCGCGTCTCTCGGTATGTGCGAAAGTACGGTTGTCAGTATGTATCCATTTAGCAAATGTATACTCGGATAGATGCTTTATACTACCGGCGTAACCTATTCAGTTCGATTCGTACGCACACATACCCGTCGTATATCCAATAAGTGTGCATATCATCTCCCCTTTTTCGTAGTTTTTGGAATGGGTTGTGGGGGACTGTCTTCCAAGTCGCATCTTATGTAACGTGCTCCCATAGACTAACCTACAAATTATTGGTTCCGCACCGTACGCCCTGCACTACCAATTTGGTGGGCGAGTGGGCGGGGCGGAATCCAGAGAGTAAAACAAATATTATTAGGTACGCACAAAATACAACGCCCGTCCAAAAACAATGATATGACTATAATTAATTATCTCAATGGTTTTTCATTTATGTATTGACATGATCCACGCAAAAACATATATCTGAATGATGCGAAAATCAAAGTTAATAATTGATAATAAACATGGAAAGAAACGAAAAGTTAATACATTTGTCTATTTAAGTGCTCTTATCTACTATTTGGTTAATCAATAAGTCCAAAATCATTGATTCTAAAATGCTTTTTGTACACATAGTTCAAATGTTCAAAGGCCAATTTGGTACCATAAATAATGTAAATAGGAAAAGTATCTGTTTGTCTGCAGAGCACTCCGTTATCTATCAGTTTTGTGTAGGCGCGATTCACTCTTATCAGCAGCCAAAGGGGAGTTCAAAATATAATTCGAAACCATAGAAACAAACAATGGGTACAGAATTTTTTATCTCTGCGCAGAGTTTATTAAAACTTGAACGATTGTAGAAAAATATATATTACAATGGATATAAAATAAATAAATAAAGGAATAAGTTCTACAAAATGTTTATTTTTCTTTAGCGGAACCCATTGACGAACATTCCTACAAGTCCAACTATATAGACGACAACACTCCATTTGCGGACTTCAGCAAGTTCAGCGAATTCAGCGAGGACATGTTGAGTCCCAAAGTGGAACTGACCGTCAAGGATGAGTCCTACGGAAGGGTGAGTGTAAAAGCCTTGGTCAGACAAATCATCTAAATTTGAAATTCTTCCTTTTTAGAATACCAACAGTTTTCTGCGCCGCAAACAGCAATCGGACCGGAGTGCCGAAAGCCTGCCCATCTGCCAGCGCTGCAAGGAGGTCTTCTTCAAGAAGCAGGCCTATCTGCGGCACGTGGCCGAGAGCAATTGCGGGATGCAGGAGTACGACTTCAAGTGCAACACCTGCCCCATGTCCTTTATGACCACCGAGGAGCTGCAGCGGCACAAGCAACAGCACCGAGCAGACAGGTTCTTCTGCCACAAGTACTGCGGAAAGCACTTCGACACGATCGCCGAGTGCGAGGCGCACGAGTACATGCAGCACGAATACGATAGCTTTGTCTGCAATGTAGGAGGCTTACTCTTTAGATTGTCTGGAACCCCTGTTTCATTGACTGTCCGTTTTGCAGATATGTTCTGGGACCTTCGCTACCCGTGAGCAGCTATACGCCCACCTGCCGCAACACAAGTTCCAGCAGCGCTTCGACTGTCCCATCTGCCGCTTGTGGTATCAGACGGCTCTCGAGCTCCACGAACACCGTTTGGCCGCACCCTACTTCTGCGGCAAGTATTACACGGGGGGACAGACATCCACGGCCTCGCACTCGCAGCAGCAGCACCAGACGAACTACAAGCTACAGGATTGCCATATGGCGACCATTGAAAGTAAGTTTAAGGGCAAGGAGTTACACAAGGCGATATAAATGTCCTACATGTCTTTAAATTCTTTGCTATGAGCATACAGTAGGGATTCTTCTGAATTCCAAATCTAAATACATTTTCATGACACAAACAGATAACCACGTGACCTCTGAAAGATTTCATTTTAGAAGAGAAATGTATTTATGAGGGTCTGGATCGGATCGTTCTTTAATTGACATTTATATACAGGCATACTTAAACCTATAAAGTACAAAAAAAGGGGTTAATGATATTGTTACTTATACACATGCTTATTGCTATAAACAAGCTTTTCTAACGCATTATTTGTCCTTTTCACAGTGCCCACCGCCCCGCACCACAAACCGAACCCATCCAGCTCGTCCTTGCCGGCCACGGCTGCCCTAAATTCACTCCTGCAGCAGCGTCAGGCAAACGCCGATGGAGCAGCCATGTTTGCGGCTTCTGCACTTAAGAACGAGGTAAATGTGAAGCTGGAGCGAAGCTTTAGCAACTCGACCAGCGAGTCATCCTACAGCGTTCAGGAGAGTAGCTACAATAATGCCTATGGAAGTGATAGCTCAATCCACGGAGGTGCGATCGCTGGACCACAGGCACACTCATCGACACTGGACGACTCCGAGGACGCTTTGTGCTGTGTGCCACTGTGCGGAGTGCGGAAAAGCACCAGCCCCACGCTGCAGTTCTTCACGTTCCCCAAGGACGAGAAGTACCTCAACCAGTGGCTACACAATCTCAAGATGTTTCACATACCCGCCGCCAGCTACGCCAATTTCCGCATCTGCAGCATGCACTTCCCGAAGCGCTGTATTAACCGCTATTCGTTGTGCTATTGGGCAGTGCCCACCTTCAACCTGGGTCACGACGACGTGGCGAATCTCTATCAAAACCGGGAGCTGACCAACACCTTCACAACCGGCGAGGTAGCCCGTTGCAGCATGCCGCACTGCACCAGTCAACGGGGCGAGAGCAACTTAAAGTTCTATAATTTTCCCAAGGACATCAAGAGCCTCATCAAGTGGTGCCAGAACGCACGACTTCCCGTTCAGGCGAAGGAGCCGCGTCACTTCTGCAGCCGCCACTTTGAGGAGCGTTGCATCGGCAAGTTCCGGCTGAAGCCTTGGGCGGTACCCACTTTACATCTGGGTGCCCAATATGGCAAGATCCACGACAACCCGAAGAATCTGTACGTGGAGGAGAAGCGCTGCTGCCTCAACTTCTGCCGCCGGAGCCGATCCTCTGACTTCAATATGTCGCTATATCGTTTTCCTAGAGATGAGGTACTTTTGAGACGCTGGTGCTACAATCTGCGCCTGGATCCGGGGGTGTATCGCGGGAAGAATCACAAAATATGTAGCGCGCACTTTATTAAAGAGGCCTTGGGTCTGCGGAAGCTATCACCGGGTAAGCCTAAATCGAAATATTAATATCGAAAAAGCAATTAATTCATTATTATTTGCAGGTGCTGTCCCCACGCTTCACCTAGGTCACACTGACACCTTCAACATCTATGAGAACGAATTGTGGCCGCCGCCAACGCCCTCCACCTCTCACAGCGGTGGCCTCCAGCAGCATCAGGCGCAGCATCACCACTCGCAACACACTTTGCAGCAGCAGCTGCACAGCAAATCGTATCAGCGCCACTCGGCGGCATCTACATCGTCCTCGGCCAGTTCGGCGACCTCTCACTACGTTGATCCGGAGCTGAGCTCCTCTTACCTGGCTATGGGTGCAGGTGGACCCTCGGCCATGAACGTCAGCGACAGCATGGACATCTGCTGTGTGCCCAGTTGCGAGAGCAAGCGACACAACAACGAGAACATCACATTCCACACCATACCGCGCCGACCGGAGCAGATGCGCAAGTGGTGCCACAACCTGAAAATACCAGAGGAAAAGATGCACAAGGGCATGCGGATCTGCAGTCTGCACTTCGAGTCTTACTGCATCGGCGGTTGTATGCGTCCGTTTGCAGTGCCCACGCTTAATTTGGGCCACGATGAGGACGATATTCATCGGAATCCGGACGTGATTAAGAAGCTTAATATCCGGGAAACTTGCTGCGTTTCCGTATGCAAACGGAATCGAGACAGGGACCATGCCAACCTGCATCGCTTCCCAAGTAATGTGTCGCTGCTGACCAAGTGGTGCGGCAATCTCCAGCGGCCTGTTCCGGATGGCAGTAAACTATTTAACGACGCTATCTGTGAAGTGCACTTTGAGGATCGATGCCTGCGCAACAAAAGGCTGGAGAAGTGGGCGGTGCCCACACTGTTACTGGGCCATGAAAACATCGCCTATCCGCTTCCCACACCGGAACAGGTCACCGAGTTCTATGCGCGACCCACTGCGCCCAACAATGGCGAGGAACAGGGCGAGTGCTGCGTGGAGACCTGCAAGAGAAATCCCAGTGTGGACGACATCAAGCTTTATCGGCCGCCGGAGGAGGCTTCCGTGTTGGCCAAGTGGGCGCACAACCTGCAAACAGAGGCTGGTAAGCTGACGAGCATGAGGATTTGTAATCTTCACTTCGAGGCACACTGCATCGGCAAACGGATGCGACCATGGGCGATACCCACACTTAATCTGGCCGGAAACATTGAGAATCTCTATGAGAATCCAGAGCATTCGATGCTGTACAAGCGTCGAACCCACACGAAAACCAAGCTGCCGGCTTCCGTCAAGCCCACTTGGGTGCCCAGGTGCTGTCTTCCACATTGCCGCAAGGTTCGAGCTCTGCACAACGTTCAGCTTTATCGCTTCCCCAAGCTCAATCGCTCCACTCTGGCCAAGTGGGCGCATAATCTGCAGGTTCCCATGGTCGGCAGTGCCCAACGCCGGCTGTGCTCGGCTCATTTTGAACCACATGTGCTGAGCAAGAAGTGTCCGGTGCCGCTGGCGGTACCCACGCTAGACTTGAACTCTCCGGCCGGCTTAAAGATCTACCAAAATCCGGCCAAGCTAAAGGCCAGCAAGCTATGCCTGCAGCGCGTGTGCATAGTCGAAAGTTGCCGTAAGACGCGGGCGCAGGGCGTCCAGCTCTTCCGGCTGCCACATAGTCCCACGCAGCTGCGCAAGTGGATGCACAACATCAAGACGCGTCCGAGGGCGGCGATGAGGGCTCAATACCGGGTATGTTCCCGCCACTTTGAGACACACTCGTTCAATGGCAGGAGACTAAGCGCTGGCGCCATTCCCACCCTGGAATTGGGTCACGACGACGAGGACATCTATCCCAACGAAGCGCAGGCATTTGCGGACGAGCACTGCGTGGTGGAGGGCTGCGAGGCATCTAAGGAACAGGCGGAGGTGCGACTTTTCCGCTTTCCCACAGAAGACGACGATATGCTGTGGAAATGGTGCAACAACCTTAAGATGAACCCCGTGGATTGCACCGGAGTACGCATATGCAACAAACACTTCGAGGCGGACTGCATCGGACCCAAGCACCTGTACAAGTGGGCTATACCCACGCAGGAACTGGGCCACGACGACGCCCAGATCGAGCTGATTCCGAATCCCAAGCCAGAGGACCGGTATGTGGATCCGGTGTTCAAGTGCATCGTCCCCACTTGTGGAAAGACGCGCCGTTTCGACGAGGTGCAGATGAACAGCTTCCCGAAGGACCCGAATCTCTTTCAGCGTTGGCAGCATAACCTGCGGCTGGAACACCTCAACTTCCTGGAACGCGAACGTTACAAGATCTGCAATGCCCACTTCGAGGACATCTGTATTGGCAAGACACGCTTGAACATAGGCTCGATCCCTACTCTTGAGCTGGGTCACGACGAGACGGAGGATCTGTTCCAGGTGAATCCGGCGGAACTGCAGAGCAACCTTTTCGGACGGCAGCGGCGAGTACACGAGGAGTCTGGCGGGATAAGCATCAAGCAAGAGGTCTCCGAGTCGGAAGACGTCAAGCCGGATTTGACAACCATGCACGAAGCCACAGAATCGAGGACTAGACAGGTGAGTTCCCCATCAGCAGTAGGAATTCCTATACAATACTGACTTCTTTATGTTATAGGTCAAATTCAAGAAAACGGTATCCGATCTAAAGTGTTGTGTGCACAGTTGTGGACGCAGTCGTCTGGAGCACGGAGCACGACTCTTTCCGTTTCCAACCGGCAAGCAGCAACACCTCAAGTGGCGTCACAACCTGCGCCTGGAACCCGACGAGGTGGACCGGTCGACACGGGTCTGCAGTGCCCACTTTAACCGGCGCTGCATTGACGGCAAGCAACTAAGGAGTTGGGCAATGCCCACGCAACAACTGGGCCACCAGGAGCAGCCGATCTACGAGAATCCAAAGAACATACCGGGATTCTTCACGCCCACCTGCGCTCTGGGTCATTGCCGCAAACGTCGGAGCATAGACAACGATCTGCGAACCTACCGATATCCAAGAAGTGAGGATCTACTGGAGAAATGGCGGGCGAATCTTCGGCTGACTCCGGATCAGTGTCGCGGCAGGATTTGTGCGGATCACTTTGAAGCCCAGGTTCGGGGCAAACTAAAGCTGAAGACTGGAGCGGTGCCCACTTTAAAACTGGGCCACGATGAGGGCTTAGTCTTCGACAATGAGGCTATTAAGGTTGGAGTGACCGAGGATGAGGAAGGCAGCTCGGAGTTGCCGCGACTGAAACCCAAAAGGGAGCTAATCGACGAGGAGGAAGAAGACGTGGAGGCTGAGGAGGAGCACAATGACCAGGATAATGAGGATGAAGATGAGAAGGGCGACCACTATTTTGATCCACTTGAATTGGTCGAGACCTTTGCCGAACATCCGAGCGATGACGAAGCCGAATATTGTGGGGATGAAGAGGATGATCTAGACGAAGAAGAGAACATGGTGGAAATGGATCACTTCCTGCCGGACGCGCCACCCATTCCTCCAACTGTCCCTATGCGTCGCGAAAAGCCCGCCAACAATGTGACTCCCATTTGTTGCCTAAAGCACTGCAGAAAGGAGCGCACTGCCTTTCACCTCCTCAGCACTTTTGGTTTTCCCAAGGACCGCCAGTTGCTGCTCAAGTGGTGCGCCAATCTCCTCCTGGATCCGGATGACTGCATCGGCCGGGTTTGCATTGAACACTTCCAGCCGGAGGTTCTCGGTACCCGAAAGCTCAAGCAGAATGCGGTACCCACTCTCAATGTGGGCCACAATGAGCCACTCAGATACTCGTGTAACGGAATGGATCGGGACCAGGAGCAATCACAGCCACAGCATTCGGTTTTTCGGCTTTGGAGCCTAAAACACTGCCGCAAGAGGAAGCTAACAGAGCCGCCGGATATTCGACCAAGCAAGTGGAGTGCGGCGGAAGTGCAGATGATGCAGAGGTTGAAGATGGAGATTCAGATAGAGAGGGAGATCAAAGTGGAGATGCAGATGGAGAGGGAATTAAAGACGTCGGCGAAGACTCTAACGAGGAATCCGAGGGAGAGTAAGCCGGAAAGATGTTGCATCAGCACCTGCTCAAATGAGGATGTTAAGCAATTACTTCCAATGCCTGATGAGCGAAATCTCTTAAGAAAATGGCAGCATAACCTGAAGCTTTCTATGGACACGGTTTTCAGGGATATTCGGGTATGTGTGGAGCATTTTGAGGCGGAAGTTGTGGAAAACGGAAAGCCATCAGAGCAAGCAGTTCCCACCTTAAAACTGGAACAAAACAGTTATAACATCTACAGAAACAACGGTGCGTGTCTGGTTATCGACTGCGGAAACTCTTCGTCGAGCTTGGTGGACTTGCCTCAAAATATGGTTATAAGAGACTCCTGGATGTCCCACCTAAATCTGCCTCTCAGCATTGATGGTCTCCTATGTAATCTACACTTTATGGGCCTTTATGACGAGGTGGGGTTGCCCAAGGTTCTGGCCGCACAAGACTTGGAGGACTTGCAGTGGTGTGCCGACGAAATGAAATGCGCTGTGCCTGGATGCTCCTCCAAAAATGCCAAAGATCTTAAGCTTACCCAGCTTCCAGAGCAGGAGGTGACGCTTTTCAAATGGCTACATAACTCTAAGATGGCCTACGAGCATTCTAGGCATAAAAGCTATCGCATCTGTCTGCTCCACTTTGAGCCAACGGTCCTAGAGTCGGATTTCCCGAAACCTTGGGCTATACCCACCTTGCATCTGAACCATGAGGACAAGATTCATTTGAATCCCAGTCAGCAAGGTCAAGAGTCACGCAGTATAACTCCCAATAGCAATTGTAGGCTAACTCCTCTAAGAATTAAGACCGATCTCGCCTCCTTGAGCAGTCCCTGCGGGAGTGCAAGTCCCAGTCCTCGAGGCAGGATTAGGATATGTTGCATTCCCACATGCGGACAGTTTGGAAATAGCCAAATACGGCTCTATCGCTTCCCCTCCGAAGAGCAAGCCTTGCTCCGGTGGCTGGTAAACACCAATCAGCAACCTCGCCTTGTGGATCCCGCGGAGCTTTATGTGTGCCAGTCCCACTTCGAGCCCGATGCCATATGTAAGAAGCAACTTCGCAGCTGGGCAGAGCCCACCTTGAACTTGGGCCACGACGGCTATGTCATCCCCAATGCCAGGCACAATGGGAACATCGCCGACGGCCAGGACACTGAGCAGGCGATGACGTTTATCCGAGAACGCTATTGCTCAGTGCTGTCCTGCTTCCAAGCTGAAGGCAATGGAATACGGCTCTATGAGTATCCCAAGGATATGGCAACGATACGGAAGTGGGCAGCCGCCTGCAGACATCGCTCCATGCAGGCCAGCAGCCATGGATTCAAGGTGTGCCAGTCTCATTTTGCGCCGGAATGCTTCGATCCGGACACTTTGGATTTGATTGAAGGTTCGATTCCCACTCTGGAGTTGACAAGAGATGACATGGAAAAGCACTGCCTGGTGCCTGGATGTGTTAAGGATGCGACTGGAGACCGTCTGCGTTACTACAAGGTGCCAAAGAACGCTGCTCAACTGGATGCTTGGAGCAACAATCTGAAAATCAATTCCATTGAGCTTGTTCAGGGAGAACAGTTCATCTGCGAGCGCCACTTCGAGTCCTTTTGCTTCGGTGCCTACAAGGGCTTGCGTCCGGGTGCGCTTCCAACTCTTTTGCTTGGTAATGACAAGGAGGTTGAGATGTTGCCCAATCCCGCAAATCTCTGTCAGAGCAAAACGGAGGTTTGCTGTGCGCCCGGATGCGGACGTATTTGGCAGCTTGGAGACCTTCCGTTCAGTGGATTTCCCAAAGTATTCGTGTTGGCCGATAAATGGATGTTTAACCTACGCCTGAGAGTTGCCAAGGAGCAGCTATGCAGGCTGAAAGTCTGCAGTGCGCACTTTGAGCCCTCTCTCTTCGACAAAAGTGGACTAATCTCGGGATCGATACCCACCCTGGAACTGGGGCATTCCTCGCCGGACATTTTCCAGACAGACCCGCAAAATCTGGGAAAAAGCTTAAAGCTTTTTAAGCGAGACCTAACGCCGGAGGTTAATTGCTGTTATCCTGAGTGCAAGGAACTGTCCAAGAACCTGTCTTACAAGCTGCCCCATGAGGAGCCCCTCAGACGGGCTTGGCTTCGCCATTTGGACATCGAAGAGCCGTCGAATGGTGTCGGCCAGCTTTGCCCGTTGCATTACGTTATTCTTTATCAGCTGAGTGTGAAAAGTTTTCCCGAGCACGTTCCAAATCGATTCCTCGAGGATAATTACCATTCTGCTCGGAGCAACCGGCGCGTGAGAATCGTTAGTTGCGCAGTCAAAGGTTGTGAAATGATCAGGCCCCGGGACAAGGTTCTTTTGCACGGGTTGCCGCAAAGAAGAGACATCCTGAAGATGTGGGTGGAAAATGGCCAACTGGAGATTACGGAGCAGCAGCAGCAATACATGCTCAAGGTGTGTCGCAATCACTTTGAGTCACGCTGTACGTTTGACGACCGGAGGCTGCATCCATGGAGCGTTCCCACTCTCCTCTTACCAGCAAGCCCCGTGCATCAGATTCCCACCAAAGAGGAGTGGCAGGAGATGACGCTTAAACTTACCCAGGAAGCCGGGACAATCAAACGGGAGATCGAGGAGGAGTTGCAAGAGGAGGAAATGTGTGATAACTCCATGTTGGAACCCATTGTACGAATGGAGCATTTGGAGTCCGAGGAGGAAGACTCAGAGATGCAGGCCCTGGAGGTGCTCCTTGAGGTCGGCCACGTTGAACGGATGGACAGCTACGAGAAGGTGGACAAATCCTATACTACCGACCACGCCATCTACCAACCTACTGGGATTCGTAATCAGTACAATGCCAATCACTGCGCCGTCGAGGGATGCCAGGTGACCGTTGAGGACGTGGACGGGACCATCAAGCTGCACAGGTTCCCCGCATCCTCGGAGTCCGCTAGAAAGTGGATGCACAACACCCAAGTTGACATGGACGAGAAGTTCTGGTGGCGCTATCGCATTTGCAGTTACCATTTCGACCAGGAGTGCTTCCAAAGCGCCAGGATAAAGAAGGGGGCGATGCCGACGCTTCTCTTGGGACCAAAGAGACCGGACCAACTGTTCGAGAATGAATTCGCCCTACAGGAGTCAGAAGATCTACCTTTGCTCTTACCAGCAGATGCACTTCCAAGGGAGCAAAAGGAGGCGTCAGTTCGAGAGGTAACCAAATTATGCCTACCGCAGCCGGCTCCGCCTCAAAAGTCCAGCAAGTTTTGTCAGATTGAGGGATGTATGAATCACCTGACCACTGAAAACATGACGCTGCACAAGTTTCCTCATTCCGAGGACATGTGCCTCAAGTGGCAACACAACACGCAGGTGCCATTCGACCCCTTCCACCGATGGCGCTATCGCATCTGCAGTGCCCACTTTCACCCGGTGTGCCTGCTGAACATGCGACTAGTCCACGGCAGTGTACCGACCTTGAAACTGGGAAGCAAGGCTCCCGCCGAGCTCTTTGACAACGACTTCGAGGCCATTAACCTAAGACTTGACAAGAGGTCGAGCTTAGAGTCAAGCACCGTGCAGATCAAGGAGGAAAGGGAGGAAGATGAGGATGCTATGTGGTTCCTGGAGCCGGAGTTGCAGCTGCACGAGGACCAAGAGGAGGAGGACACGGCAGCGGTGCCAGTGTCCTTTAGCCAGTCAAACTGGAAAAGCCAGCTGCGTCTGCCCGTAAAGCAAGAGAAGGTTACCTACAACCAAGTGAAGTCCGGATACGATAAGTGCTCGCTGGCCCATTGTCAGCGGCAGAGATCTCAGCACGGCGTTCACATCTACAAGTTTCCAAAATCAAGGCGCCAACAGGAGCGTTGGGTGCACAACCTCCGCATCCGTTACGATGAGCGGCGGCCCTGGAAGTTTATGATCTGCAGCGTGCATTTCGAGCCGCACTGCATTAGCCTAAGGAAGCTACGCCCCTGGGCAGTACCCACGCTGGAACTGGGCGACAATGTGCCGGAGAAGATCTTTACAAACGAACAGTGCCAGGAGCTCAACACTGATCGCAGCGAGGCTGAGAGCGACGGCGACGAGGAGGATGGCCTACAGGAGGACGAGGAGGAGGAGGATGAGTGCGACGAGGACGTGGAGCCGGAGGTTCGCATCAAGCGAGAGCGACGATCCAAGCTCGATCCCTGGCCGCCTGGCATCGTTCCGCCTTGGAAGGTCAAGCAGTGCTGCCTCCCATACTGCCGCGCCTTTCGTGGCGAGGGCATCAAGCTGTTCCGGCTGCCAAACAACCGCACCTCGATCCGCAACTGGGAGCTGGCGACGGGCATGCTGTTTAAGGAGTCACAGCGGAATACACGTCTGATCTGCAGCCGTCACTTCGAGCCCGAGTTGATTGGGGTTAGGCGCCTCATGCGCAACGCAATCCCTACGAGGCACTTGAATCCCCAAGGAGTCTTGCAAGAAGCTAAGAAAAAGCCGGAGCCACCCGTCCCCATCGCAACCTGTTGCATGGCTGACTGCCATCACAATGGAAATGTCAAGCTGCACAAGTTTCCCAGTGGTAAGTTATGCTTTTAGCTCAAGTGGAATCCAGGGGTATAACTAAAAATGTTTGTTCTGAAAGATCCCACACTGCTAAGACAGTGGTGCCAAGCACTCAGGCTTACGGATACACAGAGATACCGGGGAAAACATATCTGCTCGGTCCACCTTCCCACCGACAAGACGATAAGCTGCGTTATCTGCGGAGTGGACAACGTCCAGCTGCCGATGCTGGACTTTCCGGAGCAGCGCAATCAGCGCGCCAAGTGGTGCTACAATCTCAAGATCGAGGCCATACCAAAGTGGGACCATTCCAAGCACATCTGCTGTCGTCACTTCGAGACGCATTGCTTTTTGCAGCCGGGTGAGCTGCGCTCAGGTGCGATTCCCACGCTGCATCTGAACCACGACGACACGAACATCTTCCTAAGCGACTACGCCACTGGTCCGACCAGCAATCGGATCAAAGACGAGCCGCTGGACAACGACAACGAGATGCTGCTGGTTTAGTCAACCCACAAGGAATCATTTTAGTCTAGTTTTAGCTGTACCATTTTATAGACCTTTTTGTACATTCATTGTACCAATGCCACATCACGTCTTCTAGTTTTACCATGTAGTCTCTACCGGTGATTTTAATGCGTTATTAATTCGTAAGTGGCCCAAGGAGAATATGCCATACAAAGAAAGAAAACAACACACAATGTTCCTTAAGTTTTTGTTTTTAACTTTTATACATACGTACTTTAACTGTGAAAGAAATGTGTTTTAGTTTCCATGATACCTATATATTAACTATAGATACATACATACTATGTAATATCCTTGAGCGTATATGTGTAGACATGTAGATGTCCCAATAATAGTTGGAGGTTTTCTAAATATACATATTAATGAAACTGAAGCTAATTCATATCCTTTTTTCTGGGGGTTTTTAGAGTCGATGATAAACAGCAAGTTATAAAAGTAATTAATGAAATCGTTTACTTTAGAAAGCTAAACTAATATTTCCAGTTTTCATTTTCTAACATTTCCTTCTGATTTAAATTTTGAATTCAGCGGGGTTTTCGTAGGATATACACATCCGGTAGTACTCATCGTGAAATTCATCGCATAAAAGAGATAATCGAGTTGGCAGGGCAAACAGCTGACTATAATAATATAATAGCAATAATTTATTAAAGAAAATCTGGAAAAAATCTAGAATTATACTCTCTGAACTTCTTTAAAGAGATTTATAATGAATCTGGAACAGAATCAAGAACCGTGTATGGTTAAATCCTATACTATGGGAACAACATAAAAAAACAACAGGATGATGGCTCAGAACTTTAAAATTGAACTAGAGGAGGAGGAGATCCTTGTAAACATGGACCCTCTGACAGAAGAGGAATCCCAATCAGACGAGGATATGGATCTATTTGTGGATATCGTAGTTAAAGAGGAGCCCAGAATGGCGGATGAAATTCCATCGGACTATGAGCAAAATGATAACGATGCAGGATTTTCGGGCATAATGCCCACGAGCGAATTTAAATATGTTTCGGGATTCCGTAAAAACTCTAAATTGCTGTTTTTGCCCAATGTCCGACAGTTGTTCAAGATCAAAAGTAAGACCGAGACCGCTTCGCGTTATGTTTGCTATGTTGATAACTGCCACGCTTCTGTCAAAGTGTCAAAAAACATATGCACTCAGCTCAACAATAGCCGCCACAATCATGAACCTCCAGAAGAATTAATCAAAAAATTTAACCTTCTCAATGCTGTTAAGGACCATTGCGAAAAAAGCCTCAAAAGGAAAGGTATAAGGGAAATTTTTGAAGAAGAGTGCCAGAAAGCTGGGGAATCTGCATCTCTGGTGAATTTCCCAAAGATTAAAAGGCAACTTTTTAAAATACGTAGTCAAGGCATAAAAAGGAACCCAACATCTCCAATCGAAACAAAATTGCTATTCGAAAACAAAGATTTCCTGGCTGAATATGGCATATCTAAGCATAACCAAAGGACATTCTATCGGCAAACAATTTTGGAAGATCATTTTGCGTATACTATATTTCTATCACCGAGCATTTCAGAAATAATAAAAAACAATCCAGGCGAACGGGATTATTCGATTGATGGAAACTTTAGCATTGTACCATCATGTGGATACAAAAAACTAATTGTTGTCCATTTTCATTTTGATGATCATGTAGGTAAATGGTATTTGCTTTGTGACCATATTGTAAAACTGAATTCTCTTTTAAGACTTATCCATTCATTTATATTTTGCTGTCAAGAAAGTCGAGAGAGGCCTATGAACATCTTTTTGGTTTTATAAACCAAAACATTTTTCAATTTGAAGCCGCCAGTTTTAACACTGATTACGAATTGGACCTTCGTATGGCGTTAACAGCAATATTTCCAAATGCCACTCTAAGGAGTTGCTGGTTTCATTATTGTCAAGCCCTAAGGCGAAAGAGTTTTAAAATAAAAACCTTAGGATATACGCTAAAAAGAAATGTTGACTGCCACAACTGGTACCGAAAGTTTCAATGGGTAGCATTGCTTGATCCAAAACGCATAGAAGAAATGCTGGTGACTCTAAAATCTGAACTTCATAATTTGCCAAGGGTTAACCATGAAGTACTTCAAAGGTTTATGACATGTTTTGAAGAGGAATTTATTATTAGGGTGAGCCAACAAACCAACACTGCAAAAAGTAATAAGAATAAAAGAATAAACTGTTCTTAAAATTTTTAGATCACCCCTCAAGAATTTACTGACCATCGTCAAAACATGACGACAACAATTTCTTTGGAATCCTTTAATACATCGCTTGGACGAAAACTACCAAAACACTGTAGTTTTCCAAAATTTCTGGAAGTGATTCGAGATGAGGATCTTAGTGCGTCAACTACTCTGAGTACCACTAGTCAAGGACTTCTGTCTGCTTCTACCAAAAAACGCAGTAAACAACGGATTAGGGAAAGACGACTTCAGACATTAGTCGATCTGCTAAATGAGCAGAAAATATCAATTGATGATTTCTTCAAGTCTGTACTCGATAAGGAAATCAAGCTATTGGAATGGGACTCCAGTCCTGAAACCAGCGATTCGGATTCCGAGACTGGGCAAAATGATGAGATGAGTGATGAAGCCAAACCTAAGCTTACCCAATCGACAGCCGTCCTAAAGTGCATCATATGTAAGGATAATCAACGGGATGTAGCCCTAATACCATGTAGCCATTTTAAAATATGTGAAAATTGTTGGGCTGACATTAGTAACCAGGCTGAAATCAATAACTCATCAATGCTCTGCCCGTATTGCAGCCAAGTAGTTGTAAGCCACCTTAAAATAATACAATAAAAATCAATCAGTTTGGTTATACTTCTTTTAAACGTTTTAATATTTGAGTAAAAGCCTTAGTTTCATATTTACAATTTTGAAAACGGCGGGTTTCATCGGTTCTGTATCTATCGATATAACAAGTTGGCAGGGGAAGCACCCAGCTGATTTTACTATCGACGGTTTCGGTGCCTCAAAATCAAAGTTAATTTGGTGGTTTACTACGTCGTATTTTATTAAAAACTAACAAAAAGGTAATATATTAATAGCTCTAAATATATTTGAAATAAAAGTGTATACCTGTCAGCTTTATAGAGTTCATCGGAATCAAGTCGCCGCCCATGAATTCACTACCGATAGTATTAGTAATTCAGTACTAGAACCCAGGACTTTAAAATGGAAGAGGTTCAGGTGAAGCAGGAGCTGGAGTCAGACGACGACGTAGAGGAGATCAAAATTAAGGCGGAACCTCTAATGGAAGAGGAACTCCAGTCAGACCAGGACTTTCCTATGGAGGAGATTTATGTTAAAGTGGAGCCTTCCATGCTGGATAAAGTTAAGGAAGACCCAGAATGTAGGGACCGCATCCGGACACCGACCTGTTGCATTCCCACCTGTGGTCAGCAGGAAGGCAAACAAATTCGACTCTTCCGCTTTCCCAGCCAGGAAAATATCCTTATCCAGTGGCTAGTGAACACCGATATGAAGCCTCGCCTGGTTAATCCCCTAGAGCTTTTTGTGTGCCAGTTTCACTTCGAAACCAAAGCGATAAGGCGGAATGAGCTCACCAGTTGGGCGGTGCCCACTTTATTCCTCGGTCACGCAGGACACGTGATTCCACTTTCCCGACAGCCCCCTCAGAAAGTGATGAAGGACATCCGAAAGGAGTACTGCTCCGTGCTCAGTTGCTTTCGGGCCAAAGACGAAGGATACCGGCTGTATGAATACCCAAAAGACGAGGCCAGTCGTCGCAAGTGGACACGTCGGTGCAGTCATAACCCTGTGCTAGTCGCCAGACACGGATTTCGCTTATGCCGGTCGCACTTTGCCACGGACTGTTTCGATCCGGAGACTGGCGACTTGTTTGCGGGATCGGTGCCAACCAGGGCGCTATTCACTTGCCTAGTGTCTGGATGTGCGCAGGATGCAGGTGCTTCTGTCGGCTACTACAAAGTGCCGGTAATTAACACCCTACTGGATGGCTGGAGCAACAACCTAAATATTCCTCATCGGGATCTCCATCGGGTTGATCTTCGCGTTTGCGGCCGGCACTTCGAGGACTACTGCTTCACGAATGACAACAAACTTCGTCCTGGCTCGCTGCCCACTCTTTTCCTGAGTCACGGCCAGGAAATCCTGCCAAATCCGCAAAGAATTAGATTGGAGATTGAAAAGATCGCTTGCATAGTGCCCTGCTGTGGACGCATCCGTCAGCCTGGAGAGAATCCGTTTTCGCCGTTTCCAAGACTGACAGGTCTGGTCAGAAAGTGGATACACAACTTTCGACTGGACGCCACCTGTGACACGGTGCAAGGCATGATGGTGTGCGATGAGCACTTCGAGGAGCCCTGCTTAAGAAAGGGTTCGGGACCAAATCGAGTGCGTTTGGGAGCCATGCCCACCTTGAAACTGGGGCATTCCCATCGCGATCTATACTTGACCAATATGAATCTTCTGGGGAAATCATCATTGCCTTTTTGGAGAATTGGAACAAACAGATTAGATTGCTGCTATCCGAACTGTGTAGAGCAGCATAAAATCAATTGTTACGATCTTCCCCAGATGGATAATCTCCGCAAAGCGTGGCTGAGCCACATGAACATTGAGTTGCCTCCTGCCGACTCATCTTCGGGTGATCCACAGCTGTGTCCGCTGCACTTCATCCTTCTTTACGAGCACAGTGCCATCAACTTTTCCGACCACGCTCCCGACGCATTTCTGGACGATAACTACAAGGATGCCCGGAGTAAGAAACGGATGCAGTGTCTCAGGTGTTCCATCAAGGGATGCAATACCTTCCTGCCCAGAGATGGAGGCATCCTGCATTCGGTGAAGACCATTAAGGAAATCGAGCAGATGTGGGTGGAAAACGGTCAGATGGAGTTGAATGAGAAGAAAGCCTACAATCGGGCGTGTAGTAAGCACTTTGAACCACAGTGCTTCCAGGGTCAACGACTGCTGGGGTGGAGTGTGCCCACCCTGCTCCTGCCGGGCGAGGCAGTGAATCAGAATGTCACCAAGGAGCAGTACAAGATTTACAAGGAGGCGGCGAAACTGAATGATTGGGAAGACGAGGAGGATGTTGATTATTCGGATTTAAATCCTCTTGCAGGGAAATCCGTAGATGAGTCCAAGGATCAGTTCCTGAAAAAGGTCCACGCTGTCATCCACTCTAAGAGGAAGGAGTACAGTACCAATCGCTGCGCTGTTCCGGGTTGCCACAAGACTTTTAAGGACGTAACCCGAACTTTCCGTTTGCACAAGCTCCCCGATTCCGAGGAAGCTGCCAAAATGTGGCTACACAACACCCAGGTGCAGATGGCCAGGGAGTACTGGCCCAGCTTTCGCATCTGCAGCCTCCACTTCGATGAGGATTGCTTCCAAGGTTCGAGGGTGAGGAAGGGAGCCATGCCCACGCGTCGCATGGCAAATGTAGTGCAGGGATCGATGAACCAAAGTGCGGGGACAGCCAAGAAACGGAAACGTCCCTCCCGTTTTCCAAGGACAGTGAAGAGTGACTGTTGATGGAATAAAATGAAGAGATTTCCTTACTAAGGCTTCAATAAGTTAAAAACAATAAAGAATGTTTTAAAACCTTGTCGATAGAAACATTTTTTGAGAATTTTTAAAATACCGATCCAAAGGGCAAATAGACTCCAAACAATAATGTTTTATTGTACAATTTTTTTTAAGGATTAACATTGTAAATTTAATTGTGGACCTATCATATTTTCCAGCGCCAAATTTTTAAACTCGACAGCGCAATTTACACCTGAAAACTTATCGATAACAGTTAGAAAAACGAGTTGGCAGGACCGCTACTGCGTATTTGTTTACATCTGACCAACGAAGAAGGTTTTCAAATTCCACAAATTTAATTCGCAATTAAAGGTATTCGGATTAGTTTATTCTGTTTCTACTAAGGGACACTCACCCATTTATTCTTTCTTTTTCATTGCGATGCAGCGGAATTGCACCCATTGTGCCTATGCGCCGCAATGGATCCGGAACCATCCATCCAGGATCAGTCGTCTCTGATCCAAAATGAGGGGTCCTCCTTCTTACTTCACTCAAAAAGAAAGTCAACAGATACTGATCCTGCGGATAGTTCCCTGAGCAAGAGACATAGAAAATCTGAGTTGCTCAAGAATCGTCTCCCGAAATTCTCCAAGGACTGGTGGAGGAAGTGCTGCATAGCAACCTGTAAGGAAAGTCATGAAATACTCCATAAATTTCCCAGCGACGAGCAGCAACTGCTCCTGTGGCTGGCCAACACCAAGCAGCAGCCACGCCTGGTGCATCCCAAGCGCCTGTCCGTGTGTCAGTCCCACTTTGACCCCGAGGCCATCTTCCGAAATCAAATTAGCAGCTGGGCGATTCCTACCTTGAACCTCGGCCACAATGGATACGTTATCCCCAACACCAGGCACAATGGCAACAACAGTCATGATGTGGATCAGGCTCTGAAGTATATCCGGCAGCACCACTGCTCCGTGCTGAGTTGCTTTCAAGCCGAAGGGGAGGGCGTACGATTGTTGGAGTATCCAGCAGATAAGGCCATGATACGGGAATGGGCAGACAAGTGCAAGCATCGTTCCTTGCAAGCCATACAATATGGGTTCAAGGTGTGCCAGGATCACTTCGCACCGGAGTGTTTCCATCCGGACACAAGTGATTTGATAGAAGGATCTGTTCCCACTCTTGAACTAGAACCGAATGTTCAGTGCGTAGTGCCAAACTGCAAGCCAAGTAAGACAGATGAACATATTCGTTACTTCTGTACACCAAAAAATTGGGACCCATGGTGTCATATCTTGGGTATGCGTTCCTCGGATCTTAAGGACGAGCGCGTTTGCCATCGTCATTTCGAGCTGCACTGCTTTCAAAGCCCCAATGTCCTGCATCGTGACTCGTTTCCAACTCTCTTACTTGGACAGGAAAGCCTTATGGTGCAAATCCCTGAATGCTGCGTACCAGGCTGCAATCACAAGCTGAAGCCCGAGCAGTACTACAAGTTCCCGGATAACCCAGTTTTGTACAATAAGTGGACGGGCAATTTGCGATTAGATGTAAGCTGTAAGCTGCAAGCTGACGATATGAGAGTATGCAAAAAGCACTTTGAGAAGAGTTGTTTTTTTAAATCAAACACGTTACACGTTGGGGCTATACCCACCCTGGAGCTGGGCCACTCCTATCCGGTAATCTTCAAGAATCACATGGAAAATTTAAAGAAACTTGTCGATGGCCAGACAGTTGGCTGTTGCTATCCCGGCTGCTCTTTGTTTATCAAGGATGCGGTATATAAATTGCCCCGGACAAATCCAGTGCGCTTAGTCTGGCTTGATTACATGGGTATCGACGAGACTTCTATAAGGAGCGAGGATTTCGCCCGGCTCTGCCCGATACACTATGTAATCCTTTATAATCACAGTTCAAAGGAAGCTCCAGAATGTGCAAAAGATAAAAGTCTAACAAGGAACTATGTGGATGCACAGCGAAGAGGACATTTACTGATCTGTGCTGTTAAAGGCTGCTACACAGTGATGCCCAGGGATGGTATTAAGGTACACAGTTTGCCGACGAGCCCGAAGTTTATGCTGATGTGGGTGGAAAACTGTCAGCTGGGTAAAGGCGAGCATCTGTGCTACAAGCGAGTGTGTCACAAACACTTTGAGCCGCATTGCATTGCCAACAACCGACAATTGTTTTACTGGAGCGTACCCACCTTGCATCTTCCCGGCGATGTCGTGCACCAGATTCCCACCGAAGGGCAGCGTGAGGAAATATGGCGGCAGGAAGGACACCCAAAAGAAAGTGAGAAGGACGACGAAACGGATAACTTGGTTTTAGATACCTCTAAATTGGAGAAAATCGATTCGATGGACCCAGAAGCGGATAAATGGTTTCTAGATGCCTTCAGGATGGACCAAAACGATTCCACGAAGGAACTAAAGGTCAGTAAACAGTCACTTGTCAGAATTTTCTAAAATAGGTGAATTGGTTTCTTAGGTCTTCAAAAATATTCTTTAACCCTGAACACATTTTTGGCTTTAAAATACAATTTTTTTGTTTTGTATTACGTTTTATAGGAAACTTCAACAACATCGACCATAAGCCACAAACTGACTATTCACGAGGAAATATGTTGCATTGCCACATGCAAAAAGCGTGAGTTACTCCACAATTTTCCCACCAAGGAACAGTATTTGTTGATGTGGCTGGTAAATACGCAGCAAAAGCCGCGTTTGGTGAATCCAACGGATCTGTTTTTGTGCCAGTCCCACTTTGAGCACGATTGCATCTATTTAAACCAGCTCCGCAGCTGGGCGGTTCCCACGCTGAACCTCGGCCACAATGGACACGTTATCCGCAACGTCAGGCCCAACGGGAACCTGGCCCACGCCCAGGATATCTATCGTGAACTGCTGTACGTCCGGGAGCACCACTGTTCCGTGCTCAGTTGCTTTCAGGCCGAAGGAGATGGAGTGCGACTGTTCGAATATCCAAAGAGTCCTATAGAGTATCGAGTGTGGGCAGCGAAATGCAATCATGATTCTTTGCAAGCCGTAAGAGATAAATTCAAAGTATGCCAAATTCACTTTGCATCAAAGTGTTTCCATCTGGACACGGGAAATTTGATTGAAGGATCTGCTCCCACTCTTGAACTTGGAACGGGTGTGAGTTCGGTGACAGACGTTCAATGCCTGGTTCCGAACTGTAATAGAAGGATAACAGATGCAGATACTCATTACTTACGAGTTCCTACGAACCGTAGGCAACTGGAGAAGTGGTGCAAGATCTTCACTAAGTCTCCCGCGGATCTTATGGATCAGCACATTTGCGATCGACACTTTCAGCGGCACTGCTTTATTAGACCAGGTGAACTGCGGATTGGCTCGATTCCAACCCTCTTTCTGGACGAAAAGCTGGATCACCGACCCGCGAACTCGAAGATAAAAGAGTACTGCGTGGCATGCAGTAGACGCTCGCGGGAATGCAGAGGGTTTTATAATTTTCCCCAGTCGGAAGTACATTTCAAACAGTGGTCGCACAATTTACGGCTGGACTTGGACAAGAAGCAAAGGAAAAATCTTAAAGTATGCAAGTGCCACTTTAAGAGCGTTTGCTTCGCCAATGCCTATCAGCTGTACCCTGGTGCTATACCCACCCGGAATCTGCGCCACAGATATTCAGACCTCTACACACCGGACGAAAACACCATAGAAGAAGAATGGAAGGCTGTCGACGCGAAGGAAATGTGCTGCTATCCTGATTGCTTGGAGTTTGGCAAGGAATTGTTTTACCATATTCCAAGGGAAAAATTGCGCCTGGAGTGGCTGCAATACATGAGTATCGACGAGACTGCGGTCGTTTCCAAGGATTCCCTGCAGGTATGCCCGCTGCACTTGGCAATGCTTTATGAACATAGTGCGAGGAGCTCAATATTGCGAAAAGCACTCGATGCAGACCATTTTCTGGCCAAAATGTACGAGGAGGTCCTAAGGAGCGGCCACTTAGACCGCTTCAGATGTGCTGTCAAAACTTGCAACATGTTGAGACCCAGGGATGGTGTCACACTCTTCTATCTGCCGTCGATGCCGGAGATTCTACAGAAGTGGGCGGTAAACTGCCAGCTGAATATGGACGGTGATGTGACCAACTTGCGGGTGTGCCGCAGACATTTTGAGCCGGATTGCCTCCGCAATGAGGTTCGGTTGTTCCGCTGGAGCGTACCCACATTGCGTTTACCTGGCCAGGCAGTGCACCAGAATCCAGACAACGTAGAATGGAGGATTCTGCGGAGCCAAGAGGCGCTTTTACTGAAACAGGAAAAAGAAAAGAGAAAAATGGGAAAATCCCTTTTAGAGCCGTTTATTAAGGTGGAGTATTCCGATCAAGATCCAGCAGAACCAACCAACTTGCCCACCGAACCCTATGTTAGAATGGAGAGAATCGATCTGAAAGAGGAGATGGAGCCAGAACAGCAGTATGACTTTAATATGCCGCATCTGGAGGTGGAACTGGGGGTCAGTAAGGTGGAACCGCTTAGCTGCTATGAGGGAACTTTCGAGTCCCGAGTCACAGCACAAACTTCTTTCAGTCCTTCTAATCCTCAACCCATCGATACATATATTTCTTCAGAATCAAGACCCAAATCGTTTAACCATGAATTTCAGATCAAACTGGAAAAAGAAGAGAATACGAATATGTTGAAACATCAACAATTTTACATTGGTATGAGTTCGTCCTCAGAACTAGTCCCCAACTTAAGAACAGAATCGTCAATCCATGACATTCAGATCAAATTAGAAAAAGAATAACTTGTCGAGCAAAGATCCCTACATAAAATTCATTTTTAGAAATGGTTGAAAAAAGTAATCTTTTCGTCTTTGTAAAAATAAAATGTTAGAAAAAGTAGATGTTAATATGTATTTATGTACATTGTACATATGTGAAAATAGTTATCAAAAGTCTTTACAGTTAAATAACGCTGTTATTCTTACTCCAAAAAAATGTATCCATCTCACTGGAAAGTGTTTCCTTTCATTTTTTAACTCAGTCTCTAAAAAATATACTAATTTTTGTGGTTTTGAATGCAACGTAAACAACGCGGGTTGATTGACCACCGCCAACATTTGAACATGTTGTTTTTATTATCTATGTATAAATGAAAAAGATTATTTCTTATAAATTTGTGTATTGATTTTATATATGAGCGATTTCTCTTAATATTTATACTTAATGGATATTACACATGATTATTACCAATATATAAGGATCTTAAATATCAAGTTTGACTATGTTTCGGAAAATTGATTTATGAATATAAAACCTGTAGTTCAAAAAGATATAAATTAATCACTATCTGACAGATCTAGCAGAAGACACTTAGTTATTTACTAAAAACCAAGTTTATAACTTTGTTTCAAAATCTTGAAGATGGGGTAGATAAAATACAAAATATGTTTTTACTTTAAGAGGTAATTGAAGGACTTTGAATTTTAATTAATTACACCAAGAATGCCTATTTACTGCCAGATCTGTCTCTAGAACCTTAACTACCAGGGTAGGCCAACCAGGGGCTACTGCTTTCCCGCCTCGTTCGTGGAGGATCCATCTTCGTTATGTGGATAACTGGCGTCCAGAAAGAGATTGCGATCCGATTTGTTCGACTGCAATGGGCCAGGGAATTCGATTAGCGAGAATTGGGGTGGATTAGTTCCACCACACTTACCTCTCGGTACTTTTGCAGGTAAATGGACAGTGGCTCTACGTAGTTGTCGAATCCCAGATTGCTGAAGGCCACCAGTAGGTCGTCGCCGTTGACTGTTTTCCGGTTCTCGGCTACGCTGCGTTCGATGGCCTCGCTGCTGATGAAGGATATGAACTCGGAAACGCACTCCTGGATGCACTCGCGTGCGTCCTTGGCAATCTTGCCGTTCTGCGGCACCGGCACCTTCATGATCTTGATGATGTTGCAGATCGGCAGGAAGCGGTCCTGTTCGCGCAGCATAATCCCTCCATCCTGTTTGTCCGATTCGTCTGGGGTGGTGAAAAATCAAGAGGACTTACTGTTACCAAGTACACACATGGGTGGTTTCTCACTTACCTCCGGACGCCTCGTCCTCCTCCTTCACCAGCATGTCGTTCAGATACTGCTGCGAGTCCTCGCTATTGCTCATAACGCAGGATTTACCTTGATTTCCTTAAACTGTTCGCCTTTTGTTTACTTTGACCAGAAATGTGTGTTACAACAATTTTCGTGGGGTGGTTCATCGCACCTATCGATATGCCGCAGCCGATTATCGCATGCGCGGGTCTGGCAACGCTCCGTCTATCGATAGTCGTGCTGATCGCAGCGGTATACAGCGGTATTTATTGCGCTGCTCCTCTCTTCTTCTTTATATTCATATTTGCTGATCTGATATCCTCAAAACGGAGCGGAATGCACGTGGACTTGGCCCTGGTCAAGCAGGAAATGGACATCGAGGACACCAGGGTCAAGTTGGAGCCGCAGGACGACTTGCCGGATAGTGCGGTCGATGTTTTGAGCGGTAAGCTTGCGATGCTCTCCGCTTACATGCGTGTGTTTGTGCGATCTTGTGCATGTGTTTGTGTCGCTATTCTATTACGCACTTTACCGTTAACTTTTAATTCTTGTTAATTCTTGCAAATCTTCAGCACGCGATACGTTGAAGATCTTGGAAGAGGGTCCTAAAATGATAACCGTGCCAATTAGGGACCGTTTAGGGTCGGAGGACGAGCGTAAGTTTATCGCCAGCCTTGGACTCGATCAGCAACAGGTAAATATAACCTATAAAAGCACGGCCACACAGGGGCGTAATGGACGTAGGGGTTAAGTTACGAGATTGGGTTAAAGATTAAGATTAAGGACGTTTAAGGACCCAATTATTATAATTGTTTGGTCGCCTATCCTATAAATTTGTATATGTTTTCATACTTTTATTAACTGCATTTTGGTTCACTCTAATATCAGTGCTTAGTTAATCACTATCTTACTAATGCTAAATTAAGAACAATTTAATTATTTTTCGATTTCTAGTTAAATTTTGTAAAAATATAATACACTATTTTGAATAGTAAAATATTTTACAGCTAAAGTTTAAAATAAAACCGATTTGGCTAAAAAAAATAATAATAAATAATATCAATGAAAATATATGTTCCGTCTAGATATTCGCGGTTTCATCGGAGGACAACCCAACCCCAAAAGAATGCAACATATGCCACTACGTGTTGGAAAGTCACCTGGATTTCTCAAGGCACCAAGTCAACCATGAAATGAACCTGCATTTTTGCCGTCTGGGCTGTGGCATCTGGCTGGATACTCTGGAACAGATCCTCGAGCACGAATATCGCCAGCACTCACAGCCAGGACATGTTTTTTGTTGCAGGGTAAGCTCTTTTAAACGATATTTTTATAAATTGACTAAAAAGTTATTTATTTTAGATTTGCGATTTCTTGGCCAGAGACGCGGACTGCCTGGCCAGCCATATGCAGAGGCACATATACGTATATCGTTATGTTTGTGCCATTTGCCGTCGCCATTTCGAATCCAACCAGAGCCTTAGCCTACATAGGAAGCATAGCCAGTACGTCTGCGGGCGGGTGCACTACATGCAGGGTCTATCCACCAAGCCAGAACTTGTGGCAGTTAGTACGCCAGTCTCTGCAGAATCGTTATGCGATGTGCAGATTAAAGAGGAGCCACTTTACGCGGAGGAAGGAGAACAAATGCTTTTGCAAGACAATCCTCCAGTCAGCGTCAAAGTGGAACCACTGGACGAGGGAATGTCAGAAGTTAGCGTAAAGGAGGAGCTCACGGAGCGTTCCAACAATAATGGTACCATCTGGTCAACCATACCCATTCCACTGAGAAACAAACTGCGCTTGCCTGCTTTAAGCAACACCAACGTGCACGTGGATTTAAAATGTAAGCCCATTTAAATAATAGACATTTCAAAAAAAAGCTCTAATATCACCTCTTTTGCAGCTGTATGGTGTGGACTAGGCACCTCAACTGCCTCGACCCAAAACAAGACAAACGCAGTGATTGCCGATAATTTGATTCCCCAAGTTTCTAACCACCTTACTGTGCCACAGAGAAAGCCTCCAATTGCAGCCAACATACTAAAAGTATTGCCCAGCAACTGCATGGTAATTAAATTGCCGGCCAACACAAAAATCTTTAAGATGCCTGGTCAAGCTTCGGCTGCCTCAAAAGAGTCCCTTACAGTTAGTCTGGATGACATGGAAAAGATGAACAATGTTTTTAAGATACCGCAGGCGATAAGTATAAGCAAAGTGAATTCTGTGAATAATCCCGCAACAGTTTTAACTCCTGAGCATATACAAACTTCGTTGCCGACCCAAACCCACAGTCGGTCATCCTGCTTTCTCGTCGACGCGTTTAACAAATCGGAAAGCAGGCCGGAATCTATGAAGATAATTACTGAATTTCGAAATCAAATACGCTCTATTGAAAAGACATTGCCCCTGCCGGGAACAGTGCTGCAATCTTCAAAGACAAACAACGCTAATCTATCCCTACCTCCGTTGATGGATTCTAAGGATGCACCGAAGCCAGTTGAATTGATTCTCAACGCATTGTCCTTTATGGTGGCGAAGGAATTACAGACCCAGTATCCGCTCTACCGTTTTATGTGGACTTGTCCCCTATGCCAGCGATCCTTTGAAAAGCATTGTCCATTTCGAATGCACTTGACAAGCAAGCATGAATTGAGCCAGGAAAAATTGAATAGTCTTAAAGTGATGTTAATGCCATACAAAAGTAAGTACAATCATTTCGAATGTTCATGTTTTTTGCTTATCTTAACATATGTTGATCTCCCTTTCAGTACTGTCTCAGGATTCTTCAAACTGTGAACCTAAACAAGAGCATGAGCCATTGGCAACGGTTTTGGAATCGAAGCCACAAATGCCAGAACCTTCTCCAAATCAAGACAAGACTGTTAATTTGCCATTTTTCATCAGTACCGCACCTATTGCTCCTTTGGGAGACGAGGCACTCGCACTATCAAATCCTTCGTTCAACAAAGAAGTAACTTCCCCAAAGAATACTCCTGATAGGACAACTGGCTCGAGGAAGTCAAGGAAGAATCAAATAAAAAGTGCACAGTTCCAGTGCACGGAGTGTTCCAAAGTATTTACTACTTTTGGGGCTCTACGCATCCACAAGACAATCCACACGGGAGAACTGCCGCACAAGTGTAACTATTGTGACAAACGCTTTCGTACTCCTGGACAGGTTCGAGTGCACCACCGTCGTCATACTGGGGAAAAACCATTTAAATGCAAGGTGAGTAAGATATCTGTAGCATTAATAGCAATAGCAATATTATTCACTGTTCCATATCCTATCGAATATTGTGCTGTTTTAAATGTTCAGTACTTAGCTACAGTCTTAAATGTTTTTAAATTGTGCCCATAGGTCTGCTCATTAGATTTTACTCACCGGGAAACTCTGATTTCCCATCTTTCGCGCCATATTGGAATGAAGCGTTATAAATGCTATGGATGCGATAAATACTTTGTAGTTGTCAGCGGCCTACGAGCCCATCGTCGCCTACGTCCGGACACTTGTGGCAAGGTGAAATTCACAGCTCGTGCCCACGGCCCCCGGGTGCGGGTAATCAGGGGAGAGGTGGTGTTCGAACATCACCCAGAACACAATGGCTACCTTCGCAGTGAGGATCCGCTCAACATTTTGTCCCAACGTGATCAGAACGACTCAAGCCCACCTGATTTAAAATAATAAGCTAACTGTTATGTTTTTTATACCACTTTATCTTTACCATTTTGATATATTTCGTATTTTTAAAAAATGCGATAAGAAAGAAGTAGAATCTTAATCAATGCCATGAATTTTCTTTGTTTATTTTAAATTTGATTTATATTTCAACAAAACCCATGTACATATAGATATATTTGTTTATAAAAATATACCCAAATTAATGTATGACTAATGTGGCGGTTCTATGTAAATTAATCAAAACATCACTTATCAAGAAATTCAAAATTTAAAAGCAATTTGGTAACCTTGACCACAAGCGCTGATAACAATTTAATGTGAGCCAATGACTGAAGGAAATCCAAATCCAATTTGACTTTCATTTTATTTATAACAAGATTTTAATACATTTTTTAATGAAGTGATTACAAAAGTTTAGTACCTATTTTTGAAGCGCAGGACATCTTCTAATAGAGTTTCATGTTGCTGAATATCAGAAGAAGTAACGTATTTGTTGATCGCATTAAAAAGCTCACTCTCCCGGGCGATGGTGGCCAGAGACACCTTCGTTTTCATTTGAGTGGCACCTTCGATGAATTTGTTATGCACCATCTCATCCTCCTTGGCGAATTCATTACCAACGCCCAGTAAACCGATAATGCTCATTTCAATATTTTGAGACTCGGGTGACGATTGATTTAAATTTTTCTTCAGTCCTTCAATCACCTCTTCGAGATCATAGATGTAGACATATTTCTCAGCAGTAGAGCCTCGCTGTTGAAGGTCCTTGCCGCGATTAGCATAAGTCTCAAGGACAGATGATCCTGGTCCACGATGTTCAACGGGCACGCTATTCACTACCTGGTCGACAAACTTAACTGTCACCACCAGCATGTTATGAATTTGAATGCCACGAATGGTCTCGACATAGCGAAGAAAGTGAGAGAGTATCTCATTTTCCGATCTTGGAGGAGCAGCACAGGAAAGACTCTGAAGAGTACCCATTAGATTCATTGAATAATGCGTCCTTTATGTTTTTTTTTCTACTCACCAAAACCGAAAGAACAAATATTAGTGTGCACCGCATCTTTAGCAAATTCGACTCAAACATTTTGGATCGGACTGTGCGCTTTTATACCCATGCCATTTCCGGCGAATCCGCTTCATCTTTTAAGAATGTTAAGCTTACTCCGAGAGAGCGGCAGAGCGATGAAGAATTTGATGATGACGAAATCACCTTATCAGCATCACAAGCAGAATCGATAGTCGATGGAAGCATATACAAGGGTTTTACTTTCTTTTATTTCATCTTTTATTATTTCTTGTCATTCGGTTTTGAAGTTTTTTTGAAAATGATATATTATTTGTATGGTATTTTTAAACATAATATGATATTCTTACTCATAAATTTATGCGAAATACATACGCTCATCTGTTGCTTGATTAGTATAATCATTATATTGTATGCTTGTCTGTGTATCATGTTACCTCTAAAATTGTTATATCTTTCTATTTGGTAAAACATATAAAACAATTTATATTTTAACAAAATTTGACAAGCCGACAAATTTGTGTAATATACAATATATTCGTACTTTTCAATTGATTTATATGTTAAGTTTAATACGATTGCAACACTCTGCGTGGGTACCTTTATCTAGACATCTATTGTTGCTAGCGCTATAGTGTAATTTAATATCTCTCGTTTTATTCCAAACATGCCCAGCCGGCCAACATCGCCGCAAATTTGACTACATCCTAACACTTCCGATCCAATTGGCAGGGGCAACGCGCTAATGTTGTTATAACAAATACTTTTACTTCGTATAAATATTTAGTTTACATATGACTATTGTTGTTTAACATGTGTTTCAGCTAATAATTTAGTGTTTGCTTTTAAGCATTTGCTTGCTAACTTTTTGTATATATATTTATGTATAAATACGAGGCCGAATTCAAACGTTCTGCAAAACAGCTTATCAGTTATATACATTACTATGTACCTTAATACCTATTGCCAATGTCTTGATTTATTTTCCTTTTCGCGTGCGCCGCTCTATTTTATGGTAAAAATTATATGCTACAGTACATATCTACAGTTATCATTCTAATCTGTTCGCTTGGTTATTAACTATGCCTTCATACACCTTAGGTACAATAATGGTTTAGCTTTTCGATCTAAATTACACATACATACGTGGCTAGCTTGGGTATCGACTGTGGTATATACAGGAATGTACTGGGGAACTGAATAGAAGTCGTGGGAATGAGGTTAAAGTTTCAATTAGCTGCTTAGCTGGAAGTTTCGTCTGTGTCTCCTATCGGTTTAAAAAAATTGGAACCGTTTAGTCGGTTAGCTACCAAGACATCGATCAGTCCTTCAAGTTCGTCATCTATTTTAGGGGAGATCAAAACTTAAGTGTTGATAGAAAACTAATTTTAGAATCTAGCTGCCTTATAGAATATGCACTATGCAAGACTTTTGACTAATTGCACGGATTGTTTATACTGGTTTCCAACAACCTAGGCGTAAAAACTGATTAACATAGCGGTATTTGATTGATTGTATTACTCATACGTCTTCATATTATAATGGCGATTGGATTTTGCTGTTAATTCGCCGAAGTTTGAGATTTAATTCGAATGGCTTCTATTTTCGACCCTATTTCTCCGTTCGAGATTTGAGTTAGGCGGTAAGACTAATAGCTACCAAGTCCTTAGTTCAAATATGTATCGGTTTCCAGTGGTCCGCCCCATTCATGGCCATTCTGGCGGCAGTTCCACGAACAACATGTTGATTGACTTCCTCCTCCGTTAGCGAGCAAAATCTTGATGCACATACAGAAGTGCATATGGGCTGATATATAAATTTCTGATAATTAAACGTGTAACAGTCTTTTTCAGTTTACATTATCAATAAAATCAAACGTAGTAAAAGACCGAGGCCCCAAAGTAATCGTAATGGTAACATATCCTTCGGGCGGGGGGTGCGCTTATCAACTAAACATGTCCACGTATATATAAGTATAGGCGTATTAAGTAATTGTGGGCAGTAGCTGGCTATAATACTTTAGAGTTATGATATCCGTGTATACCGTAAATGCGTATTATGCGTAGAGTTCGAAATAAGAATGCAACGAACGCAGGGTCGATGAGTTTTTAGCTCAGTTTGCATAGTTGTCGAAAGAGCCCAAGTACTCCAATGCAGCGCGATAGCAGAAGTGGTATTGATCCTGTAATGGTATGAATATAAGTTATGAATTCTCTTTGAATCGACTAGGAGGTCTGTGTACAACCCACCTCGGTTTGCACCATAGCCGGACGCTGGGAGCGCAGGATGCGCACTGTCTGGAAGACATCCAGCACTCCCTCGTACTGCATCCGCTCCAGGACGATGCTCAGGGTGATGAAGACACCCGAACGTCCCACGCCCGCTGAACAGTGCACGGTGATGGGTCCATCCTGGCCAAACTGTTCCTTGGTCTTGTGCACCTGTCCGATGAAGTCTATGAAGCCCTCGCCCGACTTGGGCACCCCCTGCTCCGGCCAATCGATGAACTGGAACTGCCGGACCGTGCGCGACGAGCCATCCCGTGCATCAGTGACCTACAGACAGAAAAAGATTTAATTAGTTTGGAATTATTGGTTAAAAAGATGAGGTATTTTGGACTCGCCTTGAATTCACGCAGCTTATACTGCGGCATGTTGTACTCAGCAATGGGATCCACGACATAATACTGATAGCGCACGGATCGCTCATGAGGCCAGTACTGGAAGCATTTCTCCTGCGAAAATAAAGCAATTGTTAGTACGTGGCTAGGACTTAAGATTTAGGGTAACTTACCCTGCCCATTTCCTTGAGCTTGGTCAGCATGACCACAATGGTGGAGTTGTGCTCCCAGAGCATGCGCCAGAAGTCCTCGGCTGCGTCCTGGACAGGACCCTGGGCGGCGATGTAGGCGGATCGGTAGCGATAGCCGTCGATGAAGCTGGCGTTGACATAGTCGCTTCCCTCGATTCCGTGGATGGGGGTCAGGTAGACGCGACTCGATTCGTACGGGAGGATGTGGACCAGACGGTTCTTGTGCTTGTTGCACGGCAGATTGGCCGTCACGAACTTGGACGAGTCCATCTTGACGTTGGACAGCTTCTTGAACTCCACCTCCATGCCGGAGATGCTCTCGCCGGGCTCCGTGATCAGTAGCTTCTGCAGGTGCGTGTGCAAATTGCGGGCCGGCACCTCCGTCATGCCGCAGATGATGGCCTCGATGATGGCGTCGTGGATGAAGATGTACTGATCCTCCGTCTGCACCATGTAGTTGCGTTGCGCCCGCAGACACGTCACATGCCCATAGATGTCGATGATCTTCTCGTGCTTCATTCGCTCCAGCATCGAATCGATGACGATGTAGCAGCCAGTGCGACCCACTCCCGCCGAGCAGTGAACGATGACGGGTCCGGATTCGGGTGGCGTGAGAGCGCGACACCGGCGCAGGAACTGCAGGAACGGAGCCGGATGATCGGGCACCCCATGATCCGGCCAGGCGGTGAACTGCAGCTGCTTGATCTCGCGCCGATCGTTGGAGCCCTGCCGGCACAGCTGGAACGTCCGGATGCTGTAGGTGGCCAGCTCCTGGGTCTCCGTGATGGTCACAAAGATCTGGCCATAGGTCTCCGTTCCCCGCGTGGGCCAGTACTGGTCGCACTTGATGCGCGTCCGCTCCTCCAGCCGCGTCATCATCACAATGGTCGCGGTCTTCAGCTCCCAGCACATGCGCCAGAAGTCCACAAAGGTCTCCTGCAGTGGTCCCTGGGTGGCCACGTAGGCATTGTGCTTCCGATAGCCATCGCAGTAGTTGGCATTGATGTAGTCCGACCCGGCCACGCCCTCCGCTGGCGGCAATTGGACCCGGGAATGATCGTAGGCGGTGACATTGGCATAGCGATTCTTCGATTTGTTATGCTCTAGGTTCGAGTTGTCCCACGTGAACTGCTGGCCCGGCTCAATGCTCTCGTACTCCTGCGAAAACTTCTGATTGTCGTTGGACTTGAGGCGTTCGATGTGGTTGGCGAACTCCGAAATGGGTATGGGCGGATGGCTGATCATGCCGGGAGTCTGGAAGTTCAGTCGCCTCATGTCCACCGGATCGCTGGGCGTGGGTCCTGCTCCCAAGTCAGCGGCCATCAAAGGCCGGGTAACTGCCGCCTGATCCGGAGTCTTGCAGGGCTGACGGCGACGCTTCACCACACAGAGAACAATCAGGGCGGTGGACACGATGAAGGTGGACACCATCAGGGGCAGCACCACCCACAGGATCTCGGGCTCGTCCTTGTTGCGATTCACCGACACCTCCGGCTCGGCGGGCCAATTGGGATCGGGACGGTGGGGTCGCTCCCCAGGCGGCGCTTCCCGCATGTCCAGCGACAGGAACTCGGAGAAGGGACTGGAGGTGTACAGATGCTTCTGCGGCGTGTCCACCACCGCCCGCACAAAGATGCGGTAGCGCTTCTCCCGCTCCAGCTTGCGATTGGTGAAGTTGTGATAGTCATCGCCCGATCCCAGGTGGAAGGTGAAGGGTATGGAGCGCTGTGGGAACTTGGCCGCAATGTAGGGGGCATTGGGACGCTCCGGCTTGTTCCTGCCCGGCAGGAGGTCATCGGTGAGGAACTGATCGGGTATCTTGTGCAGATTGGACTTGTCCTCCGGCACCACCACCAGGTAATAGTGCGAAATGGGTCCATATTCCTCCGAGGCCTGCGGCAGTATCACCAGAATCTCCTCGCCATTGACCACGCCGTAGAAATCCGGCTTGACCATCGGCTGGGGGGCAGCCATTTGGGTGGTTACCGTGATCTTAGTGGGCGGGCGGTACGAGTAGTCCGATGGAATGGCGCTCACGTTCACATTGTATGTGGTGAATGGACTCAGTTCGTTGATCGTGTGCGTCTTCACATAGTGCTTCAGGATTATCTCTCGCTTCTGGACGATCTGGGTCTGCGAGAAGCCCTGCGAGTCCACAAACACCTTCATGGCATCGAAGCTGATCTTGTAGTTAACGGGAGTCAATCGAATGGGTGGCGACCAACTCAGGGTCATCGAATGAGTGCTGACATCGTGAGCCCGAAGATTTAGGGGCACATCCTCGGGCTTAATACGCACCGTCACCTTCTCGCTGAGACGACCCAATCCGTTCTTGAATCGCGCCGCAATGGCCACGGCATATTGGGCAAACTTCTCGAGATTCACCAGATCGGCGGATTCGGTCAGTCCCACTGTTTTCGTTTGCCAATCGTCCAGATCCTCGACGGCGGTCATCGTGTAGAAGATTTTGTAGCCCAGCAACTTGCCTCGACTCGTCACCGGTTCCCACCAAATCTCCGCCGTCTGCTCGGAGGTGGCCTCCGCCTGCAGGGACATCGGTGCCCGGCCCATGTCGCGCTCCGTCTCCACGATCATTTTGTCACTGAAGGGACCGGCTCCCTGTTTCGTATACGCCCTCACGCGGAAGATGTACTCGGTGTTCTCCTCCAGATTCGTAAAGACCGCCTTGCGCAGCGTCATATTTCGCTCGGATCCCAGGCCATGATCGATCTTCTTGTGGAACTGCACATCGTAGCGGGTGATTATGCCATTCCGGTGCTCCCGGGTCGGTGGATCCCAGGTGACGCACAGCACGTCGGGAGTTTGGAACCGAATGGTGATGTTCGAGGGCGGTCCGCCGGGTGTGCCCTCGGGTGTCTGGAATATTTTCACCGTCTCCTGACCGATGCCGATGTGATTGCTGCCCGCAACCCGAAATTCGTACTCCACTCCGCGCTCCAGGTTGTCGAAGCGTTTCTTGGTCATCTGCGGACCCGACAGCATCTCCTCCTTGAGGTTCTGATCCTTGACGCCCCAGCGAAGTCGATAGCCACGCAGTTCGCCATAGGTCTGCGCCGGACGCTCCCACTCCAGTTCGATGGACACAATCGGTTCCCGCTCCATGATCTTCAGACTCACCGTTGGCCGAACTGGCACTCCGCCGGGGGTTTTCACCACAATCGCTGCACTCCGGTCGCCATCGCCTTTGCGGGTCAATGCGGCCACCTGGATGGAGTACTTGGTGTCCGGCTGCAGGCCAGTCACATTGAACTCCAGCGTGTCCACCACATCGAATTTGAAGGGTTCGTTGAGGAAGCCCTTGCCCTGGGAATTATAGATTTTAAGGATATTAAGGATTAAATTCTTAACAAAACGGGTTTTTATACTAAACTATAATCTACTACTCATATAAACAGCAACCCTAAAAAAACGGGAGGATTAAACGATAGCAAAAACGGTTTGATTTGTAAATCTAAAATCAAAAACCGAAATTCGGAAACAATTCAAAGGTGCGAACTAATGTGGCAAACCTTAAAATTTTGGAATATTTAGTTTTGGAATTTTAGTTAATATTTCCTAGTTAACAGGCAGAAAACTCACCTCATCTCGCAGCTCCTGGGCATGTATGTGATAGCCACGAATGATACCATTTCGGTCCTTTTCGAGTGGCGGTTTCCAGCTGACATGGATCGATGTGGAGTTCAAAGGCGTGGCCTTGACATCTTGCGGATCGCCGGGCACTAAAGTCGACGCCGAAGAGAATTGCAATTAGATAGGGGTACTCACAAGGGCGAAAACAGGTGATATTTATAATAAACAATAGCTTAACTTATGGCCTAAGGTGACTAACATTAACTTACTTAACTCTGTAATTCATGTTTTATTATTAATAGTATACAGACAGAAAACTATGGCATCTATTACTAAGTTCTTAGACCCTATGAGTAATACATACACAAGAATATAGGTTGGTAGTACAGAACCAGAACAAACCTAGTTCCAAGTCAATGCCATCACCACATCACAGACAAAAACAGATTAAAAGTAAAATAAAATTCGGAACTGGAGGAACCAAACAACCATAGTGCTGCTTAGGTGCTATATAGGTGGTATATGGAAGGGGTTGCTCAATGGGTGCTCAAAACTTAATTGGAGGTGCAGTTTATACCTTGATATAGTACTATTGTATACATAGTATAGACCATTACTTAAGGAGAATGGTGGCAAAAAAGTACACAAAAAACGTTGGCTATCGTAAACACTGGGATTTCGATGTCCATCTCGTTTTACTTAGCAAAAACAAACATGTAAGCATTCAAAAAGTGGTTACTTGGTTGTGTGCAAAAAACATACATTGGTAAATCAAAAATTAGTTTTTATATGTAGTCTATACACGTATGCTGCTTATTCAGGAGCATTAAAAATCCTTGCCGACCTCTTTAATGGTTTGGTAAGTTTTTCAAAAAAATGTCGAAATAGAGAAACATATCAAAAAACAAAAGAGATGTGATTCTTTTTAGTTATCGGTCAAATGTTTCTGGACCAATTCAAAAATATGTTTTTTTTGGGAAAAAGATTATAGGTATAGAAATAGAGATGTATAGAATAGTATAGATAGTAATTTGCTATAAGGCATTCTTATTCATAGTACATAGTCAACCATTAAATATACTCACTCTTTTTCTCTAAATAGTTTTTAAATGTTTTATTTGTATATATATTTATAAACCACCATCCATTAAAGGTTGCGTTCAAAAATCAAATTTCGCAATAATTTCGTATTCACATCAAAAAAGTTTCAAAAAGATTTTTGGTTTTGTTTTTTTTTGGTTTTTTTTTCCATTTTGATTTGCATTCAAAAAAAGGTGCACGAAACAGAGCAATTGGTGCAAGGTGCGAGTGGCCAAGCAAAGTTATTTGGTTTTGTTTTAATAGTATATGGAAAAAGATATAAAATATAGGTATTTAGTTTACAGTATACAGTTCCAAAAAGGGTTACTAGTGCACGAAAATAGTTGAAATCCAGAAAAGGAAAGGTGAACAAATAAAGATGTAAAACATGGTACAAAATCTACATATTTGTTGGCACACCGTTTTGATACTGTACAGTGTTTTAATGATTTTTAAATTTACATTGATTTTTTTTTTTTAATTATGTGGTAGTTTGTAGATTTAAAAACACCCAATTAGAATAAGTAATCTGTTAACTTAAATAGTAAAAGTAACTTACCTCGAATTATTTTAAGATAATAGAATAATAATTTATAATACCCTAAAATACTTTTTATTAAATTTAACTATTTACTACTTAGTATTTGACTTAAGGTGGTATTGAAAAAGGGATCTGTTCAGGACAATATATTATTTTAAATTATTTTTATGCTTGAAATGCCTTAAAATAATGCCTCAGATTGGATATACCATTCATTACTTAGACAATAATTCGCTGCCGAGCGGTTTCTTGCCCTGAATCATTGCGTTTGGGTTCATTAAAAATGTTAAATAAATGCATAATACAAATTATTCAAATGCAACTGGCAGCGCAAAAATGTTAAATTATGCTTCATTAGTGTCCTGCAGCCTGGCAGCTCATCTGCTTAACTTTTTCAGCCGAAAGCAGATGGAAGGGGTCAAATGCTGTAGTTTTGTCTCATTTTTTGTCATTTCACATCCATTCAGAGCAGGTGAGAAACCTGAACGCACACCCAACCACACACACACACTCTCATCAGTGCACTAAAAATATAAAATAATTAAAATGCTACCGTAGAAGTGTTCTCTATTTTGTATTTCTTTTTCCCCGTGCTCCTTTCTGTGCTGAATGGAACAAACGAAGCAAGGAGCGCGTGCTAAGCTTCCAATGCTCGAGGTGCTCATTTTTTAACTTTATTTCTTTTTTTATTGTATGCATATATATATGGGATGTTTTATATTTTTTGGTGGGCAGGACGTGTGCGGGAGTGCGACTGTCTGGGTGCACAAAGGGGAATCTGCTTGCTTTACGAATCTCTACCAGACCCAGACGAGCGGTACGACGCGGGCGGAGGAATGAAAGGCAAGTGCCCAGCTTTAGACAGGTGGAATGCATTTGCATTTGTGCTGTGGCAGCTAACAAGCGCATCACATCATAACGAAATACGCTCCCGACATACGAAACACAAAAATTAGTAGAAAAAGACAAGTGAAGAATGCTATAGTCGAGAGTTCCGACCATTGAATACCTGGTTTTCAGTAGAAATCAAATTAAATACGGTAATATAACACACTCTTAAGTCGTTAGATAGATACTGTTTAACATGTGGATGAACAAAATTCAAATTAAGGATCTTTAACATTCAAACTTTAGTTTAAACTGTTATGTATAAACTGTTAACTGTCAAACTGTTAAGTTTTAACATTCGCGAATTCTTAAGTATTTTGATTTTTGGCTCTTAATCAGAAATAAATCTTTTATATAAAATCTGAAGGGTTTACTATTTCCTGGTACATCATTTTTATCTTTATGATTCCTTCGAGTACAGGGTATAAAAATTAGTATAGAAAGAAAATGATAAAAATGGTAAATACAGTACATAGTACATAAAGTACTGCCATGTGCTGACCCTTTAATGCTGGCCCAGATGCTTCCACTGCAGCTTGTGAGCCGTTGGCTACAAGTGCAATGGAAGGAAATGGATGGAAGGGGAGTTTGGTTTGAGATATGTGGCCGTTTGCCTCTGGTTATGCCAAATTGAGTACAATTAAAACGAAATTCAAGTCAGTCACAGATAGCTCAATGGCATTGCGGTGCTTTGGTGCTGTTCTTGCTGCTGCTGGGTTGTGCACAGAGAGAGAAAAAAGGCAGTACTTTAAAATACCTCAGCTAAAATGGAATGATTTGATATTCAGGATGAGTTCGTGTGTCAGCCAACTAGTTAAGACTAAATTCATTATTTTAAATTAGTTTTCAGAATTTACAAAATATATATATATTTATAGATCTTAAAATCTATACATTTATAAAACAAATATTGATACTGATGCAGAAATTCGACTTTTAAATTGATCTGACATCAAAAATGGTAATATATCTTTTCGATGGTATTTAGAGAACTGTTATAATACCGAACCCATGATTTTTTCTCTCTGTGCGACCCTGCATGCGATTGTAAATATTCTGCAGAAAACATTCACTCATTTACGTGTCCTTCTAATTCGCATTGTGTGTGTGCCTGTGCATAAGGTGCGGTGCTATCGGTGCTGCGGACTTAATGCTAAGCTTATTATAACATCTAGAGTGAGCTAAAAGATGCCAGGAGCGTGTCACAATGAGAGAGAGCGAGAGAGCGAGTGAGACGTACACTAAGGTGCTTAACAATAAGTACATTTAATTTACAGTGCTTAGCCAAAATAAAACGAAGTGAGTGGGCCACCACACTCAGGTGGTGTTGAGCTCTTAAAACACACAAATTGAGTAGGTACTTGATAAAGAAAACTGTTTTCTGTTGAACAAGCAAGTTAACAGCTAACAAGCAAATGAAGGTAGGTTAATACGTTGTTGGGAAGTATGTATGGATTTTTTATTGAAAGGAATTTGTGAGTGAGAGCGAAAATATAAAGATTCTATAAATGTATTTGGGTCAAGGGTGTTTGTTTAACTGAATCAAATAGGAAACTCAATTCAGTTATAGGATAAAAAGATTGAAGATCTAAATAGATGGCTTTGGTCTTGATATAAGTAAAAGTATTGAATGGATTAAGTATCCGTGAAATGGATATATATAATAAACCTTTATGGAACCAAAACCATTTTCAATCGGACAAAAACTCATGAGGGAAGGGGGGCAAACGAGGAAAAGTGCAAATATGCAAATGTGTTAACTGTGCAAACATGCAGGTGATTGCAAATAAAACTTAATAAAATGGGTCAACAAAACAAAATACACAAAATGATGTGCGTAAATAAAAAATTCGGTTAATTTTGTGCAGAAATCAATTTAAGGATTTGTCATTTGCTGTGCTGTGCTGCGTTCGTTATTTGCATAGCAATAAACAAAAAACAAAAATCCATTTAAAATCGTGCGACATTGCGGGGCTTAAGGGGCATTCGAGGTGGGATGTGTGGGGCTTCACTGGTGACAAAAGTGCAAAAACCGTGTGCCAAAAACCAAACAGATAGGGGCAGAGCTGTACTGTGAGGGCTCAAAAATTATAGTACACCGAGCTTTTGTAAACGTTATTAAATATGTATGCATTTATGTAAATATCACACATGTAGATGTATTGGCAAAGGTAGGTATGTTTGCAGGTGAGCGTTAACTGAGAAAAAAATAATAAATAAATAGAGCGAAACATTTTGCGCTATTTGCGTTGGGTAAACATTTGAATACGAAAAGAATATAAATAAAAAGGAAAATGTGCGGGAAATTTATTGGGTTCAGGAACGGGGTTATTATGGTTATAGCCCCTGCTTAGGTTCGACCATGGGTTGTGTTTACATTTATAATTGCATACATTTAATTATGCAAATAATTAAATAAAATATTTAATGCAAACAACCTAAAATCAAATTTGAGTATTGGTTTTGGGAATTAGGTTCGTGTGTATAGGTTGTGCTTACAAAAACTATATGAAAATGCCAAAAATACAAAAAGATTACATTGAGTTCATGGTGATTTTTGGTGCTATACAAATTACCACAAACAATTGATGCAATATATTCAAAAATATTTAATTATAAAATTCGATTTTTTATTTATATTTAGAGGTATATCTTGGTGTTGTGCATTTCTCGAGACGATTGCGAGTCAAGAAGTAAAAAGTACAAAAATATTGTTGCTTGCATATAGTACACAATACATAGGAGTTCTTCTAAAAAGAGATATTTTCTTTTTCCATAAGAGATTTTGTGCAAAAAAGTAGTCAAAAATTGCGCCAAAAAATATGCAATTTTATAGTGCCAATACGAAAATTTTGTAGATGTTTTAAAATTTCATTTGAATATACAAACGAATTTCCACAAATAAAAATGGAAAGTAAATTGAAAACATGATAAAACAAAAACTAAATAATATATGGTAGGTGGTAAGAGACAGCGAATACATTTCTCTTAACATTTAAAATTGTATAATCAATGGATTCCTAGCTTTTATATAGCATATAACAGGATTTTGTTATTATATTTATAAGATTCTTAAGTGGGGGAAAAATCAGACCAGCTGAAAAGCCTGGAGGGCTTAAGGTCTTGACATTAAATTTGATTATAAACCATAACTGTAGGATTCAGCAATTATATATTTTTCGCAAAAATATAAGTGGTCTGTTTAGCGAGGCTTCGGACAGACTTTTGATGTTTCAAGAAAAATAAAAATACTACAAATAAAACTTTTAGCTGTTTTCAAAACGCTCATTTACAGCTGATTCGGTTATAAAGGATAAATATTTGTAAACTGAAAAAGTATATAGATATCTGGATGAATATCAGATAACGCTCCATAGTGCTTCGCCGCTCCTGTGGTGAATGCTCCCAATATCAAAATTCAAAAATTGTACAAAATACGTTCGATTAGTTTCAGGTTGATATTTTTTTCCAGGGAATGATAATAAAACATAACTTAGGATGAGTGTAAAACGAAGAGTAAAGAGTAAGAACGTAATTGATAATAGGTAAATAAGTAAATTATAAAAGGGAAACGAAACATTTTGATAGGACTTACGCATAGGTAAGATCGTTATTGGCATACATACCATCCTCTTGGGTGCGCAATATGATCGGATGGGATCGCGGCCCATCGCCGACGGAGGTGCCGGCCAGTACCCAGATTTTGTACTCGGTCCAGCGCTTCAGCTCGTCGAGGACAATGCTGGTCATATTGAGGGTCATTGTGGTGGCCTCGTCGTCTTCGCGACCCACCTCCACGAAGAAGACCTTATAGTAAATGATCCGACCGTTCGATCGTTCGACGGGCGGCGGCAGCCAGTTAAGCGATATCGTCGTCGAGCTGGTGGCTATGGCGGTGATATTTCGAGGCGGTGCACCTGGTACTAATTACATAGATGGGAACGGAACGTATTTGTGTGTGCATTGATTTTTTTTTTTGTTTTTAGTTGGTTTGTTGGTTGGTTGGGTTTATTGGGTTTTCATTGTTGTTGATGCATAGCCATGGTTTTTGGATATGAGAGTTGGTTTTTCATAGCGTTCAGCAATTAGCGCAGAGAATACAAAAATATTGTTGTCAACCGAAAATAAAATGGATAACATGAAATGAAAAAGCCGTAAAGCGAAATAATATTAAAATCAAATCGAATAACATGGTTTTATATAGGCATAAAAATATATATAAATAAACGTAAATATCAAGACATAGATCCAATGGTTTATGCAAATAATGTTGACTCCTTTTTGCGTTCGTCAATAATTTGTGCATATTTTTTGGTAACGACTTTTTGAGCTGAAAATTTGTTCCCAACTAACTACTGTAGAAGCATACCCATCATCATGCTTAGCTTAGAGAAACAATAACTAAAAGTAACTAAACATTCACACAACATTTACATACACACGAAAAGACATTAATTTGCATAAACCATGGGAATTTGGCATACTTTGGTACATATAGAGAAGTAAAATTAATAAACTACAAAACTGAAAGGTAATAAAAGTGCGAAAATAGTTTAAAAGCCAGAATAGCTAATGTATTGCAATTAAAGTACCCTAGGGACTACAAAGTAATTAAGAAACTAGTAATTTTTGCAATATTCAGCAGGAAGCAACTCAAACTTGAAGCTCTAAGCTACGAACAGTCCCAAAATAACTTTGTGGCTTGTCTTCATTGCAACCGTCTGAGCCACAATAAGTGCCGTGGCACAGACAATCATTTACATTTTAATTATGCGAATATGCAAAACGTGCAAATATGGAAACCAAAAGTGATATTTATGCCACTGCCAAGAACTTTGCACTTCCGGCATTTGTCTTCGCGCCGGTCTATTAAAATATCATTCAAAATCAATTTTCTAGACACTAGACACCGATGCAGCAGACAGAACAGAGGAAGAAGTTAAGGAATTTTCGGTTGGTTTTGGTTTTGTGGTCTCGGTGCTTCCACTGGTGCAAAGTGCAGAGTGCAGAGTGCAGTGTGCAAAGTGCATTTGGAATTTTGGCACTTAAATAGTGGTCTAAAGTTGGAAATTGTTTGGGCGTAATTTACATGATTTAACACTCGGGGAGCCACAAATAATAAATGGAATATAATCGAGCGATGCAAAACACACAAATCCAAATATGCATTCCGTAATAGGTAGATTGGTTTTCTTTTTTGATTCTTTCTCCCAATATTTTGCATTACATTATCGTGCAATTTGCTTTTGAACTTAAACTGAAGAGGTGTTTTTGGTTTGGAAATGTTGTTGGTCGGTTGCGTTTGATGTTTATGGTTTAATCCTGTGTGTGATGTGGATTGTGGACTGTTGGCTATTTTGTTCAGTGAATTTCGGTCTGTAATTGGATTAGTTCAACAGATCGCAGCGATTGCGTTGAAAAGATTTTTCCAATTTAAATACAACGAATTATTCCGACTTATTTATCAAATTATTAAAGCGATCTGTTGAACTCTATATGTTTATATATATATTTGTTTATGTATTATACGTGTAATTCTAAAGGTCTTATATGTGTAATCTATGTATCAGTGTCATTTTGTACATACTAACTAATAAACTGTTTGGCTATTTCCTTTGTAGAGTATATAATCTAAGGAACTAAAACTTAAGGCTAACTTGCAAGGAACAAGAACGATCACAAGTCAAACAATATGTATATATATATATATCGATATAGGTATTTATAGTCAAGATATAATTGGTTAAGTGCATAAAACTCACTGCACTCGGGAAACACTCATCCGATATCATTTATTCATTACATTCGCTCACACTTTACCTGTTTCCACGAAGGCACAACTCAATAGAATGTAATTTCGCACTCAGACATTTTATGGTTTGGGTAACTGAGTAAACAACTACATGTTTATGGACGACACATGTTCATGTATCAGGGTTAATTTATCATATAGTATATATATATATAGAGAGTATGTGGATTTGTATTGAAATCAATCAGTTTCTCGTTGTACTTAAGCCTATGGAAACTTGTACTTGTCTACGGCGGTTTGAGCTAACTTAAAGAGTTATAGAGTTCGATGGCGGACTGGCCAACTTACCATATTGCTTGGTGCGAACCGGAATGGGCGGCGTGGTGGCCCCCTCGCCCCGTTGCGACCTTGCAGCCAGCCAGATATAGTACAGGGTATCGGGATACAGACCATCATGGGTATATGCCTCCGAGTTGGAAATGCGTCTATTAAAGCGAAGGATTTAGTTATGGACCTCCGTATCTTCAATGTATAACCCCAAACTCACTTGTGATGGACCTGATTGGCGTATGTGTCATTCCAGTAGAGCTCGTAATGAACGATATTCTCGCTGGAATGCGTCGGCTTGGTCCATTGCAGTGTGACTGCGGTCTCGCCGATATCGGTTGCCCGGAAATTGCTCGGTTGCGATGGCACACCTTTGTAGACATATCCGTATTTCATATTCCATGAGTTTTGGGGGTGGATTTCGGGTGATTCGGTGTTCCAGGGGTTCCATTGGTTGTATTCGCCGGTTTGGGAATTGCATTTGGTTTTTGGTTTGGTAATAATGAAACGGAAATTACGGAAATTAAATAAAATACAAACAAATCAATGTGGGCATGCCATTTGTTTGTATGCCGATGGATCCGACCGATAGCGATTGCGATTCCGATTCGGTTTCCAATTCAAAATGCTGCATGATATTGATGAGGTGACACACGCACAGCAATCGCTGCATCAGCATTTTGAATTCGTATTGGTTTTTGCATGAAATTGATTGAGATGTGTCCATCTATACAGCCATCGAACCCCCCCAACCCCAACCCCATACCATGTTTGAATATTTCAGCGCCAACCACAGAACCAGATGGGGAAAAAGCCCGGAGAGAGAAAATGATTATCAATTTTCAAATTATTTCTGCTCCCCAGGGGACCCGAAGAACCTGTCATCGCTTTGAAGTTTTACGGTTTAATGAATAAACCGAAATCATTTTTTGAACTGCCAAGTGGCTACTAGGAACGTCTATTAGCTTAAAGAGTTGGACGGTTCAATTGCGTAAAGCTTCTCAACTTTCCGGGCCACAAACACACAGGTGTCACGTCTGACCCGAAATGCAAGTGGACATTTTGCCGCTTACATAACCCCAAGTAATAAGTCTGCGCAGTTCAAAGTTTAACCCCTGTTTTGTTAGTTATTGCACCAGTTAAAGCTCCTTAAGATGGCCACAAACAGCAGTAAGTCAGTCAGTCCGTCCGTCCGTCCGTCCGTCCGTCCGTCCGCCCGACACGCCCCCACTTAAGAGCCTAAAATACACTCGGTCAAATGCATTTGCATCCAATATATCCAATGATTGCAGCAAGTTAATGAATATCGGCCGGACATGCCCACAAGTGCAGTCGGTGTTTGTGCTCTCGGACAGAGATAAATATTTCATTGAACGGACACACGTTTCGCCTGACATTTTGTATTATAATTAAATAATTGGTGTGATCTATGTGGGCCGATTGAGTTGAGCAATTAAATTGCAAAATGTCCTCCATTCAAAATGCAACGTTAGTCGGTGCGTGTGTGTGTGCTTCATGGGCCTAATTGAAGCTGATTGCCCAATCAATTTGGCTTAGCTTACCTTGCTGGGCCTTCACTTGGACCGGCGTGGACATGGGACCGGCTCCCATCGAGGTGTAGGCCTGAACCCGGACCGTATAGATGGCGTGGGGCGTCAGCTCTGAAACTGTGGTCAGCTCGCTATTGTCCACCATCTGCGAGTTCCAGGAGGCCTCCGGTTGATTTGAGTTGGTCGTGTAGTACACCTTGTAGCCCTGGTTTTATTGGGAAAATGAGTTTATGTTAGAAAAGGTATATTATACGGACAAAAAACAGAATTTCGCATTATTCAAAGAAGTAATTGCATATTTCATGATATAAAATAATAAATATTCAAGGATTTTCCTAGAGATATATTTGTTAATAAACTCTCATCCTAATTTTAAGCGTTGATATTTATATATATTAATCAAAAAGATATGAATTTATGCTGATTTTAAATTTACAAGGACTGGTGCTGACATTTGGAATTTTAAATTTATGTTTTGAGCTGCGTTTAACAGATTTAAGAAGAAAAGAACGGGATTACTGGAAGCCATTTGAAATCTGAAATCCAAATCCGATTTTCACCTTTCATTAACTGATAAACCAAAAATGATATATGGCTGCTGGCCAGAGATTTGCGGACCTAGAGGGCCCCGGCAAACACAGCCGGAGGCCAGGGAGACCACAACGATTGCCGACTCGGAATGGAGACCTGTGGACAGGTGTCTAGGATTTGCATACGAACGTTCGCCGGGCAACGGCATCGGCATCGGCATCGTGTGCCCCCGGAACATGGCTAAGGGCATTTTGCCAATTTCCCTTCGACGGGCCCCTCCATTCCATTCAGCTCCATCGGACTGACGTGACAAAGTGCGTTGGTGGTCGGAGCCTTCGGACTTTGGGTGGCGGGTTGCGGGTTGCGGGTTGCGGGCTAGGGATGGCCGATTCCGATTCCGATTCCGGGTCTCCCTGTGTGTCCGGGCTCCGGATCTTATCGTTTAATATGCGCACTTGATGCCAGGTACTTACGGTCACTTGTCCATTGGGCGTCTCTGGTGGTTCCCAAGTAATAACCATCGTGGACGAGCTCAGCGTGCGCACTTGGACATTACGTGGTGCACTTTCCATTTCTGCAGGCGAAAGGGTAGGAAACAGAGGGGAAATGGGTAATATTAGCATTGTCCTGGCAAAGATTGGGCATATAACAATGGTAAGTTGGGTAGGCCAGTTCAGCACAGTGGGGATCCGAGAGGCTAAACGAATTTTGAAGATGGATTGCCCCCTAGAAGGGGCGGGCTTAAGAGAAATTATAGTTTTTCAGCCTACTTAAGTGAACAGACCGAGGAAGTTGAGTTAATAATTACTATTAAATGCATTTCCCCAACTATTATATTTATTATATTAGTAATTTCAATCTTAGTTGGATTTAAACAATTAAAAAATATATTATAAACGTAAATACATAACATTTATTTCACTTTTTGGTATTTAATTATACTTTTTTCTCCCTGTCAATATTAAATGATTTTAAAATATGATCCCCCATGCACCGCACTCTCTTCTCCGCCAGAAATCATAAATATGCAAGTTTGCCAAATGATTTTCTGGGGCGAATTCCACAGGACGACAAACAAATGCCATTATCGAGAAACTAGTGAGGCCAGGAGGCCAAAAAATGGGGGAGGGAGGCATTAGGGCATCGCAAATGTTTTGCAAAGCAAACAATCCCCATCCATCACAATTTGTTTTTCCAATGAACGGTCGGCTGTTGTTGTTTTAGCTCCTGTTTCGGCTCCTGTTTCGGCTCCTGCTGCTGGAGATGCGTATTTCATGTCGTTTCATGGTCGCAGGAGGTCGGTGGAGGTCAGCAGGAATGGATTCAGATGGGAACGGAGGAGCGGGGGATCTGCATTGCCGGGAAAATTGAGGAAATTGTTATGGCGCGTTGAAGCCTAGCGGCTGCTATAGCGAGAATTTTGCATTTATAAACTGATTTTTGTGTGTGCCACCCCCACCCCGACAATGATTTGCCGCGAAGCATGAATCCAGCTATTCGTCATGCATTTGCATTGGTCCAAAAATTTATCGGTCAACTGCATTGTCAGCCGCGAAATCATCGGTGTCTGAATTTTCTGGCACCCCAGAAACCCCGAACAAAAGAAGGAAAAATAACCCCTCGTCATGAATGGCAATTAGTGGTCCATTTCACCGTCACTCAATTTTCTCTATGTGTGATGCGATATGGGGGGGGGGGATATGTAAGCGATTCGTAAACCGATTGGTTAATGGCCAATCAATAAATTCCAATTTCTCACAATTTTACTGCAATATCCACAAACGGTGCAGCAGAGCAGCAGTTTTATCCACAATTTATATCGCAGTCATCTCATCTGTTACCCAGGTGCTGTGTGTTGGCCTGGTCCATTGCTTGTTATAGCCAAGATTTGCATGCAGCTCGCACACACCGATTCACCGATAGATTCGGGCAAAAATTTCCTCTTAGCCCTTGCGAGTGTGTATGTGTGTATCCTGTGAGTGGAGGAGCAGAGCAGGATGCAGAGCATCACGTAAGCTGCATTTAAGGGCATATACATTACATACGGATACGCTCCATTAATATGTATCCTTGCATGCCTGCGCACACGCCTACTCCTTATAGAACCAGCACATAGCACTAAATCGTAGCCCCCAATCCCCATCTCCACCCACACAAGGATTCGAGGCAGGAGCATGTGCATGGGCCATATATCTGATTACTTGACGAAAGGATATGTTCAAGACTCGTTCAAGGCGCCCCAGCCCCAACACTTAAAATGTGGGTTTTGATTACTGCCCCTCAGAAACTGTTTTCGTCTTCAAACGTTTTCACAAACATTAATGAGTAGGTTGGCTTCTTTTACTAATTAACTGCTTGGTTGGGCCTTTAAAACGAGCTATTCGATATAACTAACTAAGAAAGTGCCAGTTCTGGGGGAAATATATTACCTTTATTACCAAAAACTACTGTCTATATTATAAGTTAAATTCTGGTGTTTAATTGGGCTGCCTTCCAAGGTGAGTTAAAGTATTACATAAATAAATATTGCATTTAATATTTAATAATAATGAATATATTTTTATAAATTCCTGAACTTACTTAACTCCCATAATCTATTGAGTGAAAAGAGTAGGAGCATCTGTTTTTCGGACACAGATGCCTGGGATGGCATCACCTTGGGTTTGCCCCCCCTTTTCAGTTAATGTACTCATCTCCCTTGTAGTGTAATATTACCAACCATAAAGAAAGCTGGGGATTATCCACTTGGCTCATCTGCTACCTAAGCCAGTGACACGTGTTAAGCATTGCGTTGACCTGCTGATGCCACTCCTGCGGGAAAACGGAGCCCAGGAGCCCAGCTTTAACCGCCCATAAACGTTGCTATCGAAATATTATTTCGAAACGATATTGGGCAAGCGATAAGCATAATTGCGGCAATAAAAGTTTTCAACTTTTGTACGACACGCTCTTTGGATCTGCTACTGAACTGCAAATGCAGCTGCTGCTGTTGTATGGCAAGGGGAAATGAAAGAAGAAGGATATACCCTATAACCTATCCTATATAGAGATAATTTTAAGACTATTTTAAGGGGTTTATTTGATGTCAAGGATAACAGTAAATAACATTTATGAGCTAAAATAGAACAAGAAATTGACCATAAGAATAGGATAAGTACTTATTTTCCCAAATCTCCATTACTGCATTATGAACTCAAGAAAATGATATAGGGTTCCCAACTGCTGATAAAAACTATCATACCCTAGGAAAGGGCACCGGAAAGGCAGAAGTGACCGGAAAGGCATGTCAGACAAGCGCACGCTTACGCGGGAATTGCCAGGGCTAAAACAGCGTTGCATGCACCCAACATCCAAACGAACGCATAACAATGCAAACTTTATGGGATGTTCGAGGGGGATGGAGCACAGAGGATTGTGGATATACCCCACCCACTCACATACGTCAGGATAGCGCTCCAGGATTCGTGGTTCCGGATCGCAGCTGCGTATGCAACGATTTTTTAACATTGCATTTACCTTTGATTCTATCTAGCTACTTGTTATTCCGCTTTCTTTACTTCCTTTTTTATATTTTACCCTTTTCACATTTTTCGACTACGGATTTTGTGCTGCTCAACAATTGTTATTGAAATTGTTTTGGCAATTTTTTGGCCAACCATAAAATTTTGTTTGCCAAGGATACTTACTTGTGCCACCGAATGAGAAATCGCCTGAGAGGGCAAAGGCATGTGCGAAAGAAGGAGAGAGAGCGAGAGAGAGAGAGAGGGGGAAAGGACGAATAGACATTTTCAAGAAGGGTTAGTACGATTGCCGACATAATGGGCCAAGGAAAATAAAAACGGATCTAAGCGTATTCTAAATTCAAAATGAAATTGGTTAAAAATCCTTTTTGTGCAGCATGTGAAAAGAAGGCAGAGGAAGGCAGCAGTTAGTTAAATGTCCTCCAAAATGGGGCAGTTCCGTGATACTCACTTGTCTCACCGGTGGTACAAGTCGCCGGAGCCGAAGGCGGTCCACGTCCAATATTGTTCACCGCTATCACGTAGAACTCGTACTCGGTGTAGGGACTCAGGGCACGGACCACATAGTACATGGTGATGATGCCGCTTATCTCGCTGAAGGCCTGGTTGGCGTTCTTCGGCTTGTACTGGATCACGTAATACTGCAAGTCCTCGGGACCCTTGTACGACCACTCCAGACGCACCGAAGTGGCGGTCACCTCGGAGATTTGCACATCGGTGGGTGCGGTGGGCAGGGCTGTTGAATGATATACACGGATTTTATTAGAACCTACTCATTATTGAATGGTTTTAATGATCTTCACTCACATTGCACTTTAACCACCGAAACCGAATCGATTTGCCCCAGTGTGGAGGCAGCTATGCAAGTGTAGTTGGCGCTCTCTTGGATATTAATCAATTGCAGGACATTTCGACCGATTGGCATCTCATTCTCGGGTGTTAGATCTTCGGAGCCTACAATAAAGGTATTCATTTAAGATTGATTAGATCTAAGCATTATAGATTAAAACATACCCTTCATCCACTTGACATGTGGCATGGGTGAGCCGACGGCAATGCAGGAAAGATTCAGATTGGAGCCCAGCATCACCTCGCTGATTGTCTCTGGTGGGCGGGAGAAAGTGGGCGGAACACGACGGACTTTCACATACAAATTGGTAGACTTCGAGTGTTCCGTGCCAACCGAATTCTCGGCCACACATTCGTATTTGCCTTGATCCTCCTCGCGGCTGTTTTCTATTTGCAAGAAACCTGAAAGAAATATTTAATATTATTAATTAATTTATTTAGATTTTTGCAGTATTCAAATTCCGCTAAGTACATTTGCTTATTGGTGGTTTACCTGTAAACAGATTAAACAGAGCAGCTGCTATATTATTAGCTTTTACCTGAACTGTGGGTTAAGGATATCTAGGACTATGATTCCTCTTTCCACCAATTGGTTTCTTAACCCTTTAATTGCATCTGCTTTAGAGACTACCTAAAGTATTCCCATTTACTACCTGACCTCCACTATAAGACACAGTTCCTTGAGCAAGGAACTCAGTACCAATCTCACACTTGACAAGAACACATCCTGAAAATGTTTAACCTTTTAATAATAACTAGCCTAATATATCTTGTGGATGGCACATCCTATCTGACCACCAATAGTCACATCGAGATGCCAATATATCAGAAACGACCTTTGAGCGAACAAATGGAGATGATTGATATCCTGGATTTGGGTGACCGGCCGAGACGACAGGCGGAGCCCAATATACACAATTCAGCTTCGAAATTCCTGCTGGAAGTGTACAATGAGATTAGCGAGGACCAAGAACCCCAAGAAGTTCTGCATCAGCGCCACAAACGCTCTCTGGACGATGACATACTGATTTCCGAAGAGGATCGACAGGAGATTGCCAGTTGCAATAGCATCCTAACCTTTTCGAGTCGAGTTAAGGCCGAGGAACTCGACAACGAGCTGGACATGCACATAACCTTCAATGCCAACGATGTGCCGGTGGATCTGAGTTTGGTTCAGGCCATGCTCAGGATATACAAACAGCCCAGTTTGGTGGAACGCAGGGAGAACTTCACGGTGTCCGTGTACCGAAAACTGGACAATCGCCAGGATTTTAGCTACCGCATCCTGGGCTCCGTGAACACCACATCCAATCAGCGTGGCTGGTTGGAAATCAATTTGACACAAACTCTGAGGATGTGGTTGGCCAACAGTAAGGGTTTGCCGCGGCGAAATGAGTTAAGGATATCCATTGGCGACTCCCAACTGAGCACGTTCGCCGCCGGACTGGTGGCTCCCCAGGCCAGTCGTTCCAGTTTGGAACCCTTCATCGTTGGCTACTTCAATGGCCCGGAGCTCTTGGTCAAAATACAGAAGCTTCGTTTCAAGAGGGAACTGGAGAAGCGAAGGACCGGTCTACCACAAGCTCCTCCACCGCCACCACCAGTGGACTTGTACAGACCACCGCAGTCCTGCGAGCGCCTCAATTTCACCGTCGACTTTAAGGATCTGCAGATGCACAACTGGGTGATTGCCCCGAAAAAGTTCGAGGCTTACTTCTGTGGCGGCGGCTGCAACTTCCCGCTGGGCACCAAAATGAATGCCACCAATCACGCCATCGTCCAAACCCTGATGCATCTCAAGCAGCCGCATCTGCCCAAGCCCTGCTGCGTGCCTACAGTTCTGGGGGCCATCACCATTCTGAGGTACATCAACGATGACAACATCGATCTGACCAAATACCAAAATGCAGTGGCCAAGGAGTGCGGCTGCCATTAGGTTTGGTTTACTTTAAGTGACAGCAAAGTCATAAATTGGACTTCAATGTAAATAGAATTTTGTGTAAATATTAATATTTTAGAAATAAGAAAAATCATGCGAAGAAAAATAAATCCAGTAACCAGTAATTTTTTAAACAAACATTTCGGAATTTCAGTTAAATGTGTGTTGAAATTTTTATACCAGTTAAATTCATTGAAAAGATATGAGCAAATAATGAAAGGGTGGCAAGCAGTGCAAGCAGTCTTTTTGCTACTTTCATATCTTCATCTCCCTCGCACTCTCTTTAGCTGAAGTCGAAGTACCTTTCTTCTTTTTCGATGCAAATTTTTCAAAAACCTTAAGTCTTTGAAATTATTTAATATTTGGGAAAATAAGTTACCTGCCTACAATGTATTTTATCAAAGCTCAAATAACTTGTTAGGTATACATCTTCGCAATATATATAAGCTAAAAGTCAAACTAGTGCTCTTACACTTGAGTTCCTTGTGGCTTACGAACTTTTATGTTTATTTAGCAAAACCTTTACTTGTTACGCCCTTTTATGGCGCCTTTGGGTTATGCGGGGCCGGGGTTTAACCGTAACAGAGTCGTAAGATCTTAGATTTATCAATAAATTTGAAAGTCAAATGATGTTTGTTTATCTCACATCACATCACTTTAATAGGCAACCCACATTATCCTCATTGCCCCATAAAAAGGTTCTCAATTCACCTTGCTTTTATGCACGGAATCCATCCACTTGGCTTCCCGAGAAGCAACACATGGAAAATTAACACTTTTTATATGATTTTAAAAGCCATATAAATTTTACGACAAGTCACCAGCCCAAACCAAGCCCCCGAAAATGTTGCAATCTCTCCAAAAAGAGAAGATGGGCACACTCACACGCATCTATTAAATATCGTGGCTCGCTTTTCCGGCATATTACGCTAATGTGAATGACAGGGGAGCATTTTGGAGATTGGAGTGGGAAAAGGCCATAAACTGGCTTCACTTTGACATTATATATTTATATGACTAATAAACAATGAAGCACGAGTCGGCGGCGATGAGTAGACAATATGAAATTTACGTAAACAAAATGCACTTCTCGTCGGGATTTTTGCCTCATGGAAAATGGCCTTAAAATCAACAGTTATGCGAATATTTTTGTGGCGCACATTTTGTTTGACAGCCATTGGCATTTTGGCTCTAGCGGAAACCATAAAGTTATGGACACGAGAATACGTGTGTTATTGCGCTTTTTAATTGACCAATAACTATTATTTCACACGATAATTTAGAGCGACATAGTTGAGAGCCAATGATTTGTTTTACTTGGTTTATAATTTATTTTGCAAATTTATTTCATACTTTTCGCAAAATCATATTAGCATTTTTAATGAAGCATGCGAGAGTCGTTAGCAGCGTGTGAATTTCTAAGCGTTTAAAACGCTCAAATATGCAACTGTGTGCGTATGTGCGAAATTAATCATATTGAGTTTCGATATTCAATTTTCTCTCCCATGCAATTAATCAACGACCTCAATTCAATATGCACACACATACACGTATTAAAGTGTGCGTTTGTGTGCGTATAGGTAAGCAAATTTAAAATCTGCATGAAATATGACAATTAATTTGCGAAACACGAGTTTTTCGTATGCAATATTATCGTTTAATTATTTATTGCCGCATTTTGTGCATATACAAGCAGTATTGATCAGGCTTAAGCGGAAAGCTTAAATTACAAAATCGTATTTTCTTTTAATATGATACTGGGCTTAATATTGCGGAAAGTGAGGGGATGAATGGAAAATATTCATAATTTATAAGAAGACAGTTTTCCTTTAAATGTTATTTATCAATTGCCTAAAGAAGAATGCTTCTTAATAAATATTACTTAATTTCAAAGGGAAACTCACTAAGTATATTAAAATATTATTAAAATTCAACTCAATTATTATATGTTCCATATATTTTCAAATCGTTGAATATAAAAAAAGGGCTATGCAGTTGCTCTTAAAAAAAATGACAAATATACCGTGTCAATAAACAAATATAAGAGTAAACTCGGCTACAGTTGAGTGAATCATTTTAATGACTCCTGTTCCACCACAGTAAAAAATTTAAACAGAGGCTTCAAAAAAGGGGGTGCTATGAAAATTAAAAATAAATCTTCCTAATTTATTGGTTACTTATTTTTAAAGCTAATTAATACAATTATTTTAGGCCCCATTTAATTATGAATAAATTGTTAAGTACTGATTGACTTTCCCCCAATAAGGATCCTTAACTACGCCTTTGCCTTTTAAATATTGAACAAAAAATGAGGGGCAGCGCTAAATGTTGCAAAATCGCTTGGTTCGCACTAAAGCCATGTTTATTGTGTCTATTTTATGTACCTTTCCGTTTTATTACGGTTGTCATTTTGTGTTTGATAAAATAAAAAACATAGATGGCATGGGGTAAATAAAAAACAAACTGACTAAAAGTGATGTATGCTGGGTAGATTGCTGTGCGGTTTTTAGGGCAGCGCCCATTGCCAAACTGTAGGAATGGGTGGATGTTGTGTTTTATGCGTTGTTTTGGCTGTGAAAAGGACGCTTTGTGCTTTTATTTTCATTCGCCGCTCACCTACAACATGCATCAAAGTTGATTGTTGCGAAATTTATTGCATACTATTTGGCCTGTATGGCTGAACATTTATTACGCTTGTTGCACTTCCGGTGCAGCCAGAATTCCCCCAACGCCTCTGTCTCCGACCGGCGAGGCTATTGTTTAGGAACCATTGAACCATTCAAACAGCCATTAAATGTTGCAACTTTTATAAATAATCGACCACTTTCGTTTCGGCTGACATGTGTAGTGCAGCGATCCAAACAAACCCTTTTTTTTGTTATACATGCTCACATATTATTCAAGGTAAAGGGGAGCTAAAAAAAATTATGAATATTATGAAACAAGAGACAACGTCTGTGGGAAAACGTTGATTAAAATTTATGAAGGCAGCTTTCATTAAAACTCTTGGCAACCTTCTGCCGAAAACATTAACGTAAGCCGCCGAGCCAAGCACTTTGCGTGCAGGATGGCTGTGGCAATAAAAATTAAGCTAGCATACATCTGGGCGCTCGTCTGCGTCCCGAATGTAAGTCATTCCCCGGGTTTTTGTTTTTGCTTTTGTTTTTGGCCTTGTCTCTGCCGCAGCCGCTGCGTGCGTGTGCTACTCTTATGAAAATTAAAAATTCTTTCAAGCGTCATAAAAAAGAAATATAAACAAATGGACGGGCTAGCAAAGGAGTCCGGCCGGAGCGAACAGGTGAATATTTCATGGAAAATGTTTTGTAACCGAAGGGGTTTGGCGCAGAAATCGGGCTTAAAACTTAAAGGGCTAACTTAAATGTATAGGAGAATTTATAGAATTAAATATTCTGTCGCAGTGCTGCCAGGTTTTTTGATTAAAGTATGTGTATTATAATATTTAATCGATTTATTTATTATGAAAAATCTGCCTAAATACATACGTTTTTTTGGGAATATTTTCAGATTTGTAAGTTGACAAATTTGCAATTAATAAATTTGTTTACTATTATTTTAGTATTATTATCTTTCATTTTAAAAAATATTTCTTTTTAAAGATATTATGTCTATTTTAACATTTAATTTATTTTCAATTTTTTGTTTGTTATAGATACAAACGATTAAGTTTGTATAATTTTTCTTAAGTATTTGCTATCTAACTTTACCCAATCGGTTTATATTTAAGGATTTCACTGTGTTTCACAACTACAATAAAATTACAAGCTTAAATAACTTTTTACTACTAATATTATCAGGAAAGTTTAAAGCCATTCAGTGAGTTTTTAAGAAAACTGCATATTTTGAATCAGCAGAGTGTAAGGCAATTCAGTCCCGAACAAAAACAAAAGACTCGTTTGGGGTGGAGCCAAAACCCACCCAATCCGTCCACCTGGGCTATGTGGCCGCTGTAAATGTGGCAAGACATTGGTTGCGGGTTAGTTTGGACGTGGCACACATGTGGCACGCCACACAGCTGCACTTCCGCTAGCGCAGTCATTTTCATATTCAGCAACTTCCGCTCGAAACGCACACTCTCACACTTTCGTTGCCAAGGCTTTCGAGTTCGAATGCAAGTTCGACTTTGGCTTCAGCTTCAGCTTCAAATGCTTGGCTGCACGCCCAAATGGGATTATTAATTTAATTATGCTTTAATTTAAGTAGTCCTCGTTGTCGTCGTCGTTACAAAGTGACATTTATGGGGCGACTGGCTGGCTTCCCTCCTCCTCCTCCTCGAAGCTCCCAAGTTCATCCACATAAAAGTGTGCAAAGTTTCAATTTTGGTAATGCAAGTGACGACGACTTATCGTCAACCGAAAAGAAGAAACCCAACTGACCCCCATACCATGCCATTTCAGCCCATCCTCTCGGAGAAGGAACTGGAACAGGACATGCCCCCGCTGGGAGAGAGCCGTTCTAGTCATGCACATTTTGGCAATTACTGTCTCATTTTCAACAAAAGTGACTGTCAACTCTTTCGAGGCAGGAGAGCCACCAAGCCAGTAGCAAGTGACAAGGAGAAGCTCATAATTTAAGCATTAAACTTTTCCCAAAATGCTTTCAAGTTGACTTGCCTTAACTACAGTTTTACGGCTCAAGTAAATAATTGCGTGCAGACCCCTTGTTCCCTTGTTCCCTTTTCCCCACGACCATTTTACCATTTCCTCTTGGCCCACAGGTTGGTCACGTCAAGTGGCAAGGCGATTGTAATGATGGAGCCGAGCAATTAAAGAGTTGTGGAGCTCAGGTCGCAGGTCGAGGGGCCATCATCGTCGCAGCTGCTGCCCCTCTTATTTTTGGGGGGTAGAAGGGGGAAAAGGCGGTTCTGCCACGTGCAAGTTTCGAACAAAAGAAGGCATAAAAATGTCATATAAAAAATAAGACGATGTTGCAAGCTGAGCTCTCTCTCTCTCTCTCGGTTATATTCGAGTCAAGCTTTCCAGTCTCAAGTTGCCTTCAAGTTTTCCACATAAAGGTTAACCTGCCGAGTTATATGGCCTCTACTCTATTCGTTGTTTTACGCCCCCCGGCAATCCTGCGAGCAATCCAACTCAATATTCAGCTAGTTAAAACTTAAGAATCCACTCGAGGAAAGTTGTATTTAATTTTAACAGCGCTTTTATTATCATGTTTTGCTTATAGTTCACAAGATCTGATGCTTTATTTTCACTTAAAAGTGGGAATGTGTCAGGACTTAGAGGGGCATAAATGTAATCAGATTAAAAGTTATAATATTGGGTGGAAGGGGTTTGAGATATGCGAAATAAATTGAAATAAAATATCTATATACCACAGACTTCATATTAAAGTCTGTCGAGTACAATTTCCAATGGCACCTGCTCAAGCTAAGGAAACCATTATCGTCTCAATTGCTCCCTGACAGACCCTTCGTTGACACTTCCATTCAGTTGAGTTCATCTGCTCACACACAACCCATTAAGACAATTGGCTCAGGCGAAACCAATTTCTGATAAGCCTCTTTTGCTTAAAAGCCAAATTATGATATTTGAAAGAGCCCAACATTTTTCTGCTACTCCTTTCCCCTCCTTTTTTTGTTTTTCCAATGAGAATTCCAACCCTGCGAATGTAATTTCCCCAGACGCTGCGGCAGAACCTTTTCGAAAATGGGGAGAAAACAGTAAGGGAAATGGGGAAAACCCGTGGTCACTACGGCAAAGGTTCTCTTTTTATTCCTTCCGTTATGCTTTTTATTGAACAAAGGCCCAGAGGGACTATTTGGCGAAATAAAAATAAAGGTATAATACTCAATAATATTGTCGCTGGTCGTTGCTCGCCGCCTTCTATTGGAAGCCTACCCTTTGACCCCTTCTGGTTCTGTTCGCTTCGGTTCGGAGGACTAAATTACCTACCAACTGGCAAAGAGTATGAAAATGATGCCCCATGAAGTAATTTTAAATAAATTATTTATAAATGTATTTGTGCATTGAAGTGCGACCGGTGTCATTTGCCTTTGCCATACGCTGAAGTGGAAAGCATTGAAGTCCCGAGGAGCAAAATAAATATTCCCTGATTTCAGTGAGGAAATTGCACACGACATTTGTGCCTTTGCTTTACATTTTTAAAGGAACTAAAAGAAAGTATAGATTTAAAGATTTTTCCATATATTTTATTATATCCCATGACCCTTCTCTTTCGACCGTTTCTTTGTATTTCTTAGGAACTACAAGAATTTTAAAGATTTTTCCATATATTTTACAATATCCAATGACCCTTCTCTTCCATCCGGTCCTTGGCGAAATTCTGTCCAACCCGAGGGCTAATAGTACAGAGGAGTGTATAATAATCACGTTAATATATCCAACTAAGGCGATTGGGCGACTCCGACAAAGGAACGCCATAAGGTCCTTCGGGCTCTCGAGACGGTTTTATTAAAATAATAAAGTTCTAATTTAATTATGGCGCGAACAAAATGAAGTACGACTGCCGCCGAGTTACTTTTCATTTGATAACTCACGTACCTCCCCCTACCCCTCATTTTGGAGTCCCTGCAGGCTCTAATTAGCAGGCGGCGGCCGTATAACCGAAAAATCAACGCGCTCAGGGGAAAATGCCCGGACGCAAGGAGCTGGGAGGAGTACAATAAAGGACCATAAAGTGCTAATTGAATAAAACGGCACATGACTTGCATAACTTATTATGCGAAATATATGTATTCTCGCCACTCGGTTTTGTCGTCATTGGAAATGCAGAGACCCAGGATCTCCACAATAGAGCAAAGCGAACGAACCCATCCGCAAAAACCTCACCTCGGGCGAAATATTTATTTTCATAAATTTAAAGCGCTCTTTAAGGGGCAAGGGGAAGTGAAAGGGACGTTTAGGGCACCCAAAAGGATATTTAGCTGGCGGAAATACTTTTACGTTTCGTTTAACGCGCCAAAGATGGTGCCAGTCTGGTCGGACCTGCCATTCCTCACCTTTTCTAGGGGATGGACGATCGGGGGATTGGGGGAAAAAAAGTTACTCGGCCCACGTAAAACTAATTTAACCCGCAAAAACCTTCGTCTTCTGCACTTCTCCCTTATCCACCAGCGAACAGGGCCACTTTGGTTCGTGTTGCGCTAAATTAGTCGACCTCCACATCCGTGAAAAGCGAGCAAAAAATAACCGAATCCAACAAATAAGCTCCGGACTCTACTACTATGTTTGCATGGAGTCGTCGAGTCTCATCGTTGAAGCGGTAAAAATAATTTCACCTTGGGGAAATACATGTAACAGTTTTTAATTTGCATCGCTGTAGGCCAACAAAAGGCGATGGATAGTTTGGTTTGGTTAGCGTTTCAAATGGCTGCAAATTGAGGAGTCGAGGGAAGCCTAAGCAATCTACTCCGCTTGAATGGAATGATGGAAGCCATTCGAGAAGCCTGTTCATTTTTATAGTTGCAACTTTGTCGAGGGGAATACTTGTTACTTGGTACTCTAATTTATTAGCGTTTAATTTGATAACTAAGTCAACGATTTTATTTGAATTTTTGCAAGTGAATTACAAATAATATAAATCTTTAGAAATTTTATTAGTTTATATTAAAGTGATCTTGTTATTTTTTAAATGTAAAATAAAAGAAATATATAGGTCTAACTATTCAAGATTACTAAAGAAATCATTAAATTTTTCAGCTGTCCTACTCAACATACATATGAACTTAAAAAAAAAGAATAAAATGAATGTATATTAAGGTGTTTGGACCTTTTTTCATATCACCAACAGAGATAATCTATTTCAACATAACCTTTGAACAGTGTGTGCCATAAAAATGACCCCAGATAATCTCAGGGCATTTAAAAGTCAGTCGCTGCATGGACAGGTCCTTCAATGTGTAGCCCCAGTCAATTGTTTGGCCGCCTGTCATTACGCGTAAGCGACCATTTCATTAGCATTGCGGCATGGCCACCGGCACAGGCAGAGGTTGGGTCACAGGACCAGCGAGGACATGGCATAATGTTTTTGTTAACGTCGCTCGCTTGTTTTCTTGCCATGCCCAACACGTTCCAATTGTTAAGGACCGGCTAGGTGGATGGCCCGCTGGAAAGCATTTATTTGTCCGATCACCGCGTCCTCGCAATTGAAATAATGCCCGTCAAGCCTACCACCCCATTTTCCACAGGATGGGCCACCCCCCCACCGATTCGGTTGTCAACGTGACCATTATTGATGTCGTTTTAAAAGGCACTCTTTAATGCATATTAATGTCAATATTTGAGCCTCTAATGACCAGAGGCCCCGGCCTCTGCAGATGGCAGCTTTTGTGTTAGTTTTGCCCACTTTGCCCCCTTTGATGTGACACACAGCGGAGTGGAAGAAGATCGACGCTAACGATGCGACCTGACATTGAACATATAATTATCAAATGCTGCGAATGCTGCGACGCCTGATTAAAGGACCTGCCGACATTTTGTTGACATTCGGAAAGTTTTCAGAAAGCTGAAAAAGGTCTCAAAAGGACAAACTTTGCTCAGGTGAGCGAGTAGCTGGATGCTACCTGACAAAAGTCAAACGTTAACTAAGCGCCCAAAAACTTGCGACACAAAGTGCGTCGAAGCGTAAGTAAACTCCTAAGAAATTCAAATGAGCGTAAGGAAAAAAAACAGCTGAAAAAAACAAAAAGTAAAATAAAGAAGATGAAACCCGCTCAAAAAGGTAACGGACACGGTCGAGGTCTAGAATTTCAATAAATGAAGTCGTTTGTTTGCCCCATCAAATCTCCCGGGCGGACATAATTTAACGTAATGAATAGCAGATGGAAGATAATACACGTCTAGCTATAAACTCAAATTAGTAATTGGTTAGTTGGCCTTCTCAGCTTACAAACTTGTTAGTAGAAAGTTAATATTCTAGTATATGAATTTAACAATAATTGGTTTCAAATTACTGATTAGGAAACTAGAACTGATACTAAACGTAATTTATCTTGGATATTAAATATTTTAATATTTGAAAAGGGTATCACTTTTAAAGGTGTCAAAAAGTATGCAGGGAATTTTGACTACTGGAATGAATACAAAATATTTCGGTTTAAAATCTTATTGATCCATACTTTTATACCTTTATAAAATCCTAGTAATAAATTCACTTAAAAAGGTGTCAAAAAGTATGCAGCTAATTTTGTCAGTTGAAATTCGGCATACACAACATATTGTTGCATACTTTTGGACACCTTTCTGTATTAATTTATCTGTTGTAAATAAGTAAATATATTTTTTTGTAACCACTTACCGTCCTTAAGCGAATAGCGCGGATTGCTCATATCGACCTTTGTCTGATTCTTAATCCAGTAAATGTTTGGCGTCGGATTGCCGATGGCTTTGCATGTCATGAGGACCGTGTGACCCACTTCAATGACGCGAGTGCCTGGACCCTGGGTTATAACCGGAAAGCCTGCGGGTGTTTTATCGCCTGCAACGGAGAGAAAGTCGCGAATAACAAAGGGTTAAAAATTATTATGTTGCGAAAGGCAAGTGGAGAAGTAGCGAAAAAAATGTTCATATGGGCGGTTATAAGGAGCGGGAAACGCGAGGGCGGTACGCCTAGGAGTTTTGGACAAACAATATGGCGTCACACACACAAATACATACGCATACGAGCAAAGTATTGTTTTACACGACTCTTTTATATATACGGAAGTTGCCGTTTTCTGCTGCTTTTTTTTTCTTCTTTTCTTTTTTGTGTGTGAAAGCTTGGCTGCGTCGTCAGTTGCTTTTGTTGGCGCTTTCTACGCCATTTTGTAAGTCAAACAATGGGATTCCCACACTCGCACACCCGCACACACCAGCACACACACACGCAGTTTGCATATAAGTATTTGTGTGAGGTCAGCATTTACCCCAACTCTGGGTGACATTTCCTTTGTTGCAACGCTTGCCAGCTTTAAGGGAATTTCACTACTGCTCACAGTCCCTTCTCCCTTTTCCCCCCCTTTGCGAAAACCCCATTTTTATTTCATTTTATTTTTTCCGCTTGCTGTGCGACAAGCTTAAAGAAAACTCTCGCGGTGGCTGTCAAGTGGCCCCGGCTGCGACTGTCATCTGCTCTCCCAACTGCATCTTTCAAATGAACAAAGCTCATTTACATTTTCCAATTAAATCCGTCGGCGGCCATGGCAATTGGCAAAAACGGAGCGAGAGGGGGGGGGCAGGAATGGGGGAATTGGGAATGGGAGTGGGGATGAGGATCAGGGTGCGGATGCAGATGCAGATGAGGAGCAAGCGGATGCGGATGCGGATGATTCCAGCTGCCATCGTCGCCGGCAGCAGCTGCCATTGCATTCCATCTGGCGACTGTTGCTGGCGGATCTGGTTCACTATGCCAGAGAGTTACTTAGACTAATCGATTCGATATCGTTGCTAATATTTGTATCTTAAATATTTCAGTGAAATATTTAAAATTTCCTGAAATACCTAAATTTTAAAGCCATTTTCTATACATCGGAATGCAAAACGTCAGGAATATTTGTTGTAAAGCAAAATAAATTGTTGATTACAAATTTAACAACATTTTTTAGGACATTAAAAAAATTTAGGACGTCAATGATACAAATTTATAATTATTAAAAAAAAAACCAAGAAAAACTATACTATAAGAAATGTTTCCAGTTTACAATATTAAAAGTAGAGCTTGACAAAATATCGACTGTTTGCTATATCTCGACATTTAATATATTCTATGTTATCGAACCGATATTGAAATATCGAAAATATCGATAATTTGTAAGCTCTAATTTAAGGCGTACATAAATATTATATTAAAAATGATTAGATGCAAAGCAGATGAAATACTCTTTTTTATACGTTTCTTTGGTTTAGATAGATAGTACAATTTTTTGAACAAAGGGTATATGGTAGTCGCTTTAGCCCCTTTTGACTTTTCTAAGCCAGTTTTTTGGCATTTACTGAAACATTTAACAGCGACAAAATCCACAATAAACGGGCACACAGAAGTTAGTTGCAGTCGGTTGTTTTTGCTCTGGCCTGTCCCCGTTAAGTGCTGCATCCCATGGCTCTTGCATCCCAAGCTGTCCCTGAAACCCCTGAATATCCTGCCCAAAATGTCTTGCCTCTCACTTAGTTGTTCGGAGCTGTTTGGGAGCTTTCTGCAGGAGTGCAGGAGAGCAGGATGCCAGGACAGCGGGCCCTTCTGTGTGCGTTTGTGTTGTGTTTTCAGCGTGAAATTAAAATTTTAACACAGAGACAAAAATGCGGTTGCCTGTGAATATGTATATGCTTTGCACAAAGGCATAAAATGCAAAACTACAGTAGCACAAAAAGAATAAACAACGGCAGCATTGATGTTGACATTTGACGTTGCCGTCATCATCATCATCGCATCCACATCCACACATCGTCTCCCAATGTCCTGCCGTCCCGATGTCCTTCCTTCCTTGCCAACCCTTTCAGCCCTTTTTCCCATATTGTCTGTTGCCATTTTCAGTCATTTTCACATCACCCCTTCCGTTCGCGTTCCGCCGTTTGTCTCGTTGCTTTATTTATTATTGCAGTGTCACTTCCTCGCAAATGCATAACGAAACAAACAAACACACAGGCCGAAAAAAAGAAACAAACAAAAAATAAAGGCACAAATGGAAAATAATGAAACTGGGCCAAAATTAACAAATAAAACTTGCACATTTCTATTAAACAATGTAGAAAAGTGCATTCTCTTTCGACTAACAAATATGCATGAGTGCAAACAGCAACAGAATTCCCAACTAAGCGGGCAACAAAGAGCAAACACAACGAAAATTGAAGGGATAAATCCTCTTTTCAAATGGTTCAGTTCAGTTTTTTTGAAATGTTGAGAAACAGCACCGAACGTTTGCATATGAAAATACATTGAAAAGCCAATCAAACTGGGACCAATTTGGAAAAAGCTTTGGGGAGATACATAAATCCACTTCTGAAACTATTTAGTTTCGAGAGAGAAGTACTGTATGTTAAACAAGAGAGAACGCTATAGTCGGGTGCCCCGACAATCAGATACCCGTTACTCAGGTAAAGGGAGAGCGAGGGAGATGGAGATAGAAACTTTGAACACGAATAACTTTTTAACGAATGGTCCGATTTGAAAAATTTCTTCTACATTTCGATAGGTATTGATAAACACAATAAAACTGCATTTTTACTTTTCCGAAATATTGAAATTTTTAAAATCGTATATAAGCGATTGTGGGCGTTAGAGGGGGCGTGGCACCCTTTTGAAACAAACTTGCGCTGCGTAGGAACTCCAAGAATCTTCATGCCAAATACCAATCGTCTAGCTTTTATAGTTTCCGAGATCTCAGCGTTCATACAGACAGACGGACAGACAGACGGACAGACAGACGGACAGACGGACATGGCTAGATCGACTCGGCTAGTGATCCTGATCAAGAATATATATACTTTATGGGGTCGGAAACGCTTCCTTCTAGCTGTTACATACTTTTGCACGAATACAATATACCCTTTTACTCTACGAGTAACGGGTATAAAAACGATGTTCAATAAAAAAAAGGGAACCGGGAATTTATGAAGAGATCCTAAAAGAAAAAATAAAATAATTTATTCGATTCTATATTTATCCAATGCAAATATGAAATATTTACAAATTCACAAATGTTAAAAAACGATGATTAATAAAAAAAATTAAAGAGTTCAGTTAGTGAAAAAATTTATCAAGAAATCATAATAGAGAAAATAAAATATTTTAATAAATTATATATTTATCCAATGCAATTATGAAATATATACAAATTTTCAAATGTAAAAAAACGATGATTAATAAAAAAGTGAAAGAGTTCAGTTGGTGAAAAAATTTATCAAGAGATCATAATAGAGAAAATAAAACAATTTAATCAATTTTATATTTATCCAATGCAATTATGAAATTTTTACAAGTAAAAATAGTTATTTATCAAATGAATTTACAGACATTTAATGGAACTTAAAGTAAACAAATGGTCTTCTGTTTGATTAGCTCACTGTACGAAATGACTATAGATAGCCCTGCTTTCGACAGGCGATAATGCAATTTCATGGGACGCTCCGTTCCACCCGCTGCAAAACACTTTGAAAACCTTTCATTATGTGACAAAAATTGCACAGCCTGTGTTCTCGCAACTGACGACAAGTGCCGCCCCGAAATTTCCACAACAACAGTTCACACTTAACACCGAAGCTCCTCTAACTGACCGTTGTTGTTCGCCATGTGTGAACGGAAATTTTGTGAAAATGTTGGGTGGATGGAAAAGCTGGCCAACACTTAATTTACAGCATTAGAGAGAGGAGTGGAGAGTAGGGGCAAGAATGTGTTGCCAGAGGATGCCGGTGGTGCCAACGCATCGTCCAAAAAAACACACACAAAATATAGAACGCATGGATGGTTCGGAGTACCCAGAATACCCAGAATATGTGAGAGGTGGCAGTGCGTGGCCAAAAACCGATGATAAAGGCAAAAAGGGGATTTATTAAAAAGCCAAAAGCAGCAGCAGCCTGCCGAATTTGTGTGACATTTTCATGCATTTCAATTAAGCTGCTGTTGTCGTCTGAAATGAGTGTGAAAATGTACAAGGCTAAATGTTTGAATAATGTCAAAGTTGGGGATCAAGAACAAAAGGCACGACTAGACGACAGCAGCACCACCACCTTAGTTGCTCTCGGCGACAGGTTTTAATGAATTAGCTAATCAAAAAAGAAAAAAAAAGAACCAAAGGACCTCCTTTCATATACGCAGTGTAAGCAGCGTATGTCTTGGAAACGATAAACATCATTAGCCGGCACAAAAGGACTTTATTTGCACCTCGTCTGCTTGCTTTTAGGTGCCACTGACCCGCCAGCGAGGATGAATGGAATCCGCCGGGATTCAGGATCTCAGGTTTGGTGCCTTATCGAGTCCTTTTCAAAAGCCGCATTTTCACGCCATGTTTTTTGTCCAAGTCTGTGTGCGAGTGTGTTTGGTTTTCTTTTTTCACCTTTTGTCTCTGGTCAAAGAGATGGATAATATGTTGTTTACCAGGGGAAAGAAACTGTGAACGCCGGGATGAATGTCACTCAAAGGAAGGTGTTGGTCCTGGATGGGCAAACATTTCCGAGCGAAACGCTTAAAGCAAACTCCACTTTTTGGCTTTAAAGTCACCGCCACACAGCGACACAACACAAAACTCTACACAAAGCATAAATTTGCATATTTTAATTATTCATGCATTTTTAAGATTGATAAGAAATGTTGTGGCCGGCTGTGGAGCGGTGGGTCGTCGTCGTCGTCTGTCCAAGGATTTCTGGGGAACGCCCGTGGCAAGTTAAAATACCATTTTCCATTGGTCAGCAGCAGCAGAAGCAGCAGAACCGGAAAATTTAGACCCACAAAGTGTGAACTGACATGGCAAAAGAGTTGAAAATATGATTAAATTGTAGCAAAATAAACTTTGTGCGAGGCAAACAAATATTTTGATTTCCCATTAAATTCAGAAGCTTAGAAAATGTAGTGATGTAATTGTTTAGCAGGGCAAATACGTTATTTTAAAGAGCTTTTACTACAGGGTTTCAATAATGGTAGATCAGCATTTAACATTTAAGATTTATTTTAAAATTTTCCAAATAATTATAATTTTAGGAAATTCCAAATTGCTTTTCCCTCTTTTACAAAATATAATTATTCTTTAATATACCCTGCCGTCTGAAGAATTCAATGAACAAGAAAAGACAAAAGCTAAGTCAGGCAATCCAAGGCAAATCAAACTTGGTGTCAACTTATTTCGGATTATTCTCGGCAAAACTTTTCTCTTCTCTTTTCCGAGTAGCCAAGCAATTGAAAACAAATCAAAACCGAGGGGTAGAAACCGTGGCAGCAGCCACACAGTCGTCCACAATTGACAATCTTGGGATATATATATATTTATAGGCCGGAGTTGGATGCAGAGCAGAACCAACTAGAAAGTTCCTCACCGACTCTGAGCAAACAGTGTTGCGGGCTCCTAAGCAAAGTTTCCGGCTATAGTTAAGGCAAAATCCCAAACAAAACATGCTCGAAAATTGAGTGTTTATTGTGTTAAGTAGACGACGACACACTCTCTACACACAGTCGCCACCGGGTGGGATGAAAAGGGGGGTGGGGAGGGGAGGACACACCCCAAAAACCCCAAGGATCCGGGCAAATGGGAAGTGAAAAGTGTGCGACAAGACGAGCTAAAGCTGAAGAGCCTCTGGCAGAGTAAATAACCGTTTTTTAGTAGAAGGCCGGAAAAAAAAGACAACTGGCTAAAGATGTTAGACAATGCCAACAATAAAGCCGCAAGTGCCGGCGGCTTCACAGAAATTCAGAAAGCAAAAAAAAAAAAAAGAAAGGAAAGGAAGAAAAAAAATGGAACCCAGAGCAACAAGAGGAAGTTTCATGCCCAAGACGTCGGCAAATTTGTGGCCAGTCAACACTTCCTGTTCCCTGGATTCGCATGTGGATTGTCTGGGTGTGTGCGACTCGGACTACCGCCTATAAGTGACATCAAGGAGCCCCATTGATCAGCGTAATGAAGAGGCCGACGTTTCCCTAATTGCCGTCGCTTCTAGGCCCACTCATAAAGGCTCAGATGCAGTCACGCCCGAGAAGATGATGCGGATGAGCTCTCCGGTTTCGAGGCTCGGCGCCTTCGAGGGTCCTTGGAGCCTGGCAGGCATGATGGCAGTTAATAGATAATAGCACCGGTCGAAGTAGGCTCCTTCCAAGAGGAGTTGACGAACTGATGGCTGACAGCAGGCATATTGCAATGAGTTGGGGGTTCGGGGTTGGGCTGGGTGATTCTGCGGTTCTCGTTTAATTATAATTTTATCTCGCAGTTGCCAGCAGTTTAGAAAGCAGCAGGTTAATTACTTTGAAATTTCAATAGCTCAATTAAAGCTTTCGTAACAATCTAGCATCTCAAGAACCCAGGCATATATAATACCAACTGCACTTTAGTTTGTAATGCTTACTGATTACGGATATAGGAAAACTGTAAAATGCTCGCAACCATTTGTCGATTCCTACCCTCGAGTGTGCTGTCCATTGGGTTGGGGGTTGAGGATGAGAATGAGGATGGAAAAAGGATGCGAGATGTCCTCTCCGTCTGACAAACTGACGGACTTGGATGGCTTGTCTGTTTGTCTAAATGTCAGTTCGGTCTGATGGCTGCATGTGTATCCACTGACAGACGACATGCACAGCGTACATCTTATTAAGTTTGCATTACGATGTTGCACTCGGATCGGAGCTAGGTGCTTGTGTCCTCGCTGTCCGTCCTCGGCCCTTTCAGATAGCCGAGTCAACTCAACTCCTAAGACGGTTAGCACTGAGGCAAAAAGCGAGATTAAGCTAAAAATTGGTTCTAGAAAATATCATCTTGTAACAAAATTGAAAGAACTTAAAGCAAGATTGAAGATAGCTGGCCTTCAAAATCTTAAAAAATCTCATTTTTTATTTATGCGGATAAGGACCTTAAAAGAAGCATGGCGCCAATACCTATCGAAATGTAAAAGAAATTTTAAAATCGGTCCATTCATTAAATACTTATGAGCAAATAATGCACATTCCGCTAGATGGCGCCACTTTCAAGAAACTGCTTGCTTTGCTGCTTGCATATCTACATCTCTCTCACACTCATTCAGCTGTTGATTTTTTTTTCAAATTTTTCCATTAGATTTCTTTTTGAAGATGGTCTTAGCTATTGAACGATTTTTTTCCGAGTGTACAATGATGAGATAGTGAGCTGAAGAGAGGAGTGGATTTTGAAGTGAGCCAGAAGTTTCAATTTCTCTGTCCAGGCCATGACTGTCGAAGTCTATTTTAACATACGTCTGGCGTCTCTTTCTGCCCCGAATAGAAGGACTCTCTCTTTCGTTCTGCATTTCGCAATTTAATTTAATTTTTCTTGTACTAGACGTTTGATAATGCGGCCCCGCCTGCCGACCAGTTACTATTACTACTGCTGCTCTTCTACTTTTCTGCTTCTGCCACTGGTCTTCCTTGCAGTTATGGCCTGGCTGGCGCATTTTATAAATTTTTAAACTTATGGCTCATTTTTATGCATTTCCACAGAATGCGCAGTGAGACTGCAAGGCGAAATAAACGAAAAAGAGATGGCGAGGATTGCGACGAGAAGAAAAGGACGATGGGTAGAATGCCTGGAAGGTATGCGGCGGATCCAGCCGATTTTCTCTTCAACCCATCAACCCATCTCCACAGGACCCGGCACATACTATACTATACTACTTGTCTCCCCTTGGCCATTTCTAATGCGTTTTAATGCGATAATAAATCATTGGAAATCCATTTGTATTGTCAACACAAGTTGACAACCGAAACGAACACAAGACGCTTTTGGCTTGCATGCGTGTTGACCATTAAACGCCAACTGGTATTCAATAAAAAACCGGGAATCGAGAAAAGCTGTTATATTTAGACAGCGCGACACATAAACACCTCACCTCCTTTCTTGATATCCGCCTGCTAATGATTTGCCAGTTAAAGCTGTCCGCTTTCGGGGGAAAGTTTAAATGAGATAGTTAAAGGGTGGTCGTAAAAAAACAGGAATGCTGATAGTTTTCCAATTTCAGTAAACTTCGATTTCACTACTCTCGATTTATTGTTGATTTTATGCCAAGGAAGTCAGGGGTATTCCCCTTTTCCACTTGCTGTCATAGATCACGCGGCGTTTTAGTGTTGTAAACATCAAAAGGAAAGGCGCCAGAAGGCAGAACAAACAAATAGCCATAAAGGAGACGGCGAAATTAATAAATAAATTAATAAATTACAAATAATTTATCACGATTCGCACACACACACACGCGGTCTTTCCCATTTCCATTCCCAGCCACCTACTGTCTAAATAAGTCTATTAGAGAAATGAAAATAAATTGCGTGCTTTCAGGCGCCTGCCAGTTGCCAGGACGAAGGACGAGCCATCGATTGCCGACAACATGCCAAGTTGGACAGACACAGACACAAACAGCAGCAAAAACAAAAGCCAAATTCAATTATAAATGCGTGTAGCAGGCATTGTCTATAAGTCTAATATGGTACATATATATATGGCGATATATAGACAGACGATGTGAAACGGCATAAGTATATGGTGTGGCTGTGTGCTTGTGTACTAAGTGTAAGTGATTAATTTTTGACAGGCGCATTTGTTGTGCGGTATTGAAAACAATCAATGCTCAATCTACGACAAGGCTCCCCAATGGATTCCACGACCCCTCCGAAACCTCCAATCAAACCCAAACCTCCCAACATCGGCAATTAGAGAACTTGAGCAAAAATGCTCTACAAACCTCAAGTGGATTGGTCGAGATTGCGTTTATTATTGAGAACACAGCAGTTGTGTGTGGCCAGCATGTAAATAAATATTATGCATATCATTCGTAATTTACTACATCATATCGAGGCCAAATATGACAGCCATTGGATATAATATGAGTCGGCGGGGTCAACAGTTGTTTAAAATTGATTTATTAAATATAAAGTTTATTTAAAATGTAGTTTACTTTGGCATTAGAAAAAGGAAAACGTCACAGTTATTTAGTTTTTATTAATAAGAGAAAAATATTGTTATTATAGAGCGAATTAAAAAGGAATACAAATTTAAATCTGAATAATTATTATTATAATTATATTTAGATGTAGGTACTTAATTTTATTTGTTCTAAATTTCTAGTTTGTAAAATAAATGTAAAATAAATTACATTATTTCATATTTTCATGGGGAAGGTACCTTCTTTTATTCCCTTGTAAATTACAAAAATAGAAGAAATATATATATCTGTTTTTATGGTTTACGAGGATTTCCGGAAACTCTTTCCCAGCAGAAATTTCCCCCAAAAGGACACCCTCCTACTTTTTTTTTTTGTATTTTCATCTCATTTAGTGGCCATTCCTCAAATATTTACATGCAGCCTGTTTTTACGACTATCTACTGAGCCGAGAGCCCATCCCACGACCCCGGGGGCAATTGGCAAATGTGCGTTTTGGGTAAAATTATAACATAAACCACCTGGTTTGGTTTCCCCAACCGATCCAATGGTTTGCCTCTTGCATGCAGGTGGTAAATATAAAAATCAAGCGAAAACCCGAAACCAAAGCTGAAAGCCGCCAGAAACCCAGCGAAGCTCTGGCCATAATGCAAATTTATGATCAGAATTCAATTATGTGCTTATTGAAACGCAGCTGCTGCTAAATGATGATGGTGAAGCGAAGGGAGGGGAACGGAAGCAAAGGAAAGGCAAGGGAATGGGGGGCCAAAGGATGGTTCTGGCCATTCACGCATCCGGCCAGCAGTTAATACTGCCCAGTTTAACGGCTGAAGCCAAAAGGCTATGATTTACGCACACCCAAACACACACAGATATGTGCGTCGTATGGACATGTCCGTGTGCACAAACAAACACACGGAATAACAATTGCGGCTCGAAGTGCGTGGCAAGCATTTTATGAGCAGCGGGCGGTGGGCGCAGAGGCGTCATTAAACCAGTTAACAAATAAATTCCAAAAACACTGGGCCAAAAGGAAGCGCAATCGCGGCTCTACTGACCAATGCCCTTGGTGGCCAGAAAAAAAGGGGGAAGCATATTACTGGCTTCAAATTAGGCCAACTGGGAAGTAGCAATTGGCTTGGGACTTATTTGAAATTTTAATACCAATATACAGGAAATAATTAAAAGATTTAAATCCGAAAATATTCTATTTGTTTTGGAACTTGAATTATAAAAAGTAGATTATATTCCAAAAAAATATACTAATTATATTTTCAGCCAATATTAAAGTAAAATTTTCATTTATAATATTTTTCCAAATTTATGTATAATATTTAGATTTACAGTTATTTTTCTAAGTATAATTTAAATAAATTTACAAAACTCTTCTTTTTTTCATTCTTTGTTTTATTGAAAAATGCATACTGAAAACTCTCATTTAAAATAACCCAGATTGCTGCCAGCCTGGTAAATATTTCCTGCGTTAAATAGTTTTTCTTCTTCAACTTTTCCCTATTGTTAATATTTTATTTTTATTTACTGTTTTGCTGCTTGTTAAAGGCAAGCTATTTAATTGAGACACACAAACACATGGCATAAACACCGCAGGCTGCTGGTGTGGCTGCAAAAATGTTTCCTTTCCGGCCTCTTTTTTTATTTTTTATTGTTTTTGTTAGCTTGATTCTGATGCTGATGCTGCTGCTATTGCCGCCGTTTGCACTGTCTGAGCGTTCATGTATAAATAATTCGAAATTAATTACATGTAACAGGCTACTGGTTCTCCCATGCATTTGACCATCTGTCTGCTTTATGCGAGTTTGTTGTTGAAATAACAGAAAAAAAGGGAAAAGGTTTCCGTTTTGCTGTTGTCAAAGGTGGTCGGTCGGTCGTCGGTCAATTGGCAGTAGAGTGAGCAGCAGTGGGTTATAAAATATATATAAAGTATATGGGAAACAAGATGTGCGACGACTGCTGCACAGATTTATGCTACGCAATTAACAATGCCGGCCATTAAGCGAAACTACAACTACAACTACATTTACAGGCCACAACTACATTCGCATATGCGCGTGTGAGCGCGTTCAGCATTTTATAGCATACTTTTATGGTGCAACAAACAGACTTTTATTCGCATTCACAGCCACACGCACAGTTACACTCACACACAGACCAACACGCACACACTGCCGCTGGCAGCTTAAATGTTTTTGAATTTAAACTTATAATTAAAAAACTTTTCTTCTCTGCCGGCCCCCGACATTGTTAGCCCTTTAATTGGCTCTTTGTTACAGTAGTTGTCCGCTTTCCGCTTTCCTTTACTTTGCCATCAAAATGCGCAATGAAATTTCAATTCATTGGTATTTTTATACCCGTTGCACGTAGAGTAAAAGGGTATATTGTATTCGTGAGAAAGTATGAAAGCGTTTCCGTTTCCTCTAACACCCACAATCGCCTTAAAAGACCTTAAAATGTGTCTGGCGCCCACATTTTTGAATATTTTGGAAAAGTTTAAATTTAATTCTGTTGTGCTAATCAATACCTATCGAAGTGTAGAAGAAATTATTAAAATCGGACCATTCAGTCAAAAGTTATGAGCAAAGCAAATAATGAAATGCAAGCAGTGCAAGCAGTCGCTTTGCTGCTGTCGCTTTGCTGCTTGCATATCCATTAGCTGACTAACGGGTACCTGATAGTCGAGGTACTCGTCTATAGCGTTCTCACTTGTTGTTGTTGTTTTCAGACGACTCGACGCCACTCGACGTTACGCGACTCCCCAGCCTTAAATCGTTTATATGTAAATGGAATGTTAAACATTGAAATGAACTTGCATTAAGTTGCATAATTACATTTCGCAATAAACGTTGGACACCGCACACATATAATTGAGTGCCTTTCGCCTGCCCATTTCCACATTTCCCCATTTGGATGTGGATGTGGCACTCTGGTTCGAGGCATCCGGTGTATACTATATATTATTTATTGCAAATATGCCCATAAAAAGCACAATGTAGTCCATTGTGTGGAGAGAGGGGCAAAAGGGGAAGGGGGAGGTAGCATCTGAGGTAAAAATAATGGCAACTACCTTTTGCACTTTGACATATGACAACCATTGCACTGCTGCAAGCTGTGCATAGTGCTACTGCTGACATGGTGCATAAAAAATTATTACAACGCACAAAAGTCCGGGAAATGTTTGCACTTTTATCCTGGGATTTTTACTGGAGAAATGCAGTCATAGAAACGGAACGAAATAACTTCACTATTTATTTCCAACTTTATTTTCGTTGGTCATTTGCTTTAATTAACCGCTCGCACTTTAATGAAGACAGTAATGCCATAACAATAACAGGAATAACGTACACCAAAATCCTAGAAAGGACTCTCACACACACACACACAGAGAAACCCGAAGAGAGCGACGTCGCATATGGCGCATAAAAATGCCGGAAATGCCGTACAAAAAACTAATAACCAAACGGAAATGCAAAAATGCAAACGAACATACGTATTTAAAACAAAAACAGAAAGCAGGATAAAAAAAATAAAGAAATACAGGGACCATAAAAACCCAACGCCGTGCAGGGAAATCAACAAAAATGAACCAGAAATGGGGTTCTCCGCTGAATCTGAATCTGTTCGCTATGGCGAAGGTAGCAGCGACCATAAACCAAAGGACATTTAATGTTCAACTGACAGGGAAAAAATTTAATTAATTTCATATGCGAGCCAAATATTTTCAGTTGCCAGCAATGGGTCTTCCCATTCTTCCCATCGTATTCATTCGTTGTTTTCCACATTTCCTTTTATTTTTTAAAGTTAACCTAGCGCTTCATTTAATATATATTCGGAACTTTTTACCATATGCCAGACATAAATATTTTTACTTCGTTTGCGTTTCAATTTGTGTTTGACATCTATTAACATTTTTCTTGCTGCGCTGCGGTGTTCGCCGCTGAATCCTTTCGTTTCTTGTCTGTTTGTTTGTTTTTTATGGCCAGACATTTACATAATTAAATTTATAAACATTATTGGTAGCATGCTTTTAGCTTTATTAATTTTGTGCCCGTTTTGGGATGCATTTGCCAGGGGAAATGACTGTGGACACACATCGCGATACTCGGACCCCCAGAGTTTGGGTTTGGGCTTTGGCCTGGGTAATGGGGTCCGCTTCCTGTTTGCCAGGCAACAACATATGCTGAACTACTACTATATATGTATGTGCGGTTCGGTTTGTTTATTAATTATATATGTTTGCCTGCCAGTGGATCCGTTTGGGTGTACGCATGTATGCGGCTCATTTAATCAATTTACCTGTAGTTGATGATGGCTGGCAGAGGCGTAAAGGCAAATTAATTACAAATAATAGATCTTGATATTGTCATTGGGCGACTGTCTATATAAGGCATTTCCCCTTTTGTCCAAGTGCCAAAAAACACTTTAGTTGGAAATTTTTAATATTAATGCCTGAATGATCATGAAAATTATAATAACAATGTTTTAAATACACATTAAATGTATGAACTTAAATAAATATTTAAAAAAAAACTGATTTATTTAATATCCGACTTGCACCAATAAAAAATGCACATGCATATTAAAACCGTCATAAATATTTGATGTGCTTTGCCGTGTAGCTCATTTTTAATTACGCTTATTCAGTAAATAAGTTTTAAAAGATTTATAAAAAAGGTTCGTAGGACTCTTTTTTTCAGAGAACAGAATTTTATTGATTCATGGAAAATGCGTGTCAAGGACAAATAAAAGTATCCAATACAATTTTATATACCATTAAAGCATTGTTTTTTTTTTAGTAAATTAAAACCATTCGATTCACTCATATTTCATATTGAATAATTGCAAGAATGGTCAAGAAAACGGACAACATTTAATTAAAAAAGCTCGACAAAAAGGATAAATAAGCAAGAGAGCGTGGGGCTCATTTATTAATTAGTTCATAATTAAAGCAAAAAGGACTATACATAGCTGCAGAAGGCAGAGGCACTCGTGCGTGTGGGCGTGTCCGAATGACAGAGGCAGAAGCCAGCTGCAAATGGAGATGAGATGAGCTCGAGTTGCCCAGCATAATCATCATCGTTATTATCATTATCGTCAAACAACAAGTGCATCCTTAATTGCTTTCGCTGGCAAGCTGTACAAGTTTTTTACTTACTACTAGTTGTTCGTCCGTCCGTCCGCTCAGTTTGGACTTATTATTTGCCCATAAAGCAAATGCTTAAAACTCAGCAAAGAAGTTTATAATTATGCTGATTGCGGCGACAGCGGAGTGGCGATGACGTTGGATGTTTATTCAAAGCGATATCTTTTTAGTTTGTGCCATGGGATTTTGGGCCGGAAATATATATCGGTGAGCCGCATTTCCACTTCTGCCATAGATATGCAAATGTAATTAGTTGCATGCCAGGACATGGACACGGATGCAGCCACGGACAGCCGGGATACGGACAGCCAGGATACGGACAGCAGCCAACTGTGAAACACGGCCACACTGCGCTCTCGACGCTTGGCGCCTTGAAAAATGTTAGCGTACCGAAACAATTTATAGCGAAAATAGAATTAAAACCACAAAAGCAAAACATGCCAACAAAGAGGCGAACACAAGGCAAAAAAAAAAACAAAAAAAATGTGAATTTGCAAAAGAGAAAGGAAACAGTGAAAAGGGAACTAAACGATATAAAAAATACAAGCAGCTAGCCAAAAGGCAGGACCTACTGCGAAAAAAACGTAGAAATGGAAGGCGTGGGGCGGCAAGAAAGAGCAGTCGGCTAAACCAAGATTTATATGCGGAAAAAACCGTCTGTGGGGTCCTTACTGGAGTCCTAGAATACCCTCTTAGGCGTGGCAATAAAATAAATTAATAACAAAATATATTGAAAGGCTCGGGGGATATTCAATTGCTTCATTTGTTCGTTAGTCGTAAGCTTTTGATTTACTGAAGGTTATACTTTCATTAATATTATAATATTATCTAACGTTATCCATGGAAAACGGCTTTTGTTTTTACTATTGATTATCGAAATCATACAGTATTCGGGGCCTAGCTTAAACCATTTTTGTGTGCGCAAATAGTCAAAATAAAAATAAGATGGATTTACCAATCTTTACTATATAAATTAAATATAAATTTAGGTCAAGTTTTTATTAAAATATAATTTTACATGAAAATAATTGGTTCTAAAGGCCTCTTTAGGTCCTTAAGGTCCTTAAGACCTTTAATCAAGATAAGATATTTAAAATATTTAGTCAGTCAGCTTGGCATGCCCCATTTTTAGAGTATCCATACCTGTGGTTACAGGGTATGCGCACAAGAGGCAACAAAATCAAGATGGAAAAGGCTGAAGCAGCGCCAGGTGCGGCGTTTCGAGGGGCATTGGCTAACAAAAAATGTGCATAGATTTGGCCACAATGCCTGGAACGCGGCAGGAACTCTCCCGAGCGAGAACAACGAAGAAGAAGAAGGACGATGCATATAAATTTGTAATTCTTGATGCAACCGCAACGTTTATTAATTTAAAATTCAATTTCAAAGTGGTCAAGACTTCGTTTTGCAATAAAACGTGGTCACTCGGGAGACCATTCCAAGTCCCTTCCATCGCAGCACGTCTTTCAGTGGTTGGGAATGGAATCAATAGTACTCGGTACTAATGCTCCGGCAATTAGTACGATCAAGTGTCTAATTGTTTTTTGCCCCCACCCAAGTCCATCACAAAACCAAAGGCGATGGAATTATTAATGCGTTGGACACTTAATGTGTGAGTTGTGCAGCTGTCACGTATAAAAACTTAAAGGTGTCAGGTTATATTACAAAAATGGTTGAAAGTTGTAGTAAAATTAAACACTTTACATAAAAGAAAAACTGAAAAATTATTTAATAATGTGCTATTGGAAATAGTTTTTTGTTTCCACTTTAAAGATAAATAGTTAATATGGTGTTTCTTAAAGCAACAACTATTATCTTTTAGGATTTAACACCCAGACAATTCTTTAAAAGATATCACTGTAAAAGTTCCAAAGAGGATACCAAGAAACAGAGAACAAGGAAAAGTTGGGGAATACGAAACAAAAAGGAAAGAAAACGCTATGCAGAACATTAAGCACAACTGACAGCTCGAACATACGTCACGTTGCGCTGTCGTAAAGTTTCTGGCGCTGTTTCAGCCACAATTTGTGGAGGGCGATCCCAGACAGCAACAATGCAGCAGCGACACTGCACACACATGGCCAACACATCGATGACTCCGGGCCATTTTTAATGGAAACTCATTTTTGAGGTTAATTGTAAGCTAAAGATGGCTGGAGGGGGTTTTTTTTTTTACCGTGTTCCGGGTGTTTCAGTTCCCCGTCCGCCACTTTCCAAAGGCAAATGCAGACCATATGTGGCAGAGCGGGTTCAACTGGCTCAAGGCTAGTAACGTTCATTGTGTGCGGAAAATTATGAAAAAGCACACTGGGTGGCCGACCTGGTGGGGCCAAAGCTCCACACTTGGTGGTGGCACCACCACCAACACAACCAGATGCGGTTAATGTTCTGCACTGCATTTTATAATGAGCGGAAGGGTTTTAAGCGGCCTTCTTCGAATATTATACCCTCTTATTTTGTTATTAGGAAAAGAAATATAAAAACGAACTAGGTATTTACAAATTTTTATTCAACTTCAGTTTTTATTCTATTTATTTTTGTTTTTTAAAATTATTTTAAAACCTCAATATGTGAATTTAACATAAAATTCAGGTTTATTTCATTTTTAAATGATTAAAAAATAATTATATATTTTATAAAAAAGAATGTCAAATTAAGGTTGGTAAAAATGATAACTCTATCGTTGTTTTTTTTTCACTAAAAAAAAAACATTTGCCTAATTAGGAGGTATACTATAGTCGACCACTTTTTGTATTACTTTAACTTTCACCGCTGACCAAAAATCTAGCTTTCCTCAAATCGTTTTGGCAAAAGGTTCTCAAAAGGCTGGAAGACCAAAAAGCCATGAATTTCCATTATATTACACCGAATTGGCAGCTGAAAATGGCCAAGCCCTCTTCCACCATTAAATCCGCAATTAAGGCCATCGAAGCTACATAGATTGTAAATACTTGCACTTGCCAAACATAAAACTTAAAGTCTGCACATTTTTTGATTGCATTTTCATGTGTAAGCCTCATTTCTATTTCCATGAAGGCGCCAGGCAAAGAAAAGCCTCTTTGGGCCACAATTCTCAAACACACTTTTGCTGACTTGACTTTGGGCAACACCATCAGCAACAGCAAAGCTGGAACATCATCATTTGCCAGCTGAGCAGCCAAATTTCACTACGAATTTCCGTTTGCTGATGTTTACCCTTAACCGAAATGCTTTAATTAGCCACCGACTCGCACACACAAATTCAAGTTTAGTACGCAGGAGGAGGAGATGGGGAAAGGCAAGTGCTTAACATTTTTCCGCTGCCTTGGCATAAATGGCTTAATCGTCGCCTTCAAGAGAGAGCGACACTAGAAGGAATTCCATTTGCAATTACTTTAATTACGCTGAGGCAGATTTATCGGTTTGGGGCGCCCGAAAGTATGCAGTGTTATGATACTACAAAATTGTTGGCACATATTTCAAGTTGTGCACGGTGACAATGACACACACAGATGTTGTTCTTCGTACGAAGGCACGCTCTGCATACTCGGAAAATGTTATTTATAAAAATGACAGACACTTCTATTTCGCCCGGGTCCCCTATACAGTATATATATTTATATATATATTTCGCTGGCGGGCGGAAAACAGAAAACAATGTGAAAAATGGTAATGTGTGCGCGGCGGCGTCACGTTCCAGAGTTCCAGGGTCTCTGAGTCGTCTTGTCGCACATACCACACTAGATTAAATTATAATCGAGCCACGAATGGGCCCCGAACTTGGCCAGATTTGTGCAATTGACTGTGTAAGTGTTGGCATTGCGAGAATACCGCCACCTCGCCAACTGCCCTGCCTTTGTTTTTAATGAAATGTCACTCACTCGCCGGAACCATTTTTCATCGCAAGACAGCAGCAGCAAAGGCAACGCCAGTAACTGATTAACTTTTAACAGCCGCTTTTGCATTAAAAAAAAATATATACAAAAAATAGCAAATAAGCGTTAGAATATTTTGATAGGCCATCGTAAATCATACAAGTCAAAGCAGAAGCCATTTTTTCGCCCCCGGAGGCTCAACCCTAACCCTTTTTGTGACTTGGCTGCAACTTTGACATTTTGCGTTAGTTTATGTGATATTTCATATGTGATAAGCCAGTGACATTTAGATAGGTCTCGCCCTCTGGAAACGCGCTCAACTATTTTCCCCACCGACCCTTTTTTTCTTGTCCACTGCTGTTGGTCAGTTGGTCAGTGTCAAAGGGCATTTGACGCCTTTTTGCATGGCTCATTGAGCATTTGGTGTGGGGGTTGCGGAAAAAAGGTCGAGGAAACGGTTGAGCTAAGCTAAAATTAGTTGGGCGGCAAGAGTAAGTGATAAACTATGAGATGAAATGTCCGAAAAAAGTGCCAAATAAGACATTTTCTGGTATTAAGTTAAACACAATGTTTATGGACGAAAGCCGGAGAGCTTTCTTAAGGGTAGCGCAATAGAAGATAAAGCGGTATAAAGCTGATAAGCCAAATGGGGGAGGAAAAAAGGAACAGAAATATCACTTTCGTTTCCCATAAAAAAAAATAGGGAAATTTCCTGGAAAATCCAATTATTAATTAAGACTCTTCTGCCAAAGTGTTGACAATAATATATGCGGAATAGGCAAAAGCCTCAAGCTTCTAGCGGATAATATTTCAACGTAAGACATTTCCCTGACTCCTGACTTATTGCCGGATCTTTAACATCCTGACAAGCTGAAATAATTTTTCACTCCCGATTCCCGCAATTTTTCGGGTGAAACTCAAAGCAGGGGAAAGGGAAACCCCCACCCACACTCCACAGTATACTCTGCACTCGTTTACAATTGTTTTACGCGATTTATGCCACATGTCAAATGCCTGACAAAGGATGACCTGTTTTCCATTCCCCTCTTAACCCAACTCCACATGACAGATAAGTGAAAACTTTTTCTGCGTATTCCAAACAAACAAACAGCAACCCAAATAAAAAGTAAACGGGAGGGGTGGAAAATTTTCACATGTTTCGAGTATTTTTTTCGGTTTTTTTTTTTTTTTTTAATGTGTGACAAGCTCAAAGCAAATGCAAAACTTTGTTACACATGTAATGAAAACAAGAGAGAACGCTATAGTCGGGTGCCCCGACAATCAGATACCCGTTACTCAGGTAAAGGGAGTGCGAGGGAGATCGAGATAGAAGCTTTGAACACGCATAACTTTTTAACGAATGGTCCGATTTGAAAAATGTCTTCTACATTTCGATAGGTATTGATAAACACAATAAAACTGCATTTTTACTTTTCCGAAATATTGAAATTTTTAAAATCGTATATAAGCGATTGTGGGCGTTAGAGGGGGCGTGGCACCTTTTTGAAACAAACTTGCGCTGCGTAGGAACTCCTAGAATCTGTATGCAAAATGCCAATCTTCTAGCTTTTATAGTTTCCGAGATCTCAGCGTTCATACGGACAGACGGACAGACAGACAGACAGACAGACAGACAGACAGACAGACGGACAGACGGACAGACGGACATGGCTAGATCGACTCGGCTAGTGATCCTGATCAAGAATATATATACTTTATGGGGTCGGAAACGCTTCCTTCTAGCTGTTACATACTTTTGCACGAATACAATATACCCTTTTACTCTACGAGTAACGGGTATAAAAATAAATAAATAAACAAAAATTTTGGGGAGGGGGCTGGCTTTCAGTGATACCCTGTGACAAGTCGAAGGTCCTTGTCTGTCTGTGCTGCCGATAACACACGTACATATAAACATATAGAGACATACGACGAGGCCAGGACGACAGACGATTGCCTCGATTTACAATGCGCTAAGTGTCGCCAAAGCCACGCGCCAAAAGTTGAGATATCAAAAAGGCAACTCAGGGCGAGGCAAACAAACAAATAAACAAAACACACACAGGACACACAGAGGGGAAGGAGAAACAAAGCAAACGTAAAGGAAACAAAGACATATATGTAAGTGGCATCGTATGTCAAGACGTGTCAGGATCACGTCAAGGCGTGTGGCAAACAGGACCTCCCAACCACCACCCACATTCAAGCCATCTAATTTGCCTGGCAGGCAAACAGAAAACAGCAAAACAGAGAACTTTACATCACGAAAAATGCTTGATTAAGTTGTAGGCATTTCGCTGTTGAAGTGCCAAGTATTTTTCACTGGCAAGGCAATGGAATTTTCCATTTCCCGGACATTTTGCGAGTGTCGGGTAAATGCATTTATTATTTAGCAGGCCAAAAGTATAACCGCAGACCCGCTCGACATCGTCGTCTCCATCATTGTTAGTTCCTCTCTGTGGTTCCCCAGCTGCTGCACAATGCACAATGCCAAACAAAGAGCCGAAAGCAGCCAAAACTAAAGCCAACACACACAAACAAAGACAGCTCTCTAAGTCCACAGAAGTGCGCTTTAAAAAATATATAGTATATATGCGGTATATTCCCTGTTCTTTTCGGCGGGAATAGAATAATAAACAAACACTGCCTGTTTATAGGAGCCGAAATTATGTATGAATGGCTGGGTGAACACGGTGAACTCTGCTCCCCGAGTGGGTTTGTGGTGGCACATTCAAGTCTTACAAAGAAACTCCCAGTTGATAACAGCTCACAGCGGGAGGGAATTAATTAAGTTATAAAAAGCATTCTTATATCAGTTGATTTCGGAGTTCTAAGCAGAAAATATTTCATTGAATTTAATTGGATAAATATTTGGGGAGAAATGGAAAACTCATACTTAATTTTCACACCCCTTTATATGTATAGATATATATTTTGCAACCGTACTCACTAGTGGAGCTTGAAAATAATCGATACTTTCAATATTTTGACAATATGGATTCGAAAATATCGATGTTTTTGAGAAAAAACACATATTAAATATCGATAAATACCAAACTGACGATATTTTTTAAGCTCTACTTACTACAATCTATTTCAAAGCTATTATTATGATCAACTTCTATCTAAGGAAAATGGGAATACTTTTAAAAATGTATTACATTTAATAGTCAACTTCCGTCGCCTTGCTCCTTGCATGCCTACAAAAACTAACAATTTTACTTTTCATATCTATTTTCGTTTTTCATTCTCCGTGAAGCCAATAAAAGTTCAATTTTTTCAAGTCGCTTCCAATTTTATTTAACGTCATTACATGTGAAACTTTAATACCGAAAAAAATTGAGATGGCGGAAGGAAAAAGAGGCGGCGGCTACTGACTTGCACTTACTTGGAAGCCAAAGTGGGTTGATTGAAGGCGGAACAGAAGAAGGCGGAGATATATATATTATATATATATGGATGTCATGTGAGTATCTAGGTCTGCTACCTATTTCAACTGATGAATTTCAAATGCATTTTCCGGCATAATAAAATGCGTATATTGGGGTTATGGGGAAGAAAAAATCGAATGCAGCCGGAAGGAAATCCGATTTAGATGATATAACTTCTATTCCTCTCGTCACTTCGATTGCATATATAATTCAAACTAACTTGGCTAATCTCCAACTAATGATTTTGTTGCGTTCTAAGCCTTTTCGATTCGTTTGATTAAAATCTTCGTTACCTGGGGCTTCTTCGTTCAGCTATTGTGACTGTTTTCCATCAAACTCCCAATATACGTTTGGAGGAAAATTTTCTGCTGCATTCTATTTCAAAGGCAGTCAGTTACCAAGTTACCCAATTTAAGACGACGACTTTTGATATTTACGTGTGCGATTCGGTTCGCTCGCACGCAACTCAGCCATTGCCGAATATATATGTGCTAGTTTTTTTTTTTTTTGAAATATTTTCGCAATTTAGAACGGCACTTTATGGCTTTTCGGCAGCACAAATCATATTAAGTGAAATGCGAGTGAGCGAGATGAACATTTAATTGGTTTAAATTTGAAAGGCAGAGCAGAGAGTTGAACTATTATGGCAATGTTTATTTGAAATCGTTAGTGGTTGCCATGTTAAATTATGGCCATAATAAATTATAATTTATGAATATGAAGTTGAAGTGACGGGCATTTACATTTAACGAGTTTTTTTAACGACATTATAAGCCATTTGATGTTTAAATATTTATAAAACATTGCTGTGATACTATTTAGAAACGAGTCTAATAAATATTGAATTTAATAAAAATAGTGAAAGATTTTATTTTCACAATGCAAAGAAAGTTTAATTTATAATAACATATTTTATAAATTTTGTTGTAATAAAATGTGTTAAAATGTTATATCTAATTACTTTTACAATTTAAATTGATTAAACGAAGTTGTTAAAGTTTGAATTTGTAGTTTATAATAATGTATTTTATACATTTTATTATAGTTAAATGCGTTAAAATATTATATCGAATTACTTTTTCAATTTAATTTGATTAAACGAAGTTATTGAAGTTTGAATTTTATATTGGCAGGAGCTGAGGAAGTTTAACGACTACAACTTTTCAATAATGCAAACTGACTAACGGGGGCTATTGTGAGCACTTTTTATTCGCTTTAAGTTCAGCACTTTTGTCATACATTAAATATAAACAGCTATAAGCCCAATAACTTTGCAGCACACACACTTCATTGTACGGCAGTCCAGTAGCCAGTAACCAGGATCCAGCATCCAGGATCCTTATTCCTGGCACAGCTTGGTGCCACAGCTGCATTGCTGCAGGGCTAGAGTAGCCTGCAAATTTCCCCATTTAAACTTTTCGCTACTGTGGAATTTTCATTATTAATATGACTTTTTAGGCAAACCGCAAACGGTGCCGAGGGGTGCCAAAGGATGAACGACGAAGGACGAGGGACGAGGACTCCTGGTGGCCGAGGATGTGGCCAATGCCGTTGGCCAGTTAAATGCGCCCAGTGTATTGTCAATGTTTGTCTATGTGAGCGGCGCACAGCGGGCCAAAGCCAAGGATGAAGTTTTCCCCAATGCCCAACATTGCAACAAGTGCAGGCTGCTCGGTTTTCCCCCTGTTCAGTCCAGCGTTTTAATCAAGACCAACTAATGGTCCACCAGTTCGGAGTCCTGAAACCCCCCTTCAAAAAAAAGGGAAGTAAAAAACCCAAACCAAACCCAACCGTAACCAGCAAAGCCGCTTATTACTATAAAGTGAGATTAATGAATGCTCTTGCCCCCCAACTGCGAAATTCTAGAAGGAGAACGATGCCATCGCAGTCTCCTTTTCGGCTGGCAATTAATGAAATTTATTTGCGCCTCCACGGACGGACGGCATATTGTTTTTGGCCAGGCCAAAAAGTAGGAGGAAGATTGTTAGCCGTTGGTGAGGTGCTAAAATGTTTCTTTGGCAGGCAAATTTAAAAGCAAATTGTTTTGGGTTCTAGCAACCGCTCTGCCGCAAAGTAGATTGCTTTTGCTGATGATTTTATTGCAATTTGCAGTAAGGCAGCCGCTTTCATTAGCTGTTTGCCGTCTAGACAACGCCAGCGGAAGCTACAAATATTCTGAAATGGCAGGCGTTTCTTTCGCAAGCAAATAATTACATGCTACGCAGATTAATAAAGTACAAGAAATTTAAAGCGAAAAATCTTTAAATTAAAGACTTGAAAAAGAGATTTGGTTAATTGCAATAGATAATGAAATGGCAGCATCCAAGCACTGGCAATTAATTTGCGCATGTAGAAAGTTACCATATATATTTTTCACTATTTGTCCGCAGAACTTTTTCCACCTTCGTTTCGCGATTCACCCGCTTATATATGCTTTCATTTTTTTTGTTTTATTTTTTTGCGTGATAAATCTCAATGTAAAAATTTTCACACACACACAGACACACGCGGGGAAAAAGAAGCGTGGAAAAATAAACGCCACCCCGAATGCCAATAAAGGCGCCCACATATGCAGAGGAGCACGTTTGAGTTTCACGTGAAAGCATTTTTAATCAAAATTCTCAACAGGCTAAAGCAGCGCGAGATCAAAAACACTTGCCACAGCGATGTGTGTGCATGTACATATATGACGCCGGGTTCTGCAACTCTTGCAACTCCGCCCTTCTTGCCACAAAAGCCGACTAGCCCCCATCTACACGGGCCGGGTTTTTGGATAGATTGCACCTGCAACACCTGCAAGTAACGTGACTCTGTCTCCTCGCCTGTCGTCCAATATCTTGGCAAAGGGGGCGGAATTTGTAGATCCCCTTTTTGCCTTTGCAGCTTTATGCACTCCCCCGAAAAATGCTGTTAAAAAAAAGGGGAAAACTAAAACAAAAACCGTGTGAAAGAGAAGCGGATTCCCGCTCTTATACTACACAGAAAACAAATGCGATATGAAAAGGGGTCATTTCTACCCCATTTCATACCCATAAAAAGCCGATATGATTAAGGTCAAATTTATGATTCAAACATATCAACTTAATATTTTATTATTTCATTAAAGTTATAAAAATACCGTTTTAAAATACGAAATATGAGTAACTTGATCTTTTTAAAAATTTTAAATCAATCTGATCTTTTGACAATTTCTTCCTGTGTACAGTATACTATGGTATAGTATAGTATATATATTTTTGACATGTTTGCTTTTTATGCAAATATCGAAATAAAGATTAGTTTTGTGCTGGATGCTCGTACTCCTCTTCCTGCTGCAGGATAAATCTCGCACCGGAGGCGTGACTCCGCAGCATCCTTCTTCTACTTCTCTCCCTTTTTTGCGTATATTTATGCCCGAAACGCTTAACCAACTGACTGCGTTAGTCGTTGCGATTTAGTGCTAATGTGGCTCGGTCTTTTTGGCCAACTCTCACCGCCCCTTTATTTGCTGGCTGCTGAAATTTACTGTTTACAATTTGTTGGCTGATTGCTTCTGTTCTCCGCACGCTTTAACTAAATTTATAGCAAGCGATAAGTTTTTTTGTTCCTTACTCCACTTTTTTTGGTATTAGTGTATTTATTATAATGCTGTCTTCCATTTGCTGGCTGCATTATTGTTTTGCTATTATGCCAGGATTTTCCTCTTAGCCATGTTGTGTTGCTCATGGCTGTGTGACTTTGTTATCTGGCGAATGGCGGTCATGTTGGTTTTCAGCTGAATCTCTGGATGAATGTTTTGGTCTTGACAACTGGCTTGCTGCAACATTTTAATTAAGTGCCAAAGCAAAAAGGGGGGTAAACTGCACAGCAAAAGGGGTAATAAATTTCGGTTTTAAGTTCTACAACTATTTCATTTTTCATGTAATTTCCCTCGGTTTCTTTCCCATTTTGGTGGCTAAATCTGTTTATTATTCACCATATTTTCAACCATAATCGCACACCCCCTTCTTCTTCTTCTTCACTGATGACTTCCAGGTGTTTGGCAGACATTTTGTAAACGGAAAATAATTACGTACCCGAAGGCTGGGGTGGAAAATTTATGTACGCGCGGCGTATGAGTAATGTGCACTACTTTTATCCCCGAGTCCTAGGAGTTACAGCTCCAACTTATAATTTACTACTGTCTGCCAGCTATTTTAGCTTGTTTATTATTGTTGTTGTTTTTGTTGTTTTGGGCTTTAGCTAGTTGTTTGTTGGTTGTTTATGAGGCCGCCAAAGGGAACCGCAAAATGTGTGAAAATTGCACACAGAGCGGCCAGGTGAACGAGGAGAAACATATTTTTGTTGATACACCCTGGTTCGGTTTTGGACCTACCAACTACCACCTATCCACCTTTCTACCTTGCCACAATGTCTCTATCCCGGTCCCTCACTCACTTGGTCTTTTTATGCGGCCAGTAGTGGCAACGTTTGCATTTTTAGTTGTTAATTATGCGAGTTGATTATGCTCTCTGTGCACTCTGGCGCCACGTAATTGGTGTGCATTTGATTTGTGGCAGGTTGTAACGCTCGCTGATAGACTCAAAAGCGAATGGAGGACCCCTCCAATGGATATGGGGGAAGTAATTAGTGTAGTTTAGCGGGGACTAACAACCATGCGAGTGAAGGTAAAAGTTCTGCACAAGTCAGAAAAAGGCAGGCCAAGGTAAAGTAATTTACTCGCCTTGTTAGCTTTTAACACTCGGAACCTCGAGTTATACAAAGCGTGGAATTTAATCAATATTACTTTTTGGCTTTCCTATTTCTAATTGTTTACGAATTTATACTAATTTTTTACATTTTTATGTCAAGCCGTTTTGGCTGCTGAAGCTACATCCCCTTTTTTTAGGCTCCTATTATGTTGCATTAGATGAATATTTACCAATGATTTTCTCAAACAATATAATCAATTTAAAAACATTGAAAAGTTTTAATTTAGCCATAAGCCAAGAAGGCTCTTAATTAATTTATCAGGACTTTGAGTTCGCCTCGAATAAACCCAGCCATCCAGAGACCATCGATCAATATGTATTTTGTATTGGAGTTGATTTACCAAATAATTTGCTGCTTTAATCTCATTAAAAGTTATAACTTCTCCCTTTTTCCCACGCTCAAGTCCCATTAGGGAGAACAATTTTTGTTATTGAACTTTTTGCTGTTTATAATTTGGCAACGAAAAAGAGTGAGGGAAAACGAGAGGACGGCAGAATGTATAAATACTTGGCCTGCTCTCAGTTTAAGCAAATTAGTTCAATTGCCTGGCTATCCAGGCCCATCCGCCCCGCACAGACTTGATTAGGCTTAGAGAGCAAAAACTTTATCCTTTGCACAGTTGTAAATAAGCAAAAGTAAATTTTGGCAAGTAATTTAAGCCACACAAACAAGCTGGCAAATAACTTTCTACCGCCACCCTTGGGGGCCTGGTGGTTTGAGCTTCGCTACGCAAAAGTTTACCATTTACGCCAACTTCTTTGCCCAGTTTTAATTCAAAATCAATGTATGAACGTAGTTTACATTGCGACGCATACTAAACGAAACTTTTTGTGTCGCTCTATCACGACTCTTTCTTCGTATACCGGAAAATAAAAGGATTCAGTTAGATGGGTATTACAAACTTTGTTTTGAAGCACACAAAAAAAAATTCTAAGTCCGTGCTTACAAAACCTTTGCCAAATTAAACGACCACTCTAATTACACTAAATGAAATATTTGTTAGTTGTAAAGTAAAATTTGGCGGAGTTTTAATTTTCCAGCAGGATGCAGTAAAGATTTTGTTCTAAATTCAAACTTAGCTGAAGACAATTTACAGAAATATGCAAGTCCTAAGAAGTCCGAGGTTCACTCCCCAGTGAGTATAATTTTTTGAAATCTTTAAAGCGTTGTGTTATAAAAATATAATCAACCAAGACCTAGAGATCACTAAAATACTTCAATTTATATAAAGTATATAGGTCACAAAATAAATATTTTTTTTATAAATCCTATTTAAAGATCGATTGCTCTCCCATTGAAAAATTTAAGAATTTCCCCCAGTGCATCCCCCAACGAGTGGGGTTCAATTAGAAAGCTGCACTCGAAGGCCATAAATAACTGCACACGATGATGTCGATGACGGCATGGCACTTACCTTCATAGATGGTTAAAGTTGCATCTGCGGAAACGGCATCGCCCACCCCGTTCTCGGCCACACATTCGTAGGGGGCATCGTCGCGTCCCGCTCGTACGGGTTCAATCCGGAGTATGGAAATCCCGCCGGGCTGCTCCAGCACCGTGTAACGAGACTGGGTTCCTGCACGACGACGTAAAATCAGAGGGTTTAGGCTTGAATGGGCTTATAGAGAGGGGATAGGGGGGTGGGAAACTTACCCGAAACTTTTTTGCCATTCTTGCGCCACACTATCGATGGAGGCGGATCACCGCGGGCCGCACAATAGAAGCTAGCAACGCCGCCCACTCGAACTCCCTGATTCTGCGGCTTCCTGATGATCTCCGGTGGATCTGTGGAGGGTGGCAAAAGAACATGGCAAATGTGGGTTACTAACTGGGCTTAAAAGCGCGGCCTAACGGTTATGATGACGGGGGCTTAGATATTTAAAGTTTCGAGCGCTGGTTTTTGATGCCACACATGTGCTGGGTTTTCAATGCTAATCGGGTTCAGTAAGCCCTTAAAAAATACGTTTTTTTGCTTTTTCATTTATTTTGTACAAAATTATGAAGTCTAGTTTCTTTCTTTTTTGATTTTATTTTTCAGCTAAGAGCATTAAGCAGGCATCAGCCGATTTTAAAGCCATTGTGCTGAATAACTCGAATGCATTTCCATTATTTCGTTTATTTCGCTTTTCCTCGATCCTGCGAGGTAGTGTTTTCATATATTCTTTTTACATATTTGTCACAATATGCTGTCAATACAACGTCGCATGTTGTTTGCCCACACACTCACACGCTTAACGTACGTGCCGTGAGTGTGTGAGTGTGGGGCAAAAAAGGATACCAAGGATGCCAGGATTCTGCGGGAATAGGGAAGCCAGGCGGCGGCAGGGAAAACAGATGTGTGGCATTAAAAATCTGGCAAAAATCACGAAACGTTAAACAACCAGCAAAAATATTGTCATGTGCATGTTGCATGCTGCAATAGCATCATGTCCTGCCTTCTGTATATACAGACATACGCTCCTTTCGACCCAGAACGTAAAGTAGTTTACCCAACATATCAATTCGATTTATGAATTTTCATTTTCATTTCTTTTTTTTCCTTTTTTGCATCAGTTTTTGATTGAAATTAAATATATAACACGCGACATTTAAATTGTTGGGCAACAGAGCAACCTAAGGCCGCAGCCAGACTTACGTGTGAGATACTGTATGTACGGTATATCCGAATAATTTGCATCTGTAATGGGCATCGAGACCGGTTAGTAATGACGTTACGAAACGCGCACGAGAACGACGACGAATTTGGTTTTCGATTAACGCGAATTATGTATGATTAAAGCTTTGGTTATATGGCATTTTATTGGATTTATGACGTTGTTATTTTATAATAGTTGAATTTAAATAAATACCTACTTATAACTTACATATAACGTAAGTTTATCAAAATAATTATTTATTATACACTTAAAAACCGACTTTAAATTTCAATTAATATTTTTATACCCGTTACTCGTAGAGTAAAAGGGTATATTGTATTCGTGCAAAAGTATGTAACAGGGAGAAGGAAGCGTTTCCGACCCCATAAAGTATATATATTCTTGATCAGGATCACTAGCCGAGTCGATCTAGCCATGTCCGTCTGTCCGTCTGTCCGTCTGTCTGTCTGTCCGTCTGTCCGTATGAACGCTGAGATCTCGGAAACTATAAAAGCTAGAAGATTGGTATTTGGCATGAAGATTCTTGGAGTTCCTACGCAGCGCAAGTTTGTTTCAAAAGGGTGCCACGCCCCCTCTAACGCCCACAATCGCTTATATACGATTTTAAAAATTTCAATATTTCGGAAAAGTAAAAATGCAGTTTTATTGTGTTTATCAATACCTATCGAAATGTAGAAGAAATTTTTCAAATCGGACCATTCGTTAAAAAGTTATACGTGTTCAAAGTTTCTATCTCCATCTCCCTCGCACTCCCTTTACCTGAGTAACGGGTATCTGATTGTCGGGGCACCCGACTATAGCGTTCTCTCTTGTTTTTAATTTAATTACCTTAATCTAAAATAAAAATAATTATGTATTTAATACTTAAAACTGTCCTTTAAGGTTTTTTAATATAAATCAAAATTTTTACCTTTAATTAATCTTCCTAAAATAAATTTAAAAGAAAATAATAATACATATAATACTTAAAAAGGTCCTTTAATTTTTAAATTAGTTTTTACATTTAAATTAACATTTTCTACATTTATAAAACCTCTTCCTTTATTTGTTGACCAGCCAATCGCTCACTTGCAACTAAGTAATATTGAGCCACAAAATAAATAATATTTGCCAGCTGCCTCTGCCTTCTCCCCTAAAGAAAGGGCCGTGGAAAAAAATCCCTGGGGACATTGTACTCTGTGCAATCTAAGAGTATTCTAAATAATTTAAAGTTTTCCACAAGGCAAGCATCCTCTGGCCACCGCTTTTTGTGGGCAGACTATTTTGGATTGCGATGGCTGGACATAATAGAGGCCAATTTGCTGTTGCTGCGGCATAGTCAGACTATCAGTCTGTGTATCATTTACCAAAGTTTCTGGGCTCAACTTTGCTCGGGCAAGTTTTCTGTGCAATACGTTAAGGAGGCAGCAGAAAAAAAAAGGTTACAATTTATAATGAAAAATTTGTCGAATATTTAAATCAATTTAATATTTAATGATTTACTTTTTTTCATTTTTCCTGAAAATTAAACCAAGTTAGCTGGCAGAAAATTGGCAAAAGAAGGAAATATAATTTTGCCACCTACAACAATTGTTGCTTTTGCTCATTATAAAGCAAGGAAAAATGGGGGGAAAAATCATACGTCTTACCCCCACCCGCAAGATGATTTTGCAGCGTGGGTTTGCTAGATTTGCTAGATTTGCGGAGCACTTGAAAGCATTTTACGCTTACGTTAACAGTTTTTATAGCCACGGCTCTGAGCTGCCGGCGAATCAGCAATAAGCATATTGGTTTCTGTGGCTGTAATGAGCTCTTCTCCAACGAACGCCTCTTGCCAACTTCAGAGGCAAACGCAAATTCCCAGTAAATATATATATTTTTTCTCGCATTTGTAAAGTTTTATGTTTGCTTAAACAATTTGATGGCATGGCAATGGCTGAAGGCAAATGCAGAAGCAAAAAAAAAAGACAGACGGGAAAACAGACAGCATTCAAGACACTTCCACTTCCGTGCCGACTCATAAAAAGCGTATCATTAAGGCCATAAAACAGGGATTTTTGTTTATTTGCCGGATTGCTGTTGGTTTTAGGCGAAAGTACAGAGATAAAATTTAAATAAATTTAATTATGTTTGTGCTATTTGCGGCTGATACTTCATTTCTTCTTGTTACAAAGATTAAAGGCATAGCAAATGAAATTTGTGGATTACATAGATACACAGGCCGCGGGCCATAAAAGTGGGTGGAAAATCAAGGAAACTGAACTGCAGCCAAGTTTGGCTCGCGTGCAACTTTTTGCTGATTTTTCATTTCGCACGTTCGGTTGAAAAGAAAAAAAAAAGGAAAAAATAAAAAAAAAAAAAAGGAAAAAAGACTGAAGTGAAGCTCTGGCAACGCAGTCCACATTGAGCAAACAATTTCGTTGTTGATATGTGCAAATTGATTTGAGCGTTAGAAATGTGCAGTTATAGATACACACACTCACACACTAAGCCTTCGTCACACACACCCACACACATACAAGACCGGGCACAAATACCAATACGCGCATTCAAGCAATTTATATGGAAATTAATACTAGCATTTTTACTATGGCCCCTGAAAAAAAAGTTAAAAAGAAAAAAACAGCTCATGAAATAGAAAATTCGAATTGATTTTATGAAAAAATATTCTATAAGCTTTTTGCCCAATCAGGGGCGTAGTTAAATAGAACTGAAAAAAACAGGGTCAGACGTAGTGAGAATGGGTTAAAGTGCAAATTGAGAGATGATATCGATATTGGGTCAAGTGGAACATAAAAGGATGATAGGCGAGGTAAAAAGTTAAGTTGATTATTTTGAATTAAAGATAAATATTAAACAAGGACTCTAGTTCAAATTAGTTTCACACAAGAGGATCCTTTAAAATCCTTTAAATTAAAATCCTCAATAGTTTTATCAATATGTTTTTAAAATAAGTGTTCAGTGTTGATTATTTATATACGATTTCCACTCAAGCATTTGAAGTTGAAGCAGAAATTACTAAGCAGAAACAGCTATTTGTGAAAAGGATTTCAAATTCCCTTTTTAAATATTTTATAGAAAGGTTAAGTCTCGAATTATAGGTAAACTTTAAAGACTTTATTTTTGCAAAATCGACTTGGCCACAGGGGCAACTAAATTACGCCAAATATATGATATGTCTGCCCCTTTTCATCTCCACCGTTGTATTCCCTTTTCTTTTTTTCTGTGGTGCCCCGTTTTAAATTATACCCATAACTTTTGGCCACATTTTCCAATATGCCAAAATGCTCATAAAAATTGACCCCGTGTGGCATTCACGGGAATAAAGGGAATATATGCCTCAATCTCTACTTTGGCTTTGGATATCTGTATATATATATCAGCACATATATAAGTAAAATCAGCATATGCTGGATGGAATCGTAAAGTATGCAGCTGGGTTTTATGGCCCCAGGCCTAGTTAGGGAAAAACTTGAAAGTTAGGCCTCCTGCCCGCGTTCGCATCTACATTCTGGCAATTTATGCCCGAAGGCAGAATCAAGTGTACGACTTTTTAATAAGTGCAAAGTGCGAGTGGGTAACATTTTATGGGCCAAACGAAAGAAAAAGGGGTTTACGGTTGTATAGCCCAGTGAAGTAATGGAAATGCTACCCCTAGCAAATAGTCATAAGATGCTCCTTGGAAGGATGAGCTGCTAAGCTGCTTGCCCTGCTCTATAAGTCCTTATGTATTTCTATATGTACGTATGTATACACATATATGTATGTGGCCATGTTGGCGACAAATCATTTGGCAGACAGGGGAAAACCGGAAAAAGATGCCTTTCGAAAACGAGAAGATGAGCCGAACGGGCTCTGTCGTTCCCACCGACTGACAGCTGCAATTCACCTGTCAGCATCAGAAGCGTTTTCGTTTCGTCTCGTTCCGTTTCGTTCTACTGAATTGCATTGAAATACGATGCTAAATTTAACGATTCATTGCATTTCCCACTCTTTTGCCCCCAGGCACTTTTCCTCATCCCCATCCCTTCCATTGGGCAAATTGCAACTCTGTGTGTTTGGCCCAACCCAACAAGAACCTCTCGACCCTCAATACTCAACCCCCAGCCCTCAACTCTCGACCCTCGTGTTGTATTTTTAATGCGGCAACTTTGGCAAAGCATTGCTAAATCTGCTGAGTCTAAGGAACCGAGAGCAGAGCTTCTCCTCCTTCTCCGTCGGGATGCTACAAATAAAATACTTATAAAAGCGCAGCATAGTTTTACACTGGAGGATTTTTATAGCCAAACCCCCCCTCTCTTCACCCATTTCCCCACTGAGCTGTTGCGTATGCAACTAAATTTTAATGTTACTTGAAAGAGTAATAAAAATAAACTTTACGCCAGTTGAGAAACACCGAAGCAAAGGCAGCTAGCGATTATGACCAACTCTTTCGGAAAGTATGCAGTGGAAAATTTTAATTAAATTGCTAAAGCGAACGTATTTCCTGGTCTTCGGGAATTTTCCGCCCGGTTTTCGACCGAAGTGTCAACCGAATCGCACGGAGCCATTCATCATGGAATCGATAGCAACAAAATAGAAAAGTTTTCGGGGATAAAGTTTTAGAGAGGCCTACGCCGAATGCGAAGGTCAGTCAGGCATATAAATGATGCGGGGCAAAATGTCGACAATGATGCCATTAATCAAAATTAAAAGCGTGTTACTTTTGAGCAAACACTGAGAAAATTATTGAACAGAATTGTAAACTAGAAAATTATCTTTTTAGACCTAAAAAATCAAGTTAAATTTTAAAAAATCAGAATATTATATAACCGTTACTCAGCTAAAGGGAGTGCAAGAGAGATGGTGATGTTCATTGCGCACTGCTTGAATTCCATTATTTCCTCATAACTTTTTAATGAATGGTCCGATTTAAAAAATTGCTTCTACTTTTTGATAGGTATTAATAAACACAATTAAATTGCATTCACACTTTTCCTAACTCTTTAAAGATGTGGGCTCCAGAAGTATTGTAACCCAGCTTAAAGTTGTAGTTTTTATTCCAAGTGTGTTCTATTTAGTAAAAAAGAACCTTGTCCAAGCTAACATTGATGTAAAGGTGATAAAAAGTATATAATTTAAAAGGCTGGGTTTTAAGTTGATTATTTTGTTTACCCAACTCTCCCAGAACAACCCTTTCAAGAAGGTTATCGAAACAGATACTTCAACCGGCTGTCAACTGTCAAGAGAAACCCGAAATACAGATATTCATGGAAATTATCATTTCCATTCGGCTATCAAGATATCAGCAAAAGGAAACTGGGCCATAAACTATCAGCTGGCCTGATGATACAGCATCAAATATTTATGGATTGTCAATTAGAGAAAATACCGTCCATTTGGTTTGCATGTCAGTTAGTTATCGACTGTGTTGATTGGGTTTCCAGCCCTTTTCCCACCGTCCTGACCCACTTAACTCTTCATTTAAATATCCATTAAAAGGCTTTGCAAAGTTTCGCCAGCAACTTTTAGCCCATAACTCGTAGCCACATCTCACAGTTCCTGTGCCAAAAATGACTTGGCAAACTCACACGTTTGTGTATGCATTAAACTGTATAAACTAACCAACTGCTGGTTGGCCAAACTGAAAATCCCAGCAACTAATGCCAGCAGCAAAGACAAAAAATAAAAATGAAAATAAGAACAATTTTCCATGACATTTTAATATAATTAGTTTTTGCTTCTAGCCTAATGTAAAGTTGTGGCCAAAAAATTGTCAACACGTGCGAAAGAGGGACGAGAAGGGAGGCAGAGGGAATCCTTCGCCCGAAGGCATGGACATGGCAAAGTTAACTTGACTGTCCTGCGGTTTTGCTTCGGCTGGATGGAAAAACTATTCGAGCCTCTGTTGTGTTCATAGGGAAGATTTCGAAAGACCACAGCATATTTAATGGCGGAATTTCTCAATGCCCATCACCCCTGGGCTCACGCCTACTCTATTAAATGGGGATTTGTTGTTTTTTGGGACCCTACAATCTATCTGTGTGTGTTTTTTAAAAAGGAAAGCAGGACGCAAGGCGCCCGGCCACATGGAACACTCATTATTTCTAGGCGGGATTAGCTAGTAAGCTGGGGCAGCTTAAAATGCCGCAAACTTTATGAGACGCAACACACGTGGTTTGGTTTGGTCTAGTCCGATGTAAGATGTCCGATGTCCGATGTCCTTTCCCCCGACGAATAGGCCCTAGCAATTTATGATTGCCGGCGACCAAGACGACAAACTACAGATAAACAACAAAGGCAGGAGGAACAAGAACAAAAACAGGAGCAGGACAACGATGATGACAAGAAAAGGGAATGTTCTGCAGACAACCTGGCAATTTCATAAACTGTCCCGGGCACTTGCCAAATTGCCAGGAGAAAAACCAAAATCACCAAAGCCTAAATAGATCCCCGAAATTGAAGGAGATTTTCGGAAGCTTAGCAACACAGGCATATCAGCTACAGTTTTTTTTATGATTTAAAAATTATAAAATATATTTTACCAAACAATTTATACTTGGTAAATAAAAATAATAAAGCTAAAAGCAATAGTCGAAGTATTTTTAATAAACAAATAGTTATTTATTATTTAATTGTATTATATTTTAACAATATTATATTATAGAGCATCCGTTAGCCATAAAAAACTCACTGTTTTACTATAAAAATTAAAAAATATCTTTCAAAAAATTGTATAATTATTTTAAATATAACTTTTAATAATTCTTTTATTTGAAAACCGCCAATAAATGTGTGAAACATGTATAGATTTTTTAAATTATTTTATTTAAATAAAATTTTAATATAGAGCAACCGTTAGGCAGTAAAAAATACCTCTATACTTGGATAAAAAATAAAATATTTTAAAAAATAATCTAAATCTTTTAAATGTAACTTTTAATAGTTAAATACATCAAAAAATATGTGAATCATTTATAGATTATTTATTTTAATTAAATTAAATAAAAGAGCATCCGTTAGCCAGTAAAAAATCTCTTTGATTCACCTTTATTTCACGCACGTAGACGCCCCAGTAAGTATGCTTTGATATTTTATTGAGCTTGTCATAATATTTATGAAAGGTATTCGATGCATACGGTATACAGTATATTTAGGTGTTTCTACTGGCAGAGCAATCACAAAACCGAACTAAAGCCCAAGTGTCAACCGAATGTTTCGGTTTGCCGGTGAGTGAGTGCGGGTTTTTGGATTTTGGAGGTGAGAGCGACAGGGACAATGCAAAAAGTTTGCCGAGAGGAGTGCAGGACAAAGTTTTATTATTATTAGCATGGCTTTTGGCTTTCATTAGTTTCAACTTTTGACAGAAATTATATTGAGTATACATACTGTATACATACGTACGTATATTGATGTTGATCATGATGGACGAAAAAGTTTCCTGCCAGCCACAAAGTTTCTTTTTCATTTTTGTGCTGTTTTGTTTAATTTGCGTTATTTATAAGCTGCCAAAAGAGCCGCCGGGCAGATGGACAGTCGGAAAAACTTGTCTAGCACTTGATACTCGATGTTGCCTGTTGGTTGTTGGCTGTTTCTTGTTGCCTTTGCTGCTGGTTCAACACACGCATTAAGGCGGCGACGCCCTTAAGTAGGCAACAGCCGCAAAATGGCTGGCAGCCAAATGTGGTTGTTGTTGTTGTTGTGCGCACTTAAGTCGGCTCCCAAGGAAAACAATGCAAAGTAAGCCCAGGGTGGCCAAGGTTTGCCATCTTGCCTCCGGCTTTCAGCTTTTCAGGTAGCTCCACTCTGCACGTGGCCAAATCTGAAGTTTGAGATTTGCTGGCATTTAAAATGCCTGCGAAATCCGCATTGTCATACCTTGATAAATAGCTGAAATTACTTGGGCAAACACTCCTCTGGCCGTCGCGTCGCCACTTGGCGAAAGTTCTTCGAAAAACACACGCTAAGCCGGTGTCAAGTTGAGGAACTAAAATGAATTCCATGTATTTTAAGGAGACGCTCTCACGTTCCGCAGGCTCATCTGAATACGAAACGGGAATTCGAAATTCTGAGGGAGTATCTCATTAAGTTTCAAACGGAGTTCTACTTCTTCACACTATCTTTCGCTTTGCTCAAATTATTTTAAATTTATGTAACTATTTATAGGTATAACTAAATAGTTTACCTTAACCTTTTTTATTGTGAAATTAAAAGTTATTTCGCTTGAAAAATATTAAAACTTATTATCTATTAAAATAACCCATTAACATGTAATCATAAAAAGTTTGTAGTGCTGCATCAGAATTTTTTAAATATTTTAATACATTTTTTTATTATTATAAGAACTTCTATAAAAACCATTAAATTCATGATTTTCTAGAAGATATCAATGAACTTAGGCAAATTTTTCTTTCCTATTAAGATGAAAAATATTTGGTTATCTTCCTTTTTAATCAAAGTTGAAATGCAAATTTCCATTTTCGAGAAGAAAAATCGTTTTCTCCAGGTAAAATACCTCGGTAGCCCAACTAGTACATTTAACATTCAGCTCAATCTTCTGAAAGTCGTCGTCCCCTCCCACCAATTTTCCTTTCCCATTTATAAACCTAATACCATGCTGTTTCCCAATCCAGCGCGAACTTCTGTATCTCCATCTCACCTTAACCTTTGAGCTGAGAATTAATATGTTGCCTCATCCACCGCCGCCCCGTGAACTTGGCAAAACTACCAGACGACGGAGAGAATCCCGTCAGGTCCCGAGTTTCCTTTACAAAATCCAACAAAGCATAAATGTTTTGTCGCTAAGCCTACAGTCATATAGCCGTAAAGTATGCATTGCCTCTTTGGCCCTTTGTTTCATCCCGGGCCGAAACGAAAAACCTTCCCGGGATGGAAGGACCTGCCCCCTACCCCAAAAATTCTCCATTCACGGCTAGTCCCTGTTTTATTGTTTCTCAAATCGCTGCCTGTCGCTGACTTTTTTCTGCCTGCCCGTCGTCTAGAGTCTAGAGTCTTTTGCCTTTGTTTATTATTATGCAGCAAATGTCGCGACGCGTCGAGATTATGGAGGAAAGTGGAGGAGAGAGGGCACTGTATAGGCATTTGTGTTTCAGAACTTTGTCACGTGGCCCTAAACGCATTATTTAAAAAAATAAACATACGCCACAGAGAATACAAAGACGTTGGAATACTCTTTTTGTGATGAAGATTAAAGGTTCTAGATGGAAAGAATATTTTATATATTTTACTAGATTTAAAAATACTAATTTATATAGGTAGGTAAAAGGTTCTTTAACTTATTAGAATGATTGTAATCTATTTCTTTGTAAAACCTACTATATTTACCAAAGAGCATTTCTGGTAAACCTGGTCATGAAAATATTTCCGTGGTTACCGTGCCTTCAACATTTGATAAATGTTCCTTAGTCCAAGGGTTTATGTAAATTCATGGAGCGAAGCCAGCCGCAGGTCGTCCAGAAGTTAGAAAGTGGGACTAAGTTCACGGAGTACTTACTGAAAGTTTCATCAATTTTCATGCTTTGCCCAACTGTTGCTAAGACGGGCAATTACCAAGAGGGGCGGGATTAGTACATAAAAGAACAAAATAACACAAAAAAAAAAAAAGAATACATATACATTAATGTCCCAAAAAAGATCGAGTCGGAGACGATTAAGACGATAATAACAAGCGACAAGTTTATTGCCCGCACACACATCAGTTCTGGACGGTTGGGGGGCGAAAGAAAAAAGCAGATGGGGATGGAATGGATATTGGGCAGCCGCAGCCGCAAAAACTCTTCCAGAAAGCCTAAGCTTTTGTGACCCCAAGCCTAATGCGCCAACAGCAATAATAACAACACAGAAACGTTGGCAAAATGTGGGCTGTGTTGGCCACATATACACCACACCCAACATTTGGTGGCCTTAAAAGCCAGTCGCCCACTAATGCCAACAGCTGGCGACATAAATATCAAACAGTGCCCTGGGATGCGGGGGCCGTCAATGGGAACTACGGCTTTTGTCTTTGACCAACGCCAGACTGAAACAGACTAAAACAGCACCGACCATGGACGCACTAAACCACTAAGTAAGATAAGTGAGGTCAAGCAAAAGGGGTCATGTGCGCGCATTGTCACCGGGTTGCAAACGCCTCCTCGTCCGCCTGCTCCGCCTCCTGGTTATCTAACCACAGGGGAGAAGCTCGAAAGTAAACCTGGACAATATGATGGTATGACGGGAACAGGAAGAGAACACAGAAAGCAAGTGAAAGCGCAGCCAGGTAACAGCGGCCAAAGTTGCCGATAAAAGAAAGTACAGGGGACACCACACTCATGCCACGGAAAAAAGGACGCAACTCAATCAGTAAATCAATAACTCAATGGTTGGCACTCTTCAGGGAGTTGTTGCGGTTGAGAATTTTCTTGTTTTTCGAAGCAATCAGTTTTGGCCGGAACAACTATTATGGGTACAAAATCAAAATGAAGAGTTTAAGCTTCTACTTGAATGGAAGAAATATTTGCAAAATATTCCATACAAATTGTTTACATTTATTCGATTAAACCTAATCAAAATTTAATTTGTCGGGTGCCTCGACAATCAATTACCCGTTACTCAGGTAAAGGGAGTGCGAGGGAGATGGAGATAGAAACTTTGAACACGCATAACTTTTTAACGAATGGTCCGATTTGAAAAATTTCTTCTACATTTCGATAGGTATTGATAAACACAATAAAACTGCATTTTTACTTTTCCGAAATATTGAAATTTTTAAAATCGTATATAATCGATTGTGGGCGTTAGAGGGGGCGTGGCACCTTTTTGAAACAAACTTGCGCTGCGTAGGAACTCCTAGAATCTGCATGCAAAATGCCAATCTTCTAGCTTTTATAGTTTTCGAGATCTCAGCGTTCATACAGACAGACAGACGGACAGACAGACGGATAGACAGACGGACAGACGGACATGGCTAGATCGACTCGGCTAGTGATCCTGATCAAGAATATATATACTTTATGGGGTCGGAAACGCTTCCTTCTAACTGTTACATACTTTTGCACGAATACAATATACCCTTTTACTCTACGAGTAACGGGTATAAAAACCAAAAATAAATAATATTTAAAAAATTACTCATACGCCATGTTGTTCAAGAATGTGGGTCACAAATTTTGATATTTTTTTTGTGCCTACTAAATATTATATTAATTGAAAAATACTACTACAAAAAAAGAATTTAATTGCAGTGAAATATTTTTAAAGATTAACTAACATATCATCCCCTATATCTAAGTACAATTTGGCAAAAAGGAAACAGATAAATGTAACCTATTAAAATTATGCACACTCACAAATCACGAACAGCAATCAACAGCCATCAATTTGCAACACTAAAAATCCTGCGAATTCCCCTTACTGAACAGATAAAGGAATCCCTTTCCGTTTTTCTAAGCCATGTGATGACTCTCTATACGCGATGAGGATGATAGTGCTGCTTTCCCTTGTAATTACTTTCACTTTTCCGATGTGCTGAATCATGTAAAATAATTTCCTTATTGGCCAGAAAAATGCACAACTTAACTTTTTGACAAAACGCTCGCCTGATCCGAAATTCCCAGAACGGAACGGGCAAAAAGTTATTTATGCCGGAGGAGCCTCATCCCTCGTGATGACTTTCATGCTTCCATTATTCATTATCTATGCCTAGAGCAAATCTGGGGATCAAGGTTTTGGTTTGCGTTTTTCGTTTGGGTTCGCCGTTGTCGGGGTTTTAATTAATGAAGCTACAATATGACAACAAAGCTTAACTAATTAATTTGTTGCCAGAGAATTCGGTTTGCAAAATATAACAATAAAGTATGTTTCAATCCTCTCAGAAAATAAATAAGAACAGGTATATACAATTCGGAAATCATAACCATTGAAATGCAAAAAAATGTTTTTATAATTAAAGTATAAAAAAATTTAATTCCTTAAAAAAGTTAATCATACGACATGTTGCTCAAGGGATATCAATTCAAGTTTTTTCTTGTGCCCTGCTGAATATTATTTAAATTGAACCACACTAAAAATAAAAATGATCAAAATGCAGACAAATATTTTAAAATAACTAAAATAACTCTTTAAAAAAGTACACATGCGCCATGTTGTGCAAGAATGTGGTGTACAAATTAAAGTGTTTTTTCTTAAGCCTGCTAAATATTATTTGTGTCCCAAAATACTAAAAAAAAAGAGGATTAAATATCTGTGGGAATTTCATACCGAGAAGATAAAATATTTAAACAGCCATTCAACATGTACAACAAAATACCACAAAATATTGCAATATCATATCAAACACACAAATTCGGGTTGCTTCAAATGCTAAGCTTATGAAAAATTATCCAAATTACTTTAAAATGGCATACGCACACACAAGCGCACAACATGCTTTTCGCAAGACAAACTGCCCCATAAATTTCGTAAAATTTGACTTTTTCATCTGCACTTCGCAGCGAAAGTCGAAAAAGTGATTGTGGGGGCGGACTGCAAAGTCGAGATGCGTTTGCTAATGTTGTGAAAGAATCGAGAACAAACAGAGTAAAAATACCAAAAATATGCAAATCAACTTGCTTCAAACCCCATGCCATACATACATTTCGATATGGATTGATGTAAAATTGATGCGACGCAGAGAGGGTTATTGTCTGGCCCGCATAAACAAAACCATAAGTAAAAACAAAACAAAGGAGAAGAAAAAGAGAAAAAAAACAAGAAATTTCAATAATGCCAAGGCATTTGTTGTTCGCCACTTGAAAAATGGTTGGGAGCAGGGAAAGTCGGTAGAGCACTTCAGGCAATTTATGGCATATGTTACCTTACACACAAAACTCACTCACACACACTCACCCACTCGTATGTAAATGCTAAAATAATACATATGCGTATGGCATAAAAATTGATATGCCAACATTTCTTTCATGTGTGAGTAATTCACAAGTAAAATGCAGAAAGTTTTTAAATAAAATATAAAATATAGCTAGAGTGCTCGAGAGAAAACAAGAAAAGTGGGTAGTATATTGTTGACTTGATGTTTACCCTATAAGTGATTGATCTTTAAAGCAAATATAGAAATATAATGGAACCTTTGGAAGTAATTTATAAAGTTCCCCTATTTCTTAGGCCATCATTTATGGGTTATGGATCTAAAATTAATAGCCCCCATTGGCCAAATATTTCCGAGGATATTCAAAGGGCATAAAAACCCCCGACTCCTTGGGAACAACTATGTGCTGAAATAATGTCGCACAATAAATTGAACTTTTCATAAATTTTCAGCACAAATTGGCACAGGATTTTTGGGGTTGGGTTCGACTCCAATCCACTCAACAGTTCCTTTTGTATCCTGCTAGCCATCCTGACATTGTCAACGTCTACTGCCACGCCCCCAACTGCCAAGTGAATTTATGGTTGGCAGCTTTTAGGCTTTGTTTTGCTGCTTATTATTGTTATTGGCACCAACAGTGACATATTAGGAGCACCATCGCCTCCGCAGCCACCGCCATTCTTCCTTCTGTCCAAGCTCATTTGTTGGCCCCGACTAGAGATGGCTGATCGCTTTTGGGCCCGTAGTCCTCAAAGGTCCTTGGTCCTGGGTCCGTTGCGTATGCCGGATTATTAATATTAGAGGAACAAAAAAAAAGAGAAAGGAAATATATTTTCTACTGACCGGCTGCTGCTGCTACTTGCTACTTGCTACTCCTACTGCTGCCGTTTTCGATTATTGTCCTTCGCATCGTCCTGTTTCTTATCCCGTAAATTGTTATTGACAACGGAAGCAGCAGCGCGGCACAAATTGGGCGTTGAATTTGCGGCTTGGTTGCTGCCTCTCCCTACTTTCCCCCCAACCTTTCCTTTTATTTCGTTTAGCTTTTCTGTATGCGGCCGACCATTTGTTGTGGTTATTATTATGGTTGATTTAGTGGCCACAAATTGAATGAATTGTCTTATTTAACCGAAATAAGCAATATCGCAAAAGTTTTTCCTTTTTTTTTTTTAAATTCAATAATGCCCCCAAAGTGCGTCGTGCCTCAAATCAGATTAAAACGAAGACGCCGGCGAGAGAGAAGAGATGGGATGGGCTGCGAAGGAATAAACGAATCCAGCGGAAATGACAGACGCAGCATTCAATTGAATTAATTAATGCCAAACCGATGAAAAGGAGAGGAGGAAATTAAGTTTAAGCGGCTGCTGAACAGCTGAACAGCCGAACACACACAGCAGGAGAAAATGTTGACAGCGCGACATGGCGCAGAAAATATTTAAATAAAGTTGTAATTAAATGCATAGCGAAATGCCGCAATCCACTCATGCACTCCTCCTTCAGTTGGAAAGTTGAGCAACAGTTGGGATAGAAATGGAAATCACTCATACGATGACATCCGAAGCTAAAGGATGATGAGTGTTCAAGCGGTTGACTGTATATGTAGGCATGTGGGTGCCTCTACGCACAACTTTCACAATTAGAAAATTAAAATTACACTGGGAAAAAAGCTAGCTTGGTGATTGCAAAATTATAAGTTAATTATTCGAAATTAAAACGAAAATATGTTTTAAAATCACTTGAAAAAGTGTCTAAAAGTATGCAGTGAAAATAAAAGACGGGCTTTTTAAACCATCCTGATTTGACATATTATATAGCATACTTTTAGACATATTTAAAGTGATTCCAAAGGCTTAGCAACTTCCTTCCTTGCCTTTCTACATAATTTATTCGAAAAAGTGTCCTTGGGGCTAAGAAAATTCGAGTTGGGAAATACATTTAAAATGCTCCCACTGACATAATTAATTATTTCGTTCCCGGAATAACCCCGCGGAAGTATGAAAGCCTCTTAATGCTTTGTTCAAGTGTACCGACCATCTACCAAAAACACACACACACACAATGGCTGACAATTTGTTGCGTTCTACAGACTTTGGCAAGCTGTTGGCAATTTTAACCACCGCCACGACGATCTCTTCATTTCCACAGTCGCCGAAAAACAGAGAGACTCAAACCAGAAACCGAGACCAAAAACCAAACTGCGAAGCCTCCAATGGGAGCCAAGTTGAGTGCTAAATGGCGGGATGGTTCGTCCTTACCATTCCCCCAGCTTTTCTGCAGCCACGCAGGCATATTAAAATATTTAATTACCATGTAAACTTACGACTTTTGTTTTTGTTATTGTTTTAATTGTGACAACAACTGTCATAATAATGAATATGATGATGTTTGCCACGCGGCAGGTCCCCGATATTCCATTCCCCCCATCCTACACTGCCCGCAAAAGTGCACAACGCATGGCGAACATGATACGGAATTGCGTAAGCGGGGGAGGAAATGAAGGGTGAGGCAGGAGGAGCAGCAGGATGAAAAAGGACGAGGGCATAGCAAAGCTTTATTACATTTCGCCCGCGTGTGTGTGTCTGATTCATGGCACATATGTCTCAGTGGTTGATGGTGTGGCAAGGAGTGAGCTTTGGCGGTTTTCTAAGAATTGTCTGCTGCCTTTCAACACATTGAGTTGTTTGTTCTTCCTTCTACAGACATACATATATATCCTACATACATAGAAGTCTTCCCATTTTAGCATCCGCCCAGCATGATGTTATTTGAATTTTAATTGCAAACTTTTGTTGCATACTTTTGGCGTGGATTTATTTTATGGTCGAAGCTGTGCTTCCTTGGCTTTCCACTCCTTTTCCCTTTCCATTTTCCACCACTTCTTCGCCTCGCGCGGCTGTTTAATTAAAAATGCTTTGCGGTCTCCCCTTCACGCTATCTCCCCGTTTTCCCCTTTTTCCCTCTGGCAGTGCATTTTCATTGTTCTCGCCAGGTGTTTCCGCGAAAAATTAAGGCAAACTGTCATGCGAATGGTGGAATTGATACCTCTTCGATTTGTATTTATTTGCAAGGATTATATTCCTGGTAGTGCTTGAAACTTGATAAACTATTTACTAAAAAATGTACATTCTAAATTCTTTAAATTTCTTGGTTAGTTTCAAACAAATATTTATCTGTCTAGTAGAAAATTACCTAGCTTTTAAGTTTTTTTTTTAAATGTTAAATTTATAAATGAACAACAATTTTTTTTTTATAAAATTACTTTCCAAATTTATAAAAATATTTCTTCTGGCTATGCCTGTTATTTAAATAACCACTTTTTAAAAATACTATAATAAATACTTTCTTATTTCCTATTACTTTCACATTCATCCTGCCTCGAATACCCTTAGAATACCCCTCAATTACAGCTATTATTGCTGAATGGTGCCCGTTTTGTTTGCTCATTGGAACTAATTAGTTTGCCTTCGCCTGCTTATTGACTGACCCTCATCCCCCAGTCCACCCATTTTTTGGGGCCAGTCCATGGATGAGATTTTTCAATTGACATTGTCAATGGCGGGACGCTTTCTCGCTTTTGGTTGGATGGTATTATTTTTTTGGTTCGTAGGATGCTTGCTTGCTATTTAGTATGCGGCACACAATGCACATAAAACATTAATAAAGCTTGTTGTCCTTTTTGGATGGCTGCGTATCCGTGCGTCCCCAAGTTGAGCGAGCCCTTGTCATTACCAGGACACGGCCCACGTCCTTCAGCCCATCCCATCGTCCTGCCATCGTAAGCATATGCTAAGCATAAATTCGGAGAAGTCTGCTTTGGTATGCAAGTGATGCTGGGCTGAGGATACTTGAAGGAACTGCCGCAGACAACTTTGATTTGGGGCCATTTTTAAAGCGTGGCTTAATTAAAAAGAAAGAAGATGGAAAAAAGTGAAATATGAAAAACTGAAAAACCAAACTCAGGCGTTTAAAGTTTTGCTTTTCCCTCATTTTCTAGTTTGCCCCAACAAATTATTAACGGGCAGTTCACTTGGCCATGGTTCATACAACATAATTCAGTCATATAAAATTTGTCTAGCGTAAAATTAGAAATGCTGCAGGAACAGCAAACAGGAACAGGAGTAACAAGGACGCGACAGACGCTGCGTAATTAAAATGGAAAAAAATCATAGCACACTTTTCGGGGCGCCCCGCCATTGATATGCTGATGAGAATCGTCCTGGCCAGAAAGGAGCTCGCTGGGCCATGACATTGAAGTGACTGCCTTCGAAATAGTCGGTCGTTGAGTTGAGCATGTGGGAAGGCGGCAGGAAGCTGCCAGATTTTTCTCATCTGTGGGTCTGGGGTAGAGAAAAGCGCGCGTGTGTCCCGGCTTGTTTACATAAAAATTTAAAGCGAAAACCCAGTGATTTTTATGCTTATCAACAGCTAAATTGAAAATAACGCCTGGCTACAGATTCCCCTCGAAGCGAAAGGAAACACAATATTTGCTCGGATTAAATCCGGCACACAGTGGGATAATAATCTTGAAAAGTTTTTTGAATTTTAAAAGGTTTCTCTTAGCTACAATAACAAACGATTTTTGAGAAGCAAAAATTGGTGTCATATTTTTAAATAATTTATAAAGCACTTTCTATCGCTTTTAATTAATTATAATAAATTTCAAGGAGTCAAAGGCATTTTTAAATATATGTTTTTAAAATTTCAGACATTTAAAAAATCTAATAAAATTATAGTTGACTAAAGTGTAATGCCAAAAAAGAAATTGTAATATTTAATTTCATTTATATGTACCTATTAAATACATTGTGAAGGCAATATAAATACTTTAGACTTTAAATTTTTATGGATTTTAAAGCTTAAAAAAATATGTTAAATCATCCATACTAAACACATTATTAAGACATTTCCTTCACTTTTTAAGGACACTGTGCACCTTCATTTGGCGTCTTCAAATCAACACACACATGTGTGAGCCTGGGCGTGCGTGTGAGAGTTGATTTTCAATCGAAGAAGCCGCTTTTCCGGTATTCGTTTTTAGGGGTAAGAAGCAAAAGCGAAAAAAAAAAACTTATTTGCCAAGTTTTGCGGTTTTTGAGGTTGACATGTTGCCGTTTATGTGACCCAAAGAAGTGAACAGCGGCAGCAGCTGCTCGACAGCCATCGCTGATTATGATGAGACCGAGACAGGCCGTTCGGAAAAGCCCTTTTCGTTACAAATTTGTGCCAAGCTGTCGAAACTTTTATTTAAAATGGGTTTAAGGCAAGCACACACATATACACATACAGGAATCACAGACACGCCTCCTTTCCGCAGGAAGGGGGCGGGCGGCGGCCGGCGATCGAGTGTAGATGTGAAAGAAAAATAATCGTATCCTTTGGCTAGATTTGCATTTCCTGTCAGGTAATTACCCGGTGATAGAGGCAGGCGGCTCTCGCCATTCAACAAAACGAGCCGCTGACTTGGCCCGTCATCAATTTCTAGCACCGTTCTAATTAAAGATAGGCATCAAACATGCAAACTCAACCTGAAAAGGATTTGGAATGGAGCAAAAACGGAACTACGGACAACGAACTCGAAAAGGATTCGTAGGTGGCTAGAAAACATATATGTGTGGAGTGTGCTTTGTAATTGATTTGCTGGCACTTTGTTGTTTGCCAAAGGTCGGTCACAAGGGGGCTTGGGAAAGCCGGGAAAGCGGGTGGAATTTAATAAATATGAAAACATCAAATTATTTCAAATGCCTGAACTATCTTGTCTGGCGGTCGGTCTATCTGTCTGCCCATCTGACTGACTGACAAACGCCCGCCAAGCACGGAAAATATGCTTTCCAAAGCGGCGCAAAAGGGGGTGTTTTGGGTGGAAGGTGGCCTCCTGACTTTTGCATAATTCTGCAATTTCTCCACAACAAATCGCAGTTGATTGTTTTTGTTCTGTTCTGTTCTGTTGTTTTTTTTTCCTATGCTATAGTACATACATAACTGCAGCCGGCAAAACTGCCTTAAAATATGCAACGAAACTTTGCTCAAAGCATAAAATAAACTCGGAGCAATTCCACTTTTGCCGCCCAAAAGGGTGAAAGGCATGGGGGAAAATGGGAGATTGGGAGTCCGAATGGGAAATGTTTCCAGGGGCGGAAAGGGGGGCAAATAGGAAATCACTGTTTGCGAAAAACAAGCGCTGAAAATAAAGCTCACCAACACACTCGCATTAAACTGAAACGGAAATGCAAGGCATTCTTATGCATATCCTCTAAACAACTGCACACAAAGACACACACACACAGACAAACACAGGGAGAATCGCAGAGAGAAATAGAGAGAGGAGAAAGGAGCAAGGAGAAAGTAGCAGCCAGGAACTGTGGAGCTAACTCGTTTGGGGAATTGCTGCTGCTTCCACTCCTGCCACTGCAAAAGGAATTTTTCATACGCAAATTAAATCTACTTCAAGTCTTCAGCTATGTGCACTCCCCTCGTCCTTCGTCCTTCGTCCTTCGCCCTCGCCCCCCGCGACCACGCCCTTTCCTCGCTGCAGACGGCGAGATTTGCAAATATTCATTACATAATAAACTAAATAAAATGTGAGAATCCTGCTCAGCTCCGAGATTTTCTGAAGTCAAGAATGGCGGGCTTACCGAAGTAAGCCAACAATCGCGGTATTCACCTGGCGAACGAAAGAACTTGTACTCACAAAATTGAAAAAGCCTCTTCATATTGGCTCATTCTTACTTAACTATTTAAATGGCTTTTTTATAGATTTTATATTGGGTAATTAGTTAAAGATAAATACCTAATGGTTCGATTAAATGATTATAAAAATGGCTATTCAGGTTTACATCATTGAATTTGAAATTAAACACAGCCTCTTTCATTTTGTTGCCTAAGCAAATAGGAACATGCTGAGCTCCTTAATCTTGTCTACCATAAAAAATGCATATTTGTTAAATGCCATAATTTTCTGAACAATTTATTTTTATAATGTCTTTTTACAACATTTCAGGTGGTGTCACAGAAACCTCATCCAACAAAAATTTGTATCTTTTAGATACCAGCTCATCGATAAAATCTCTGACGGCAGAAACACTAATATAGACGCCCGGGCTCTCAAGCTAAACGCATCCTCTGCCCCAGGACTCGATGCCCACCAGCTTGCCGCCGGCCACCAGAGGACCGCCGGGGTCACCCTGGCAGTCGATGCCGGCACAGATCATACGGTCCGAGATGCTACTTGAACCGTAGGCACTAATACATAGCAATTAATCTTTAATCTCCGCATCCGCCTGCTGAAGGATTGGTGAGCCGCTGAGTAAGCGGTCGAACAAAGAATTAATATATTTAACCAGTGACGGATCTAGGATTTGGTTGTGGGTGGTGAAATCAGAACAATTTGTTGTTGCATACTTTTTGAATACCAAAATTTCATTCATTCTTCACCCGAGTGGGGGGTAAAATATCACCCATATCACCCCCCGTGGATCCGCGCATGTATTTAACAAAGACTCCCCTTAAGATAACACACATCGCCAATTTTATCTGTAGATTACTACCCCACTTGGAAACATTCCATCACGTCACACTTTTGATAAGATCATGGTCAAAAGTAAAATCTCTTACATTTTAGACACTTTTTTTGTGTTAATAACGACTAAACCCTATGTAGTTTAGACTTACAATTTATCAGAAATGATACTTTAAAACTGAGTAAATACCATACTGAGTAAAATTGTAAATTAAAGATGAAAATACAATGAAAAGTTACAAAGAAGTAAGATTGTAAAAAGGTTATAAACAATAATGCTTTTCTTTTGTGCCTGCACTCGTTACGCATTTTCCCAGCAATCAAAGTTATTAAATGAACACGACGGGCCACAAATCAAATTGTACAGCGGATCCCTAATATCAATTCGTGGCATACCAGATGGAATGTTTGTGTATGACTGCTGGAATATATGTGGCAAATCAATGACACGTAAAAGCTCTAATTAAACGCACATTTCTGGCGCGCTATGTTCAAATTCTGGGTTCCTTAGACCACCGGCATGCGGAGTTGGCCATGTGGGCTGGCCAAGGGTCATAAACTGGTCTACCCCCATAAACACCAGACCATTTCCTTCCTTCCGGTTTTTGGGTGGAGGAGGAGGGTTTTCGTTCTGGTGGCTTAACAACATGTGCTGCTCCTTTTTGGGGCAGATATAATTGAAGGGTAGTGAACTTGCTATATGATCTATGACTGTATTTAGATTGGACCGACGAAGGAAAGGTATTAGAGGAAATTACTGTTGGAATTGTAGGATTTCTAGGTAACTGGTTCTCAATAAAGAACTATTTATACAATACACTAGGTACTCTTACTTTTTGAAACCAAACAAAGCATCTTAAATTAATGTCTGTCATTTATTTCCGTTGCCCTGAAATTTGCATAATTTTAGTTACAATACGTTTACCACAACAACTCTGTTAGTACCACATGAGCAACTAACTAAGCACCAAAAACTATGTCGAAAACCAACTGAGCAGTTAGCCATTTTGCCGCTTAAACCGTAAGCCTTAACCCCTAACCCCCAAAACCTCATCCTGTCACAACAACAATAACAACCGTACATAATTATATTGTATTTATACGGTTTATATATGGCGTATAATTTCTCTTGCTTTTCTCTCCGCATTTTTACAGCGCTTTAACATGTAAATTCGATTTGAGTGGACGACGATTCGCCGCAGCGACCCCCATGGAAAAAGCAAACTCACTCACAACCAAACACACACCTTAATTAAATTTCTAATTATTGTAATTAACCACATTAATATGACCTCATGCGCACCCTAATTTGCTGAAATTCCAGGCGAAAACAAAAAGTCGGAGGAGACCGCGACCGAGAATACGAGAATCCGAGTCTTGCGGGATATAAAATTGTGTAGAAAATTGTCGGTAAACACATTTTTACAGTTTATTTGGAGAGAGAAAGGAAAGCGTGGAAACGCGAGTCGCCTCCATTCGCCATCAAATTGGTTGTTGTATATTTGTGGGCTTGGGAATGTGGTTTTTGGACCCTGCCCGTCCGGCCAGCCATACGGCCCTTTTATTATATAGGAATGTACGTATATACATATATATATATCCATGGCAGGACGTGGAGGCAACAATGCTGTTCCAACGGTTTTGGCCTTAATGAGGTCATGTGTGGCGACCACGACAACGACGACTAAGGACGACGGCACTGGTGATTATGATGGCATGAAATTAACATTTAATTTGAGTTGAGTTGAAGCGCCACCTAGCGGGAAATGGCTTTTGGCTAATTTATACCGCCGACGGTGGCGTCTGAATGTGGCATCATTAGAGGGGCCGCCAAAGTTTGCGGTTCTGGGGAGCTCGGCGTCCCCTTGGCCGATTCCATTGGACAATGGCATCTAATTTATGTTTGTCTTAGCAGATGCTGCCTGTTAGCCCTCCAGCCTGCCTGCCTTTCCACCAAACTCAACACTTTTTGGAGGCAACAAGTAGGAGATGTTCCAAAACCAGAAGGCCCAGGCGAACCAGTTAAAAAAGTTTTTCCCTTTTTTTTGGCTTCTCCCCCACAAAAGTTTTTCCTGTCTGCGTTTAAGCGCAACCAAAGAAAAGTTTACGGTTCAAAAACAAATTTTTGTGCGGTGCCAAGCCAAAACTTTCTTCGGGCTTATCAATGCTTTCACATTGATCAGCTGAATTTTATTGAAAAAACAAGAAAACGGAAACGGAAACAGAAACAGAAACACTACCTGTCGTTTCTCTACCACTTGGGTATTCATCTCTAAATATTCGCTGCATTATTTATTAATGAGGCTTAAGCAGCGTCTAACATTTCAAAGCTTTCGCCTGCGGATAAATGGAAACCGGAACCACAACAGGGTAGTAAAAGAGGTTGGGGTGAAAAAAACAGCAAGCGGAAAAAGGCAAAAATGTGAGCGCATTAAATATTAATTTACATTTCGTAACTGATAAGAGCCAAAGTTGGTTCTCGCTCGCAAAAGGAAAAGCCAAAAGGTCAGCGTCGAATAGAGCTTTCAATTAGCCGCGGCAAAGAAGCATTATAAATAGCGCAAAAAGGGTTAAGTTTCGGGGGAAAAGGGCTCGGCGAGCACATAAATCAGACTGGGATAGTTTGAAATATTATATTGGAGTGCAGGGTTAAAAAGTTCTGATGCTGTTTTCTTTGGCGAATGGAAGTGGTTTTTATTTATGGGGGGAGGGGAAGTTACTAATTTTGAAACAAGTATTAAATTTGGGAAATTTATGAACCCTTTTATTTCGCAAATTTTACTTGACAAAATGTAATGGTGAAAAGAACTTTTAAAACTTGAATGTACCTACACCAAAAAGAAAATTGATATGAAAAAATTATCAATTCGATCCGTTCGAACTTCAAATTTCCCTCCCACCTTTAAGCGCTAACTTGCTTTATTTCGAATTGAGAGAGTCGTCTCTTTTTCGAAGTCAGAGAATCACCGAGAGAGAGAATTCTGCAAAATGATATTATTGAATATCAAATTTAGCAGTTTTGCATGTGATCCCGACGTTTTTTTTTTCTGTGTGTACCTAAAACTAAAATTTGTAAAGAAACTATTATAAAAAATTGTATTTTTTACTTTATGCCTCAAGTTTTTAAGTGCGCACTTTTCCGAGTGGTTAAAAAACCTTATAAAAAAACCCTAACATGTTCCACCCAACAATCACGAATCGAAAATCGGATTCCATTCGTTTTCTTTTCGGGTTTATTGCTGCTTGTTAGGTCTCCGGATTAAACCCGCCCAACACTTGTCTCTTGACCCAGGCAACACTTCATTTGGCTCTTCGGAACGACAAAAACCCGTAACGGACTGAAGTTAATTTTTGGTTCCCTTATCCTATCAACGTCGGGGTAGAAAAGAAAACGACATACAAATTCCGTGAACAAAATGAAATGTCAACAGTAAATTTACCTTAGAGTTTTCCCTTTTTTTTTGCCCCTCTTTTTGTTGTTGTTTGGCCTTTGATTATTTTCTTTTCTAATGCGGCGAAAGCTCATTTTTCTTATTTTGAAACGAAAATTTTCTTAATGGGATTTACAGAACGAAATGTCTACACACAGATTCTTTGTGTGGGGCGTCTCCTTTCTGTTTTTTTTCTCTGGTAAGCGTTTTTGTTCTCGGGTCATTGACGTAGTGTGTAAAATGGCGCATAAATATGTTGGAAATGGACTTGAGAATTTATTTACATAAAAAGGATTTAACAAATAAGAGAGAAAGGGGACGACTTGGCCTTGGTGATTTGTTGTTTGGTTATTCGTTTCTTTTGTTATTTTAAGCTGGTGAGCGATCCGATTTTCTCGAGAAGGAATTTTGCACGTTTCGCTTAACGAAAAATGCAGAAGTTCATTTTAGAAAAATCTGAGAAAATAAAAAAAAGGAAGCCAAGTCTCGGGAATTGAGAATGGGAAGTTTGTCGCGCTCTAAGCAGCAAATCCCTTCATCCGATTTAAGTAAATGCAAACAAAATAAGTAAATAGCAAGAAGCAACACTTCGTCTCCATTGCCTTGTAGCTTTTGTTGGCTCCCAGCTCCCCCTGTAGTCTTTGGGAAATGGGTAAAACGGGGCAAAAAGGAGCTTATGGAGGCAGCCGTGGCTCCATCGCCAACTCCATCTCCATCTCATCTTCCCGGGCACTTGGATGAGAGCTTGTTAAAACTTTAAGTCCGTTTTACTTAACGTGGCTACATTTTAGCCGACAGTTGTAACTGCTTCTGTTGCGTCTGATTCCGTGTCTCCCTCGGCTCTTTCCATTTACTACGTTTCTGCATTTGCCTTTGTCTTTCCATCTTTAAGTTGTTAATTTTTAAAGGCTCCACGGATTAGCTGCTCTAACTATTTAACACATTCGCCTTCTATTTAACCCTCGGTTCTGCCATTTTTGCCTTTAATTGACTTGCATTGTAGCCCTTCTCCCTCTTTCTCATTCGTTCTCCGGCTCGCTCTTTTGCGCTGACAAGCCTCGTAATTAGTCATCTTGGTTTGAGCCACTTTTTGCTATTGACACTTGGCCAAAAGCAACGATGCCTTTTAAGTTGGCTCCTAACGCGCTTGTGCTTTGCTTTTTAATTGAAAGACGTCCTTTGCGGAGTCCTGATTGGGTTTATTAATACGCCAGGCTTCTGATGAACACGAACGCCGCGTGGGGCGGCTCAGTAACGTTCCAGTTAGTCGAATATAATGAGAGCAAATACGGGGTTAATAATGAGTTTATGGTAAACATGGAACATTAAAGGCGCGAAATAATAAATTCTGAGGCGAAGAGTTATAAAAACTGTTATTAAAACGAATTTTAAAGAGGAAACTATGCAATATCTTGCATTTATTTTATATTTTATTACTTTCAAATTAGTTTTCCTTTTAAAATTATTCAAATTTGGCAGAAAAAATAAAGTATAGACCATATAAGCTGCTCAGCTTAAAGAGCTTGTATTTATTTCCTTGTTTTCGCTTTAAATGTTTTTCTTTTCAGCCATTTAAAGTGGTGAATGTCTGGCATTTAAGACCCAAAACCAACTTAAGCCTAACCACTTATTTATGACGCATACTCGGCCACCTTTTTGTGCCCTGAGGACCGAACCCGAAAAATGCCCAAACATAGTTTGGTTCGCACTCCAACAGTCGGGGCTCTTTAAAATTGTTCCCTGGCGGAAGTCGAAACCAATTCATTCGCTCAACCATCTTTCGCAGAATGTGCGCATATTTGCCTACCTCGGCATAATTTGAAATTAGTGCACTCAATGGCTATGGTTTCTCTACTTTTCCTACATTTTTGGCCTGCATATTTACATAGGACGATGGGTTTTGGAAAGTGGGGGTGTGCAGGGATAGTAGGGCTACAATGTTGGGCCTACCTCACCAGCTGCTTCAGCTAAAAATGCAAAAGTGCTTACGCCGGCCACCAATTTCAGTGGGTTGTCGGTGGTGGTGTTGGCAGTGATGGTGGCTACCAAAAAAGCGAGCATCAATTTCTGCAACTGCAGCTCGGCTTGGCTGGGCTGGGAAAAATTCCAACGGAAGGGGAAAGGGAAAGGGAAAGGAGTAGCCCATGGTCTATAGCTGGAAAATGCTACGATGAGCGCCATTTTGGCCACGGCTTTAAAGTTTCGCTGCATAAGTTAAGGCGTTGGCGCTGGAATATGAAAAATGTCTCTAATACTTTGACATTTCGCTCGTTCTCTGGGTTTTCCACCCTCTCTCTCTCTCTTGCGTTGTCTGTCTCTTGTCGCCAGAAAATGCCCCTGAAATGGCAAGGGCGTAAAATTGCCGTAACATGACAGCGAACAACTTGGCCAAAAGGTAACTCAAAACGCGCTGCAAACACGCACCACCAAGCCAGCCACGCCATTTGGCCAGAGTGCCAGGAGTACTCTCCTCCGCTTGTTAGTGTTGAGTTAGACCACCCCCTACCGCCTCCCATCCCCATCCAAACCAACTATCCCCTATACATACATATATACATACCCACTATATAGACCGAGATGGAGAGCTTTATCAGTGCGCTCTAGAGGAAAGTTTTCCATAATGTGTGGGAAAAAAACTTGCGAGAAAAGACAAAACTGTCAAGTATTTAAATTTATTTAATGTTTTTTTGTACATTTTTTTTTTATAACCAAAAACACATATTTCAAAATATTTTAGAATATTTTGAAATATTTTTAATATTTATTGATTTTCATAAAACAGAAGTTTTAATTTTTTAGAGGTTTCCACTAAGTTTCTAATTGAAATCCAATATTTTATTAAATTTCTGCCTGATATTCTGAAGTAGAATCTTTTTTGTACTCAAAATGTGACTATTTTTCATACGAGTAAGTTTGTAATTAAATTTCTTTCGGTTGTCTTTAATTAACGTCTAACAGACATTCAATATTTTATTACATTACATATGCAAAGAAAAAACATATTCACTCTCTCACAATAATAAAATTACGCTTTTCAGAACAATGAATATTTATTGCATATCGATTTGGCAAGGAAATTTAATAAAGTGTAAAGTTATAAAAGTATTTTGTAAGTCAATTTTCTCAGTTGTGTTCAATAAAAATGCCTAATTGACATGGAATATTTTTGTTAAATTCTCGTCCCGAGTGTATTGCATCTTCGGCTTTTGGGCTAGATGAAATAAATATTTTCCTTTCCACTCTTCTTTTATTTTTTCCCTCTTGTCTACATTATTTATGCATTTTACTCTCGGCGGCGGCGGCTGCTGTTGGCTTTTAATAGTTCTGCATGTGTGCTGCGTGTGTTTACCACATTGAAAAGTTTTCTTTGCAAAGTGCTTGGTACATACAAGCGCGCAAATATGCCAAAAAATATGCTACACAAAAATCGCTCAAGTGCAAAGTTTTAACAATTGAAAACTTCGCATGGCTGGTGCAGTGTGAAAAAAATACTTAGAAATAAAAGGAGGAAAACTTAAAAGCGCTTCTCCCCAAAGTAGTTAACTCAAAGTGTGTGCGGAGTGTCAAAGTGGAAGATTGAGGTGAGAGTGAACTGGTTCAAGATTTTTGACTGAATTCGAGCAGAATAAAAAATCACATAAAGTTGAACATTTCCGGGGAATGGTAGCATATCATTAATCATAATCCCTTACAATGGGCCAAAATGAATCTACATAAAAGCACGGGGTTTCTTTACATTTAAGCGATTATTTTTGCCTTTACGCTGCCGTAAAGGCAAAGTTTATATTTTAAATTTTATCCGAAAAACCCTATCAAGTTTAAAGGTTCGGCAGTAAGAAAAACATCACAGGAAAAAAACGCATAAAGGAAAGCGGAATAAAGGAAAATGCCACTAAAAACAAACTATGCAAGCTTTTTTATGCGCTCTGCAAGTGGCCAAGAAAGAGGTAAGTCCTTCCCTTAGTGATTTCTTCTTTTCCCTGCTTTCATTCTCTGCCATTCGGGTCTTTGAGCCACCTTGCCAGAGCAATGAGGTGTGAAGATGAACTGTCGCAATTGTCTAACGGCTTGGTTGTAGCTGCAGTTGAATGCACACATACCCCCCATCAGGGGCGTAGCCAAGGGGGATCGTTGGATTTTGGGATTAAAATACTTGGTATTATCATATACTATGATTAATAATTAATGTGATTTTTTTAGATTTTTATGTCAATCCGTTCTGGGTGGAATTTCCTACTGACCGTTTTTATATACAGCCTTGTATATAGTAGTTTAGATATTATGATTTTTTTTAGTAATTTCTGTTTGTTTTTTGGTCTAATTTAAGGATCATATAAAAAGTACATAGTTTCCTTTGATTTGAAAGCTGAAGAATTCGCGTCTTAGTATTTTTTAGTTTTAGTATTTTTCTCATGTTTATACCTGTAAACTATCACTTTCTTTTTGTAAGTTTCTTTGTATTTTTATTGGACTTCCCTTTAAATTAAAAACTACAGCTAAGTTATCAGTTAAATAGCAGAGTGTTTTCATAAGCTAAGCCCTCTCTATCGGAGGAAACCTTTTAAGATATTAATTTTCGAATTTCGTTAGACCAACTCTCGCTGGAATTCCGCCTAGCCACGCTGAATCCCCTCTGGAATGCAAATGCTCTGAGCTACGCACCTGACAACAGGTGGACAGCGGGACATGGGACATCTTCTTGCCTTGACTGGTATTTTTGTGGCGCTGCCTCTTCACTACCCCTCGGTTTCTTTTATTCTTTCTCTTTTTTTTTGTGACTCTGTGTGTGCGTAAAACAAATATCGCACTAAGGCGAAAGCAAATCAAATGTAAAACCCGATGTAGGCGAGTGTCAGTCGGTGTGTGTTTGGGGCGGGCTTTGTGGTCGCTCCATCCATCCAAACCATCCACCCAACCGTCCGAGCATCCAAAACCATCCCAATCCACCCAATCCAAAACCCTTGGCATGCTCGACTTGGCTACACCTTTTGTGGAAATCCAACAATGTCAACTATGCAACACAAAAGCGACAATGCTGTTGCTTTGTCTGACTGAAAGGAGAACGAAAGTGTGGCAAGGTGGTTGCTGTTGCTGCTGTGGCGCCCTTGTTGTTGCCGTTTTTATGTGCCACACAAAAATAGCTCACTTTTACCCCAACATTGTCCGCTTTCTCTGCTCCGCCATGGTATAATTTGTTTTGGTCTTTCATGCACACAATTTGCATTGGTGGCTTTTCCCTTTCCTTTTATTTAGCCGTTTCCACCTTAAAGCAACGCAGAAATAATGACACTAAAATGCACATTACATTAAAAACGAAAAGAAAAAAAACATATAGAAGGAAAACCAAATTCTAGATTTTCCAGCGCGTGCCGTTTTAACCCCTTGGCGTGCGCCCCAAAAAAAAATAAAAACCAAACCCCAAAATGAAACGAACAACATGCAAATCAGCCAGCAAACAGCCATAACTACAACTACTTCAGTTTTATGAGCTCCAACCTCACCCAACGCAGGACCTCCACCTCCACATTGACAATTATTAGACCGACCACGCCCCTTGTCGTGCTCATAAATTTTGTAATTATTCCCCTGCGTGCGGAAAGAAAGTCCCAAAAAAAAAAAAGAACCATAGCACAAAATTGAGGGAAACACACGCATGTCTAGGCCAAATATGCTAAAGTGGAGAGATGAGTTAAGATTGCCAGCGGAACGATTGTTTACCCAAAACTGTGCTACCAATATTCTTAAAGCGCTGTAGGCCGCAAAATTTAATCCTATTAACTAGGCCATAACACGCTTTACTAGCTAGTTAATTCCTAATTAATTCAGGCAAATTCAAAAAACCTTTTTTAATAACTACCATTGATTTAATCACAGCTCTGTTTGCTGCTATAACTTATGTATATTTTAAAATTTAATCACATAGCACCACACTTTTGTATTTAATTATTAAAGGGAAAACTTTTCTTTTACGCCACACTCAGCACCCACTAAAATATGACTTGAATGTTCTATTTGTTCACCTCAAACTCCTTAATCGACTAAATTGATTCGTTTTGATTCAACCAGAATAAGAATACTACTGAACAATTTTAATTAAAAGGTAACAAACTCTGTGGAAGCCAAGACGCAAAAGATGGCAAAACGATGCAAAAACGAGCGGAAAAAATGGTTTTATAAATTTCAACTTAAAAGGCTTGAGAGTCACTGGGTACCGCAGTGCAGCCATAAACATTAATTAAAAGTTTTGACCCTTTTTGCCGTTGCTCAGGGGCTCATCAGCTGCAATATTCATGCGCAGCCAGCACACACACTACAACTACAATAGAATGCACTCAAATTGTTGCTGTGGGAGAATAGGAGAAAGCCAGGCGGAGAAAGCCCAGTGAGTTAGGGGGAAGAAAGAAAGAAAAAAAGCAGGAGAGAAAAGGAAAAGCGCGGCCTCAGTGGCCTTATTTGCACGTAGAGCGCTAACAAAAATTACGAGTTAAGCACTTTTCTGGCCCAGGGCAAACAACCACACTCACTCACACTCACACACACAGAGTCTTCAATCTCCACTCGCAGTCCACACATGACTCATGAATCATTTAGCACACACTCACTCGGCCGACCAACTTTTATTTTTCGCCATTTACATGAAAAGTGTTCGCGGCAAAATGCTCAGTTTTTCACTGTCCACTTCTACAGTTTTTCCTCCTTTCTTTTTTTTTTTGCGGCTTGTCGAAAATATGACTGGGACATATGGGCAAACAATTGTCATCGTGTTGTGAGTGTAGCTATCTGTATGAGTATTCATGGCCGCGGATGGTGTGGCATACTTTCCAGCGTCATCGGCTGGCAGTAAAAACAAATGAACAAGTGGCAAAACACACCGATTCACCCCGAACCCCGAACCCATCAACTACGAAGTCAGCCAAGCATTAAATTAACATTTTTTCTAATTAAAGTGGCCAACAAAAAGTGGTAAAAATAAACAAGAAATACCAAATTGTCCCTGAGACAGTAAAAAGCGAAATGCAAGCCTTAAAAATTTAAACAGAGGAACTAATTGGTTAAAAATTACTTGAAGTTTTCTTTACAAAATAAAAAACTGAATGATATAATTAATACATTTTAAAAAAGAAAATTTAAAAACGAAAATGTTAAAATATATAATAGAAAGTATTAAAATAATATAAAAGCCAAACCATTTCTTAAAATTAACCATATATATAAAAGTTTTTTATAAAAAAAATTAAAGATATTTCTGAATTTCTTAAATTTATCTTTTTTATTATTTTTATAATTTACGAAACCATCAGATTCATAAGAATTCCCATTAACATTGGTTCTTAAACATTGATAAATATGGACTTCTTGCCAAAAATACATTTAACGCTTTTAATAGGCCGTAATTAGCCAAAAGAAATAGACGGTCATTTTCAATTGTCAGCAATGCTCGCAGATAAATGTTGATTTATCTCGAGGCGTCCGTCTCCACTCACATTAATGTGTTGACGTTTTGGGGCAGGCAACCTTCCCTTGCCCTTGCCACCAAAAACATATAAATAAAAATATAAAAAAAACTAACAGCATTTTCGTTGCAGCCATTTTGGGGGATAGGACGAAGGCCTTGTTGTAATGAAAAGTAATAATATTAAATTAACAGAACTCTGGTGAATTGTTGCCGCTTAGCCAGAGACAACCTCTGGGAAATGGGAAATGGTAACTGGGATCGGGATCGGGAGGATGTGGAATGGTCCGAACAAAACCATTTCGGGGATTCCCCCCGCCCTCCTAATAGGTCCACACTATTTTTCGCTAGGCCGCCACAAACATCTTATTTATGGTCTCGTTTCTCGTAAAAATTTGTTATTTAGATTTATGGCGCTTTGCTCTTTGTTGTTGCCAACATTTATTTATCTTTCTTTCATTCCGTCTTTTCTTCCGTCGTTCTGTTTTTTTTTTTTTTGGGCGGTTTTTCTTTTTTTTTTTCTTTGTAACCCACTAAGTGGGAGGTGGGGTTCCACTCATTTGGGCACTGAAATTTTAGAGCCACTTTAGCTGGTCACTTGTCCGTCGACGAGCAACGCGAAAAAATGTGATAAATGTCAGGACATTATTATTGTTGAACAACTCAGATATATGCGCATTGTGAGTATTTCTATATGGCATGTTTGCTAATATAATGATATGCGGCATTAGCAAGTTGCACACGCATTTGCTTTGGCCATTTGCCATTTGCCAAACTGCCAGGAAAAACAATTGATGGGAGTTCTCACTTTTTTTGGGCTATTTCTGCTGCTTTCCTAGATTTCTGCATTTTTTAGATATATTTGGCAAACCTCGTTGTTATCTTGTAAAATTAAAACCTCCAAAAGATACTATACATATGAGAAAATAATTATTTTAGCTTTATTTTAATTATTATTAACTATTATTAGTTATTGGTTATGGGCGATTAAAAGAAATATTATAATTAAAATAGATTTTAACTTATAAAAATATTAAAAATACAATTTATTATATTATAGTGTATGTTCCATTATAATTAAAATAGATTTTAACTTATAAAAACATTAAAAATACAATTTATTATATTATAGTGTATGTTCCATTATTAAGCATTTTTCAAATTACTAAAAAAAAATATAAACAATTATTTACAAGAATACCCAATGAAATTCCATAAAATTACATATCCATAGGAAAATTTACTAATTGCTTTGTGATTTTAAAACACTTTTAAAACTTTTAAAAAAGACAAAAAATTAAATTTTAAATATTTACATGGCAGATACCATTTATCAAAAATTTTAAGAAGCTAAAATAATAATATAAAAATAATATCAAAAAGGATAAGTTAGAAAACTCCCTAAAATTTCATATACATGAGAAAAGTTTTCGAATTGATTTGTGATTGCCTGCCCTGGAATTTTCTTACCCAGCCGATTACTCTCACGTCTACTGTTTAATTACCTTTCGCTTGGCGAACTCCATCAGGCCGAAAGTTATCAATTTCGGATTACTTTCCCCCGCAGAAAGCAAACACGAGCGAGATTCGACTTTAACCATATTTCATCCAGACACTTTTCCGCCCTCGCGTAGTTTAACTTGCGGCTTTTTTGGCCAGGGATGAGGGCAAACTTTTGCTATATGTTAATTATGGCTCTGGCATTTATTTGCGGCTTAATATAGCATATACGGGGTGTACGGGTGTACGGATGTACGCACATATAGTTTAGTGCCGTTCGCCTTTAGTTTAGGAAGCGATTCGATTCACATTCGCCCAGGCCGTTCTGACATTTGCTGCTCCACATTCCCATCGTTTTTTTTCGCCCGCGCTCGCTGTCTAAACGAAAACTTTTCAAATTATCGTAGCATCAACTTTTTCCTCCTCCATTTTTTTTTTTGTGTTTTCTTTTTTTTTTTTTTTTTGCCACTGATGAGTGAAATGAAAGGAAAGCAAGAGATTGGAGCATTGGAGCCTGGAGTTGCGGCAAATTAATTAAAACTTGTTGCAAAAACCCAAAGTGAAATAAGTTCCCTTTGCGTGAAATATTTCGAAGCTGGACGACTCGCAGTCGAGAGTTAAGTCGGCAATTGTCGAGCGGGGCTTTTGTGTCATAATTTCCAACAAACGACAAATTAGCTGGCCAAAAAGTGGGTGGCCAGAAAAAAGCCGGTAGTCAGGGGCCCAAAAACCATTTACATGGCAAACAGCAAACAGTTTTGCATATGTTTTTAGATACTTTCCCCTGCAATGCTGCTGTCCAACAGTTTGTCGGTCTGTCAACGCCCGGAGAGCTTCGGCAGAAAAAACAACAAACAAAAAGCAAAGGCAAAAAAAAAAAAAAGGGAGCAAGCCGCAACCCGCAACGAGTTGTACAAACATTTCACGCGGCAAAGTGCCGCATAAATTTCAATTTAATGCCACATACACAAAAAGAGGTGCGACAAACTGCAAACTGCAAACTGCAAAACTGCAGGCTAACCAGGAAAAAGCAGGCGAAAAGCAAAAGCACCAGCTACCCAGTAACGACAACAAATAAAAAGGCAACAAAACCAGAAAATACATCAGGATGGGCAATGTTTGTGTTGCCTGTTTTTCTGACTCTGTGTCCCCTGCAGCTTGTTTATCGCTCCACGTACCGCTTGTACCAACCCATTTTGCAGCCACCCCTTCACCACCCCATCACCCCTCCGACCCCCTGAAAATGAAATGAAGCGTCTATGAAAGGTAAGTGCCACGGCGAGTGGATAGCGCCAGGAGGCACAAGTCAGCCTCAACACTTCCATTTCCACTTCCACTGCCACTGCCACAAAAGGCCTTGGCTTGGCGCAAAATATGAGCCACATTTGACTGCAATTCTGAAATGTCAACACTTTGATTGTTATTTGTTTTTCCTTTCTCTTAAGTGACGAAAACGGCCTTCCCGGGGGCCGGACTTTGGCCAGGCGGAATTGGTAATTGAATTCGAAATGTAAGCAAAGCAAATTATGAATTTCTTTGATCATTAATTAGTAAGAATGTGAAAGGAAGTAGGTCTCAAAAAAGAATTGTAACGAGATTCAATATTTAAATGATGTATTTTGCTTTTCAAATTGAAAACATAATAGTTTTACAATTCATTTATGTTTCAAAATTATTTTTACACTTTTTTTTCTAAAAAAAAAAATATCAAAATATAAATCGGAGCTATTATTGCATAGTTCTAAACAAATAATCGAATTCAAGCAGTGCAAGCAGTTGCTTTGCTGCATGCATATTTCCATCTCCCTCGCACTTTCTTTAGCGGAGTAATGGGTATCTGATAGTCGAAGTACTCGACCATAGCGTTCTCTCTTGTTTAAAAAAGTTCTTTGAGCCTGTATTTTAAAAATGTATTTTAAAATAAATAAGGATATGACAAATAAATAAACGCTTTTAAAACCAAAAAAAATATAGATCCCTACTAATTAGTAGGTAAATTCTAGAGCAATATTGCTTAGAGCAGATTAACGACATCAAACTCTTTTACTTTTAATTAAAATAGTTCAAGTTAATATTTTTTCTGCTTCTGCTTTGGCTAATTTGAGCCTCAACTGATTAAAATTCTTTTCTTTCGTCTTCAAATGCTTGAGCCTTATAAATATTATGCTCGTCCAAGTTAATTTTAGCACTTGAGCCGAATGAACGAACTTTAGCTGAAATCCAAGTAAACTCAACTCCACTTGAAAGTTGAGCTCGCTGGCAAGAATGTTCAAAATTAAGAGCGCAACTTAACGTAAACTTAGCCTAACTTGTGTGTAAAGTAGAGGCTTAAAAAATGTCAAGAGTATTAACATATAATTTTAGCTCTAGAAAAGAATTAAAGGCTAATACTTACGGGCTGCATCGACGATTGTGGGAGTCCAGGTGAGCAAGAACAACGCTAATAGGCTGAGAGCTGCAATTGGACTGCCTGCTGTCATCTGCAGACCCATTATTTCGATATATATATAACTTGTTGGTAACAACAACAACAGTGCCTTATAGTTTTAAATGCTTTTATTTACACACAGGGGGCTATGTCTCTGTCAGACTTACTCTTTTGGCTGACGGACTCACTCTTTCGCCAAATGGCACTTAAGCTTTTGCTGCAGGTGCCAATTCAGAATTCAAAAGTCGATAGAAAACAATTTGTTTCAAGTGGGGTGTAATTTTTTTGTAGGGTGTCATGTGTTTTGTTCGTGTCAAGGGGTTAGGTGCGTGTGTTTTTTGTATTTGTAGTTAATTTAATGATATTTTTTGTAGCCGTAGTTATTACATCAGTGATTCAATCAATCGTTCGTTAAATACATTTTCGCAAGCCGAAAATCATCGGATATTACAAGATGTGTTAGTAAATGCGATGTCATCATCATTATTGGCATGATAGCAACATGTCGTATGCGTTATAAATATTTGCAATTGTTGTCGTCACGTCGCATTCAGTTGTAAAAGTTGTTGTTGTTGTTGATCACACATATTGATTGTTGTCGACATATTCGTAGTTTATGGCAGTCGTCGTTTCATCATCGTTTTATGGTTACCATGTGGAGGGAAGCTGTTGTTACTTATCTGACCAAATACATTTACCTGCCTAAACCTGAACTTAATACTTAAAGAACTCTTATATGATTTATATCTAAAATATAATCTGAGATATGCAGTTTATTCTTTTGTCTTATTGATTTATTATTTTTTTTTTGGTTGTGATTCAATGCTGTTTGCTGTTTCTGCAAAAAAGGATATACGGGAGAAAGGGGAGAGAGAGAAAAGGAAGAAAAACAATTGTTAAGGATAAAAGTCAGTCGACCTGGCTTAAATTGTCAGAGACCTTTGTGTGTGGTTTTTGTGGCAAGAAGGGGAAAAGTGAAAATCCTTTGGCCTCGTTTAGCTGGCAAAAATCAAAACCAAATATATTTTTAACCATAAACTTCTGACTCTAACGAAAACAAATTATTTTGCTAAACATTTTTAAACTACTTTAATCTTTAAGTTCCCAAAAAGTAACCAATAAACTAAATATTTACAAAATGTATTTGAGTATGCAAATAAAATAAAATCTTGTACCAACTTCTCAAAAATCGAAAATAAACAGAATCTAATTTGAGATGTCATCTAAATTGCCTGTAAAATCAGAAAAGCAAATTACAGAATATGCCCAAGGAATTCAGTTAAATGCAAACAAAGTTAATCACAGTGGGTTCGTTCCAAGTTCTTTGCCTAACGTGGAGCACTCATTAAGGCAATCACCTAAAACCAAATCCCTCAAAGGCACACCCAATAATTACAGTAACACAAGGAGCACACTCAGCAGCAATTAAAAAGTCAGGTTTAGCAGTCAAAAAGGAAAACCGAAAAGTCAGGCAAGAATTGAACGAAAAAACTATAAAAGCCTAACCAATTGGAAGAACCCAATGAATTTGCACCTCAGTTCATGGGGCAATGCTACTGTTGATTTCTTCTCCCACCCCCCTGTAACCTCTTTTGCATCTACTTTGTTTACCCGAAGTTATAGACCCACTTGCAGGTAGGCCTGAACCCCACAATCCCCTGCCCTTATACCATATATACGACCATCTCTCTCCATATATATGCACTTGTAAAAATCAATTAAACTTTTCAAGTGAAGTTATAATGGCTGGCAACCCTTTTCATCCACTCACACTCTTCTGCTTCTTCCTTTTTTTCAGCTTGATTTTTTGCGGACTTTCGACTTTCTCCTATATATTGTTTTTGTTGCCTCTGGCTGTTCAGTCAGTTTTCTTATTGTTTTCATAGCCGCTGTTGTCAAAAGTTTTAAAATAATTGGATTTTTTTCTTATTTGGTGTGCATGTGTGCGAGTGAGTGAGTGCACTGTGAGTACAGAACACGAACATCGGAATGTTGACGATTGCAGAAGGGAAAAGGGATATGAAAGGTACTACCTACCAACATAGCACCTACCGCCCCCAAACTCATTCTATATAAATTAAAATTTCTTTGTTGCAAAACCCCTTCGCTTACACACCCACACAGACACAAACGGGCGGGTACTTAATGCAGGATTGCCGCAGTCATCATCCAACCAACGCCATCATCGCGAGTATTACCCAATTTCCAGCTGAAGTTTTCAACACCAAATTGTAAACGTCAACAACAAGCGGAAAAAGCGAGGGTGTGGCCGATCGGCCGCCTATATATATATAGTTCCAACCATGCCATGACGAACGGTTGGTAAAACGCTATTTGAACAGACAGAAGAGGGGTGAAAACCCCTTGAAAGGCTTTTCCATTGATTTTAACTCGTTGCCCATAAGGATATCCATAAGTGGAAAGTTCTTCACATTTCATTCAGGAAAAATGCTATAAATTCCCCTCTATTTTATCTTTAACCCATCTCTTGTTTTCGTTCATTAATATTACTACCAATTTTCGTAGTTATCTCAACTTAATCAGCACCTAATTAACCCCAAAGCGCATATATATTTGAGCCCAATTAAGAGACCTATGAATGATATATAAGCCGATATAATTTCAATTAACCTAATGTAAGCCATAAATTAGCCTATAACTATTGCTGTTGACAACGAGATCGAATGATTTCTGATAGCTTCTTCCACTCCAAATAGCAGTCTATTTTAGGTATTTGTCATACATGGCGTATGCGTATTATTCTACACTTTCACTTGACCCTCACTTCAAAATTTCTTAGAACTTGTCGGCCATTTTTCTTCACTCCGATTTTAGTTCTAGTAAAACACTTGACACCAAAACGGCGAAAGTTGCTTGGGGCAAGTTTTGAAGGACCTATGAGGCTGAGTTGTATTGTATAATACCATTTGCCGCTTTAAGTTGCTCCTCACAGAGTAGAAAATATTTTATTTTATTCCTATTAAATTATTATTATTATTAATTGGCTTTAAAATTTAAAAAAATTAGTTTACTTGAAGTTGGGAATATGAAACTGCAAAGGAAATCGGTTTTTGAAATGCTAACTTTAAGGAAAATTAAGCAAAACTCCTTTATCACCACAAAAATCACTTGCAATAATGATTAATAAAATACTTGCTAAAAATCTTAAGCTAACATCACTGCACCCTGTAGCTTTAAGAAAATATAAAAACTGATTTAGCAAGGCCAGCGCCAAAAAAGGAAACTTAAATTTTCTTGAACTCTTGCCAAGGATTTCCCATTACTCGCTGAGGACATAACTATGTCAATCTGCAGAACCCACTCTCCACACACAAACTGCAGGCCTTTTTTTATTTTTGTATTCTTTTTTTTCCCTTTTGCCCTAGCTGAAAATCACTTCGCAGCTGGTCCTAAAACGATTTTAGGCCGCTCCAATCACAAACACACACTCGGCACGGCGCACCCGAATCGGAAGGCAACGAAAACATCAGCCACAACAATCCTTCTAGGACGCAGCGTTATTTTCGCACCAAACTGCAGAAAACCCCTCCAGGACCTCGATTCAAAAAAGGAGCTGTGAAAAATTGCCAACAGTTTCGCTTTAAGCCAGAACCAAGTCAGGCCGAAGGGAGAAAAAAGAAGTAGTCGCTCGTAAAACTGCAAATGAAAATAGATAAAAAGTATCTGTCGTCCCAACCAGTAAACTTCATTTTGTAAATCAATTGAATTTTCAATTGTGTGCGAGCAAACTAAACCAAACCACGACGAAACGAGGGAACACAAGGCGAAAAAAAGGTAAACATAAAAGGACAAATAAAGGAAACGACACTATTACTGAAGAATGGGGATGAGGATGGGAGATTCTCCTCCTCCCTGGGCAATCGTTTCAATCTCCATTTCGAACAGGGACAAGATTGGCGTTTCTTATTAGCCGGGGCCAAGCGATAAGGACTCTATCGTTATTCATAAGAAAATTCCAGGTCAGAAACACACACACACACAAAGGCTCTGTTAACTTTCTTCTTCAGATTTTACCGATTCATCTGCCTGGTATTATCGGCATCCTCAGTTGTTCTTCCGTTAATTATGTTTCGCGTTTCACGGGAATTTTAACCCACATCTCTGGGGCGGTGTAATTATAGAAATATTTTTTAACCGGCTTGCGGCAAGAAGCACGCACACAGAAACCAGTACACATACGAGTACAACACGAGGAGGGGGCGGGGGTTGAACCGAGGCAAGCCGAAGACTTCGACGATTTGGTTATTGGTTAACTTGACTAAAATCACTTTGCCGGGATTTCCAAAAGACTTTTCTCTTTGCTATTTCATTGGATTAGACCGCCGTAGTATACATCTATTTTGTTAGATCACTTGAAAAATGTATTCAAACGATTTGTTAGATTTTTTTACGAATTTTTTTTGCGATTATATTTTATCTGCTTGTTTGATTATCGCACACACGGCTGAGGAGGACGCGCTCTGTTTCTTACACGTTCGTTACATCCTGCCAAATCCCGAAATTGTACTAAATACGTACAAAACTTTTACGATTGGCTAAGGCTAGGAGCAGCCGTGCTCGTGTTTTTCCTCGAGTCAAGTGTGTGCGTTTGTGTGTCGCCCATCGACCCGAAGAGTCCCCCAGCGAGCCCGAGGATGCGCCGACCGAGTCCGAGCGTGGTGGATTTTGGAAAGAGCGAAAAACCGAGCAAATTCGCCAGTCCGAAGTTGGGAGAGGATGAAAGAGAAAAACTGGGTAATGCCTACTGCTCAAAAATGAGTTTCAAACTGAGCTCAGAAATAAAGTTAAGAGCCTAACAATTTGAGTGACTTTATTTATACTTTATCTCAGAGTTTAAAATGTTATAGAACATTTGAGCCAATAGCATGGAGTTGCAATTAAGCTTAGACCTCAACTCAATACATTCCTTACCAGAAATATATCATAAATAGTTTCTTAAAAAACTTTCAAAATTTTAAAATATTTACATTTAAATATCTAGTTTCACAAAAAAAAATTTAAGAAAAATACATAAAAAAAAGCCTAAAAAATCACAAATATTTTTTGCATATCCCAAGCTTTCGTGATTTGGCAAAAATATAAAAACAGAACGTTTAATATTATGAGGTCCTTGTTAAATGAAGTTTTTCATTAAAAACAAGCTCATTGACTAGGCCAACATTGAGATAAATACGGAGTCATTTTAAGACATAACAGAAGAGCAAAGAAAAATTATCTTGGATGAAGAAAACTCATTTTAAGTATGTTACTAGTATTTTAAACTCAACTCAAAATCGAATTTCCACTAGAAAATGTTACTCGCTTTTCCGACCCTAAGAGAACTGGCCAAAATAAGATCTTTTAAGTTAACAGGAGCATTTATAAACTCAACTCAAAATCCAATTTCGAGTCATGGCAGCAAAAAGAGAACTGGCTACGATGAGATTAGAGCAGCTCAGTCCTTCTCAGCAAGGACTCACTCAAAGAGAGTTGGATGCGATACGGAAAAGGAGCTTTCAACATGGATAAATCGGAAGTGTTCGTTTCTGATAAACCGAGCTCACCGCCGAAGGTGAAATACGAATGGGGAGGATTCACGAAAAACCCGCCATTGACTTTGACCGTCGTTCGCCAGTCGTCAGTTTCAACTGGAGCGGCGGGCAGTAAGCTGAAATCGGCTAAATGGACGCATTCCGCAGGACGAATTTAGCAGGAAACCGAATCAGAGCAGTTCGGGGAAAAAGCGAGAAATGGCCTGTGCTAATTTCGACTGGGTAGCATACTTTTTGGCGCGCTCCAGCTTTAATCCTGCAGTCTAAGTGAATGTGAAATGTGACAAGCCAAGTGACAGTTAGCAAAAGCCAAAAAAGTGGAGATTTGGAGAAAGGAGAACGTTGGAAACAGAAAGCCAGCGAAAAACAGATGGAAACAACTTGCAGATGCTGATGTTCGAGGCCCCAGGAGACATTTAACATAATAAAAACGAACGTGTGCGGCATTTTTGTGTTGCCTTTTGGCCAAGTTAACTCCTCTTCCTGTTCGCCTGCGATTGTGTGGGTTTGTTTAATGCTAATATCACAGACACCCACACACACACAAACAAACAATATGGCAAATGTGTGCGTCAGGCAGTTGGCAAAAGTGTCGTAAATCGTTTAGACAGCGCAATGTGGCCCAGAAAAAGGAGATGAGGGCCAAAAACGATATGTAAACGACACAGTAGTCGCCGTGGGAAAAACTCGGAAAATACCCAAACAAAAAGCCAAGAAGAAAATGGAGAAGCTGCCGATGAAGTGCATTTGTTGCTCATGTGAGTATCCCACCACAAAGAAATTATCGCTTTTTCTTATTTTTTTTTTGTTTTGTTTTCTCATTTTTGCGCCCCCTTCATTTTGTTTATTTTTATGCCGCTTTAACGTGAAAGAATCGGGGCGGTCTCGGAGTGGTGGGCGTGGCGCAATAAATTTTTATGTGCGATTTCTTTTGTGTGCGAGTGCGTTTGCTAATAATGCCACCAAAATAAAGGGGCTACGGGACAGTCCGTAAAATGCGTACAACCCAATAAATGCAATTAGAGAGCGATAAACATAAAAATCGAACATATTAATTCGTTAAAGTGTCACATAAAATATTTATTTAATCCAGAATGCCACAAAAATTACGAGTGATTTCAAATCACCTATAAAGGTGCCTAAAAGTATGCAATTTTGAATGGGAAAGGTGCATAAATTTCAGTGGATATATTCCAAAAGACGGCGTAATTTTTTCACAGCATACTTTTAGACACCTTTTTTTAAATAACCAGTGATTTAAATTTACTAGTCACAAAGACACCAAATTGTCGTGAAAATCACCTAAAATGAAATTCCATTTATTTATACATTTAAACTTACTTTTGAAGGTTGGCACACAAAATTGTTAAATAAACAAAAAAACAAAAAATATGAATTTAGTTATTTCGGGTCCACCTACTATTTGCCTTTACTATTGACAAACAATTACCAAGTCACCATTTATTAGGATTAAGAACTGTGCCAATCCAATTGGCATATTTATTCACGTTCGCTTGGGAAATATTCTGCAAAAACTACAATCAAATTCCAGATGAAAATGTTCGATATCAAATTCATTTGCATAAATGTTCACAAAAAACTAAAATGAAAAAAAAATGGACCATTGCATTGGTATCCCATTTCAGACCTAAAAAGTTTGAAATGCAAATGGAAAAAATGTCTCCGTTATCAATTGCAAACAAAATTAGGCAAATGGAAAAGCAAACAGCATTAGCATTGTCATAAAATCACAACAGAAATCAAGGAAAAAACAAGAGAAATGTTGGAATGGAATTTTTTTGTATTTTTCAATTAAAACCACCTTTATATTTTTCCAGTTTTTTTAACAGAACAAATTTTTCGGTCTATTTTTCAGATGTGAAGATAAAAGGGCAAACAAGACGAACCAAGAACAATTTTACAATGATGATTGATTGATATCTGTTAACATACTGTCTTAACTTTGTAAAAAACAAAAAAGTAAGTATAAAAATATACATAAACATTTGTATTTTTAAGAATATATTATTAAAACACTATTTTTTTTGTACTGGAGTCAAAAAAATGTTTGTAAAAAACGTTAGCACGCGTTTTTAACATGTGTAATAAATCGTCAGGCATTGCATTGAATGCAAATTTGTAAAGAAATATATTTTTCTGGCCTTTTTTTAGATTTTATAAATTGGGGAAAAAAATTTAAACAAAGAGCTTCTTTATAAGTTACATTTTAATAATATATTGCAACATAAAAGATTTTTTTAAGCAAGTGGGACAAGAAAAATAATTTTTACAAAAATTAAGAAAAATATACTTTAAGAAATGCGAAATTAGTTTTTTTTTTAAATATAAATTAAAAAGATTTTTTATTTAACCTTATTTTTATTTCAGTGGTTAAAATTTCTGCTTGGGTTTTTTGTTAGAGGCATACGATTTTATTTTTTAACTTTAAAATATCCCGATCTAAAGCGTTTTTCAATTAAGTATGACATAGTGCGAACTAAACACATTTTTGTTTACACTGAAACGCTTCCCTGCTAATCCCTTCAGGCCCGCAAGACTAAGTCCTCCACACCACCCGTACATAATCTTCAGCAATCTGCCACAAAGTGTATGTGAGCCAAACTGTTCGCTGATAAATCGTAAAAAAAAGTGACAAAGCAGACAAAATAGCGGGGAATGTGCGTAGTCAACGCAACAAGCAAATGCACTCAAAAGTGGAATCTATAAAAATTCCGAGCAACGTGTCCATTGATGAAATATGCGCCAAACAAAGCAACTTTTTGGTACATTTTTTGTTTACGATCAAAGAGCAAAAGTAGCGAAAAGTATTCATAAAAACGAAGCCAGAGTTCAGTTCAGAGGATAAAGGATACGGACAGGGAAAGGACACCGAGCAGCTGGCACGTAGGTGCTTGCTACTTGGCATTGCATACTTTTACGCGTCTCTTTAGTATTAATTTGCAAGGGTAACCCGCATCCAGGTAAAAACGGATCGTGGGGCTCATTATGCATGCTTGTCCGCACGTAACCCTGCATTCCAATCCCCCCGGCGTCTCAGAAAGAGCAGATGCCCACACACCGAGTTTTCGGTTCTGTTTCTGCTAACTTTTACCAATTTCATTTTCAATTGACTGTCGACCAGAACACGCAGACGGGCTCGGCTAACCACCAGCAATTGAGCGTATGAAACGCCAGAAAGGAATTGGGCCCTCACAAAAAGTTTCGACGGCCAGGACACACCAGAAACACCCGTACAAACCCAAACACACAGCACACAGGACACGGGGCCACGCACAAAGAGATATCAGCAGAGATACAAAAGCTTCCTTTTCTCCTTTTTGTTTTCCTCAAGAATCCTTTTCTTTCATTTCAATTTCGATGCCAGCAAAGTTGCCTTCTGTATTATACTACTTATTTTATTTCAAGCGGAAGGAACGTGTGTGCCTTGTGCAAACCATCCCAGTCCCATCTATCCTGCCTTATCCCATAGAAAGTTTTCTGCGAAATTACGCCACGCACAATTCATTTGCAAATAGGAACAGTTTAATTTGTTGCTTTTGTGTGTGCGAGTGTGTCTGTGCTGTATGACAAGGATATCCCTGACCGGTTTACAAAGTTTTTGAAAGGACCCGCATACGATGGAGACAACGCTCGCACACAAAAGCCTTCTTTATGGGGAATATTGCATTAAACGAGCCGGCCCACAATCAAATCAGTTCGATTGCGGGGACCTACATATCCCCCATCCCCATTCCACAGACCAAGCGCACTAATTAAGCCAGGATACATCGTCCTTTTCCGAACAGATCCAAATCACTCTGACCCCGTCATTCCCCGGGTACTTTGAGTGAAAGGCAAATATTCTTGGGCAACTGTTTACTGCATTCATTCCATAGTTGTCAGAAGTCTAGACACTTGAAAAGCTTTCTCAAGCTTGCCTTGGCACGTATGCGAATTGATAATCGAAAAAAAAACGGAGGGATAGCTCAGGATAAACTCCTTGGGAAGAGCTCAGGGTGTGCTAAGTTGTTGACCGGATTTGACAAGAACTGACAAATGAGCAAGAGATGAAAATGTGATAGCCGATAGCCAAGGGAAAAAACTTTTGCATGTCCAATAGAAGAAAATGGCAATGTTTTTTAAAGGGTTTTCCTGCTCGTTACGGATGAAGTAATTTTATTTATCCTTGTAACGACTCTTCAAAAACAATTATTGTAGGTTTTAGCAAAACATCCTAAAAAATATTCTTTGAAAATAAATCAATTTTTTTTTTAATTTCAGCTTGAACTTTTTGAAGATTTGTTTGAACTTAAAACGTTGTGAAATGGTTTTTTTAGTAGATAAGTTTCACTGAGTGTCTACTATTCATATATTTAAAAAAGCCATTTGGTGCAAAATTATCAACAATTTTAGGAAATCAAGTCCGGGTACGTTTTTTTCTACCTAGTCATATGTAAACGTTTTTTAAAGAAGATCAAGGTGAATACAGGGAACATTTGCGACGGCAATCACAGCGTCAGCGAGCTTTCTAAGTTTTTGTTATTTGACATTTTATACCATTTTATACCAAAATAACTTAAATTTTTTAATTACCACTTTTATAGTAGTCATAGTCATATGTCATTGGAAATTTTTTATTTACCAAATAGTTATTTATTTTTAATTATTATGGAGGGCTGGTTATCTCTATTATACTTTTATTTGGAAACTAAATAAAAAACAAAATAGTTCTTGTCCTTTAAAATGACAATCTTTCATTTTATGTATTTATATATACTTTTATTACTGCATATCTCTTAGTTTAATAAATAACCGTCATATATTTTTAATCAGAGTTCTTTAAATATTAGTACCAGGATAACAACATGTAAAACTAAATACTCACGTGTTGAATCATAGCCAAAATCTATTTTCCTTGTCCTCTTGGTTCTACAGAAATGTTCGGTTCATTTGCATCATCTATAAATAGAAAAAATACAAAAAATATACATTTTATTAGAAGTAAATAAACATTTGGTCTAATTTTATAAATGTTTTTATTCCCTCTTTATTGCAGATACCCCCAAAATGATGATGATGTGCGGCCCATCAATATTGTGATATATGTTTATAAATACTGCCATAAATAAAAAAAAAATAAAATAAAATATACAGTCTATAAAAAAAATTACCCTGCTGCATTGTGTTTTTTATAGTAAAAGGGGGGAGGACCTTAGCTAAGGTGTTCACCGTTTAGGGGTCATAAAATGATTGTTATTATAGGCTTTTATTATTATGATTATTATTGTTATCAAAGCCAATGTCAAGCCACCGCAAAAACGAAAAAAAAAACAAGAACAATAGTCAAGGAGCTCAGCAGGACAAAATCAAAAAGCCAAGAACATTGTCGGGCGGCAAAAACTGGAATGGAAAAAGAAGGAGGAGAACGTGCTCGGCATAAGGAGCCCACCTACATATTATGTTGGTCTCAAAAATTTACGTATTGTTTGTTTATTTGTTTATGCAGTGCTTTTCTCCTGCTCAAGGATCTCACACATAGCTCACACACACACTCGGTATCATTCTTCCAGGCAGTTTCTCATGCAAATTTATACACCTTTGCAGGCTGCCATAATAAATATTCCCGAAAAATATATCTGGTTTCAGCGCCTTTTGTCTACTTTACGCTCCGTCTGCTCCTCTTTTTCTCCACCCTGTTGTCGCCTTGTCACGTGTCGGCATCATTACCACACGTACCAGAATTATTTATACAAAAAATATATATCGTTTATAAGCCCAGCAATTGCTAGCACCGAAAATGTGGCTAGAACAAACGAATTTCGAATGCCCTTTGAAACACACACACACACAGAACGAGAGAAATAGTCCCTAAATGTGATAGATTAGGGGGCATTTAAAGAACTCCCTGGCGAAAAGAATAGGGGAGAAAAATTTAAATCACCAGTAAATGTTTGCCATGAGCAGAGCTAATTGTTCAATATTTGTGGCCAAAGGCAGCTGGCACTTTGAGCCCTTTGGGAAATGTGTGGGCGAATTTACGACACATATGCCCGCCTAAAACTGGGCAACAAAACATGCCAAGCATGTCGGGCCCAATCGCCCTGAAAACAGTATCCTCCCCGCTCCACTTGCCTCCCCATAAACCCCATCCATATGTCCGCTTCCCCATAAGCGTCACAGTTAATTTGTTGACAGCTTTGTTGGAAAGGCGGGCTGGGAGCCAGAGCCAAAACCAAGAAGGAAACGGAAACGTTGGGAGGTATAATATGGCTGCAGGACACATTGCTGGACAACCAGACAAATGTCGTCCTCCGCTGGGACTACAAGACATCGAGCCATGTAAAGTGTGCAAATGACCAAAGAGAAAAGCCCGAGAAATATCAGGGCACAAAATTCTAATTAGTAGGGTGGGCAGAGGGCCGACAATGTTCGACATTCTATATAGATTTGTGGGCGGCGGTAGATAGACAGAGCGATAAAGCCGATAAGAAATGCAAAGTTTTAGGGCGGCTAACAGGCACTTGCAAAAATAAAGCACATTATTTGCTGTAAATATAATGAGATTTTCTATATTTTGCTGAGTAATTTTGTTGATTTAAAAATAAGAGATACACCATCCCTTGGAACATCCCTATTATTATTTTCTCAATATTTTTTACAACACACATTTAAGGGAAAGATTCCAAATGATGACATCCCCCTATCGAAACCTAAATATTAGACCATATACCTACAACTAACACAATATAGTTTTCTTGTCCATTATTTTCTGATTTGATTATCAAATTCAATGTAACGGAAACCTGATTTATTTATACTTTATTTCGGTAAATACAATTTGTGGCGTTCAATTTTCAATTGGTGTTTCCTATAAGATGGTCTAGTCAGTCAGTTCCGTTTACTGTGATGTCGAATGCCATCGTCAACTAATTGGGTTTTCGGCTCCTTCCTCGAAAAAACAGAAAAATATATTTTTTGGGCGAACGAGAAGAGCATGAGAAAGTGGAAATGCCAGGAGGTGAAGATACAAGAAGGCAACGTGAAAAAAGATTAAATTTCCTCGTTACGACTTTCATCTGAGCTGAAAATAAGAAACCGAAAATTGCGAAAAAATGAAAATAAATATTGAATTATTGATATACAATATCTCAAACGAGTATTGAGTGCCAGCACACAAAGTGACAAGGTTTTTTTTTATTTTTTTTTTGGGGTGGTTGTAAATAAAAGTGACAAAAACCTTATATATATATGTGTATAAATGGGTTCTTATTTGGAATTCAGGCGACAATTTTCGCTTTGCAAACTCTAAGGTTTTGATGTATTAAAAAAAAGGGAGCCTTTTGACTGCAAGGCTCATTTGACTTTTGATTTGACTGATTGGATCTTGCTAAAGTTTTATAACGATGTATGGTTATAAAGCAAAAATAAGAGTATATTTATAAAACGTTTGTTAGTCCCGGGAAATTCCAAAAGAAATCATTTTTTGGAGGGTATAGTACATTTTATTCTCTTCGCTCAGCTTATTGTCAACGCAAATATTTGTTTATTTATTTATCTTCTTTTTATACCCGTTACTCGTAGAGTAAAAGGGTATATTGTATTCGTGCAAAAGTATGTAACAGGGAGAAGGAAGCGTTTCCGACCCCATAAAGTATATATATTCTTGATCAGGATCACTAGCCGAGTCGATCTAGCCATGTCCGTCTGTCCGTCTGTCTGTCCGTCTGTCTGTCTGTCTGTCTGTCTGTCCGTCTGTCTGTCTGTATGAACGCTGAGATCTCGGAAACTATAAAAGCTAGAAGGTTGAGATTTCACACACATATTCTTGGGCTTCCTACGCAGCGCAAGTTTGTTTCAAAAGGGTGCCACGCCCCCTCTAACGCCCACAATCGCTTATATACGATTTTAAAAATTTCAATATTTCGGAAAAGTAAAAATGCAGTTTTATTGTGTTTATCAATACCTATCGAAATGTAGAAGACATTTTTCAAATCGGACCATTCATTAAAAAGTTATACGCAATCAAAATTGTTCATATATCTATCTCCCTCGCACTCCCTTTAGCCCCAATAGATAGTCGGGACACCAACCCGAGTACAGCGTTCGCACTCCCTTTAGCTGAGTGACGGGTATTAGATAGTCGGGACACCAACCCGACTATAGCGTTCTCTCTTGTTTTTTTTTGTCATGTGCCTTAGCCCACCGTTTGCAACCCTCCAACAACTTGGCTCAGCATGGGCCCAGGCTTATTTATTTTTACGATGAGTGCGCTTTTCTACCTTCTCGCTTTTTTCTTTTTGGTTTTTTCGTTTTTCGGTGGGTCCCGCAACAATATTTTGCATGTTTGCATACAAAATATCATATTTGCAGAGATTGTTTCATTAAAAAAAAGCAGGTGCTGCTGCTGTGCACATATTTCATGTGCCTACTCTCCATCGCCAAGGGCTGCCTATCCTGTAGTACGTGTTTAGCTTTAGCACCTTCTCGTTTCCCCCAGCCGCCTACACATGCGTGAGCCATAAAATGGTCATATTACCAAAATAGCAGTAAGTGCTACGCCAAGGAAATTGGTTTCCCCACGCACCAAATATTGCCGGTAGTATGGATATGTATATGTATATGATAGGGTAGTCAAAAGGCAAACGGCTCCTAGTTTTGTATGCCGAACAGGTGGACTTCACTGGTAAACTCGTAAAAGTTTCACCGATTTCTGTTGTATATTGCTGTGGCTCAATGCATTGGAAAGGCATAAAGCTTAAGCCATAAAACGAATGTATGGTGCCAGGGATTATGATAAAAAGTAGTCTTACAATAAAGCTAGTACAAGAAAACCTACACAAAAAATCACCTAAAAAATATTGAACTAAAAAGGATTCTTTTGTTTCAAGAATATCTGCCAAAAAATTTTTGCCAAGTAAACCTACCAAAAAAATCACATTAAAAATCTTTGAGTTCAAAGAGTTTGTTTTTTTATTAGGGTGTCTCTGGATAAATAAATGCAGTTTGATGTTTGCCGTTTATTGAAAAAGCATTTTTAATTAATTTATTTAAGAGCTACCTTGGCTTGTTCTCTACGGACTGTCATCTTCTTTTCCATCTGAATACAAGTTAAAACATTTCCGGTTTCCTGGCACTTACTCTTCCTTTCACTTAAGATGTCAACAGCTAACCACTCACAGCTGAACCCAGGGAAACACAATGTTAGTCAATTATTTCGTTGACAGTAAGCACATAAAAATACAAATAGATGACACCCAACGACAACGGAGCGTAGAAAGGTAGCAAAAAAATAACCAAAAAAAGGACTCTTAATGGGTTTGAGGCATTTGAAGCCATGTCCTAGTTCCACTGGCAGACAGCGATTTGCCGGGGTACCTTTTCTCTAATCTATATTTCGTTGTTCACTTGCTCCTGCTCTCTCTATGCCTATGGAATTGTATGGGGGGACAAAGGACGCACGCCTTTATCGGAGATTAAGTGCGATGACATCGTTATACTCATAGACACAGTCATAGTCCCAGTCTTCGTTAGTTATATTGTGTTGAAATGTGCTTACAGGACATTAATTTCTTGCACCTGGCATTAAGATAATTGTTGCCTTTTGTTTAGCGATGGCTACGAGAGATAATCAAGTCGTAATTTGGCAATGTGTTGCTGGGCCTCTTGATAACATAGTACAATGTGTTGCTGGATTGCCGGACAGTTGAAAGGGACGAACACACTGGACGATGAACGGCAAATCAATCAGATCCATGGAAGCTACAAGGACTTTAAGGTAGCAAGGCTTAATCAAGTAATTTAAAGGAGAAAATCTGATATTTGATAAGTTATAAAAATCAATTAAAGTGTTTAAAAACATATTTCAGTACTATTTAATTATTTTATAATCATCTTTAGCATAGCTTATTGTTTATGATTAGTTGTGGATTTACTTTTCTTTAAGTTTTCAAATATCTTTTAAAAATATTACAGATTTGTTATAACATTTTCTTTACTTATTTATTATTACAGGTAATTCACTGGAATGAGAGCGCTACCACAATTTATTATCCATTTCGAAGAATCATCCAAGCCAGCCAAAAATTAATAATACAAAATCATCAAAACGCTTATAGCTTGGCAAATGTAATACGACAAAATCAGCTTTTAATGGGATGGAATTTGAGAGCAGGCTGTCAATCGCTTTGAACTTTGAAAGGTCACATACACACATAAACTCACACTCACACACAGGGCCTGAAGTGAAAGCAATTTGATGTAATTTAATAACAATATAATAGGAAGCAATGACTTAAAAAAGGCTGAAACAAAGGCATAGAGAACCATGTGAGGGTTGCGTGTGTGCTGTCATAAAATGAAATCATAAATTATGTGGCCCACTTTTGAGCACTTCTCTGTCATCTGCGCCAATTCAGTTGGACGAGTGGCGATTTAATTTTTTGGCTGATGTTTGTCGTTATTTGTTATATATATAGATATTTTTTTGTTTGTTTGTAAGTCAACGCAAGGAGGACAAATGACTGAAATCCGCATACGCGCTTTCGCTGGGTTTGCTTAGTAATTGCTTATGAAATATGCATAGACCTTCCACTTCGTCGTCATCTCTCTCTTTTCAGTTAGCAGAAGACACGCACCCTTTTCAGCCGGAAATCTTTTGGGCCCTTCTTGACAGCCTTTTGCGGTTCCTTCTTTTTTTCTCTCTTTTTTTATATACCCGTATATATGTATCTATATATATTCGGGAGTTTTGGACCAGCCTAGCATGACATAGCCACTTAGCGGCTACATTAATGGCAGTGCCAAATGACTCTATCTTCTACTCAGTGTGTTTGTGTGTGTGTTAGCCGTAACTGAGCGTGTAACGGTAAATAAACTAATATCAGACGAAATGTTTTAGGCATAAAAGTGTAGCCCTCTTTCCTGCGTATGAAGATGTTACGTTATGCTATATCCCATTCCCCAGTAAATATGTTTGTATGTCGCTCGTCCACCGACTGCATCATGAATATTTAATGCTGACATGTACAAAGTATGGCACATATATACAGGAAACTTGTAACTGTACATCAACAACATTTGGGGGGAAGGAAAAGCGCAAGCGAATGACAAGAAAAATTACAAACGTAACAAGAAAGTTTCGCTTTTTTGTCTTCCGGATTAATTTTTTTTTGGTTTTTCTTGCTGGTAAATTCGAGATCATTTCAAGCATATACATTCTGTTATATGTTTTGGTAAAATATGTTAAATTTAATGATAAATGTAGAAATTTATGAAAATGAAAAATTTTAAAATTTGTATTTCCATAATTATGACCAAAAATAACAGGTAACTAAATACAGTAGAGAATGCAATGTGCGCACAATTACCGTATGAACATCATAATTTGTCCAAGTAGGACTGAACCCATTATCAAAAATAATCAACCGCTGCGAAATCCCCTAGCGCAGTATTAGAAATGCGATACCATTCACTAAACCCACAATTAGAAGCGCCCAAATCATCAAACTAAATTATGAGAATTGTTTCGGTTGCACGTGAAACTTCCCGGGACTCCAACTAACACACTCACAGAGCCATTTATACATAATACATCCACTAAGACAACAGAACAATTTAACGCTTTAATGATAATGATGTATGAACAAGGCAAGGACAACAAACAGAGGAGAAAGTTGCACGTGTATGCGAGTGTGTGTGTGTTAGCCATGTTATTCCCGTTGCCTATAAACGGAATTTTTGGCGGGTTGGGGAAGACGAAGAGGTGAACCATCGCTTAACAAGCTAATGTGCTTTTAATGGTTCCGTTGGTTCCGCTTTTTTGGGTCCCAGCCTGATTATGCCGGCCAAGAAACACAAGTAAAATACACAAATAATTAAAATTAATTATCTTGCAATTAGTTTACGATTTACTCATTAAGCTAAAGGTTGAAACGTGGCCGGCGATGGCCAGAAAAGTATGCGGCGCCTTTGTTTGTTTGCCCTGCTTACCTCACCCTCTCTCTCTCTCAGACACACACACTTAAGCACTCAGCCAGGACACAATGGATATATATCCTTTCGTCTGTTTGTATGTATGGATGGAGGATAATGGCTATGACAATATAATTATGAAATTAGTGCTCTAACATTTCAATTGAGTTGTTTATTTGATTTATGTGCAATTGCACAGGCAAATGGAATATGACGCCCACTTAGCAAGCGCCCCCCGAACATACGAACTAATGACATTTATTACGCATACGCCATGTTGACTCTGACATTTATACTCAGCAGGAGTTGGCCTTCCTTTCATTGACATTTAACACACTTCCCACCATCCATGTTCGCTTCTTTTTTTGCGACCATGATTTATGGCCCAAGTCCCGATTTAACCGATAGGTTAAAAGCACTAAATTGTTTAATTTTCACTCTCCCCCTTTTTGTAATTTAAATGTATTCTGGCCGTCGACTGGCAAGTTCCATGGTTCCCTGGTTGCCGGCAAAAGTAAAGTACTTAACCGTCTGCTTATTATTAAAAGGCAAAGCTTAAGTGGCAAAGTCAAGCTAATTGAATTAGCCTGGCCCAAAACCCCGTTGCGCGTGGTGCGTGAAAAAAGCAGCAGCCAAGCCCAGCAACAACAACAACCATAATAACAACAACGATATAACGATAAAAAAGGCAACAAGAAACGCTAATGTTGATAAAGTGCCGCCAACTCAAAAAGATTTTACAATATTTTTGACAAAAAGTAGAAAACGTCCACAGGAGACGATGATGGACAGAGTTTGGCTTGTGTGGACTCAAAAATGCCCTCATGAATGATCAAAGTTCTTTATTTTGCCCAAATAATATCAAAAAAGTATTTTCTAAAAGTTCTTAACCTTTATTCTATTATTTTGAATTTTTCCAAGGTGTTAACCTGGTTTTTTGTCCAAAGAACAAGTTATTCTTCATAAATTTTTCTAAATATTTCAAATGATATTTTAAGCTTACATAATTTAATACATTTTAGGTAAATATTAGCTCAGTAATATAAAAAGACCAAATTTTCTGAGACTCAAAACAAAAAATACCAATGATATTTTAACTGTCCTTACTTAAACTAAATAATAATTTAAGAAAATCCACATAGAACCACCTAATTATAATAGATCAATTAATATTAATATAATATGCGTTAGATATATAAAAAGCTAGATATAAATAATATATATATAAATTATATTTCAGCTAATTTCTCTTCGTCCTAAAATTTAGTGCTCGATTTTCTTAAAAAAAAGGGTTTTACATTTATTTTAAAGTGAAAAACTTTTAAAGTAGAATATATTCGGCCAAATCTCGGCCTCTGACCTCTGACAGTCGGGATGCCTTGGAAGGATGCCCACGTAGCACCTTTTGCCAATAGCATTAAAAAGGGTTTTTTGACGCAACGGACGCAACACCCCGGTCCAACCCAACCCTAGCCAAACTTGGCTATCGGTTTACGCGCTATGCTTCGTTAAGTGCATTTTGAATTTTTAATGTTGAGCTCGCTTTGGCGAGATGAAAGGGGCCGGTCGGTCGGCGAAGGAGACCGGAGACCCGAAGAAGACTCCACTCCGTCTACGGCTTTTACTGTTTTCCCCGGCGAGGTCCTGATTAATTCGCTTTATTAAAAAACCATACGCCAAGAAATGCGTAATACTTTTTAGCACTTGGCCGGGACCAGCAGCTGCTCCACTCAGCAGTAACAACAAACAAGGCAAAATAATCAACACAAATTACACGGTGGGCATAAATATTCCGCGCTGTCTGGGAAAAGGGGTACGAGTAGGGGGAATTGGGGAATGGTGCACTGCTGCGGGTAAAGGATGTACATATACCCTTGGCCAATTAATTTTTAATATACGCTAAACAGTGCAACAAATTTTTGAGAATTAAGCAAGGGAGCCCTAGTCAAGTGGTCGAGGAGTTTTGCAAAGGTCTGCTACTTATTATCTAAGGATAATCAAGGGGTATCATAGAAAGTCCTGACAAGTCAAATAATTCTTGAGACTTCAAGGTTCGCTCTTCCTTCCCACAATATATTTTATATACTTTAGTAGCAATTCTCTTAAATTCTTCTATACCCTTGCAAACGGTTCAATGCTTTCAGTCAGAAGTTTGCAATACATTGTAAAATATCTATTTTAAATATTTCTGAATTTCAAGTTACATTTTTCAAAAATTAAACGATTGAAGAATAAAATTTTTTAAGTATTTCTAAAAGATCGAACGTCTATATCATATAGTTGCCATAGGAACAATCGGAAATTAAAAAGGAAAATTAGAAGAAAAAAAATTATAGCTTCGTTGATTTTTATTGTATACTCTTCTACTCTGGGATATAACTTTTTTTTAATATTTTTGAATTTCGAATTAAATTTTACTAAAATGGGAAGAGTATAGGAAGCCATAGTAAGGACCGAAAAATTAATATTAAAATAATACGAAGCCAGAATAATGTATGCTGTAATATATACTCTTAACCTTAATTTAACATTTTTGTAAATTGTAATTTATAAGGATTGATCTGCAAAGGTATATAAACTAGAACTAAATCAAAGCTTCCCTTCTTGTTTTTAAATAGTTTCCAGTTGATCTGAGTATATTATAGCATTACTTGGTACGCAACCTTTTAAAAAGAAAGTTAAATCAGCTCTGTTTGTTTAAATAATCGCTTTAGGTTGAAAACCTGCGCACAAAATAGTCGAGCCCACAGGCTGCACTTGTACTACATATTTTTCTTAAGCTTGCGGTTTCTTTTCATGATTTGCAAAAGTGCCAACAGCAGTGTAAAGGATTTTAGACCAAGCCAAGGGGATTAATAAAAGGATTACGCAGCGGAAAATGCCAGCTGTGATGCTTCGAGAGTTGGCAATGCTAATGCGGATGCGGATGAGGAAGTTGGTGGGTGTTCGTGGGCCAGGATGCCTCTACTGCTTCTACTGTTGCTGCTGCTGATGGCAATTTGTAGCAACACTCGACTAGGATAACGATATGTGGGTGTCGGCGTAGTGGGCAAAGTGTGGGTGGCACTTGCAGCAGGCTAATTGCGATTCGGTTCGCCTTGGCTGCACCAGCATCAATGGGCCTTCGCCTGCCTTTGCTGCGTCTGCCACAGCCACAGGCTGCAGTTTTTCGGTGGCCAGCCGGATTTGCGTCTACGGGTTTTGTATGTATGGTATGTCTGCCTCTCGAATATATGGCCGGTCATATATTAAAAATAATCCATTCGATATCTGTTTTAATACTTCAAATTTATAGCACTTGCTCCAAACAGAAGCAAGCAGCCAGCAGCTACAATAACAACAAAACAACTCTCTGTGTCATTTTGAAGGGCTTTTAGCTTGGTATTTTATTGCTTAAAGGATGCGTCTGACCATCAACATGCGAGGGATGATATCAAAATAGCATTTGTTGTTGCACAAATTCAGAGCTTTAACGTTTTAATTGTGTACGGCTTGGGTTCTTTAAAATGGTATAGCAGTTGCACAAAGACAATATTATAAAAGGTAGAATTGTTGTACCTCCCATTAATAAATATTATAATTTTTTATATAAAATCCTAAAATTCTTCTTCAAAAATACCTGCACAAATGAATAGTCCAAATTAAAATAAGTAAAGATCTTTGTGTAAATCTATGTATTTCTCTAACAAATAGTGTATACCAAGAATTCTAAAATATTATTTTAAAAAAATTGTTTAAGCTAAAAATGTGAAACTTTACTTTTGTAAGGATAAATTATTTAATTTCAATACAAAGATTGGCTTTAATTTGTATAACAATAAGCATGCATTTTAATAGTATTAAATAAGACATATTTTTCCTACAGAGTCATCAATCCACCCTCGCACTACATTCGCCGAGTTGTCATTTGTTATTTTTATGCCCATTTTAATAATGACATTTGTCTCGGCTTTCGCTGCGGTTACTTTTCTTATATACGTTCTCCATTTTTTTATGGATAATGCCCGAGCGCTGATTTGCTTACAATTGACATAAACGACCATCGGTTGAGTTATGTCATAACTCAGTCGGGCTTAACGCACTCCTCCCACACATGCAGAATATAGCATATAGCATTTACCATACGGCATATGGCAATGCAGATAAGCCGCACTCAATCAGCATAAAAGTGTGCTATGCAAAATCATCGGGGAGCCAGGAAACAGGAGGAGCATCGAGGCAAGAGGAGCTCCAAGGCGACTGCCGTTAATCAAGGAACCAACATCTGGGGGATATAGAACAAAGTCAGAGCAAATCTAAATTGGGACTCTCCCAACACGCACGCATTTAATTAAAGTAAAAGCTTTGCTTTTTTACTCATTTTCCGTGGGTTGCTTATTTTTCTGTTAGTGCGAAATGCAAATGCGAAAAAAAAACGTTGCAAAAAATGTGACCGTCAAGGGATGCGATGTCTGTCCGATTCTACAGTTGCAGTTGCACCGGGTAATAACGTGCAATTTATACGCGTGCCACTACGTTTTTTTTCCACAGAAGTCTTTGCAAAGGCACTCTGAGGATTTGAAATAGGGGAATGTGCACTTTTAACTCATTCATTAGCCTCGCAGCTGAGTGAGCAAGAAAACCATATCCATTTACAACGCCACCAGTGAAGGGGAAATCTCAGTTCATTTGAACTGTCGGGGGTGTTCTGTAGCTCAAATGAACATTTAGGGGTTAAAAACTCAGGATGTATGACAGTTGTTCATTCCGTCGCAAAGGGGGTGGATTCTTCACTATTATACACTGTTTTATAGCTCGAATGAACACTTAGGGGTAAATTATGGATGTATAACAGTGGTTCATTTCGTCCAGAGAGTGATGGATTATGCACAGTTATAAAAGGGCAATTCGCTTTATAGCACTTTGCTATAAACTGAAAGATATAATGCGAGAGCATACTATTAAACAAAAATATGAAGAACAAAACTTTGCGATAAAGGATACAATAAAGAATAGTACTGTTCAGCAAAGTACACTTTTATACAATTGTTGTTATATTTCAATATTGATGTTATCCATATAATATAAAGAAAACCACACAGGAAGACTTATGGAGAAATTGTGAACATATTCATAGAAATAATAATACTTTTTAAACATGTAAGAAAATTTTTATACAGAACCTTTTGTATACATCGTCATCAAGTTGATAAGATGCCTGATGTTATATGAAGAACAAAAGCTTTAAGATAGTGGAAATAAAGAAGAATAAAAGTGTTCTGTGAAGCGTACTTTTATACAAAAAAGCATTTATATTTAGCTGTTATATGAAGAAAGGAACCCATAAAGGAAAGAATAACAACGAATGCCACAATTCAGTGAGAAATCTTTGTTCATATGTAGGTATGTGTTCATAAAAATAGTTATATTTATAGAATCCTAAATCCTACAAAGATAAAGCTTAGCTTTTACTCTAGACAAGGAGTGAAACTAAAGCTTTCATATTGAAAAGTCTACACATTGAGCTAAAAGCCTAATAAAAAGCTTTAGGTCTAACCAGATATTTTACCATTTATAAAACTGTTAAAACATAGAATTTTAAAGAAAACCACATATGTGACATTATAAGTGTAACATACCGTTAGCTCTGTACCCAATAAAAACCAATTAAAATGTAATTTAAGACACAAATATTTGTTTCCTTAAATCAAAGAATTTTAATTAATGATGGTTTTTTTAATAGTTAATTAAGGATTAGTAGAGTTTATCGTATGCGTAAAAAGTTTGTAATATGTAGAAGTTAAAATAAAGTATGTAAAATCTAGTGTCGCCCACAATTCCATTTCGCTCATAGAAAATAAATAATGAAGTAGAAAACACATCATAAATAAAATAAAAATTTAAGTAATTTTCCTTGAAAATAGGTATTAAAATCAAACAAGAATAATTTACCACTTCATTTAATGTCAGCAACCTGAAAGACTGAATTTCATTCATAAACTCATATCATTCAAGTGATAAGAACTACAACCATTTTCCCACATGGCAAAAACCATGACACAAAGTTGATCAAAGCTTATCAATGAATGAAAGAAGGGCCCTTAAGCCAAGTGGATTATATTGCAGCATTTTGCGTAGGCGCTCTTCAAAAAGCCAAACAAGCCAGCCATGGAAACACATAGATAACAAATAAAATTGACTAACGGCCAAGATAAGGAGCTGGTTGGCCGCGTTTGGCAAGAGTTATTTCCATTTTATGAGTGTTGATATGGGTCAGAGACCAGAGACTACCACAAGACAACTTTTATTGCAGCGCCAGTTGAGCAGTTGACAAGAATAAAGAACATTCAATTTAGATAAGGAGTGCACTTTAAAGATTGTGTATGGCGATGGTAAAATTTTGGTGTTTTATACGAACTTTAAATTGCAATTGTATTAAAAGTGTATAATATTGGAAAATGGTTAAATATGCCAAATAAAAATTAAAATTCGTTGAAAATGGTCAATTGAGGGAACTGCAACTCAATTGAAATAGATTTTGCCAATTAATCGTGTCTATTGGTTCCCAATTTCAGATACATTCGAAAAACTGCAATCTTATTTTAACCCAGGATGTGCAGGGCTGCAAATCCTAAATAGAAACCCCCTCTGAAATGAAGTTCCTTTCACCCCCGCTTGAACAAGGATTAAGGGGATGCCTTGCCTGGTCATTGGACTCGGAGCAACCCTAAAGGAAAACTGCAAATTTTTCCAACTCGAATGCATGCCGTTCCAACCAGCCAAGAATTTCCACACTAGGGTGTATCGGGTGTCGTGTGTATTCAGCTAAAACATCTAATTAAAATGCCGCCTTCGTCAAATAGAAATGAAAAGTCATTTAAGCGGGAGGAAATGAGCATTTGCAGTCGGGGCTGGCAAATGGGAAGTACAAAAAAATAGCGAAACCTATTGATAAGGAAAGAACCGGAGAATCTTCTTTGCCCCACTTTCCGCCGGGCAAAACAATTTCAATAAGGAAATTCTTACTTTGACAAGCCATTTGGCCCATAATTGCCAACTAATGAGGCTGGCGGGCGAGCTTTTAATTTTGGTCCCGGCTAAAATGAGTTTCGCAGGGGCGGCGGGTGTGAGATACTTTAAAAACTTGCCACAGATAAAAGGCGACAGCAGCAACAGCTCGGCAAAGTTCTTTTGGCAATTAACTTGCCGCACATTAAATGATAAAAAAAGAAGCAGGAATCGAACAAAAAAGCAGAGTAGGACTAGGAATATTCTAGGGTGGGGGCTCAAAAAAAAAAATAAACCAAACCCAGGACACAGAAGGACAATGAAGTTGAAGGCGGCACAAAGACAAAGCAAAGGCCACAGGCGGGAGTTCAGAGGTTGCAGTTGCAATTTGGGTCAAGCCAAAAAGATAATGCGGTTCGCGGCTTCTCTTCTTTTTCTGCCACCGAAACTTTTGTTTGCATCTCCCATTTCGCAAGGACCCCATGTTTTAATTCTAACTCTCGGTAATGTGCTCTCAACCTAATCAACTACATTTTTCTGGATTTAAGCTCGTGATTTTGCGACTCATCTTGAAGCGTTAAATGCTTTAATTAACTGGAGCTCTAACGCTATTAACCTATTTTAACAATTCGCAAATCAAGAACTAAGTATATAGAAAAGTGATGAAGGCTAATTCTATTTTGAATCAATTAAGTAAAAACCATTTTTAAAAAACTCTTGGATAACTATAGATAGATACTAAGAACTCTAGAGGAACTTTATTGATAGTTAATAACATTGCAAAAATTGTAACATATAATTCATTTTTTAAAATTTAAAAATCGAATATGGTTTCTTAAATGTATTTTTTCATCTTAAGGGCTATTACTCCACCCAACAAAAAGTCGTCAAAAATACAAAAAACTTCATATGAATCAAAATTTGTTGAGGTTTTTTTCAAATGAAGTTTTTTGTATTGGACGACTTTTTGTTGGGTTCAGTAATACTCCTAAAAAACCAATTGCATTAAGATATGTTTGTCGGGTTTCCAAATCTTCGATATTGATTATAAAATACCCAATTCTCACAAATTTAATAAAGTCTACATTATTCGGTTTAAGTACATATGTACATTTAAAACCGGGCTAACTGCACCGATTTTGGATTACAATAAAAGTTTGGGTTACAAATCTCCAGGTTTTGAGACCCTTGGACCTTGAAAAGCACTTTTTAACTCATTTCCAATTGGATTAAATCGAACCAAATGGAGTCGCCTTCCCTTTGATAACTTCTGCCTTATACGGCACATAAAACCGGGCTGGCTGGACCGATTTTAGAATGCACTGTTGCGTCGGATTACAGATACTATGCACATTTTTGTGGCAACTTTGGGACTCTGTCTCCGATGGAAGCAAACTTCAAGTCCGCCCACGCCACTTTTTTTTAGGACTGGTTTGGCTTTATAAACAACAACTGCGACCAGCATGACAAGATTTCTATGCTGCTGGCTTTGGTCAAGCACACATGTTACACATTTTCATCGATTCAAAAGAATAGCTTTAATATGTGGCGGAGTAATTAATGGCAAAAACTTACAACAGAATCGATTTTTTTATTCACACGAACATTCACACACACACACACATGGGCAGCTCGCGCGTAGTGTGCGTAAAAAAACAAGTGGGAAAAACGCCGACAAAAACTCTGGAAAAACAAGGGGCGATTTCAAAACAGTCACTTTTTTAACACTTTGCAAAACGAAACTATCATGTCGCACATGTATTACTAGTCCAAAATATTGAAAAACATTGCATTTTTGGGTAATTTCGCGCAGCCAAAGAGATTTTGGTGTTGTTCTTTCGTTTTCGTTCGCGAACGAACTGATTCCGAAAACTCCAGACCAGGGATGCGGTGGAAAAAAAAACAGCTGTCGAGTCCAAAACCAGGGCTGCACAGACACTTTTTAATTATTTTAAACTTTTGGGAACCTTAAATATTTTATTTAAACATTTTTAACTTTTGGTTATTACTTACACTTTTATTTTGGTTTTTAATTTTTTTTTTCAGTTTTGTTGTCAGCTGCTGTGCCTGCTCTTACTTCAGATATTTCTATTAATATTTAATTTATAGGCTTTGTTCCATTTTAAATCATCCCGTTTTGAAACTCACTTTTCAAGTTTTAAAGCACAGTTCGGTTATTTGAAATTCATCGGGCGTTTATGGCCATTTAATGCACTTTGTTTTTATTGGGGGATAAATCGATTTTTTTGATTTTTCGGCTCGCACATCGGAGTAAAAGAGCTACTCTTTTCTCACACTTGGTTTTTTGCCCAAACTGGACATGTTTAATTTATGGAATATCCTGGGGTTTTTCACACATTCTTAACGGTTTAATACACTCGCTTGTGGGTGAAATATTTAAACAAATTTTAATGAAGAGCAGGACACGAGGAAGGCGCACGCTGTCAACTGAACTAAATTCCTTTATACCAGGATTGGATTTAAATGGGGGTGACTTGATTCCGACTCCGAGCCCCACATGGCACATGCGCCATTCGGATCTGTTTAAATCATACTTTCCCGCTCAGTCAGTTGGATTCTTTACAAAATTACTCATTTACATTTTACCCTCAACTAAAAATAATATAACATTTCATTAAACAGAAATTATTTCAGCTAACAAATAATAAAGGAAACGTAAAGTTTACAATTCACATTTTATTTGTGTTTAATTGGTTCCTAAAACAATCAACTATATCTTTAAACAAGTTTTTGAATAACACACTAAAATTTTGAAATAAAAAATTTCGGTATTGAAGCACTGGTATTGGTTGGATTTTGAAAATAAGCACTATTGCTTATTGCCAATCTTATTGTTGATATGGTTAACCGCCTTCAGCGGTAGTCTATCATGATGTGGTTATAAATATTGTCTATCGTGGGTATGGTCGATGCTGGGGGATCAGGCTGGGTTAAGTTATCGCTTGCGGGATCAGGCGCTGGTTCAGGCTGAGCATCTTGAGTGGAAGCGGGATTCGAAGCTGGGGTAGGACTGACAGTATCCTTGAGGGATGATGGCTTGGGCTTTTTCCCGAAAGCAAAGCAACCGCTCTGCTTGGTGGCCACCGGTGAGAGGTTGTCCTTGTTCTTGGTGCTGCAAAATAAAGTGAAAAGGGTTTATTACTTTACATTAAACTAACATACTGAGTAAACTTACAATGCCTTGAGGGCTTCCAGCTTGGGTATATTTCTATTATGAGACTTTCCACCGCCCGCCGCCTCCTGGGCGGCCAGCTCCTCGGGATGCGACTTCTTTTTGTGCGTGCGGCAGTTGGAGCCGTTGGCGAAGGTGCGATCGCAAAAATCGCAGGAGTACGGCTTTAGTCCAGTGTGCAGAATGAGGTGGTTCTTCAGCGCCTTGGCCCGCTTGAACTCCCTCCCGCAATAGTCGCATTTGTGCTGCATCTGATCCGTGTGCACCAGACGGTGGCGATTCAGGGTCGTCCTCGAATTCAGCTGCATGCCGCACTCCGGGCAGATGTACTTGTGCGGATCGTGAGTCTCCTTGTGGTGTTTCAGTCGATTGGCCGATTTGAAGCACTTCTTGCACACCTCGCACTCGAAGGGGGCATAGTTCGTGTGCTTCAGGACGTGTTCCTTGAGGGCGCTCATCGAGTGCACTCCCACTCCGCATTGCTCGCAAATCACCGGCCGCGGTCGCTCGTCCAGGTGCATATACTGTTCGTGCTGCTGGGCGGACGCACTGGTGGCGAACTTTTTGTCGCAATTATTGCAGGCATATTGCTTTCGCTTGGGCAGGGGCACATGCCATTTGATATGTCGCTCCAACTGGTAGTGCAGGCGGAACTTCTTGGGGCAATCCGGACATTGCAGCTCCTCTGAGGAGCCTTCAATCTGGCCATGATCCTGCCTCAGGTGACGCTGCAGCGTCCTGGCCGTGGCGTATGTTCGCAAACACTCGCTGCACTGATGGCGTTTGTCGGAGTCTGATGCACCTTTCCCCGCTTTTTCGTGACTTGGAGAGGAGTCGGTCAAACTGCCACTGGAGGAGTTTTCCTCATGGATGCCATAGGTATCGCAGAGGTTTAGCAGCACAGCATCTTCATTCGCCTCGTAGTCTGGATCCTGATCGTCTCGTTCCTGATCTTCTCGTTCCTCCTCCTCTGGCTCCTCCTCCGCCGGTTCCGGCTCCTCTTCCTCCTGCTTTCCCTCCGGAGTGAGTGGGTTTTCCAACTCGAAGGCCGACTCCTCTGGTAGAAACGCAAGCTGTTCATCCAGCTTTGGCTTCTTATCCACATAGTGGACCTCAGTCAGCGTCTCATCGTCCAGCAGACCGAATTTGGAGCGCAGCTCCTGGAGATTTAGGTTCACCTGACCGGACGTGCTCTGCAGGATGCAGTAGAGCTTCTGCACGCGGGTGATCCGCTCCGAGAAATTCACCAGCGAGGTGACCAGCGACAGGCACTCACTGCAAATCGTCTCCGGCAGCTCCTCACCCCGAGTTATCTGTTGGGAAAAGCGTACATATAAATCTATGGGTAACTGGCAATTCCATAGAGCTCCAGGGGCCACTCACATTCACCCAGAAGTACTTGCCAATGGCGGTGGCCAGTTCCAAAGAGGATGCCTCGCCGGAGTCCTCGTTCTTGAGGAAGACATTCATGTTGCCCTGCGGGTCATCCCTGGCGCACAGGCGACACCACAGCCGCCAGTCGCTGCTGGGATTCCGATCGGGATGGAGATCCGCTGGTGGAACATGCTCCTCCAGCTGGGCGGCAGCCATCGCGAAGCTCAGCAATTGGTTATAAATAAATGCCCGTGCAGCGTAAACATATTGGACGGCTGGATCCGAACTGGAACTGAACGGATTGCTTCTCTTCGGAACTGGAACCAGAGCTGCAGGTGCTGCCAGATTTCTCAACTGGGACTTGGAAAAACATTTTAATTAAAGTAAGATATAAATTAAAAATAATAACGAAAATGGTGCTATCTATAATTTTATTATTTATACAAAAAATGTATGCTATTTTAATACAAAAGCAGAATATTACACTAATATGTATTCTTTTGTTAAACAATTTCTAGTTATCAATTGTAAACAAATTATACAGTCTTTATTAATTCCTTATTTAAATTAAGAAAATCTAAATCCATTTTTGGAATCCCCCTAATAAGCTGCTACGGCAGTTCTGTGACAGTCTGGCAACTCCCTGTCGACGGCAAAACAGCTGATTAACTTCAGGTTGTTTATTTCCAATTGTGAAATTAACGGGATTTATTGTTACTTTTTGAAAAATGCTTGAGGCGCGTTTAGGTCAGACTTTGCTTCTGAAGAAGATCATTGATGCCCTGAAGGAGATTATCGCCCAGGGAACAATGGACTGTAGCGATTCTGGCTTGCAGGTGAAGTTGAAATCACATTTGTAGCAATCACTTACTGGGACTCCCATAAAAAACTTTACAGAAAGTACCAAAAATTAAGAATCAACTTCCAAACAATTTATAATATTACTATGGTATAATGACATAATTAAACATCTTCCAAACTGAGAAATGCTATTTTTTAGGAAAATCCAGAAATTTTAAATATTCAAATTTCTATTTCAGCTCCAATCTATGGACAATTCGCATGTTTCCCTGGTTGCTCTAAGTCTGCAATCGGATTGCTTTGAAAAGTTCCGCTGTGATCGCAATGTCTCTCTGGGATTGGATCTCAAGTCCCTGGCCAAGGTGCTAAAGTGCGCCAATAGCGACGATACGGTGACAATCAAAGCCATCGACAAGCCGGACAAGATTCAACTCAGCTTCGAATCGGATGGAAAGGAACGAACGGCGGACTACGAACTGAAGCTGCTGAATCTGGACCAGGATCACTTGGGAATTCCGGATACGGACTACTCCTGCACAGTCCAGTTGCCTTCGATGGAATTTGCCCGCATTTGCCGCGACATGAGCATGTTTAGTGAATCTCTGACCATCGCCTGCTCCAAGCAGGGCATCAAGTTTTCGGCCAACGGAGATTTGGGCTCGGCCAACATTCAACTGAGTGAAGGCACCAAAATGGACGTTAGCATCGACGTGAAGGATCCACTAACCCAGACCTTCGCCGGTCGTTACCTGAACACTTTCACGAAGGCCACTCCGCTGTCGGATCGCGTGAAGATCTGCCTAGCCGCCGAGGTTCCCCTGCTGGTGGAATATCCCATCGAGGACTTTGGCCACATTCGATACTATCTCGCGCCCAAGGTCGATGATCCCGACTCGTAACTGGTGGACCATTTAACTAACCTTTTTCTAACGCAATTTGTATAAATAACTAAAACCAAAGACTAATTTCTGTTCGGTCAAAAAAATACATACCTAAACTAACATTAAAATATAAAGCTGTCATCAACTCGTTAAAATTTATATGGCTTCCTTGCGTATTTATTTTAAACTAAATTGAATAATACAAATGTAATTCACCTTTGAATGTGATTAACATTACTTGAATTTTCAAGACATTTTAATATGTAGTGCTTACATTTGTTTCTAAAAGTAGTTGGTAATCTTAAATATTTTAAATTATTAAGCCGAAGACCCTAGAAACTATGTATATCTGATTTTTTTTAAAATCGTTTGTCCTTAGAAAACTGTTTTTAGTTAATAAATTAGAGCAAGATGAAAAAAAGTGTTTTAATAAATAGTTCTTAGAAGTTTAAGTGTATAGGCAATAATTCAGTTGGTTGATCTTTGGGTCCCAAGTGTAAATTATACCAATGGTTGAGATTGCTTTTTGGGGCAATCTAAAAAATATTAAAAGGTAGTTGTTTTAAAACAAATGTTTTTTTTTTAAGCAAGACCGTAATAAAATTTAATTCTGACCAGCGTTGCCGGACTGCTATTTACAGTGTTAGTAACTCGAGGGATGGTCACCCAAAAACCGGCCAAAAGAGTTTACACCCCGCCCGGGCGCAAATGCGGAGCTAAACAAAAACCGGAAAACTCAAGAATCGGCTGAAAAACCCAGGGGATTTCGAGTGAGCCATGGACATGGAGGAAGGAAAGCGAGGCCGCGGACGTGGGCGCGGCACCAGGGCGCGTGGGCGTGGCCGGGGGCGAGGACGCGGTCGTGGCAAGAAAATCGACGACAGCAGTATCGCCGATGCCGCCGCAGCGCTGGCAGCCAACAGTTGTGCAGCCCTGGAGGACAGTCCATCCGAGGATTCGGTGATGCAGGATCTGGACAAGGAGGGCGACATGGAGGTGGTCAATGCGCTGGAGGAACCCACATTGCCGCCGGCAGCTCAGGGAACAATTGCTGTGGGCGAGGAGATGACGCCACCGACGCCGCAGCCACAGGTCCTGCAGCAGGTGCCACCTGTGCCTGTGCTCAGCCAAACAAGTAAGATTCAATAGGTTTCCTAAATTGAATTGGTTGGGTTCTAAAATCCCTATGAATATTAACCTAATCTCACGCATTTGCAGTTGACATGGAGGCCGACATATCGCAGCTGGAGGCGCCCACCTTTACCACACTGTCGCGCGGACCTCCTGAGCCCATGCTGCGCCTTAAGTGGAACCACAAGGTTAGCCTGATTGGCGAAAAGGTGCTCAACCCGATGATCCACTGCTGTGATCAGTGCGACAAGCCGATTCTCGTCTACGGACGCATGATACCCTGCAAGCATGTCTTCTGCCTCAAGTGCGCCCGCGCTGAGCCCATCAAAAGCTGCCCCCGGTGCACGGACAAGGTGCTCCGTGTGGAGCAGAGCGGCCTGGGCACCGTTTTCATGTGCACACATGGCGGCAGTCGCTACGGAAGCTCCGGCTGCCGTCGAACATATCTCTCGCAACGCGACCTTCAGGCGCACATCAACCACAGACATGTGGCGCCACAGCCACCACCGCTGCAGTCACTGCCACAGCTTGCGTCCATGGCGGAGCAGCCGAAAATGACGGATCTGGGCGGCGTCGGTCTGGGCCTGGAGTTGCACAAGCAGCGCAAGGCGAGTGGTAGCTATGGCTCCTAAACTAAGCTGTCATGTCTATAAAAACCGCTTGCCCCTTGCAGCTCTCCGAGTCGTCTGTCCCCGTATCCGTTTCCGCCTCCATTGCCCGCCCCCTGTCACGGCCACTGACCGGCGTCGGGGGCATCGGTAGCATACCGCCGCCAGGATCCGCAGCGGCCCAAAACGCCATCCATGGCGGCCACTCGACGCTCACGCTGGCCAACTTGGCCAGGATCAACAATGCCAATGCCCAGGACTGTCATCAGGGCAAGGCCTCGCTGCACCACAGCCTGAAGAAGGGTCCGCCCCATCAGTCCGAGTCGGTGGCCGATGCCTCCTACTACAGCAGCGTGCTCGCCTCCTTCGGGAGTGCGGGATCGGGGGCACCGGGGGGCGTGGCAGCCGCCGGTCAGCCAACCGGTCCGAATTCTGGCCATTCAGCTGGAGGCCCAGGTGCCCAGGGTGGTGGCTCCGGATCCGCTGAGACGTCAGCTGGTGGCTCGAGTGGCAACTGGCAGCAATCGCAATACTACAGATAAGGGGCTGATCCACAGGGGAAGCAGATTTTTACGCAGGCACGGCTTTTAATTAAGTAAACTACATGTATGTATGTTAAGGAGGAAATTATTAAAAGTATCTTACGGTGTTCGAGCAAACCGAAAATATAAGTATTTACCTCTTTGATTTTGTATCTTTTGGATGCTAATATTTTAAATTGTTGCTATGATGAATTATACTATGAAATGAAAGGCAATTTTAACAATATACTTTTTAAAAAGCCCGCTCGATTTGCTGACAATCGAATATTTGTGATAACGATAAACTCTCCAGCTGGCTTCTCCCCCAGTGAAACACAAAAGGTAAACAAATCCAAAACCGAACGCATTTGCTGAATGGAATATTAACATAAAAACAATAGGCCTGGAGCACCGAAATCCAGACGTTGCCAAGGTCAAGTACTATATCCGACATCTGATGATCTCTACGAGGAATTCAGAAAATCGAGGCCAGAAGCAGAAGCAGATGGCAACGGCATTGGAAGTAACACGCGACCAAAAGTGAAAGTTGGCCAGTATAAAAATGTTGAAAATCGTGCTGATCAGTGGCAAGCGAAAGTGCGGCAAGGATTACATATCCGAGAGATTGCAGCAAAGGTAAATGTATATCCTACGTGGAACTATCTTTGAAATCCCATTTATAAAACCCATCCCATGGTGTTAATTACCCAAATTTCCATACAGTTGGGTTCACAACTTTAGGATACACTTAATTTTACTCGAGAAACAGAATAAAAATATTATTGAATTTATTATTTAACCAATTTTCAAAGAATTTTAATCAGGAACTAAAATAAAAATAAAAAACTAAGGTGTTAATTTTAAAGGTAATATTTAAAAAAAAATTGATTAATTTTAAATAATTGAATTGAGAAAATGATTTTGAAATAATTGAATTAATGAAATGATAATTAAAAATGTAATAAACCAATAAATCGAACTTTTCTTAAATTTCTGAACCATTATAATATTTATTTGTATCTAAAATCATCAAGAAAAAACCCCTTATTTTTCAGATTAGGCTCCCGGTCGCGGATCGTTCGAATCTCGGAGCCCATCAAGTCGGAGTGGGCACGTAAGCTGCAACTGGACCTTAGTGCCCTTCTCAGCGATGGACCCTACAAGGAGAAGTACCGGCGCGACATGATCGTGTGGAGTGACGAGGTGCGGGCCCGGGATTACGGCTACTTCTGTCGCGTGGCCATGGAGGAGGCTCTGGGCCGCCAGCAGACGCCCTACATCCTGGTCAGCGATGTGCGGCGCAAGAACGACATCAAGTGGTTCCGGGAAACGTACGGTTCGGAGAGGGTCATCACCCTGCGACTCACATCCCGACCAGAAACGAGAAGCGCACGCGGTTGGACCTTCACCACGGGCATCGATGACGTACCATCGGAGTGCGATCTGGATGATCTGGCCGATGGCTTTGACTTTGTGCTGGCCAACGATGTGGCACTCGACCAGGAGGCCATTGACCAACTGCTGGACAAGCTGCAGCTGCAGTACCAGTAAAGCTTTAACTTATTACTCGAATCAAGGCTTTTGAACAAATGTATTTTTGATATTCCATGTATTCCGGGTCCCTTCCAGGCCGAAAGTGGTCCTCACAAAGAGCGTAGATAATGCAATATTACTCTTAACAGAGATTGAAGTTAAGTTTGTACTTAATAGTTTGGTTACAAAATACTCTTAGTACTAAATGGAGCTTGTGTGACGGTTTTATTAAAATCTAAAGATAAAATCTTGTATTTTTCAATGAATATACAAATTAACGGTCGGTGATTTGCTAATAGTTAGATAAGTTACCTCAAGAAATAACCAAATTTCATTGGTTTCCATGACAAAAGTACGGCATAAAATATAAAAATACAACAAGCAATGAAGTTCAAAATACAGATTTTGTAATCTTACAGAATCTTTACTCAGCAATCAATTTACATAGACAGAATAAAATGTTTTATTAAAGATGATTAATGAATTGTATGTGTTCGTGAACATGCTTAATGATTTGGTGGGTTGTAGGTGGGCAAAAGGCAATTGTTGCTACTAAACTGGGTTAGTAAATGGGACCATGGAGTCCCTCGCCCCCAGAGATTAGCCGCAGTTGATCGTTGAAATTCTGCACCTGAGGAATCTGCGTCTTCCGAAGATCCTTTTCTACGGAGCGCGAACGCAGATGCGGCTTGTTCTTAACACAACTGAGTGGTGTACGCTTCTGAGCGGACAGCGGTGTACTATTTGTCTTGGGCGTGATCGATCCGCCGGCCACTGGTGACTCCTCCTCCTGGTCAACGTATATCTTTGGCTTGTTGGCCCTGGCAGGCTTGCGCGGTGGCACCCGTCGCTTGTGACCCAAGCGCACGCGCTCCAAATGTTTGTTGGCCGGCACGACGGCCGAAGGCTGTTCCTCGCCAGCTGCGAAGGAGGCCATGCTGCTGCCAGTGCTTAGGTTCAGGGTTAGGGTCTCCAAAATATGCTCCAGCATCTGGGCCTCGCGTGCCTCCTCCTCCTCGTCGTCGCAGAAGATGATGGGCGTGCGATCGACGCCCAGGCTGGGCGAACGGGGATCGGTATGAAGCTGCTGTGCAGCAGGAGGCGGAGTGGCCATCTTGTCCTGATGCAGCTGCAACAGCTGATTCTCGCAGGGCAGGGTCTCCTCCTCATCGTAGGGCAGCGAGACAATCTCCAGGGAGCTATTGTTGTGGGCTTCACATGGCGGTGTGCCAAAGCTATCGCAGCTTTCTTCTAAATCCACCTCAGGCGGCGGAGGAGTGGCGGGCACAGCTGCTGCTGTTGTTTGGGCTGAACCCACCCGGGTGTCCACGAAGAGATCGGCAAAGGTGTCGTCCAGGTTGAGGGAGCGCACTTCGTCGAGGACCAAGGGAGTGCGATTGAGTTGCGGGGAGCGGGGGTCGTTGAGTGAGAAGCCCTTGAGCAATCGTTTGCGCAGCACTGCAAAGGCATTCTCACTGGAGGCCACCTGCTGCTCCTCCACCTCGGCAGCACGTTGCCTTGGAACCTGCGTTCCGGCCTGCAAAAACTATAGCCCCTTTAAGTATCAACCTCTGAAAACTCTATAAATCCCAAACATCTTACATTTAAGGGCGTGCGACAGCCGTTTGGTGATCGAGGATCGAGCAAAGCGTTGGTTTGCTCCCTAATCGGCGTCGTCATTTCCATTTTTTCCTGTCTTTCGCTGGCCAGGCGCATTCTGTTCAGTGTCGGTGTGTCCGGCAGGTATTCACCCTCCATTTTCGTTGCCTTTGCTCCCATTTTAGTCTGTTTATCCGTCTTCTTTCACGACTTTTCACTCAATGTTTCGGTGAGAAATAAAAATCGTTGCCGCGCATTTGTTTTGAAATGGCGTCGCGTGGAGTTGCCAGACGGTCAAATGACTACTGAAAGGGTGGACTGGAAGCTGTGTTGGCCCGTCTAGCTATTTTCTAGCCAAGTCTATATCTGTTAACAAACAGGTTTCGTTACTTAATTTATATGACAAAAAAATCAAATAAATGCTAAAACCTAAATATCTATACAAATTGTCAGCAATAAAAAAATATTCTAAATTATTCGTATTGTATGTTAAGAAGATTTGATAAATTGTCAAATTTTTCGAAACTAAAATCATGTCTCTATATATTTTTTAATTGATCCTACTGTCTGAAATTATTTGTAGGATTAAAAATAGGAACATTTTTTTATTTTAAAGCTGCGGTACTAGTATGGTACAGAGTTTTCATTACTTCTCAATAAAATAAAGTGACTCCGGTAGCAACGATTCCAAAGATTGAAGTTTGATGAATTGCGGCAATTTCTGTATTAAACAGCTTTTATGCCGCTGACCAAAATTCAACGATTCACTAATTTAACAGTTTGATGAATACCCTAACTGAAAACTGGATTTAAATTCTACACCGTCACTTTACAACACTAGTTTTAACGATAGTGTCACCTCTAGCTGTTCCACGAAATCTGGCAGCACTTCAATTTTAAGACGCGACACAGCGATTTGTACGTTTTTAGTTTTTCGAAAAGAAAATGGCATGAAAACCGGCCGAAAAAGTGCAACAAACGAAGCTAAAACCCAAAGTAAGTTCCCAAGGAAAAGCTGAGCAAAACTCTGTAAATTAAACCATAAAAACGCAGCCGAACATAAATGCGCGTGTGTGCGTGAGTTAAAAATTAGTGACTGTGTACTTGCGGTGACTAAAAGGGGAAATGAAGACAGGAAATACAGTTTTTATGTACTCCAGAAAACTAATTTTACCTAATTTACGCAGTATCTGTACTAAATAGGTGTGTTTTTGTATGTGTGTGGGCGCCGCAAGCAGCAGTAAATTCTCCTGTGTGTATATGTGTTTTTTTTTTTACTATGGCCGTCTCCTTTTCACACACACTGGCGCACAATACAGTTGCGCCTTGCCTTTTTTGCCGACATTTTTTATTGTTTTTTTTTTGTCTTTCTTGAAGGCTTTTTTTTTCAAAGTTAAACGTATGTATGTAATTGGTCTGTTTGGTGGGCTCACCATTAATGTAGGTTAGTACGCTAAAATGCTTTATAAAATTGCGCTATTGTTTTATTTGCCAATTGTAGCGCAAAAAGTAAACAAAATTGTATATACACAAACGCCAGAGCGCATGTCGTGCAGACTTTCTCTCTTGCTCCAAATTGCAAGTGTATGCGTGTGTGTGTGTGTGCGAGTACACGCTGAAAACAACCGAATTTCATTCATTGCTCATTTCCGAGAAAAAAACTACACACGCTACATTCGTCGCCATCTGCAATTGCACCTCTGTGTGCGTAGGATATATACAAATATGTATGTCTGTAGAGTAGACTCGTTGCAATTGTGCAACATGTTAATAGTTTCCAGGGGCAGCTGGGCGTGGCAGGTGCAAAAGACTCGACCCCTTCGCTCCATTCCATTTCTATTTACAGAAACTTCTTCCCACTTCCAGCCGCCACATTCCAGAGTTCAACATTCTTGCTCTTCCCGTCGTTTGATTGCCGTCATTGGCCGCGTTTTTCACACATTCCACGAGCGGTCTTAACACACTCACACCGATACACTTGTCTATGGGGGCTTTCGCACACTATTGATTTCAATCAACTTTGTAAGCGCGCTCGCCCGCTCTCTTTTGCTCTTCCCTCGGTCTGCTATGCTCTCTCCCTTTCTCTCGTGCTCATTTGTCAATTAAGCACCGCGTCCGTTTGTCGGCTCATCACCAATTCACACAGCAGTCTCGCCCGCTGCATCTGTGTGGGTAAATTCCATTTCCTGTTTATAATATTGCGCCCCTCTCCTTCCGCCTCCTCCTTCCAGGCTCTTCCAAACGCATGGCGTCTTGTCTGTCTGCCGCGCAGCGGAGACCCAAACCAGCCGGCTCTCTTCCTTTCTCCTCTCATTTCGCTCTTCTCTCAGAGTCTGCACAATGGATCGATCGATACTGATTGATCTTAAAAATGCATTGGGGCGTGGGAATTTTAAATTTGATACCGATACGACAAAATGTGAAATGTATATGAAGTAAACATCTTTATTCACTAACTTAAATTTTCGAAGACTGATAAAAACTGAATTTTAAATATGTTTAAAAAAAAAAATATCGATTTGAACTTGAATTTTTCCTATATAATACATCTCTTTTTCAAGACAAAACATACAATTTTCCATGAAGCATTATTATTTTTTTGGTTTATAATGACCTTGTAAACTAATGTTCCGATTTGTATTATTATTTTGAATTATATGTTTTTATATTCTTGGTCCACTTTTGCGAGCATGCAATGTAAAGCCGATTTGTTCACCCTCGCTAAACGGATTTCCGTCTACTTTCGCTCTTCGCGCCATATCTTCTGCCCACGATCATCAACGAATTTCGGTTTCGTTGCATTTCACTTTTCGCAACCACTGTGCCTCTGACCGCTGCTTAGGAACGACGCGGAATCGGAACACGAATGCGACGCGCTCCGCTCTCATTCCATTTCCAATTTCGAATTCCCAGCCTGATCCGGCTGTCACTGCTCTTGTTGTTGTTGTCGGTAGCGGCAGCGGTGAGTTGAGTAGTACAGTACGTGCCACTTCCTTTACATTCAGAAAAATAAAAATTGCTCACAGACACACTGCATACATACATACACCTAAAGCATACATAAAGAGACGTTCCAGACAGACAGACAAACATTGGTCGAGAAGGGGCAGGGGGAGCGGTTTGTTTGGCGTCTGCGCCTTGTGTTGTTGCTTTTATGCTGCCCGTTTTTCATACATACTTATGTACTTATTGTTCTTGTACAGTTGCAAAGACACTCACTCACAGTTATATATGTACATATACACACGAGTATGGAGTCGAAACAGTGAAAACGAGTTTGATGTCTGGGGCTCGATATGGCAACACTGTCGCCGAGTGCATAGCCCCCCAGCCCCCTCACTGCCAAGCGCCCGCTTATTAGAAGAGAAATACCGCAGAGCGTTGTTGTTGATTTTACGTAAGAAGGCCGTCGAACTCAACTCAGCATAGAAAATGGGGGGGAGAATGAGCGAGCGAGGCGAGAGAGCAAAAGAGAGAGTGTACATGCAAATAAAATGCGAATGCGAGTGTGTGTGTCTAATGATTACCGTTACTATTTGCATGTTGTCTAGTCAGACGTCTCGCGACCCAGACTGTGCGACCCACCAGGCAATTGGCGAAAAATTCTTCGTCATGACCTTTTATCGTCATCGTTTTAGCCAGACATTCAAACAAACTTAGGTGCCTATGTATGACAGTAATGTTGTTTATCGATTTTTATTAAAACGGCCTTTGAATCGGATTTCCAAATGATAGGTAACAAATTGATTTATACTACACTGGAAGATCGATTTGATGTGCAGAACATCAATATGAACACCTAAAACTAGTTAATTAGCTTAAAAATTGTTTGGTTGAAACTACCTATTATGTATCTTTCGCTCCTTATATACACATATTTATGCTCTTTTCAAGTTCAGAGACAGAAGTGACTTTGTTCTTTGTAAATCTACCACTTTTAACGTACGGAGATTGTATTTGGGAAACCCTACGTAATGCATTGCTAATTCTTTGACCGCAGCTGTACACTTGCCACTCAGTTGCGTGCAGTTCTGCATTTCTGTCGGCTGTGGTTCAATGTCCTAAACCGCACACAACAAGTGCAACAATTGTAACATCAACAAAAGCAACAGAACACCGCAAAAGGGGCAAGAAGGTGGTGGTGGTGGCACAAGAAGCTCAACTTGTTGGGGGGAATGCACAAGTGCAGCAGAAAAGCGACAGAGATGGCAAACGGAATGAGGGCAGGTCCTAGGGCAATCCATTAACATTTCGCCCAGCCCAGCCCATGCCATCCCCTCCCTACCCATCCCCCATTATCATCTTCTGTTCTGGGTATTGTACAGTTGGACCTGTGACATTCGAGTCCCGCTGGGTTGAGTTGTGGAACTAAGCCGATTGATTGGCCAAATCTCTCTCCTGAGTCAACTTGCCATTCGTTTTTCGATGCCTTCCGACATCCGTGAGCTGTTGTAACCCAAAAAACGTTGTGCCAGGTTGTTGCTGTTTGTTGTGTCGCTTGTGACGTCAATTGGCTTTGGAATGGTGTCGGCGGCCCACATTACGGACCGACTACCCACCGGAAACGAATAGTTGTGCTGCTTTTGTATGCATATGTATGTATAAAGTCGAACTTCCATAAATCACTTTATCTGCAGAAAAGAATTCCGAATGGAAACAAGTACTTCTTAGTTAAATAAACTAAAACTAATTACACTTATGTATCTTAAGTTTTAAGATCTACATATGTACATACATAAATCAAATTTAGTTTGGCTTTCTTCGACGATCGGTCATTTTTTGGATATAACATTTTCAAAATTTTTGTAATACAAGTCTCATTATTTAGTTTGAGTGGCATAAAACTTGGATTTTTCAAATTTGAGTAGCTTTAAGTTCAACTGCAGCCTGCATGTGTGGGTTGCTCCCATTTTAAGGGGCGTTAAATTGCGCAAAATCAAATTCGCAAACGGTCTGGCAACGACCAACTTTAGCGGGGCTTTATTTTTGGCGCGCTTCTCGAGCGGCAAGAAAGACATTTCCCGAGGAATGGAATGTTGTTTACTTGCGCGCCTGCGCATCCTCAACCTTCGGCCAGTTCCATGAAATCTGCAGTTGGCTTGAACTCGTCTGGGCTTCATCCTGTTCGTCCCGTTTGGCCGGCTACCTGCCCCGCCCTTGCGCCCCCGCCACGCCCCTCGCTCTCGGCGGCTTTGGTACCGCCGCTCTGCGTCGCTTCTTGTTTGTGTGCTTTTCGCTCCACCAAACTCAAACTGGCGGCGTCGGCGGCGTCGTGTCAATAACATGTTGATCCTACATCGTGCGAAATCTTCTGGCAACACCAAAACAAACAAAAAAAAACAAAACAAGAAAGCGTGTTGAATTGAAGCGAATATGGGATACCCGTTATTATGTTGCCATGGAAATTTATTTGATACAATTTTCTAATACTTGCAATATCAATTTAATTTATAATGGAAATCCAATCCTTTCGATCAATAAGGTTGTTTTTGAAAATGTAATATTTACAGTGCAGGGAAAGTTTTAGGTTTGAAATAAACATTATAAACATTTTCGAAAATCTCTATTTATTTTTAACACTTAATATACCCTATAAATTTAGTAAGTAACGGGTACGAAACTACATACAACATGAGCTCCAAGCCGCTCGCCGCATTGTTGTTATTATGCCGCATTTTTAGTCGAGAGCCGTCGCTCTCGTTCGCTCTGCAGAGAGCCAGAGAGAGAGTCTCGTCTCTGCTGCTCTTTTGCAGCAAAAACACGTCCATCTTTAGAACCAATTTTGTTGTTGTTCGGCATTCGGTTTTGGAATCTTTTGCGGTGCGGTTGTGTCTCTTCATGTGCGCGGCGATTTTCGTCGGCGTTTTGCACCAAAGTTGTTCAAATTTAAATGGAAAAAGTGCTTAAATTGTGAAAACAGAGCGTAATGGTTTGGTGTTTAAGTGAATAGCGGTTAATTCAATTTGGTTTTTGGAAAAAACGTTTTTACGCCTAAACGCGCTGTCTTTCATTTTCCCCATCTTTTGCGTCTTTTCTGCTCCGACTGTGCTTGTGTTGGTGTGATATATTTCGTTTTGGGCTGCTAACGTTTTTCGCGAAACGTCGCATAAAGCATTTTCTTCCTAGTCTCTTGAAGCTTTTTTGTTTGGTTTTTAAATATGGTCCGCGCCCCGTTTCGTTTGTCGCTTGTGCAAAATTCTTAGAATTCCTCGCAACATTCCCGCGCACACACACACACTTGGTACATACATACATAATTTATTCCCGTGAAAGGCATGGAGTAAGAGTGAGACAGGAAAGAGAAAAAGAGAGAGCTGGAGTGTATACGCTACACACCTCAAAAGGTTGCTGTCTCCGCTAAATGTGACTTTTTGCTCTCACGCCTTATTGCTCTCCCTGCTGCCTCTCCTCTCTCATGACATAAAACTAGTAGGACTTGTTTTTTGAGCTTTTTTGCAAAAACATAAAAACCGGTACATTTTTTTTCGAAATTGCAAGCTGAGAAAAGAGCGAGCTGTGTTGTTCCTGTATTGGAATTTTTTTTGTTTTACTTAACCATATTTTTCACACACTCTGCTTTTCTTACAGTTTTCTAAACACACACACATACAGAAACGAGAAGAGCCAACGAACTCGTGCAGCGACGCCCAAGAATGAAAGAGAGCAAGGCAACATGAAAATTACAGCAACAACAACAACAACAACGACTGGCTTGCCGAAGAAGTTGTAAAAGACGCAGAAGAAGAAGCAGCAGCCACAACAGTATTTTTATTAGCGGGTGTTGTTGTTGTCATGTATGTATGCACACTTTTTGTTGTCCACACACTAATATCGTTGAATTTTAATGTTGTTGTTGTAATTATTGTGGTGCTTGTTTGTTGCTGTTGTCGTTATTGTGTTTGTTGGCTCATTTCCCCATCATTTATATTCACTAAAAGATCATCGAACTCGATTCAATTGCTTTTGGCAAAAAAAAGAAAAAGACAACATTTTATTAAGTGCCGCCACTGATCTTGACCTACACGCTCGCAAGTTCAGCGCATTTTATATGGCTATTCAACTTGATTTTTGCGCACATTACCTTACTTCCACTTCCTCTCGCACACAAACAAACGCCCATATCACATGTATTCAAGTACATAAGCGCGGCGGCGGATTTAATTTTTATAACGGAAATTTTAATAAGCTGCCCGCTGCCGAGTGTGAGCGAGAAAGAGAGGGAGAGAGAGTGCAGCAATTGTTAACAGTAAAAGCATTCTAATACATACATAAGTAAGTCCCCACACCCATCCAATAACTGTTTTTTTTATTTGCTGTTTAACAGTGAGCGCTTTAAATGGTGAATTAAAAAACCGAGGGCGTTCACTGTATTGACTTTTTCACTGCAATTTGAAATATTTTTTGTTTCATATTTTTTATTTTTGTATCAAAATACATTTTTAAGTATTTTGTTTAAACTTGGATAAATTAAAAAAAATATTTTTTTGACGTAACATTCTCCTAAATATTGAATTGATAAAGTACTGATATAGGGTTTTAAATTCAAAGTTGAGTTTTCGAAAACTATTTTTTTAATATCTTTTTGAGGATTGAAGCTTCGGCTGGTCAAAGTTCTCCCTCTTTCTCGCGGTTGAGCCAATCCTCTTCGTTTTGTTTTTGTAAGCGTGCATTCTCTCTTATCAATTTAAATTCCCGAACTCGAACTCTGAAAAAATAAAAACAAATTTGGCGTCAAATTACCAAAGGCTGGCGCCAAAATGATGTTTACATTTTTGTTATAATTATTTAGGGTGCATTGCTTTTTGCCCGTGTCGCCCTTTTCTGTGTTGTTCTTCGACGTTGTGTGGTATGCCTGTTGATTTTTATTAGTATTGAAACGTTGGCCAGCCTATCGCGTAGAAATGTACGAAAATTGCTCCATTCACTCGCGCACTGTCGCCATTCATGTCAATTCATATTTGTGTATTATCGCCAGGCTCATCATCATCGTCGTCATGATCATCATTATCATCGTGTTGTTGTAGTCGTTGTCGCATTTATTTTCGTATTTTTTTCATATTTATTTATTGTGCCGTGGCTGCAAAAAAACCTACAAGACTCAAAGCCCGTGGCCGTGAGAACGTTGAAAAAAAGACTCGGAAAGAAGACGAGTCTCAATCTGAATCTGAATCTCGGCACTCTCATCGAATCGAAGCAAGAGAATTGTGTCATTCTTCAAAGTGGTTGTGAAATGTTTGCCTTTTTATGCCTATTCATATCACAGCCAGCTTTGAGGAGCGACGCGATGCTCAAGACAAAAATTACAAAAGAAATCATTAAAAAATTAAAAAAACCAATCTGATAAATAAGTAAAAATATTCAAATGAATAAAGAAAAATTATGTCAATCATACACAAAAAGTAATATGAGTGAAACTAAAACTAAGAAACGGTTACAAGTGTTTAATTTTGTTTACATCATCACATGAGCATAAAAATCTAAATTGAAAATTCTGAAATCCCGCAGTCAAATATCCTAGAACCTCAATCGATGAACTATATTGGCGCATTCATGCTGGGCTCTCAAAGTGGTTGTGAAATGCATTTCCGCTTTGCCCGGGCATATCACAGCCAGCTTTGATGAGCTTAGCGTAATGTATCGTACATCCAATCATGATAATACTTCCCCCGCCCCATAATTCACCCGCCCAAAAACATATCTGTCATTAAACATGTTGTCGTCCACCTCAGATCTATATTTATAGTGAAATGCAATCGGAAATGAAAAGGGGCGACGAACAGTGATCAAAATTTTGAAGGACGGACGAGAAATGCATGCCACAACACCGAAAAATGGCTTAACTGTGGATGCCCCATCTCTGAAATAGGGCTCTATCGAGTTGACTACACACATCCGGTGCAATATTCTTACTAACCCCCATTCATGAATATTTACAAAAACGATTCTTCATCCGAGCGATGTTGATTATCTAAGCCTCATCAAGTGGTTGTGATATGGATACCCAACGCATATCACAGCCAGCTTTGATGAGCTAGGATAATCAACGGGAACCAACATAAAAGGAATTTGAAAACAAAAAACAAGTGAATTGGTTGTGCAAAAGAAATAAAACACGAAATTCGGAAATATATGTAAATTTTGCAGATTGTAACATAATGGTTCATAAACACACAGATTTATTTCTATATAATACTTTTATATATATACTTATAATTTTATGCAGTTTGATTTTTTCCCCTTTTGTTGAGTACACCGTTTTAGATAGATAGAACTCAGATGTTACTTGAATCTAATGCAGTTTTATCTTTCTCACAGATACACACATCCCTCTAACTCAACGTTTACGTTCCACCAGCAGCATACATATGTAGAGAAAACGAATTCCAAAGAGATCTGACGACGCCCTTGCAGCGGACAACGAATATTCTAATTTATTATTGTGATAGTCACTAGTTTTAGTATTTTTAAGCTTTTAAACAACCAAACGTTTTAAGCCAAAAACGAGAGCCGATATCCAAAAAGCTACAGCTACAAATTGTAATGCATTCCAAAATGAGTGGACAACATGAGGTGGCTGTCGTCCTGCTGTTGATCGGCTGTCTGGCATATCCGTCGTACATCGAGGCCTGCTCTAGCCGTACGGTGCCCAAGCCGCGCTCCTCGGTCTCCTCATCGATGTCCGGCACAGCTTTGCCGCCAGCGCAGGTGCAAGTCACAAGTAGCACCACAATGCGCCCCACCACGACGACCACGCCCAGGCCAAATATTACATTCCCCACTTACAAATGTCCGGAGACCTTCGATGCCTGGTACTGCCTGAACGATGCCCATTGCTTTGCGGTCAAGATTGCCGATCTGCCGGTTTATAGCTGCGAGTGCGCCATTGGCTTTATGGGACAGCGGTGCGAGTACAAGGAGATCGACAATACCTATCTGCCCAAGAGGCCGCGTCCAATGTTGGAGAAGGCGAGCATTGCCAGTGGAGCCATGTGTGCCCTGGTCTTTATGCTCTTTGTCTGTCTGGCCTTCTATTTGCGCTTCGAACAGCGGGCAGCCAAGAAGGCCTACGAGCTGGAGCAGGAAATGCAGCAGGAATGCGATGATTATGACGGGCAGTGCGAGTGCTGCAGGAATCAGTGCTGTCCGGATGACGATGAGCCGGTTCTGCTGGAGCGCAAGCTTCCCTACCACATGCGGCTGGAGCACGCGCTGATGTCCTTTGCCGTTCGACGCAGCAATAAGCTGTGAGCAGAGCGAAATACAGGGAGCCCAAAATCGAATATGCCTTGCCCATCACAAATTTCATTGGGCTTTAGTCGATAGTTGATAATACCTATTTACTGAATGCTAAATGTATACTCAAGAACTGTCCACTCACTTCTGTCTAGAGATCTTCACTTTCTTTTACCGAAAGTTTGCACCCAGAAAACTGGTCAAATAGCCAGCCAGCCTTGTATTACCCAATTGACTATGAATTTTAAAACCTTACGCTAGCTATTTATTATTATTGCTAACTGATATGCGTATCACACACAACGCGAAACACGCGCCAAGTATTATTTATTGCGAGAGAGATTTAAGAAAAAATGATATGGATTTTCTAAATAAACATAAGAAACAGCACCATGCAAATCCACGGGTTATTTAATTGAAGTGTCGGAAATCGAGCTTTTCTTTTCAGAGGGTTTCACTAGTTTAAAGTTATTTAGGACACTCGCTATCAATTATGCGGCCTCCATGTGTCACAAATGGAACAGATAAAACACCTTGCCTGGTTTCTGATTTTCAAATGGTGGACTAATGTGTATCAAAATATATAACAAAATAATTATGAATATAGTTTGATGATGGGCCATAAATAAAGGTGGATATCTTTAAATACATCCAGATTTGGCTTCAAGACGTCAATAAGTCTATATATGCTTGTAGATAAGCAATTCTCACCCTCAGGAGGTGACAAAACGTGAAATTAAATGTTTGACCGCTAGTTATTTCCCCGGGTTTTCCCAGACACTAATAATGCATTGTTGGCGTATTTACTCATGTTTATGGGATCCATAAATTAAATGTACTCAAAACTGAATGAACGATAAGATTAGCCAATTGAAAAGAGTTCCAAAATTGTTAGATAGGTCAGAGAAAAAAGAAACTATGGAGGTATAAGATGTTAACAGAAATTAAATTTATTTATCTACATATGTATGTACATTCGAAAGACAAGTCTTTTTATCCTACCTAAAACTGCTGGGATATATTTTTAAACTTTTGATAGAGTGCCTTCATGGGTCCATAACTCGACAAGACCAACGATGTGAGAGTGATGACCTTCATCAGGATTTGAAAATCTGTCTCACTTCGGCTCGTAAAGTATCCCGTCTGGTAGCCGTAATACTGGGTTACCAGTGCGATTACAAAGCAGGTGAATCCCAGGAAATTGTGGAAAGTCTTGTTTAGTAAAGGTGTAATCAGTTTCTTCATACGAGGGGAGAAAAGTGCCAGCACGCCGGAGGACATGGACAGAATGCACAGTACGAAAGCGGTCATCCCTGTTGGTGAATAAGGAATTTATGAGTCGATGTTCAAATAGTTCTTAGAGAGCTAAAATTGCTGACAATAAAATAGTTAGCTTCAAGACAATGGAACAGTGCTTCCAAAAAAGTATGTAACAAAAAATATGTTCGTATATAAACTCGTTTTCCAAAAAATGTAACATTCTAATATTTAAAAGTTAAAAACCCGAATCATTTCTGCATTGTATTCTAAAATTTTGAAACTTGTATGTGTAGAATATTCTGCATTTAGCATCTGCTGCTATATAGTAAGCATTATTTATTGGTTTCTACTCACCCAGCCTGCCATGTGTGGATTGAAGCAGAAACCCCTTCTGAATCATTTTGATAAGAGCTCCAGCTGCCCCACAACCGCCTCCCAATGTCAGAAGTAACCAATGTATTGTGGTCTTCGTTTGGCGTTTATATCCGTTTGTCAAGACGTTTCCACCGTAGTGGATCATAACTCCCTCGGCCATGAAGAAGGAGAACTGTGATATGAAACGAACTTTAGTGAATGCTTTTTCGTGGGTCATTGCCTCCCAATTCTATTTACCCCGATAGTCACAAGCCAGGCATGAAGACTGGTGGTACTGGATAATCCAGTTCGCAGTGTCAAGTAGGAGATATAGATGGTGACAAATCCTATGCACATCTGATTAAGAACATTGAGAAAGTACTCCAATCTCTGCAAGCGGTTCTGACTCTCATGGCCGGATAGCGCCATTTTCGAATAGCGTCGCGGAGATTCGATCGGAATGAATGTGGGTCGGCGCTGCGATTCCGTCCGGAGCGTACTGCCGTAGTCGACGACTGGCTGGGTTCTACTAACCACTGGCTGCTGATTCTCGGACATTGTAGTTTCCGTTTTTCAGTTATTTCGCCGCTAGCCTTTATCAGTGCGCTGAAATAATGTTATTTTCGTGTTAACATTTATACAATTGTCGACTGATAATACTGCCTGCCACTTTTCACAGACAAATTACCGCAACTTTTAGTTTACTATTGGGAAAAACCAGACGTGTGCTCAAATACGATAGCTATTAAATGTTTAACGTTCCACCGATACGCCTATTGAACTTTGTTAGTCAAACCGAGCCAATGGTCTATGAGTAACTGGCGAAGCCTTTCCTGCACCGTCATTTCCACGTTCTTTCTGGACCTGACCACAAACTGATTAAACTTTTTATTCCTATTCATATCGGTTTACAACTCGGGAAGCTATCAAAGTGCAGAAAAAACCGCAAATAGGCCTTCAGTCGTGTGCCTTTTTTTAAATTTCCGATAGCGCGCAATTGTTGCTGGCGATAGGTAGTCAACTGATCAATTTGCACTTATCAACACTAAGCGAAGCTAATTTATTGATGCACCAGTGCTGGCAGAATAGCTTTTTTAAATCAAAGATATAAAGTATTAAAATGATAAATAAAAAACAAGAGAGAACGCTATAGTCGGGTGCCCCGACTATCAGATACCCGTTACTCAGCTAAAGGGAGTGCGAGGGAGTTGGAGACATAAAACTTTGATCGGGCATAACTTTTTAACGAATTGTCCGATTTGAAAAATTTCTTCAACATTTCGATGGGTATTAATAAATATAAAATTGCATTTATACATTTTTTAAATCTTAAGAGATGTGGCCGCCAGACACATTTTAAAATCGAAACAAACTTGCGCTGCGTAGGAAGCCCAAGAATCTACATTATTAATACCAACTTTCTAGCTTTTATAGTTTCTAAGATCTCAGCGTTCATAGGGACGGAAAGACGGACATGGCTAGATCGACTCGGATAGTGATCCTGCTCATGTTTTTGCACGAATACAATATACCCTTTTACTCTACGAGTATAATTTCTAGCAAATTTCTAAACACAAAGTTTAATTAAATCGTAATGAGAATATTAATGCAATTAGGTTTTTATGTTTATTGTAACCGTTTAAAGCAGGAGTCGGATATTTATATAATGATATAAATTCTAAATCATCATCAGGGGAGTCGAAATAGCCAGGTCCGTCTGTTTCTGTACCGTTTGCTCAGTTTGAAAGCTGGCGATCTAAAACTTTCATAGCCGTCCAAAAATATGTGTACGCAGATCAAGTTTGAAATGTGCACCGATCGGACGTCTGTATCCTATATCCGAAATAACTTGCTAAAATTAAAGAAGGAATCTTTAGTTTCCGTTTTCGTTTAGATTGAGATACAATCATGATCGTCCAATCTTCAGATTCTTTAAAAGTAATAAAATAAAACAAATCAGTTGTGCTTGCGAAAGCTGATATAACAATAAATGAGATATAGTATTACTGTAGGCATTTTATTACAAAAAGCGTTGCATACTTAAAAGGTTTGTTCTACATGTTTTATCTTTTTCTTTCGGAGTTCGTGTACATTGTATAAATGGGGCTGTCCATATATTACGTAATCACATTTTCGGCGATTTTTAAGCCGCCACCCCGCACCATGTAATTAATTCCTGAATTAAGCGAACGAATCCTTCATTAAAATATTTTTAAAGAAATGAGTAATTATATTGCACATAGTCTGTTCGAATTCCCAATTTTTTTATTGCTTATTTCTAAGTTTTCTATTTTACACTAATATACAAAATACAGAAAGTAATCATTTTATACAAATATTAACAAATTTCTTAAAGTAAAAGGATTTTGTTGAGGTAGATTGTAGTTGGTTTACAGCCATTTTAATTTTCCTTCTCCTAACTTAAGTTATGAAACACATCTTTGGTAATTAAATTACTTTAAACCAAATATGTATAAATAAATTCTCGAGCTTAAATTAATATACAGTATGTAAAGGATTCGGGATGAGCGCCAAAAGTTCTTAACTGGCCAAACTGCTGAACTTCTGGTAGAGGGATTTCATAGCTCCAATGCTGGTTATGACCATTAGGACCATGGTGACGACCTGCATGAGGATGACGAAGTCCTGTCCTTGGCCTCTGAATATTCCGGTTTGCGTGTATCCATAAAACTGGGCCATCATGGCGATCACGAATGCAGCGAAGCTGAGGACCACATGGAAGGTCTTGTTGATCAGCGGAGGGACTGCTCGGCTAAGGGATCTCGCCAGGAAGGCGGCCAGACCGCTGAGCAATGAGATCAGGCACAGGATGAAGGCGGCAAAGCCCAACCGGGCATGCAATGTAACACTAACTTGCCAATCATCGCGTATTAACTGGATAAGGCAGCCGGCCACGCCCATGCCGCCTCCTAGGATCTGGAGGACCACGTGGAAGGCGGTCTTGTATTTCCGGGAATATCGTAGAGTTAGCCAGCTGCCGTCGTAGAAGCACATCATGCCCTCGGCCATCAGGAAGACAAAGCCAAAGGTGACCAGCCAGGCGTGTAGGCGAATTCCCGAGAGGTCCTGGCGCAAACAGGTCCAACTGACCCAGATGGTCACAAATCCTATGCATAGCTGGTTGATCACATATAGCGCCGATTCTATGTGCTGCAGCACTGAGGTGGGCTTGAATTTTTCATCACTCATGGTGGCAATATATTCTACTTATTTCACAAAAATTGTAAATGTAATTTCACAAAAATTGTAATTGTGGTTTCGCAAAAATTGTAATTGTAATTTCACAAAACTTGTAATTGTAGTTTCTCAAACAGGTTAATTTTAAATTGATCCTTTATAAAGAATTGTTTTTCTCCAAAAATGTTAGTCCTTTATAATGATGTGTACTTTTATCTATGTTTTAATGTTAAATGTCCTTTTCAAGGATTCTTTGAGATTGTCTCCTTCTGTGTTAAAATGCTTTCAGACTGCCGATCCGATTTGCATTAGTTATTACAACGAACCATTTGCGACTGAGGTTTTTATTGCCTTCGAAGTGGCTTTGTGACTTTCACTAGACTGGCAGACTATTTGTTTGCTATCGGTTTATCAGCACAACAATTTTGGGTACCTTATTCTAATGCAGGCGACTCAAAGGATTATACAATGTTATTGAGTGGGCCGTTGCACGTTCACGCTCGCAGTATCGATGGCCAAACGATCTAATCAGCCCTCTATCGCCATCCATTCATTCATTCACTCATAGATGTCGGGTGTGGCTTTTGAAGCAGAACGTAAAGTAGGAAAGGATTAGCTCTTGTATATGCGCTCGCTCGCACGTTGGCCATTCCCAGAAACCGACATGAGCCGCGGGGCTAAATTTAGAGGGGTTATTAATATTAATTAGACTTCAGTTGCTCAAGTGCTGGCCCACTCTTGTTCCACTTATTGATAATATACATAATACTCATGTACTCCTGTCGGATCGCAAGTCAGCGCCCCTCGCCTTATCGGAATGCAAAATCGCACGTACAAGATAAAGTTTACCGCACACTTAAAAATATACAAATATGTTTTACGCCATGGGCCAATTGTCTGGCCAGACTGTTTCCATTTAGCCACTAACTAGCAGACTAAGCATTTTTAAACCACCCGCACGCTTAGGTTTGCGGTTATGATAAGCCCCAAATTTTTAATGAAATAATGTTGCAAAATGTTTACAAATATTAATTGCTGACTCAGCACTATTCTTATCTACAATCTGACATTGAGCGTGATTAAGGTATATTGGATTTAACTTGAAGTAGTCCTATAAAAAGCCGGGCGATTAGATCCGTGTTGCCCAGATTGATATGACATGGCTTGATTTACGAAGCTTTGCACTCGATACCGGGGCTTTAAGTGAGCTCCGATTCGAATTGATAATATTCGGTTGCCTTCCTGCCAAAATTATCGTAGATAACAACTGCGGACGGCTTAAGATTGGTAACCTCAAATGCTCTGAATGCCTCGATGGGAATGCATTTGTTTTCATTCTTGGCCAGACTTTCAAAGTATACAATTACCACGGATTCTTCATTCTTGGTCTGCACCAACTGGGGAAAAATAAAATTAAATTGCATTTAAGGATAATAATTACTCGTACTCACCCCAACTCCTTCGATATCCTGAATTTCTTTGAGGCTGGCCTTATCAGTGATATAACCCGATGGCAGGAACACCTCAAGAATAGCTAAATTAGAGGCCTTTGCCTCGCCCTCCTCTACAAACGCGACGCACACGTTTAGCTCCAGTTTGGATAACAAAGTCCTGGTCCTAACGCTAGTCTGAATCCTGAAACTAGGATTCGGTTCCTTTTCCACTGATTTGTACTGATAGCGTATCTGGAACAGTGCGGCTCCACTACCCTTGGCCTGGATCTCGTGTAACTTGGTTCCCTGAGGAAAGTTAATCGTCTGGGCTATCATATCACTTCTGTACCTTAAGACTGTTCTATCGGATTTATCCTCACCGCTGACGCTAACTTCCAAATCGACTGCCTTGTAGTCAATCCGTTCAGCAAACTTAATTAGCGCTGTGAGACCCACAACATTTTTCTGGCTGGAGTCAAACTCTCCGTAAATATTTCTTTGGGCCAACAGCCATCGAATAGTGCTTACTTTGAGTTCTGACATTACCTGTTCTGATTCTATGAGAGAAAGCAAGGCATAGGATGTGATCTCGACATCTTGAGGGCTTCCGTTCTGCACATCCTCTGTCCACCAAGTTCGATCATCTTTCTGCTGGACTAAGGATTTAAGTTGGTCTACGAGTTTATCGGAGTCTGTGTCCTTTGACTTTTGCAAAGCGTAAATGGCCATTGTTTTGGCCAATGAAAAGTTGGTTTCATCAATCTGAGATTTGATAAAAGTCACAGCTTTTTTAATGGCTTCCATGTTAGGATTTTTCTCTTTCTGTAGGCTCAGCAGAACACTGGATGTAAGAAAGAGGGAACTGTCTTTCCTCGAAAAATACTCGGAACCATCTGTGAAACTTCCATCTTCATTCTGGCGGTTCAGTAGAAACTCGAATCCTTTCTTCAGAATGCTATTATCAATATATATGATTTCCTGAATATCACCTAGATATCGCAGGACGAAAGAGGTTAGCCAAATAGATCCATTGCTCTTTTGAGGACCGAAATAACTAAAGCTTCCATCGTCGTGGTGATAGGTCAATATATTTTGATAGCCCACTCTTAAGTTATTTCTTATTTCGGCGTCTAATGTGTTATACAACTTTTTGGTTCCATTAAGATAGTTCCAAACCAAAAAGTTAAGAACCATTTTAGACATGATCAGTTCGCCAGTTCCACTGGGCGATGAATTATCCAAGTTTTCTACGATAAGACCAAGGGGATCACTAAACAAACCAACTTCAATGTTGTCTGAATCCTTAATCATTTCCTTTGGAAAATCTAGGTGGAAGGACCTATTGTATTTCTGATTTTCCGTAAGATTGAATAAGATTACTTGATTCTTATATTGAGTGGTTCTTTCTGGAACGACCTTTAGCGTCTTCTGTATAGTGGAATTTTTAACTAGGGAGTTTATGGTAAAGTCGAGTGGAATAAAGTTTCCGGTAACTTTAGGTTGAATTGTGAAAGACACGCTTTTTGCTCCAAATTCTTCGACTTGAATGAGATGTGTCTGATTATTTCTAGAGGAATCTACATAGTCATACGCATCAGTTTCATTGTCCATTGTAAGCTCCAATTTTAATAGATCTGAAAGATGGTTGATAATCACAGCCGGAACTCTGATCGATTCGCCAAGTTTCACAGAGTCTGGTAAACGGATAGAAAGGGAGTAAGGCTCAAACGTCTTGATTTTTGTAACGTTACTTTGGAAGCATCCTAATCCCCTTTCTGGATGTAAAGAAAACCCGGTGATTACCCAAGTGCCTAATGTGTCGGGCAGTTTCGTTTTCAGATTTGCTACCTCTCCCTTTGTCTGTTTAATATCCGTAAATAGCCAAGTTCCCATTGTTTTCAAAGGAAATCCCAATGCAGATTTAGCCTCTTTGCGAAATCTTTTGCGCGCAGAAACGTCCTTTTCTGGTGAAAAAAATACAGATTTACTTATACAAATAAAAATAATGAAGAAAGGTTTCACAATATTTACCTTTATCGAAATATCTAAAAACTCTCTCCGCTATTTTGGCATTGGTCATAGTGATAAGACCGAGCCGCGATCCGGGAACCCTTTTATAGGTGTGTAAATAGAAATCGTCTAAACGCCCATTTAAATAGTTCATATCTATTTCATAATTCCGGGATATCTCTGTATGTCGCACTTCAGCTGCCAAAACATTTAATAATTGGTTTGCCTCTAACTCCCAGTCCATATCGCCGAGTCTTATATTATCTAGCCTTCTCTTCCCCGAAATCCTTTCATCCACCCCCAAGAGACCAACGAATGAATTTGGTTCTGTTTTAATTTTGATGTCGATTTCTTCTCCCGGATATCCAATCTTCGGTGCAGATATACTGAGTTCGTTCGGAAGACTCACGATAACTTTATATTGAGAGTTTGTGTGCTGAAGGATGCCCTCGTCGTCTACATAATATGCGTAAATATAAAAGAATGGTGATGTGAGATGTGTACTTTTTACGGTGAAGTTGGAAACATTTATGGGATTAGGGAACTCAACACGTTCGGTGTGCAATATAAGTCCACGGGCAACAATGGTATATATGAAGTATTTGATGGGATCTTTGGAGTTCAAGGTCACCCGAAACTCATCTCCCGCAATCAAAGGGGCTGGATATCCCTTGCTATCTTTGCGTCCATGGATCTGAAGGAAAAAATTTACGTCTATCCGCGGCGTAAAAAACGCATTATGGGCATCTATCATTGAGCCAAACTTTTGTGAAAATGTTTGCTGGAGTTGGTATATTTCACCGTCATATTCCACAGATATATCATAGTAAGGAAATGTGTCATCTTTCTGTGGTAAATCGGAGAGGTTGGCCTTGAAGACATACAAACCCGACATGTCCAATTGTCCGAAGAATTCAAAATGTTTCTTTTCACCCTCTTCAAGGTATTTCCTAAAATAACTAACCAATTTTTCAGTTCCTTCGGTGTAAATAAGCTGCAAAATAGGTTTAAAATCATATTCTTATATACTCGTATTTAGTAATTTTTATAATACTATATTACCTTAACCAACGACTGAGAGTCGTTCACCAGAGATCCATCCAAATTTGTTATCTTTATGAAAACCTTGTTGTCCTTTTCTTTCCAAGGTCTTAAGCATGAAAAATCTGCACATGTTATAATATGGCGATGAGGGAGCAGAAAAACTTTTGCAACTTCGGTATATTTTTCACCGCTAAGATTGTCTTCTACCATTACCTTTATTATTGCCATATAAGTGGATTTTATGGGGGTTATATTGCTGGCAATGTCTGTCAGATTAATATTGAAGATCACTTGACCTTTGATTAAATCACCACTGTTTGTTATTGTGTGATTGAAATGATTATCCTTTTGCTTTGCGTTTTTCAAATCAATATTTATTGTACCTTTGCCATTCACGGGACTGCCATACGAGTGCCTTAAAAAGGTTAAAGATATTTTTTAAAAATTATTAGGAAAACCATACCCATCATTTTAGCACTCACTTGGCTTTAACCACTATTCTCATTTCATTATCCTTTATACTGACATATTTTGGGACATCTATCTGTACGGAGAACCTTGGTAGGTCGTCCGATATTACTTCAAAGAGGCTGAATGTACTCCTATGTGATCTGTATTCTTCACCTGCAGAATCTTCCAAAGTAATCTTCCATTGACCCATAGGAGCATTTTTAGACAACTGAAATTGTCCCGAGTATACTCCGTCTGTTACTTTACTTCTTCTAGCTTTATCTATCACGTTTCTTTTTGGATTCTTTAGACAGATTACCAAATCCTCTGCATGTACATCTGGCCTGAGCTGCTCATTCAATAGCAAAACGCGATAGCTAACTTTGTCGCCGGGCATGTAGTTATTCTTGTCGGTTAGTATTAGAACGATGGGAGCATCATGTTTAAAATAGAGTCCTATTGAGTCCGTAAAATTTAAGCCTGATTTGGCTTCAGCTGTTAGATTATAATCGCCCTCGGAAAGTGGGGGTAATTTGAAGGTGACCTCTTTGAGTTCTTGGGCCGTTGGGATTTCCACAATCTGTGATTCATTGTATGATGGTCCTGTGATGCCAATTTTCAGGGTAACCGGTTGTAGAATGTGATAGACCGCAACGGTTACTTTATAGTCCCGATTGGGGATTATGGTTCCAGGGGCCACTATACTATATATTCTGAGTTAAAAAGAATAGCAAAAATTAGAGTTGTAGTTCCTTCACACAAAGTTTCTAAAACAGGAATCTATTTTTTTGCCTTACCCCTGACCATTCGCCAGTTGAAAATTATGCAATCACGAACAAAATACACAAATGATCACAGTTAAGTCTTTTAATAAACTCATTATAAACAATTATTTAATTGGCATATTCTCAACGTATAGCAATCACTGCAGAACCTCGACTGTTTAAATGGGATGAACGTTGTACCCATCGCTTTAACATCCTCCTATCCCGAAGTACCAGTCATTCCTGTTCTTCTAGTTTAGGCACTTCTTTTTGATTCAATAGCAATGCACAAACGCACATCCACAAGAGACATTACTTATGTAAATACATATGCTATGTTGCAGTCTATAATCATCTAACATATTTAGCGAATTCTAAAAGTAATTATTATAAATAAATATTATTTTTGAGTCCCAAAGTATATAAAATAATTTTTAGAAATGCCGCTGGTTTATTTGACTAAGATGTAAAATCACTTATAAAAGGACAATAAACTGCAGAAAATATATTTCGATAATATTATAGTTTTTTTTTAATGATTAAAAAACATTTTGATGTACATTATAATCACAATATTTTATTTGAAGCAAGGACAGAAAGTTTTATTGGTTCGTTTTGGTTTGGGTACATCAGCACTTGCTCTTGCAATCGTCTCCTTCGCAAATATCGCAGAGCTTCGAGTCGATGGAGTAGTACTCGGTGGCCTTCTTGTTCGTGTCATAGTAATCGTAGAGGACAACCGAGGATGGCTTCTGGTTGGCCACCGCATGGGTCCTGTAGGCCTCGATCGGAATGCACTTGCTTTCGCTCTTGGACAGATTCTCAAAGTAGACAACCACCACAGAGTCGCCGTTCTTGGTTTCTACCAACTGAAAAATAAGTTAAGTGTTATTAATGCTTAGAACTTAATTCGAAGGGGTGCCACAAACTTACCCGCACACGCTCGATATTCCGGATTTCCTTGAAGCTGTCCTCATCGGCGGTGTAACCGGTGGGTAGGGAAACCTCCAGAATGGCCATGTTCGACTCCTTGGCCTTGCCCTCCTCCACATAGTCCACGCAAACGTTCAGCTCCAGTTTGGCCGGCGAAGTTTGCGGCACGACGGTGGTCTGAACCTTAAAACTGGGCTTCGGATCCTTCTCCACCACATTGTACTGATAGCTGATCTGGACGAGAGCAGCGCCCGTGCCCTTGGCCTCGAACTCCAGCGACTTGGTGCCCTGCGGGAACTCAACGGTCTGGAGCAGCAGATCGTTCTCCTCCGATGTGCTCAGCTTCTCGGTCTTTTCGCGCTTGCCCTTGTTGGAAACGGTCACTTCCCACTTGGCTGCTTCGTAGCCCGACTTCTCGGCGAACTTAATGAGGGCGGTGAGACCCACAACTGTGTCCTGGCTGGAGGCGAATCCTCCGAAGCTATTACGCTGGGCAACCAGCCAACGAACCGTGTTCAGAACAGTGTCGGCAGTCTCCTGCTCGGATTCCAGGAGGGAGAGCAAGGCGTAGGAGGTGATCTCCACATCCTGACTCCAGATCCAGCACCACCAGCGTCCGCAGTTCTTGGAGGCGCGCAGCTTATCCAGATCCTCGGTCCACCAAGTGCGATCGTCCTCCTTTTGGGCCAGAGATTTTAGGTTGGCCACGTGCTTGGCAGCATCCGGGGCCTTGGCCCTTTGCAGGGCATAGATGGCAATGGACTTGGGCAGCAGCTCCACGGATTCGGCCGTATTGGAGCTGAGATAGGCAACCGCCTTGTCAATGGCCGCCTGGTTGGGCTTCTCCTCCTCCAGCAGGGCCAACAGTGAGCTGGCGGTGAGGGTCAGGTGGGATCGCTGGGAGCCATAGAAGTACTCTCCCTCCTCGGTGAAGCTTCCATTCTCCGCCTGGCGAGTCAGCAGGAACTCATAGCCCTTGGCCAGAAGCTGTTCATCCAGATCTACGATCTCCTTGATCTTGCTGAACGAACGCAGCACGTAGGCAGTCAGCCAGGTGGAGCCATTGCGGTCCGGATCCTCCGCCCTCCACTTGTGGGGTCCAAAGGAACTGAAGCTGCCGTCATCGTGGCGATAGTGCAACATATTCTGATAGCCCTCCTGCAGATTCCTCTTGATGCGTGAGTCCAGGGCAGGGGTCAGTTTCTTGATGCTCTTCAGGTAATCACGGACCAGGTAGTTGGGCACCAGCTTGGACATGGTCTGCTCGCCACAGCCGCTAGGCAGGCGCAGAAGGTTCTCCAGGTTCTTCACCACCGGACCGAGGAGATCACCCACCAGTCCGAATTCCACGCGCTCCGAATCGGGCACCACTTCCTCCGGCACTTCCAGCTCGAAGGTGTTCTTGAACTCGCCCGTATCCTTCAGATTGACGAAGAATGCCCTGTTCTGGTACTGGGTGATGCCCTCGGGGATCACCTTGAGCGGCTTGTGCACAGCATCGCCGGCCAGCGGTGAGATAGCCGTGAATTTCAGCAGAATATTGCCAATGACCTTGGGTCGGATCAAGAATGAGGCACCTGCCGCCTCGTTGGCGCCCACTCGGATTTTCTGCGAACGCTTCTGGTCGCCAATGACCTCATTCGAGGCATCGACAAAGTCATACTCAGCGTCCTCATTGTCCAGGGTCAACTCAACGTCCAGTATCTTGGGCAGATAGTTAAAGACCAAAGCCGGCACACTGATCACCTCGCCGCGTTTCACGGAGAAGGGCAGGCGAACGGAGACGAAGAAAGGCTGGAATGTCTTGACGTTAACCTGCTCATCGGTGACGCCCAATCCCTTTAGGGGATGCAGTGAGAAGCCGGTGACCACCCAGCTGGTGATCGTATCGGGTATGGTTTTTACCCACTTGAATACCTCCTCCTCGGTGCTCTCGATATCAGCGAAAATCCAGGTCTCCGCAAAGTTCTTTCGCACAGCGGGTGCAGCGGATCCAGATGCACTCTCGGCGGCGAATCCAACGGCTTGAGGAGCTGCAGCTCCAAAGGCGGCGGTTGTTGAGTGGAATACGGGACTATCCTGGGCCACCGCTGTCTTTCTCATGGCGAAAAGGGCTCCACCACCGAAACCTTCTGTAAATCAAGAATATTTAAGTAAGTCTTCAAGGAATATGAGGTATATTAGAGGTATACATACGAATTTGGGAAACGGGAGCGGTGAGATTATAGAAGAAATAGGCATTGGTCATCGTCACTACGCCAGTTCGTTCTCCGGGGTAGTAAGAGTATCCGCCTTGCCAGGGAGTAGAGGTGTCATAGCCATTCAGGCGCCAGTTGAAGGAGTTCTTGTTCAAGTCGTTGTTGCTGCCCAGCAGGAGCACACTCTGATCCACGGCCAGCAGACCGACGAAGGACTTGGCCGGCGTCTTGATCTCTAGTTCAACGTCGGCACCCGGCTTCACCTCCTCGGGCGCCTTAATTTCGATCTTGTTCTGCAGCTCCACCTCCACGCTGAACGTCTCCTCGGCATATCGGAACTCGCCAGTCTCGTCCACATAGTAGAAGTACACACGGCCATTGGGAGCAGTGAGGAAAGTGGGCTTCAGGGTGACGTTGACAGTCTTTTGGGGTTCGGCCAGTTCGACTCGCTTTGTTTCCAGAATATTTCCACGTCCCACGATGTTGTAAACAAAGTATTTCAGGGGACGACTGGAATTGAGGGTTACCTGATACTCCTGACCGATCTTTAGGCTTTGGTAAAATGAAAAGTAAGGGTTAAGTAATTGAAAAAGGAGGGGGGAGTACTGGTACTAACCTCCACGTGTCCTTGGGCCTCTGCACTTCGGCCTTGAACCACTCCTTTTCCTCTTCGTCGGTGTTGGGATTCTCGATCTTCTTTGGCTCCCTGTAGGGGTAAGTGGTGTACAGTTCGCGCTTCTCGTCAACAAACTCCAGTTCGATGCTATAGTAACGGGTGAAGTTGGCCATGTCCGGCAAGTCGGGAAGAGTCACCTTGAAGACCGCAACACTCGACTCATTCAAATGGCTCTCGAACTCGAACGTTTTCTTCTCAATCTTGGGCAGTTCCGGCTCCTTGTGCTCATCGCCGTAACCGTAGAAACCGTAATTGCGTCGAATTCCCTCAGTGAACTTGGCCTTTAGTTGGAAAATAGATTAGCAATAGATCAAGGAGTCCATGTAGAATCAATAAACCCACCTTCACCACCGACTTGGTGTCCGTAACCAGAGTGCCGTCGACGAAAGTAATCTTGAAGGCTATTTCGTGCTCCTTGTCGGGCTTGAACGAGAAGCAGGTGGAGTAGTCCGTGCAGGACATCTCGTAACGATAGGGATACAGCTGGACACCGCCCGTTTCGTTGAGCTTCACACCGGTGAAGTCCTCTTCGACGGTGGCCGTAATTTGTGCATAAGAGGATGAGGTCTTGTGGGGCAGGAAACTGGCAAACTCCTTCAGGTCCATAGTCAGCTTGGCCTTGCCGCTGACCATGTCGGCGGAGCCAATGACCGAGTGTCCAGGGAAGTCCTTGCGCACGGTCTTACCATCCACATTCTCCCAGATGCTCGTCTCATCCAGATGGACATTGACCACAACCTTGCCATTCACAGGCTTTCCATAGGTGTAGCTGTTGGGTAAATCTAATATTAGAACCAAAAAAAGAGATAACCTAAAGTTTTTCACTTACTTGGCCTTCAGAACCACGTTTACTTCGCCATCTCGCACCGAAACCTGCTGCGTGGCATCCATTTTAACCGAGTACTTGGGCAGGACGTACTTCTCCACCTCGAAGTTGACCCTCTCATCGGCCCGACGCCAGGGATGACCGAATCCTCCAAAGGGCCGCCGGCCTCCATAAATTCCGCCTCCACTGCCTCCACCACCCAGCGGCTGTTCGCCATTCTGAACCTGCAGGGACCACGATCCCAGCGTGGCAAACTCGGAGAGCTCGAACTTGCCAGTGTAAACGCCACCGGTGGTCTTGATGTGCTTCTCCTGCTTGATGCGATTCCTCTTGGAGTCCTCGAACCAGACCACCACTGTATCCTCGGCCGTTTCCGGCAGCAAGTTCTCGTTGAGGAAGATCACACGGTAGTTGATCGTATCGCCGGGCTTGTATTTGCCCTTGTCGGTCTGGATTTTGATGTACGGCTTGAAACTGTCCCAGGACAACTTGGTGGAGTTCTTGAACTCCAGCCCCTTGACCCCCTCAGCGGTGAGATTGTAGTCACCCGATTGCAGGGGCGGCAGTTTGAAGGTGATCTGCTTGAACTCATCGGAAGTGGCCAGCTCCACGGTCTGGGTTTCGTTGTACGAGGGCCCGGTGATTCCCACTTTTAGGGTGACTGGTTCCTTGGTCTGGTGAACAGCGACAGCTACATCGTAATCGCGGTGGGAGTGGATGGTTCCGGGACCCACAATGGTGTATTTTCTGCAATTAAATTTTAAAATGTTTATCTTCATTGGAAATAAATATTGTGTTTTATGATGATTGGTTCAACTATAAAATATATGCTAATTTCTTTAATTCATCAAAAAGTTTTAGGAAGGAGGGATTATCAATATTTAAAAAAGTTCATTTTTGACTCAGACTTTAATGTTTAAAAATTCGATTTTATTAAGTCTAATCTACAGGAAAATACTTAAGATTTAAGTGCCAGTACACTTTAACCTCATGGTGATAGTGAGTCCATTCTTTTGAAAACATTAAAAAATTCTTTTTAAGTTGCTGTGTTATGTGTTTTTTCTTTTTCTACCGCTATAAATTATACATAAATATGTACATATGCATATGTATTTATACATGCATTTATAATAGCCCTGGAAAGATAACGGTACAAATTCCGGGAACCTGATCTGATACAGAAAAATTTAAAACCGGCTCAGAGATTATATAATCCAAGTTTTCAACGAGCAGCCACTTTTCTCGCACTTACAGTCCTCGATCACGTACACCAATGTTGTTAACTTCAATCATCTCTATTTGTTTATTAGCCATCGCTTACTTTGTTTGTTAAGCATCCAGCCTTTACTGGGAATATTCAAACTTTTTAAATTTTTAATTGTATTCTATAATCCACCTTCATATTCGTTTTTAATTACTGATAATTACGTACACTGTAAAAAGTTAAGATACAAGATCATGTCATACAGGTGGCAAAACCATTAAGCTTAAAAAAATGTGACGTGTTCAATTATTTGACTATAAATTATACAAAAAATTTAACATAAATGGTTTACTTTGAAATTCAATTAGCATCACAAGTTGAGGTGAACAAGAAATTCAATTTAGAGATGTGGCCAAGAACACGTAATTGATTTTTAAATAAATGGTTGGAGTTTGTTTGACATATTTAAGGATTTGTGGTTGTATGCAAATCAAAAATATAAATAATGTTCAAATAAAGTACCTAAACATATTTTTGGCTCTTGACAACTAATATTAAAACAATTTCTCGATAACGCCAAGGGCGAATAAGATGGAACAATACCATTAAATTAATAAATGATTGGGCAAACAGGGAACAAAAACAAAAAAACAACTTAATTACCTTGACGCTCATTAAAAAACGGCCCTATCTGTCTATAATATAGACTCTATATGCATATTTAATTAATTGAAATATACACCGACAGGCCCACGGTACCTGGCGAATTAATAGTAGTACTAAGTTATTAACAATAATAGTAGTAATAAAAAACCATCATTAATGAAGATAATTTTGAAAATACAGGAGGTGTTAAGTACAAATCTTGATTATAAATTATATTAACCGGAGAAATTTCAAATATACTATAACACTGTGGCTCTTTTGACAAACTCTATGAAGAATATTACCATTCTGGTTTTGATTATCACCTATATTTTTTCGCTTTCCCCAAAATCCCATTTTATTACTATTCTGCCCGCAGCTGTGTGTTTCTGTCGATCCGATCACATAGTACAATATATGGGAAATGGACTTACCCCTCGGCCTTCACCGGTTCCATCATCTGCAGCAGGGCCAAAATGGCACAGACCGTGACAGCAAAAGCGTCCGCGCGACGCATTTTGTTTGCGTTGTTGGTCAAAGAAGGGCAGGAAGAGCCAAATAAAAATACAAATAAAACGAAATTAGTTCTCTGGCTGTACGGATTGTTGCGGAAAATATGTTAAGCGCGGCTACAACCGACGGTGCTCAGAGCCGAGCTGGGACTGGTTCGGTTGGATGCCCCACGGATTTGTTATAGCAATCCCAAGCCAGGCAGACGACTTAAAATGAGTCGAGCGAAGTCGTAAAATAAAACTGATAAAAAATTATAAGTAAATAATACTGGGCAGTGTGAGTTATATGTGGGTATATAATCGCTTATATGTATGGGCACTGAAATCGATGACGAGAGTTGAGCAAACAAAACCAAAACAATAACACTGGCCAGAAAACGCCGGCAATCGATAATGGTGTGTATTCGCTTGGACCAGCTCCAAAAATGATATCATTCATACATACTTGGTTTATAGAAGAATTATATGTTGAAATAAGGTTGATGTTTTAAAAATTATAAAAGCAAATTGTGTATAAAAAAGATAAGATTCTACAAAATGGATTCATAATGATGATAATATTCTAAATCCTTAATGAATTAAAAAAAGTTCGCCTGGCATCCTCGACCTGCTGCCGAGTTCCCTGAATGAGGCACCTCCGATCGTCCTTCTCGTCGGTTAATCTCTGGATTAACTGCAGTTTGCAGCCGCACTCGGTTTGAATCTTTCGGATCATTTCGCCGCCCTTGCCAATAACCACGCCCACCGCCACTTTGGGCACAATGACTTCTACGCACACAGCCCCACTTCCTCCTTCACCCCTGTTCATGTTGGAGCTGTTGACGTGTTTATTGAAATGTTTATATAGAACAACAGAAAATGGGTTTACCCCTGGGCTTAACTGATTTCCTATGTATGAATGATATTTCAGATACTCGTCACAGAACTATAGTCATGCAATGGTGAAATTAGAAGTGCTTTTGTATATTTTCGGTGGGGTTTTTCAATAATTAACACTTTAATTGTCACTAGTAAATGTCGCTTCGTGTTTTCCGCAATAATTTAAGATTTAGATTTTTCGCAAATTTAAATGATTTACGTACATGAGCTGAGTTTGAAAAAACCCAAATATAATTTTCTCAGAAGCACAAAGCAAATTCTACACGCGTAAAATCCCAATATATGTTATGGAATATAAATGTTGATGTTTTTTGGGTGTCAATAAGGGGTCGGGGTATTTTTTTTAACTTGTTGATTAGCAGTGCCAACAGAACCGCCGCCTGAATAGGAATACTTCGCTGAACTGAATAGTCGTTTTATATGTGTAGCAAAACTCTCTCCCTCTCTGAGTCAGCTGTTGTTGTTTTGGTTCAGTGTGGTGGGACGCTCTCTCTCGGCTTGCCAAATGATGACGTCACTGCCAGTATTTCACATCGCTTTGCAAATGAATCGTGTATATAATGTACAAATGACTAATACCTGAGGAGTACCATCGTACATATATAAGAGAGATTCGCTAAACTGGATTTCTGTCTAGTGATTCCCCTTTTGCTCTCTCTTGTGCGGTACATTACATTTCCTGGTAATATAAAGGTATTTCTTGTCTTCGATTACCCTGTAATCGCGACAGAGGAAGAGGTCCTTAAGAGGCCAGGAATCCTTAATAAGTTAACACTTTCATTAGGGTTCTGAAATCGTACGCCTATAGGCATTTTCTGTTGACGGTAAAATATAAAATTTAGAATTATTTTTACGTGCTAATACAATATATTTTCCAAAGAAATGCTGTACGATCAATTCTAGTAGAAACTGATTCCATAGAATTGAAATTATTAAACATACACATAAAAATTATTATATAAAAAATCAGTTTCCTGCAAAAAGGTCGTACGTCGCGATTAAGTCCAGTCCATATCAGAATTCCGAGTAATCACAATAATAAATATAGTAATGGCTAATCGATCATTGAGTGCGCTGTCTATAAGAAATAGGCATAGGCATACAGAACAACTTTCCCATTTCCACATCTAAAAGTCTATTTGTTTCGATCTCAACATTTCCCAATTTCCTATTACGCATACGACACGTGTGCCATTCTAACCTTTTTACATATCGTTGTGATCTCAATAGAACATTTTAGGTAACAAATCTTTGTTGCAAAGTGCTGACAATGGACTTCCCCACACAAACATTTGTCGTTCCTTATCTATTTCTCTTCGCTTACTTTTAGTTGAGTATTCATCGAGCATTTGCTTTTGTCAGTAATTTCACAACATCTATCATCTATACCCCACTTATTGGGGTGGACCTAAACAAAATCTATCATTTTAGTAGGAGATAGAAAAAAACAAGAGAGAACGCTATAGTCGGGTGCCCCGACAATCAGATACCCGTTACTCAGGTAAAGGGAGTGCGAGGGAGATCGAGATAGAAACTTTGAACACGCATAACTTTTTAACGAATGGTCCGATTTGAAAAATTTCTTCTACATTTCGATAGGTATTGATAAACACAATAAAACTGCATTTTTACTTTTCCGAAATATTGAAATTTTTAAAATCGTATATAAGCGATTGTGGGCGTTAGAGGGGGCGTGGCACCTTTTTGAAACAAACTTGCGCTGCGTAGGAACTCCTAGAATCTGTATGCAAAATGCCAATCTTCTAGCTTTTATAGTTTCCGAGATCTCAGCGTTCATACGGACAGACGGACAGACAGACAGACAGACAGACAGACAGACGGACAGACGGACAGACGGACATGGCTAGATCGACTCGGCTAGTGATCCTGATCAAGAATATATATACTTTATGGGGTCGGAAACGCTTCCTTCTAGCTGTTACATACTTTTGCTCGAATACAATATACCCTTTTACTCTACGAGTAACGGGTATAATTAATAAAAAACCTTTCAAATCCTAAAAATGTAATAAAAAAAAGATATTATTAAAACAAAACAAGTTGTATTTTTATACTTACTTAAATTTTTTTTTTTAATTGAGGACATACATATTTACTACCGTGACTCTGTTTTTGGAAAACACTCATGGTGCAGAACATGATTAATTCCGGATTAATTCGCACGGGCAATTATCCAAACTGGTTTTAGAATGCTCCAAAAATAACAATAATCGCAGTTAGTCCAGCCCGAGAGCAATGCCAATCGATACCACCTGTGGCTGCTGCCGCCTTTCCCGCCCCAAGGTAAAACACACGTGAACGGGGCAATCCGCTGAATCATTTTTCGCGAACGCCGCGCTCCACTGGCTTTGAATTTGAAAGTGTGATTTTTTCGGATCGAGAGAGAACCGCGAGCTTTCGGTGGCTTTTTCCAGCTGTTCCATGCCGTCAGGCCGTCAAAAGCGTTCTAACACTCGCCACGAGCGGTCGCGATCCTCAGTTTATAGTGCCAACAACTTATCGGTTTTACGTGCGCATCTCACGTAGCAGATAAGGGATAACTTCCATAACATCCATAACATAATGACGAGTGACGAATTACACGGTTCCTATGGAGGCTTCTATTTTGGCTTCTGCACCCTGATCTCACATGTTCTTCTCGCGGGGATCACCGCAGCCATCGTCTACAAGTGTCTGGTTCTCAAGTTGGTACACACCGCCGGACATGCCTTCTACTGTACAATCGCCGTGAGTACTCTAATTTACATTCGCAATCAGATACATTTGCAGGATTTAAGTTATTCATAGACAGAGAAAGCTAGAGGACAGACTTTATCACATAATCAAATTTTTAAATAAAGTCTTTGTTAATCAAAATCAGATGTAGATGGAACGACTAAAATATTGGATAAATAATATTTACATACCTACTTCATATAAATCTCCATCACAGTTTGTTTTCTTCATGGGCGAGGCGCTGCTGGTGCGAAACAGCACATATCTGGAGTCCTGGATGGGTCCTCTAAATCTTAACCGCCTACATGCTGCCCTGGGTCTGCTGGCCTTTGTGGTTGGAGTCGGTGGAATCGGAATTAAGACATGGCAAAAGCTGGAGCGTAAACGCGAAGACCCCAATGCCTCCGTTCGGCACTTCAAGAGCAACCACGCTTTCTATGGTGGGTTTCGACTGTTCTATCCCAAAATACAATGATAATTTATTCCTTCATCTCTCCCCATCAGGCATTATCGGCTGTGCTCTTTTGCTAGGTAGCGTTCTCACCGGTCTTCCGCTGTATTTCATCAGCGGTGGCTTCACCTTGAAAGTGCTCCATCGATTCTTTGGACTGACTGGATTTCTAGCTCTAATGGTCTCTCAAATGTTCGGATATAACACTGGATTCGGACGACGACAGTGGAAGGCACATCACCAGAAGCTCTTCAAGTTCTTCACATTTATCGCTACCATAACAACAGCAAACTACGAATTTCGAAGATTTGTACGGGACATTGTTGGATTGGCGACAAATTATTTTGTTGGGTCAGAAGCAGTTGAAGCGAGAGAAGATCTTTGAGGCTATATCAATGAGCGAGTGTTGTTACTCTGGAACATCAGTACTTCAGGGCGATTTGCGAGGAAACCAATTCCGCAACTAAGTATTGTAGATTTATTGATCACTCAAAAATGGTGTATGCGCTATTCGAAACTGATACATACGTGAACCAAATGAACATATTCATTATGAAGTGTAACATTTTGTTATCTAGTTTGTGAAGGCTTTAGTTGTCTATGTCAATCGCACTCTACTTAACCATATCAATGGAATACAGGAAAACCCATTAGTTTATAAACAACTTGCCAAGAACATGAATCATTTTGATTTTGTGCCTTTATTGTAATTTCACACATACAGCTGTTGATTATTTAAAACATAAAATACATACATTTCACTTACATTTTTTGGTAACGAGATTAATCAAGCACCTCAGAAAAAACTAAAACTACATAGTAAACTGAAAGGATAAAATGAATTCCCCTTTTTCATTGGGTCCTATACATATTGAAGATATACAGTAGATATATGGATATTGAATATGAATATTTAGTTGCGGTTCTGCGAGACATGCATTATGTCCAAGGCGGCTGGAATATTGCCTTGAACAGACTCCAGGAGCTGGGTGAGCCAGGCGCCCTCGTTGCTGAATCCCATGGCCATCATGGCATGGATGGATGCATTAATGCGTTCATCTAAAAACATGAGATAATTAATATAAATATCCAAGGGATTTCTTAGTGGACTTACCAGTGTGGTAGACGGGAACACTGCGTTTCTCTTCGGGAGCTGCAGGAGAGGTGCCAACACTATTGGTGGCCACCGATGTGGTCGAGGTCGACGTGGTAACCGTATCCACTTGAGAAGTCTGGGTGTTGGCTGTAGCCTGCTCAACGCGAGCCTCTTCGTTGATGTGCTGACGCAGAAGTTCGCCCAGCTGACCAAAGTCACGCACCGGCTGCTGGGGAGCAGCTGTGGGATTGGCCGATTCCAAGTTGATCAAGTTAGTGTTGTTTGCTGAGTAAGCATTGTCGATAACCTGCCAGTCAGGGTCCAAGCTGTCCGAACGGCGTCTATCCTCCTCCGGCTCGCTGGTGGTCACCGAAACTGGTCCAGCTTCAGCTGGCTTGGAAAGCAAAGGCTCTGTCTCCTGCGGAGCATCAGAGATGGATCCAGAAATAGAGGTAGTGGCCGAGGGTACAGCTGAGGGAGCAGCAGAGGGAGCAGCAGAGGGAGCAGCTGACTGACTGGCCGAGGGAGCAGCTGACTGACTGACCGAGGGAGCAGCTGAGGAAACAGCAGAGGGGGCAGCCGACTGGCTGGCCGAAGAAGCCGTTGACTGGCCACTGGATTGAGCCTTCTCCTCAGGTTTCTTGGCTTCGGTAGTGGGAGTCATGGAGGGAGCAAAAATTCCCGAATCTCCTGTCTCAGCAGGATCGATCATCTTGGCAAACATTTCGCTGAAATTGTTTAGGATTTCGATGCCAGCGCGCATGTACTCGGGTGGCACCATCTGCGTCAAATTCTCCAGATTGATCACTGGAGTAGTCGGGGTAGTAACTGGATCCTCGGTCGGAGGAACAGTTGGAGCAGTGTTTATTTTCTTTGGCTCAGTTGGCTTGGCTTCGGTTTCGGCTGCCTTTTGAGCAGTAACAGTGGGCTCAGCTTGGGGAGCACTTGTGGATGGCTCTGCAGCCTTGGGCTTCTCCGGTTCAGCTGGTGCAGTGGCCTTAGTTTCGTTCAACGGCAAGTTAGTCATCATCTCCACAAACTGGGATAAGACACCGCCATGACGACGGGCATGACGACGCTCGCGGCGACTCTCCCTGGGGGAATCGCCAGCGGGAGCGGCCTGAGCTGCCTCCTGGAACGGGCAGTGACCCCTGGAGCGACGGCCACAGCGGCGTCCGAGTGGATTACCCCCGGTAATCCAGGCATCAATAGTACTGGGACCATTGTTGGTCGGCATGCGAATCATCAAGTGCTCGGGATGCTTGTGGGCCGCCTCACATTTCTGGCAAAGATCATAGTTGCTGCACTGGATGCACTTGTAGCGGAAGCCAATTAACGGAGCCAAGCCGCAGCCATCGCACTCAACGGAGTCGTGGATGGTGAAATTGCTAGGATCGTCGACGGAAGGAGCTCCAGCGTTGGCCGATGAACTCTCCTGCTTGAAGGCCTTTGGCTCATCCTCTACGGACGCCAATGGAGCCACCTGAACATGCATATTGTCCTCGCACTTGGCCAGGAAAATCTCGTAGTCATTTTGGTTGATAATTTCGATTTCATCCTGATCAGTATCTGAAAAACAAAAGCGAAACAATCATGAGTCATTGTAGGTTTGTTATCACAGGTGATTCACAAAAGGTCAGGCTAGAAAAATTTGCTACAGTTGTGGTTAAACCGGCATAACAAATTTAATCAAGTTTTCTATTTTAAAATGGTTACCAAAGAAATATATTTATTTTAATTTTTTCACGTTATCAAAATTAAATGTAAAATATGTAGGGAGTAAACATAAAAATCTTTAAGGATGGATATATGTAGATTTATGATATAAATGAGGAAATTTAATATTTCAAGTATGCAACCCAGATTTCAGTACCCAATTTTTTTGGCTACTATTTTAGAAGAAAATATCTAGCTTTGATAGCTAAATTTTCAACACTGCATTGTCGGATGCAGTTACATATTAAGTAGGTGTGTATTTGCACACAGATGCATGTATAATACCGTGTTGCAATTTTCGGGTGTCTATTGAAATTGTGTACCTGCAGTTTGATGTACAGTTATTTTCACAGGATTTCTTTTCATAAAACTCACCAATCCAGAAGGTCCTAATGTCGCATTTGGGCAGCTGACGTTCCTGGAATAGATATAGCTCTATTTCGCGGCGCAGTATGGTGTAATTCTGGCTGGGCATTCGCAAGTAGGCGTTTATTTTCTTTTGGGGTCCAGCGACGGCGGCTCCCTGATAGGTGATTTTCAACAGCTTTTCCGGCATTTTTGCAATATCTTCTATGATTTCTGTAGAATTTCTTATGTATTTCGTTCGCCGACGGGTTTATTTCACGTTTAACTTGTTGCAGAGAACTATTGTGACAGATAATACAAATTTGGAGCTCTCGACTACTGCGTCGTAGTTGTTCGGGTGTCGATGGTGTATACAGCTGCAGCTGACTCGGCAGCAGGTTTATATACTTTTCGAACTAATTACTGGAAGGTTCTTGAACGAACTGTGCTCAAAATTAGTGCAAATCACGGTGCTACTTGCTGGGCCGCAGTGGTTGATCTAGCCCGAAAATTGTATAGTAATGCCAAAGCTGGTCTTTGTCAAGAAATAATAATATTTTGGTTATCGATAATGGAAATATTTTCACGATACGTTAATACTCCCCCTTTTATTACGTTTGGAACTAGTCCATTTTGTGTTCACACTTTTTGAATTTTGAAAATAGGGGGATTCCCTAAACTGTTGAATTGCTGAATTGTTGAATTTTGGTCAGGTGTTAATCAGCTGTTCCATACAAAGTCAACTTTCAGAAATTTCAGCAATTCATCAGCCTCGGGGCTGTTGAAAATTTTGATGAATTGCTGAAAGGCCAGAGTTGTCACCTTTTTTATTAAAAGTCATGGCAACTCTGTAACATTTTAGTATCACCAGTACGAATTATATATTTTAAAATCAACTTAGAAAGCATATTTGTGGTTCCTTTTACCTTGGTAACAATTTTAGACAGTAAATAGCAATAATAAATAAAATTTTACATGTTTAAAGTTCCGTGAAACTTTTCAACAAATAACAGCTGCTTGAAAATTCAACAGGAACCATTTTGGGTCGTTCCCTTAATTGCTGAAATTTTTTGTTGATTTTTCAACAATTCAGCAATTCAACAGTTTAGGGAATCCCCCTAATATTTTATTTTAGGAATTCATTTCCTTTTTATAAATATGGTTATTTTTTGGAAATAAATCTTCCCTAGTCAAAGAGAACTTTACATCTTTCTTTAATATGGTACCTACCTTTATTAGTAAAAGTCCACTGGTATATCTTTTAAGTTATGGGCAGGCCTTTGTAACGGAAAAATATTTAAAATTTTTCCTTGTAACTATATTGATAGAGAATAAGAATGTATGTATCACTATGGACGGCAGTCCATGTAGTGACGAAGCGCACCAGGAGAGTGTGCGAAGGCGACTACTATATATACACGAAGAAATGAAAATCTGCTGTGATAGTCCGATCGTAATGAGTAATACACCAATCGAAAGGTATTGCAAAAACTTAAAGGATTGCATACCAAGACTTTAAGAAAATCAATTGGCTTGGGAGAGAGAGCGGTGAAAGTGAAAAAGTGCAAATTTCGAAATTTGGAGCTGTTGGGGCCGGTGGGGATAAATGCCCCCTCGCAATGTTTTAGTTGTGTTCTTATTGAAAATACCCGTCGAATGAGGGGTCATACGATAAAATCCGACGCTCCGTTCAAAAGTTATAGCCAAAATAAGATTTTCTTCTTCTTCCCAAAATGAAAATTTAATTCTGTTTGTCAGTTTGTCCACTTGTCCAAAATATGTTTTTTAAGTTCTGAAAATTTGATATGACGTTCATCACATCGATATAAAAAACTTTTGTTCTACCACTTTTGGAAAAACTAGCTAGTTTAGCGGGAAAACAGCTATAAATAGCTAAAATTCGGAAAGCCGTAACTTCTATACTACTATATTACTATACTACTCTATACTACACGCTACAATAGAAAATGTTCGTGTGGGTAAAATCTTATAAATTTGTCTGAAGCGGGCCGAATGAGTAAATTTTAGAAAGTGTTTTTATATTTTCGAAAGTAAAATTATTTTTCGTCACAAAATATGATATCAGATCTTTTGTATGTTGAAGGTGCGGTCGTCACTATTTTTTTTACCTCGTTAAGAGGTGTTTTTGTTTGATACACTTTATACTACAAAATTTTAACTTTGAAAGTAGGATTTTATTTCGATTATTTAACCTAAAAACTTAAAACTAGGTGTCTGGCATCTTTTCTGATTCTAAAATTTTAGGCCTTGGCACTTTTAAGCATCTTCAGTAGCTGGAGCAGTTGAGATGGAGTCCTGAAAAAGTAATACAGGTGTATATATTTCATTGTCAATTAAACCTTTCTTTACAACTAACCGGCTGGCGTTTTGAGGAGCTACAATTTGATGTTGTCTGCTTTCCAAGTCATTTTTGGTGGGCTCAGGAGTTTTAGTAATGCCCTCGGGGGCACCAGATTCCGAATCTGAATCCTTTTCGTACATTTGATTTGAGTCTGGTTCTGGGGTGGATTGGCGCAACATCATTTCACCTAAGGATACAGGCAGCTTTATATTGGAAAGTTACTTTACTTTTGGCAGGACTCACTCAAATAATATTCGGCCATCGTGTAAAGCCAGTTGGAACCCATTTGAGGGGCCATTCCGATAACGACCCCATCAACTTTTAGCTGAAAGTTCTCGGCGCCCTTTTGCCTTTGGTCGTAGAGAATGTCCTCCCGCTGGAAACCATTCTCGGAATAGTCGTCATATAAGACCTCCAGCAAGTCGCTGACCACGTTCCTCGAATTCCCTGGCCTAATCTTCCCACCAACGGGTTGGGCTTGAAGTTTTCCAAAAGCCAAAAGCAGCAGGGCAAAGACAAACAGCCGGTTGGTGAACTTGCACATTTTCCCCAAGTGAAAAACGACAGGACCGATGTGCTCCAAAGGCGTGGAATGAATGATTCCAGATTCTTGGCCGCACTGAAGGCGAGCCCACCTGAACCAGAAGACTAAGAAAACCCGATTTCTGGACACAGTTCAATGGCCGCCGATCAGCCCAACGACTTCCGCATTGCCAGGGTGCTGTGGGAATCTTCAACTCACCGCATTTCTAATGCTTCCTAGCAGCCATATAAGAAAGCAGTTCCATTCGAGAAGAGCTATCTGCAGAGCAGATCTGTGGCTGGTCGTCTCCGATTCCAAATCCCTTTCTAAAAGGTAACACATTCATATCGAGCTTAGATGATTTATGCACATAAAAAGAAAATATCTTATAAATACTAATGAAAATCCTTTTTGCTTAAAATGCGTTGGTTTATAATTGCACTTTAACTCTACCCTGGAAAATGGTTAAAAAATATTTTCTATGAAGAAACGAAGACGAAGATTTAAAAAATGTATTAATTGATCCTAAGAAATCAATTACCAAATAGAAGCATAGAACCACATATTCTCCGTTTCTGATAAACCGTCAACAATCAGCTCTATAAATGACGCAGGTAAGCATGATTCCCAAAATGTTAACCCAATAACCCCGATTCGAGCTAAGCCCAAGCAAAGAAATAGGAAATCTTCATAACTATACTAATTGCTTGCAGTATTTGTGCCTCCGAAATATATTGACTCTTTCAGTTATCTCGTCTGTGTGCAGTTCAGGGCCCAGGTTCAATGACTTGACCACAGGAAGAGGCTGGAAGCTGCGCCCACCTGCAAACTGGTTTCGCATAGAAAACTTGCACACTGCACAAATTATGGAGCAGATGGCCTTTGTCTCTGGATAGTAATTGCCGTTTTCTGGCCTCTGGCTGTCAAGATTTTAGCCTCATCCTTCAGCGCATCATTACGATCATAGTCGAACCGTTAGATCCAGTGAGCACTTCCGCTATTAGCCTAAGGTAAACATCCAAATGGTGATTAACTGGCGCAGTGCCAAGAGAAAGTAAGATCATAACTTATTTATAGTGCTAATAAAAAATAATGTAATAAATTTTGTACTAAAATGGGTTGGAATACGTATACCTTCCATAACACATTATTATTTAATACATTGATCATTTTCCGCTCTTCAATCAACGACCCATTTGATTTCTCAGTGACGATTAAGTTTTTGTATTTATTGGTAAGAAGATTTTGTCGGCTTAATTCTACAGTGTGCAAAGTATAAAACTAACTATTTAGGCTGGCAGTCTGGCGGTTCTCTTTCCTTCTCAGTAGCCCTCGATCTTGCGACAGGCTCCGTAGCTATCCCGCCTCTCCCCCCGTGCACAGCGGGCCAATCCGTCGCGCAAAAGGGTTCGGGATTCGGTCAGGTCGTCATCGGCCAACAGATCGAAGCTAACGATCTCCGGCTCGACCGCTTGTGGCCTAGTGGGCTCCTCGTCCAGCTGCCAGGAGCGGGATTGGTCCGAGAAGTAGGATGGGTGGGTAGGGTAGGGTGGGTAAAGACCACTGGCTCCGCTGGCCCCAAGATCGCTGCGGTATATGGGCGCACTGATGGAGCGCGGACTGGCATAGTCACCTCCGGTCAGGCGATTGGTATCCAGATAGCTGTCCCCCCTGAGGGAACGGGAACTGCGGAAGTACTGCGAGCCGGGATGGTTGTAGCTTTCGAGGAGATTGGAGCCAGCACTGCTGCTAGCGGAAACGGGGGGCAGGGCCTGAATCAACTCCGGTTCCGCCTCCAGATGAAAGGGCTTGATCAGCTGCGGCATGGGAATCAACTGAGGAGGCAGTACGTCCACCTGTTGGCGCTGCAGACGCTGTGCCTGCTCCGGGTCGCTGGCCGAGATGTCCACGTGATAGGGCGAGCGTCCTTCGATGAACTCCGGCAGAGCCACCGCTGGCGAGGACTGATGATGGTTCTGCTGCTGTTGCAGCTTCTGGAGCTGACTCTTCTGATAGTAGGACTTCAGGGAGTTGCTCCTCAGGGGATGTTTGCGCTTGAGCGCTCCACTGCCCTTGTTGTTTCCACGACCCAGCAGCTCCAGCAGGCTGATACCCTCCTGTGGTCCAGGTGGGATCAGCAGGATCATGAAGTTCTCGAGATCAGCGCGAATGTTATACTGCCCCTCCTGCCGCTGATCGTAGGTGATAGTACGGCGACGCAGTCCATCCTCATCTCCGCTGGGCAAAGCTGGCGGAAGCGGAGGTTGCAGTAAAATGGGCTGGCCACTGGAACCGCTGGACTCGATAGCCTGCGGCGGAGCCATGGCCGGGAAGTGCTCCTCCTTGATGACCTGCGTCTGCTCGGTGTTGGGAGCTGGCGGGGTATATGGCTCCACTGTGGAGCTCAATGGATTGGCCAGGGCAGTTGCCCATAGAAGGGGTAAAAGCGTGAAAGTCTTCCAGGCCATCTCTCTTAGTTGATCTTAGAACTCCAGGTTAGGTTGCTCCGCTCGGCGTTCTTGACTCGCGCGCTTCTGCCTCGCAACTGATTCCCAATCCGATGGGAGAGCTGCGATGTCAGCGCAGGCGCAACTTTCATATTCTGGCGCTGCCGTCGTCGTTGCACTGAGAAATAAAATAATTTTATAGATCACATATCTCTAAAAAAAACTAATTTTTTTTTAACTTATAGATTTTTGATTAAATGATCTTTACGACTTAACAATGTCTATTGTCGGTCTGATTACCAAGTATCATTAGGATATCCCAAAATCCCATTTCTTTCGGTGTAACTCCTCTGCTACTGCGGCTTTCTTCTCTCTTCTCGATTCTCGTTCTGGTTTTGCTTTTATTTATGCCACTTACTTTCTGACCGTCTCTTTTTGTTCGGCCGTGCCCATTTCGACGGCGTGACTTGGTAGCCGGGGCGTCCATCTCCATCTCCGCTTATTGATATTGGCCTGCCGTTAGGCGGGGGCGGAGATGGAGGGGCGGTCACCGCGGTTCCCATCGTCCGGCACAGTGGGGCTAGTAGTTGATTTTCACGCCAATTAGCTAATGAGGAAGCGTTTTGTTCGCCCATTCACTGGGCTAACAGCCACATCACGTACGCATCCCAGGCGGCTGTCACCTGAGCAAACGATATCAATCCGATCATGAGGGTTCTATTAAATTGATTTATGCCTTCGCCAAACATAGGTGCAGCATTTATGTACTTACAGGTGCGGTCATAAATAGAGTTCTACAGATTCTGACCATAACAGAATAATTCTAGGCATAAGGGAAAAAGATATATAAGTACAATTTGTAACCTTCATTTTCAGTTTGTTGAACTTTACCTAATCGTACATCATATCCTTTAAAATAACCTCGTAATAATACATAATGAGGCAATTTTTCAAGTGTTCTTATAAATATGAATTGGGATATAAAATAAATTCCACGACCTAAATTTGTTTTTTCTAACTTATAATCTGATTTTGTAAATTTAGTTCAAGTGTGATTAAGGACTTCCAGCTGTCATCATGGCCTGCAAATGTATTTATAAGCAGGCAAAATGTTTACTTTGCGATCTGGAATCTCGACAAAAGTGGTCAGCATACAGTCATAAATCAAATGACGAACTCATCTTAAAACTCGGTGTGAGCATTTCAAAATATTTTGTTTTATTTGTATACTGTTTTGGTCTTTTACACAACGTGCGGTACGAGGGAGCCCGGTTTTCGGGGGGTACATGAATAGATTTCATACAATAAAGCGTGCAATGGCGCTATGGACGACGTCACATTACAGTTGAATGACATTGGGATTTGCTTTAAAAATAATGAATATGTTTATGTGTTTAAATAATTAGAGGTCTTTGCGGTTATTTTAGTTAGAAACGTTGATGTAGTGTGTGTATTTGCATATGTGGAGCAGTAAAAAGTAATACAATGGAAATAAATTAAGCATAGCGCATGGAAATTATTCGATTATGTCTAGACGAATATACAACATGGCTGTTTTAAGGTCAGCGGAAGCGAGCGATAGTTTTGGTTTAAGGATCATGGTGTCCATTGCAATAAAATTGGAAAGCCAAAGGCTAAAATACGTAGTAAGCTGTTCTGTTCTTGCATAATTGAGTTCATGGACTGGAACTTGTCTGGCCGATATTATAACCTATTAGCTAATACTTATTTCATATCTTATCTGCAGATCAGATCACTTGTCATGCTTAATTGTTCACATAATTGATCTACTATGGGTCAATAAGGTTTGAATTCAATACAGATAAGGTCAAGTGCGATTAAACCATAGAGTTTAAAAATTATCATTGGAAGAGAGCATTACGTAGTCATTGGGAAAATGCCGAAACAAGCTCCAAATATTATTTTAGCACTAGAATAAAGTCAATTTTTAAGTATATTCTAACTAAGACAAATTATACATAATCTCACAAGAATTGTTGAACTAAACAGCCTCCATGATATACAAAAAAACTTGCAAAATAGCTCGCAGCTCAAAGTTAAAATCAAAATCTCGCAGTCCGATGCCCTAATCCTTTTTCTTTGATGGCTCCTCTTGATGCTGATCTGGCTGGCTGATTTGCTCTGCCAGCAGAACCTTCTTCTCCTCCGGCACCCGCTTGTGAACAGTAAAGCAGATCCGGTTGAAGTGTTCGCACATCTGGTTTACCACGCTAGCTCCATATTGCCAGTGACTTAAGGTGGTCACAATCAGGAGCATGTACAGCAAAGGCCGCTCCAGCAGCGGCAGCCACAGGCTGACCAGGAAGGAAAGCACGAACATGGGCGTCTGCCAGTGCCACGCCTCACATCTCGTCACGGACATTTGGGAGACAATCAAACGACACTGCAATAGAAGAATTCAAATCACAAATTAACAGGTTTGCTTTCTATAAATTGTAAATCTAAAGACATTTATATGCTTGCTGGCGAATCCAAACTATATTTGCTGTAAACTGACTAAAATTTATAACACAGTGGTATCTTCAAGAGCGTTTAAGTTTGTTCCTCAATATCTGCTCAATCATTGGATCGTTCTCGTGGGGAAAGACGAAAGTTCCGCGATCCCGTTTCAGATAGCGGTAAGCTCTATCCGAGTACCACCCGTAGATCTGGTTGAATGTCATCGGCTGCGGCGTCTTGTGCTTCATCTCGTACTTCTCCTCAGTCCCCTCGTCATGGCTGGCTATTTTCCGGGCATTCTGCAGGGACTCCGGGTCAAGCTTCTCGCGAATGTGCCGCACCTCTTGGCTCGTGCAATTGAAGTACGGCCAGTCGTGGCGCGCGTAAAACTTCAGGGACAACGGGCGCTCATATTCCGCGGTGGTGGTGTATATAGTCTCCCTCAGCGACTGGCGACCGTCTTCGTTTTGCTTCTCCCCCTCCAGATCCTTGGCACAGCGTCGGCCACCACAGCAAAAGGGTGGCATTTTGGACTGTTTTACCGGCGTGCGTTTTATCACAGTCAAATGCCGATATGGGGCAGGCAAGTCAAATGACTCATAAAAGTGGTTTGTGGCTGTTTGGCAGTTAACTCCGTGCCAAGGGGCCAGCAAAAGATGTAGACACACCCGTTCCTTATCTAGATTGCGTATGATTCAGCCTACACGCGACACGGTTTGATAAGTGGTGTGGAACACCACTGTGACTGATTACTTTTTCTGTTTTAACAACAATCATAAACTATTTATCCCCATTATCCTAAAAATATGGCAGAACATCTAAATTAAGTAATTAACTTATCATCTAAAATGTTCCTAATTTTGTATGGGTACTTTAAAATATTATTCTAAATATTTTCATTATTTTATTTCAAAGGACTTACGCTGACGTTGGAAAAGATGGTGCCGCTAAGCATGAATATGGCGCGTGGATCCTTTTCCATGATGTCGTTCGGCGAGAGATACGGCCAGGCCAGCAGGATGACGAAGTAGGTGAGGAAGGGCCACATGGGCCGAATGGCCTCCCAGAAGGAAAGAAGGCGTCCGGTGCGATGCGCATAGGAGCTAAAGATAAAAGCATGTTTAAATGGGGCATTTGAAAAAATTAATAACTGACTTACTTGTACACATTAATGATGACTAGTGGAAGATTCGCCATGGCGCTCACATGCAGCACCGCCTCCATGACATTGCCCAAAGGCAGGGTTCCGTAGGATCCCAGCGGCAACTCGAACTTCCAGCGCTCGAAGCCCATCCACCAGGTGACCAGGTACATGGCCGTGCTGCCCCACATGCTGACGTCGTAGCCCCAGGGTAGATAGAGGATACCGGTGTTGTACTTCTCCCAGTGCGAAACGAAGAAGTTGAAGTAGACCGTCAGGCAGACATAGTACATCCTCAGGGGTCGCACCGAATAGACCCGGCTGCGGCCGAAAATGCTGTACAGGCACGTCGGAATCAGCATGGCGGTATACGAGTCCAATCCGTGATCGAAGAGCTCCCCCAGCGGACCGGACAATCCGATCCGACGGGCCTGCTTGCCATCAATGCCGTCCAGCGTGTAGGCCACAAAGATATTGATGCCCGTGCAGAGCCAGACCCACGAGGGAATGGGCGTGGTGCCCTCCTCCCCCGAACTGGCCTCGAAGTTCCAGTCGTAGTACGAGAGCAGCACCAGGTTCATGGCGCTGAACAGGAAGCCCAGAAAGGTCATCAGGTTGGGCGCAAACCAGCGCGGGAAGAACTGCAGTGGGTGGATGGTTTGGTGGGTTGATTAGTGGCTTGCCCTCATATGAATATTGATTTTTGCATGATATAATTCTGCGGACCACTCACCTTGACTAGCCAATTCCAAAAGGGATGCATCACATACTGACTCAGAGGGGAGGTGTCGATGGCGCTGTACTGTAAGTAAAAATTCCTGATTAAAGACGGGGGAAAAACTCATCACCATCATACGTTTAATGACTATTTCAATGGCTTTCTTTTTTTTTCTTTTTTGCTCTGTCTGGTCCGGTGGCTTTCTATAAAAAGAATTTTAATTGAAAACAAGTACGGAGTACCAAGAACTGGTTTTGGTTTCTGGGACTTAGGAGGTGACCCCCTCTCGAGGGAAGGTACAGCCGCCCCCGAATATCCTTTATTTCAATCCTCTAGCCCACCTTGTAGTTGTCGAACCCATTGATTTGGGCCCGCGTCAGATATTGGTGGTCCATCAGTCGCCTGATTAGCTTCTCCATTTTTGATTCAGTTTTTAGGGCTACGAGTCGAAATCGGGTTTCAAGTATTTTAATCTAAACGGAAAAACACGCGACGGTTTCAAAAGGAGAGCGGCGGAGGCGGGGGGTTTTTGATAAAACGCCTGAACGCTTTCGACGTTAATTAGCTGAATTGGTCAAAACATTGTGTGTGATGACAGAACGTTAACCGAACTCGGAGCGAAAACGCTGGGCACGATTTTCAGCTATAGCCTCGCGTTTATTTTTATTGCGAAAACTGTTTCTTTTCTGCCGCTGCTGTTGCCGCCGCTGCCGGCTGTTTTTTTCACGCTTGCACACGCACAGCGACCAACACTGACACACTTGGGGATGTTTTCCAACACTAAAAACAGCGCGGCCCACAAAAATAGCAGTTCTGCTATTTCGTTTGAAATACTTAATTTAATTTAAAATAACAGAGCTACTTTATTTGTTTGGTTATTATTTTCCTAACATATTGTATAAAACCCATATTTTCCATCAAAGGTAAACACCCTACCATATTTTAATTGGTTCAAAATGCAACAAACCAAACTAATCTTTAATCTAACGGAAATTTGAATTGCTATAGATAAATAATTATAATTGGAATGTCAACTTCCAACGTTGTGAGCTGTGGTTTTACTATTCCCATGACCGCATTTGTTCCTATATAACCGTCAATTTTTAATCAATCATGCAATTGTGTTGCACTTGCCTTATATGCAAGGCAATTAAAAATTTATTAACGAAGGCGGGCTTAGCATTCAAATGCGCTTTAACAGGCTGGCGGCTAGAGAATAATGTGACTTGAATAATACAAATTCAGATGTATGTTTAAAACTGTATGGATGGGCTTTATTTATTGTAAGGACGTTTCAAAAATTCGTGTTACCGTTAACAAATCACATTGCTTACAAAAAAATACAAATGAATGCACATAATAAATCTAACTAATGGGCTTAACAAAATGTTTCTAAATGAAGGTTTGAGAGTGATGAACAAATTGATTTAATTAACTAAATGGTTATGGCTGCAATTAGTTTGCTCCTTCGAGTAAGCCTCCTGACTAGTGTAGTTGCTCTAATAAATTCGCTACGCATGCCAATAGATCGGTTATTTTACGGTGCCTAATTTGACTTTTTGAAATTCTTTTTGCGTATATTCCCGGGACAACCGCCGGCACTGAGGAGGTGCAATTTCCAGCCGCCATCCTGTGGCAGGTGCACATCATCATGACAGAGGGGACACCGAGCTGCTCCCGTTTTCAGTTCTGTGGCGGAGAAATTAATAAAATAGTGACTGGAAAGATGAATAACAATTCTTAGATCCTACCCCGACAGTAGTCCTCCATCTGATGCAGCTCATACAGCTGCTTGTGCACCGATTCAGTGCACCGGGTACAGACCACATAGCTCTCCTTGGCATCACATTCAGCTGTAAAATATTAATACCAATAGTCATTATATCATATTATCCAGGGAATTCTAAAACTTACTCGTCAGGTGGTAATTGAGGGCGGCTACCTCCAGCACTTGACTGCATTGTGGGCACTTGGACAAAAAAGGACAGGTCTTCCAGTAGTGTCGGTCCAACTGGCTGGCGTCAGTGCCAACACACGACCAATCGCAAAAAGGACAGCGACTAAAAAAAAAGTTAACAATAATATAACAATTGTAAAGTGATATCTTATTTACAAAATACTCAAAGACAACGTCTCTTCAATTTGGTAATACTCACATTTTGGGTGTGTTGTCTTCGGTGGACTCCGAGTTGGAAGCGGATCCCTTGCGCGAGTTTGAGACAGACAGCATGGAGCGCTTCAGCTGCTCGTTGTACTGCTGTTTTCCATTGCAGCTCGCATATCCATTGCTGGAGCTGCTCACTGGTCCGAGACCATGACCACTCCGACTACTCATCAGTCGAGAAGCATCCGAGCTGGTGGAGGCCTTGTCCGCAGGGGGCGTTGCTGCATCCCCTGAGCTGTGCCCGCCTCCGTACTTGTTGGCCTCCAGCAACTCCTGCTTGCGATCCAGATCCAACTTGTCGAACTCGGTGAAGAGTTGGCGGTACAAGAGATTCCGTCGCGTGATGTCATCATCCGGGGGCAGTTGCTTGCGCACTAATCGGGGATTAACCTTGTAGACCAGCAGCAGGATGCGCTCGGCCACCTTTCGCACTGGTTCCGCCGGATGATGAATGCCGGAGCATCCGCACTCGGACAATGCCCTGCATGTCAGCCCACTGTGCTTGTCTGTGCTAATGCCCTGCGTGTGAACAAGCTGCTCCAGCATCTGCAGTCGGCTCATGGCTAGTCGCTGATGGGTTCCAGATCCAACGCTTCGCGATAGTGCCGGGGCAACCAGGTTCTGCTCCGCCACCTCTGGACAGGCGGCGATGCTCAGGATCGTGTGCTGGGCCAGGGTGTGCAGTCGTGCCGACGGATCGCCGGACTTGGCCAGCAATTCGGGCAGCAGACGGTCCACGCAACGGGCCACCTCGTTGGGGGAAACGCGTCCGGGCACGTACTCCAGGAACAGCATGCGCACCGTCTCCGTGGCCTGGCCAAACACAGAGTAAACGGCGTCCCTCACTGCGCGATGGAGCAGCAGAGCTGCGCTGCGAGCCACTTTGTTGGGACTGGCGGCGTGCTCGTTGCCCGAAGCCTCCACCGGATCGTGCTCCTTTAGGAAGTTGCGCAGGCGCAGTAAACCATCCTCTCGATCTTGAAATTGGCGCGAGTAGAACTGCTCCACCTGCGGCAGCAGAGAAAAAAGGTTCATAAGGGAAGGATAAAGTTAATTAGATCATTTTGGGGCACTCACCAGCTCACTGCCGAAAACCAGGATGGGTAAAGCTGCCTGGCGCCGCTCACGGTCATTCAAACGGGAGCGTCCCCGGTTGGGATCCGCTTCCAGAAGCGCGTTGCCTTGACACTCCCTTAAAAATTCATTAGTATTTGAACTGTGAGCGGTTTTTCGTGTGTGGTATCGGAATGGCAACGTTTACGGATGCGGTTACAATATATATAGGAGTAGAAAAGTAAGTAAATTACTGGTACTGGTGAATTAACAAAAATATTATTAGCAAGGGCCTTTGGAAACAAATTAAATGTTTCACTCTTGGTTGTAATCAATTACTTCTTTATAAATTAATTTCAAAAGCCCAAATGATTAACGAAGAATTGAAAAAAAACTGTATAATAGTTATTCAAAAATGTTTAAATTTTCTGGAACCCAAATTAGATTTTTGGTTGAGATCTTTTAGATCTTTTAGGTCCCCAAATATCACATTATTCCTACGACAGTTTCTCCTGTAACCGCTATAAAACATTCTCTTTTAAAAACATTTTACAAATTTTAAAAGCCGTTGACGTTTAGTGTTGATCAGTCGTTTTAGTACTAGTGTTGACAAACATTCAAACTAAGACTACGAATAACGAGTCTTCATGCAACAGCTGTTTAAACAAAACAAAGTAATTACTATTCCACAATTGTTTACCTATTTACTAGACAACCAGACAACGATTACGCCTCTCTCTACACTGGGTACTCACTGTCGCAGCGTGGGAATGGCCCGCTCCTCGTAGTCCTCGTAGGAATTGCGCGGCACGCTCTTGTTGCGCCTGCGCAGAGACCCCTGCCGACTGGACATGGGTGAACTGTGCCTGGAGGGCAGACGCGGCGACTGGGGAGCTCGTCGTGGGACTTGCGCCAGCCCCCCAGCGTGGGAGTGGGCGTGGCCTGCAGGGAGGTGGGCGCAGGAGCGGGAGCAGGAGCAGGAGCTGTAACCACATTATCATTACCAGGCTGCCCCTGAGAGCCATCTGTGGAGGACTTGTCGTCCAAACTGAGACTCGTCAGGCTCTTGGGACTGAATGTGGCTTCAGCCAGCGCCTGGGCCACATCCTGCAGACTAGGAGCCGCCGGCAGACTGGGTTTCCCACCCGCATAGATCTCACAACTCTGGTCATTGGAGCTCAAAGCCACGCCCTGCGGTTCCAGGAGCTGATGTACCTGCAATTGCCGAAGCACTGCCGCCCGGTACATCTCAATCTGCTCCTTGCGCAGCCTTGCCGTCGTGAAGTCCTCCTGCTGGACGGCCTGCCGCTTGGCCAGGGCATAGCGTCCCAAACGCTCTCCGGCGCTTCTCAAGGCCGTCATGCAAAGTTTCAGCTTGCGGGCGTACTCGAATCTCTCGGCACTAACGGCCAAAACCTTCCGCTGCTCCAGCTTTCGGATCGACTGCACAATGGACTCCTCCACGTACATGGAGAAGAGCAGGTCGTCGCAGATCGAGGCCAGGGCTAGTTCTCCGGTGGCCGTGTCCAGCGGTGGCGCCTCGCTGACCAAGTGCTCCTCAACGTTGCCATTACTTGGCCCCACTTCCAGGTCCTCGCCCAGGACATTCACTGCCAACAGGGATATCTGACCGGTGTCATTGTAGTCGTTACCCTGGACGCCAATCAGTCGCAACTTAAGATGGGTGCCACGCCGGGGACACACGGTGACGCTCTGCAGCTCCCGGGACTTGTAGTTGGTGTTCGCATTGTCCGCCAGGGCAACGAAGCCCAGGAAGTCAAAGTACTGCGAGGATGGAGTACTGGGTAGGGATTTGGGCGAGTAGTGCAGCCAGAGCTCTACTTTCTCAGCTGTTGAGCAAAGAAAGAATATTATTAGGGAATCGGGAAGATTACAGTAGCCAGGTTGTTCTTTAATCGCTAGCTTTTTAGTCAAATTGATTTGTTATCACTAAAGTAGTCAGAGCAAAGATCTCTTGGGAGAGACAACGATTAGTATGCTTAATTTTTTTTTTAATATCTAAAGTTCGTTAACTTACGTATAAGATACTGGTGGGCCAACAGTTGGATGCGATAGATCTTGGCCGGCTGCTGGAAACGGAGGATTATGTCATGTGAGGTGAGGCTGCCGTCCGGAGCACTCCGCCATCCGTGGACAGTGGGTCCGTGGTTGTTGAGCTCGCTGGCCGGAAAGTTAACATCCTCGTCTGAAAGTTGAACGAAATGATCGAATCATCATAACTTGCATTGGCTCATAAAGTTTTTTTTGCCAGGTGACAATAGTTCTCTTAGGCGGCCTCTTTTTCCGCCAACTCAGCTAAACTTTTCCACACGATAGTGATAACATTACTCTTATCCGTTCTCTTGAGCTGAACCAACAGCTGCGGTTAAAATAAAAATACTGCTAGACAACGCTAAGGTCTTAATTCAAATAGCTTAAAAATCTTATAAAATTTATCAAAATTGCTAACAAGCGACACTAAATTGAATCATAAATTTGTAAAATAATTTCATTTAGTTTAGCTTAAAGAGTGCCAGACGGGTTCTATTTAATCGACCCCATCTATACCACCATATCTCACTTGTTGTTCTCTCTTTCTCTCTATCTTCAGGTTCCACGTTCTCTGTTTTGTACTTAAGCGATGGCGAGCATGTTGCTAGCTTAGTCGTCACTCATCCGCCCTGTATCTGATAGTACAAATACCTACTGTATCTTTTAGTATAAATAACTGACTTAAAGTCAATTAATCAAGGAGAGAAAATAACAAAAAAATGCCGGAAGGTTACACGAAAGCCACTGCCTGGTTGCAAATCCAGAGCCTGCTGAATAGCATAAACCACATGCTGATCTTCCTGGTGGCCGCCTTCTTTTTCGTCCTGGCCCGCAGTCTGGAGTTCAAGGACACGGCCATGCATATGTTCATGACGGGCATTGGAGTGAGTACAGTGCGATAAGCATTCGACAATATAATCAATACTGTTAGATTGACCTGGATAAGGGACATGCAAAGTCACATGTTATCTTATCGAAGCTAAAGCGTTGTATTTAAAAGGCTTTCCCTGCCCTCGACAGTTCCACGTCCTCATCGCCCAGGCCATGATGTCACACTCCAAAGTGAACCCGCTCACCCGCTGGCTGTCGCACCGCAACAAGTCGCGCTTCCACGCCATCCTGCAAATCGTGGGCGGCTCTATGGTCCTGCTGGGCTCCCTGGGCAAGTTTTCCAGCAAGGAGGTGCACTTTAACACCTGGCACGGCCGAGTTGGTGAGTGTATTTAATTGAGTTCTGCGGGCGTAACTAATCAGCCTGTCACTTTCTAGGAGGAGCTGCTGCCTTCGGCTGTGCGGCCAGCATTGTGGGTGGTTTTGTGAACTATTTCCAGCCCAAGTTCGCCTTGAAAGTGATGCCTTCGTCGGAGCTGCGTTTCCGCCACAACCTCTTCGGCTTGGTCACCTTCAGTCTGGGCATGGGAGCCATCTACCTGGGCTACTCCTCCAAGTTCTTCACGAAGTTTGTGGACAATGACTTTATACCCGGCATGATGCTGGTCACCTCGCTGGTTTATGTGCTCACGATCATTGCGCCGGTGTCATCGCTCCTAACTAAGCTTAAATACCGATCCAAGAAGAGGGCGGAACAGACCCAGTAGGCGATGCTGGGCAGGATGAGGCTGTGGCCAATGAGGCAAACCGGAAAGAGTCAGGTCCTAGCATAAAAATAAAGTGCTTGGCGTCTAGCCAAATTGAAATCTGCGGCCACCACACAAATTGCATATGCAGACGCAAAAGAAGCCGACAACCGGCAGGCAATCTGTCAATATTATAATGAAATATTATGGCCATCGTGGTTGCAGTGGTTTTAGCCCGTGGTAAATTTGCCGAGACCAAGGCAAATTGATTCAGCAGCTGAGTTAATATTAGCTGCAAATAAAAAAGGGCACTGCCATTCCTCTTTTTAAATCCCAACGTCCTGGCGCACTAGGCGTATGCGTGTTTTATCGATTTCTCAAGTGCAGTGGACTTTAAAGGAAAGGATGGGAGGTGGCGAAACTTCTGTTTTCAGCCAAATCCAGACGCAACTAAAAATATAATCAAAAACGTGGGGAAAACACAAAACGAAGAAAACAAATAGGCAAACTATGGAAACAAATAAAAGTCTATTTGCTGTTAAGCGTTTGAAAATCCCCCAACGTTTGTTTACCTGACGCAAAGACCACGTTAAAAGGTATTTTCTTGGCCATGCTGAGACGTCAAAAGCGCACAACTAAGCCTACAATTTTGGCTAATCCGCACATAAAGCGAACAATTGCTTTTAACGGTCCTTCGCGAACTAAACTTTCACAGCGTTTACAGGAAATTCCTTCACAATTCCTTTTCGCGTTGCCAACTAACCAAATGTTATCGATAAGGGTTGTCGATTGGTGAACAGCTGGGCACATTTCGATACTAACCAACACTGCTTGAAATTTAATCAGAACTATTTACACGGTTTTAAGGAATAATTAGCCATGCCAACAAATGCCCATAAATACAGCATACTGCTGCCCACCTACAACGAGAAGGACAATTTGCCCATCATAATATGGCTAATTGTAAAATACATGAAGGCCAGGTGAGTAGCGGCTTTTAAGTAAACAGAAAACGGACGTTTAATGTTCTACCTTTTCAGCGGTCTGGAATACGAGGTGATTGTTATTGACGATGGCAGTCCGGATGGAACGCTGGATGTGGCCAAGGATCTGCAGAAGATCTACGGCGAGGACAGGATTGTGCTGAGACCCAGGGGCTCCAAGCTGGGCCTTGGGACGGCCTACATACATGGCATCAAACATGCCACCGGGGACTTTATTGTTATCATCGATGCGGATTTGAGTCATCATGTGAGCTTTGATAACAGGGAGACACCGGCGAAATGGTCGAAACTAATACGTGTTTCTCCCGCTGCAGCCCAAATTCATCCCGGAGTTCATCAAGCTGCAGGAGCAGGGAGACTACGACATAGTGTCCGGCACTCGTTACGCCGGAAATGGAGGCGTCTTTGGCTGGGACTTTAAGCGCAAGCTCATCTCGCGCGGCGCCAACTTTCTGTCTCAGGTGCTCCTCCGTCCGGATGCCAGTGATCTGACTGGGTCCTTCCGGCTCTACAAGAAGGACGTTCTGGAGAAATGCATCGCGAGCTGCGTGTCCAAGGGCTATGTCTTTCAAATGGAGATGCTCGTCCGGGCCAGACAGCACGGCTACACCATTGCCGAGGTGCCCATCACCTTCGTGGACCGCATCTACGGCACCTCGAAGCTAGGAGGCACTGAGATCGTTCAGTTTGCCAAGAACCTGCTGTATCTGTTTGCGACCACATAAAGAACTTAAGAACACCGCCATCAACTGAGTAGATTTTCAAATTTTTAATTTTCTTTGGATTTCTTTTGCTTTGTACATTTGGTAAGATTTGCTCAAAGAATTTTACATACATCTAATGAATTATGCATGAGAAATTTGTTTGCCATATTTATAATAATTCAGAGTTATGCTATTTTTAAGCTCCCCCCTGGTAGGTTTCATTTATAATTTGAATAATGATAACTAGCGTTAATTGATTTAATTACTCAAGTCGAAAACTTTGTGCTGGTTGTCCGGATTGCCATACAGAGTGCCGCAGTCATCGTCCAGGGCGTCTACCGCACCTCCGCCGTAGTTCTTCAAAGCCAGGGTCAGCAGGGAGTTGCGATCCTTGAGAGCCAGCACCACAAAGGCCCCGTTTGGCAGGATCTCACAGGTGCTAACCTGCGCCGGCGGCTTGAACACGGCCAGGGATTTGGCTGCAGAAAAAGAGCAGGTGTGATAGATGCAGATTAAGGTGAGACTGTGGTTCTTACCTGAGTTCAACTCCCACATGCGGACGGCTGAGTCCCTCCCCTCCTTGTCGTAGGAGAGCAGCACCTTGCCCAGCGGATCCAGCTTCAAGAACGTCACCGGAGCATTGTGACCGATCAGTGTGCTTTTGCAGTTGCCCGTGACCAGGTCCCAGATCAGGATTTTGGCATCCTCCAGGCCCGCAATGACGCAGGCGTTCACCTGGGAGATGGCCAGGGAGACGGTGTTGCAGGTGGGCTTCCACTTCTTGAACAGAGTGCCGCTCTGCAGGTCGTATACCACAATGAAGTTGGGCGTCGTGGGCTCGTTCAGCTCCTTGGCCACAACGCAAACGTAGGATCCCTCGTGGGTGATCGCCGACAGGGAGGTGAGGAAGTCGTGGTGCGGGATTCGGAGGTCGTAGAGCAGCTTGCGCTGCGAAAGGTGCCAAACGAGGAGGGGGAAAGGCTTCTGGGTCTCATCGCCGCATACCAAGATCCTGCAAACCAAACGAGGAATAAGAAACTACTTCAATTCAACTTCATTGTTTCCACATTACCGTCCGTCTCCAGATACCAAAAGGGAATTGAGAAAGCGGTCCTCGCCCGCCTTGAAGGTGGTCACACAGTCGCCCGAATCCAGATTCATTAGATTCACATACATCCGGTTTCGGGAGAGACAAACCAAGTGGTTTTGATCGTGCAGGCCGAAATACGGCATCTTTTGGTTCATCACTCCCTTAAGAGTAACCTGGAAACACAAGGAGAATCATATCACATACATTTATAAGACTTATTTTATGCACAACTTACCTTGAACTTTCCCTCGTCCAGATTGATGACCCGGATCTCGCGGCGACACAAGACTGCCGCCTCATAGTTGCCCACAGGACACATCGCCGTCGGTTGCTGGATGCCCTGCAATTCACGGATGCGGCAGCAGTTCTTCACATCCCATATGCAAATCTCAGCTCTCTCTGTGCACATGGAGGCCACATAGCAGCCGGGCTGGGGCAGATTCAACAGGACATCATAGCCCTTCACAGGGATAGAGGTGGCAGGAGCATCCTCCTCCTCCGAGGGCTTCTCCTGACCCTGATTGCCATTCTCCGCATCCAGATCGGCGTTCAGGATCTCCAGAAAGGCGAACTCCAGCTCGTTGGTGTACTCCCACCAGGAGCGTATCTTCTCGTCGTCCTTCAGCTCCGGTGCCTTCCTGAAACGGGTCTTCAGGTAGTACTTCATCAGCGTGTAGAACTGCTGGCCATCGTAGCTCAGCTCGTGGAGATACTGCTCGAGGAATTGCTTAAGGAGGTGGATGTGCACATAGCCGGAGGGGCAATTGTCGCCGCCGGACTTGGCCAGCCACTCGGCCTGCAGGATGTCGTGTAGTAGGTGCTCTGGTCCCGTGGCGTGCACCTTGTTGGCGATCCACTGGAGGTCCGTAAAGTAAAAGCAGTTGAAGAGTATGTCAATCTTGTGCGGTGCCGGATTGTCCTCAATCACGGCACAGAAGTGATGATAAGGCAGTTTTAAGTACTTTTGGTAATTGTAGCTGCCAAAGGAAATAACTATAAGATTGATCGGAATTCAAAAGGAGTGAAACTCACGCGTTGGCACCCTGGCTACCCTTGAACTCGCTGTCCTGCCTGTCGAAGTAGTCCCGCAGCGCTTCATGTACCAGCCACTGCTTCTGCGCGTACCTCGCCAGGACCGCTCGTCCAAAGCTCCTGTCCGCTATCCTAATATTCTTAAGACCTAACAGCATTGGTCCCATCAGCCAGCAGAACTTGGACCAGACCTTAAAGGCGACCTGCGCCTCCAGCTGGGTCATTTTCTGGAACACGCCCAGGCAGTCGCTCTCGCGGATGCCCCACGGCGACAGCTTGACGATCAACAGCAGCAATTCCACCTGATCGGCGGCAAACTTGGACTCCAGGACCTGCAGAATTCGACCGGAGATGTCGCCGATCTCACTGATCGGCTGGGCCACATGACCCAGCCAGGCGAGCCACCACAGGGACTTGGCGTGGTAGGGCGTCTTGCCGTGCAGCGTCTTCCACTCGTCGGGCAGCTTGAGTGCCCCATTGGCCGCGTAGAAGTCACCGCCACCGGAACTGAGGATGTCGTGCCACTGGCGTTCCGTAAATTGCCGCAGCCGCAGGAAGCAACGCTGTTGTATGCCCAACTGCGCCAGCGCGGCGAGCATATCAAAGGAGTCGTTCCCAACGTCCGTCCCGTCCACGTCCACCTCTCCCTCATCCGCCAGCTCGCTGATGGTGAGGATCAGCTTGGCACTACCCAGCTGCAGGGGCAGCCAATCGAGCAGTTCATCCCGCTGCAGTTCGTCCACTCCATCGATGATGAGCACAAAGAAGCGCTGTTGCCGGTCCAGGATCTCTCGGATCACACGGGCATAGGCCTCTAGTGTCTAAAGGATGGAATTACATAATTATATCATCCTGAATGTGACTTAAGAGTGGATTCCACTTACGTGTGGCACTTGGCATTGATGACCTGTCTCCAGGACGGACATCTGGTTGGCCATTGAACCCAGCAGTGAGGTGAGATCCGAGGAGCGGGCACTGAGATTGGCATATCTGAAGAGGTAATGATGAAAATGATTAGAACGTTGAAAGTTCAATAATGTTTGGGGAATCTTCTTAGGGTATTGTTGGAACACACCTCAGTATGAGCTGGGCCTCCGGCTTCCAGCGGTGCACATTCTCCATGATCTTGGAGACCAGGACGCTCTTGCCGCTACCCCGGGCGCCGGATACGACCAGCGGTTGGGTGGTGCTGTCCCGGATGTAGCGCTTCACGTCGTTCATAATGTCGAAGTTGGCCGAGTTCTGGGCAAGCAGCTTCGAGTAGTGGCCCACGAGGCGAAGTTCCTCGAGCAGCACCCGATCCACGCCCAGCGTGTTGTACGGAATGCTGCTCTTCTGCTGGTGCTCCTCAAATATCCCGGCCAGCACCTTGTCCAGCAAGCTCTCGATCACAGCCGACAACTCCTCGTCCAGGATGCTCATCGTCGGCAGCAGCCGGATGAGGTTCTTCTCGCTCAATTGGCTCTTGAGACCCGAGTAAACGTGACTGATCCTCCGCTGCACCTCCAGCTCCAATTGGCTGGCATTCTCCGCCAGCCGCGCCATCTGGCTGCCCGTCTGGATCCAGATGCAGCGCTTGGCCAGCTCCTGGCTTATCAGGACCGTGTTGTTAATCTCCTGCTCCACCACGGTGGTCAGATACGAGTCCTTGACGTCGTCGGAGAACAGGCGCAACAGCACAGCCAGCAGCTCGTTTAGTTCTCCGTTCGCCTGGCCCGAGTACGGATCCACCTGTTGGGCATGGAGGCGGTGGCACATCGGCTGGTACGAGTTGTCAATGGTGTACCACTTCTCCAGGAGCAGGCGCTCAGCCTCACTGGCGGTGCCCAGCACCGAGGTGAAGTCCTGGCTCTCGATGGTCAGCGGCAGCATAGGAGTGCCCAAGGTGGCGCCCAGGAAGAGCACCGGCACCACATATGCTCCGGCCGAGTGGCGCGTGATCTCGCACAGGCAGTTGGCCGCCTCCTCGTGACCGCCCTGCGCCTCTAGCGGTGTCTGGGTCCAGCGCTTAACCTCCTGCAGGCGCGAGAAATCCTTCCGGGCATTGCCATTGCCCGGCTCCGTTTCCGGCTCGCTGTCGTGGACATCGGCGATGATGAAGTCGAAGCCACGGCTTTGGCACTTGCTCTTGAAGTGTTTGTAAAGGCTGTGGACGACGCGCTTGTGCTTCTTGTACTCGGTGCTGTTGTCGGCCAAGATATAGACCACGATCTTTTTATCCCGCTCAATCTTTCGGCCGGGCGGCGGCTTGCCCTGCAGCACGCTCAGGTTTCCGGCTCCGGGATTGGCATTGGCCACGTCACTGGGCGCCTGCGCCCCCTGCGGTGTGGTGGTGTTTGAATCTGCTGGAGAGAGGCAATAGTGGGTAAATCCTAAATACTTATAAAGAGATTTAAGCTTAAGCTAAAGATACTTGAAGCATTTCATATATTTTACTTACCCTTGTCAGCACCGCCTGTTTTGCCCGTGACCGTTGGTGGCTGTTGCTTCTGAGCCTGGTTTCCATTCGCCTCCGGCAGAGGAGTCACCTCCGGCAGCGCCTCTACGGCCGCCAAAGGAGCGCGCTTCTCGTCGCCAGCACTCGAGTCGGTGGAGATCAGATTGTCCTTCTGTTCCGCCTCCTGGTATGGAGGAGAGCTGTAATCACAACCAAAATAAGTTTTCTACTGAACAGTTCGCTATGGGAGGAGCACACATACTCGTCGGACTTTTCGGAGGCACTGTCCTTGTCCTTCTTTTTCTTCTGGCCGGAACTGCACACGTTGCCCATTGCTGTCGTTCGATTCCCTACTCTTTAAATTACAATTGACTATTGATGTCCTGCAATGAATGGAAAGAAACTTGATCTATTACAGATTGTGGGAATATAAAATGATTAAAAAATGATCTAAAAAAACAAGTAAGCAACAAATCATTTCAATTTCTGTTTCTAAGGATTAAGGATGCAAAAAATTGTAATTCAGCATAATGCACATCAAGAGACTACTAAACTTTTGCAATCGTATAAGAACTTTACACATTTCTTTTGACTATGTCTTATTAACTATGCTAACTATTATTTTAGTCTTAAGTTTAAACGCCAAAGCATTTGAAAAAAAAGTTGTGAACTTTACAGTTGAGTATTCCAAATACAAAGTAGAACTAGTACAAAGACAAACTACCTATAAGATACTATCGTCTCAATGGGCAATACTTCCACGTTTTAAGTAACGTTTGGTAATTTGCAAAAGATTGATTAAGTGGAAACCTCACAGCTGTTGCAGGGTATCCCATCCCCATATCGATTAAGAAACACTTGAGGCGCCTAGATTGCAGAAGTAGAGTCCTTCTTATAAAGACGTATCCTTTTTTTACGATACAGAACATGTATATTTTATAATTCTTCCGTAATAATGGTCTTAAATAGTTGATGAACTGTCAGATATAATTTTTTCTACAACAGGTCAATGACAAAAACAAAATGCTTGGGAACACCGAGCACATCCTGTGCGAGGAACGAGCGAGAAGGAGCAACTCGTGAATGAAAGAGAGGGGGCTAGGTGAGAGAAAAGCTTTCGCTGAAGAAGCGAACGCAACGCATGCTCTCTGCGGGAACTTTTATAGAGATTTTCTGCGTTGAATTGGCATTGGCGTTAATCAAGTGGTCGAGTGAACTGGCCCAAGTGGGTGGTTGTGGGCGATGGGCGGTGGGCGGCGGGCGGCGGGTGGTGGTTGGTGGGTTCTGGTGGGTCTGGGTCTGGGTCTCGTCTCGGATTTATTGCGGGCAATGCGCTTGGCTGGATTTTTGTGTACACGCTTGAAAATTGTTGACGCGCGAGCCCCTCTTTGCCCATCGATATCACCTATGTATTCAGGGATATGGATGCTTGGGCATTTTCCCCTGGTTAAGTTTTTATTGGATATCAAAATATTTTCGATCGTTCAACCAACAATATACACAGCATTTGTCTTTCGCGACCGATTTAAATTCTTTAGCGGGGGGTGAGGAAAAGAACGCTAAAAATAAATCCCCCTATATACACAGAATATATGTTTTTGAATCTGTTAGTTCGACATTTGTCGCAGCGGAATTTCGAAATGGTTCAATATCAATTAATTTGTCAAAGATGCCGTGAAGTGAATCTGAATCCCGTGTGTTTTCCGCTCGCATTCTCTTTTCACATCGCATCACAGATGCCATTTCGTTTGCAGTGCACTCGTTCGGTGTGTATGCATCGTTTAGTTGGTTATTTGATTTATTTTAATACACAAATTTCTGTCACTTACTTTTCTTTACGCGCTTTTCACATGCGCCCCCCGGAAAACCCGCCGCACCCGCACCCCGTCGCAAACTGGCGAACCAACCGAGAACCCCGAGTCTAAAACATTTTCCACCCACTGCACTTGCACTTTGCTCAATTAATTGCCTAATCAAAATGTTTGTTACACACACGCCGCGAAGACATTTCGTCCGAAAAGTGTATCTTTCGAGTGCGTTTTTCGTTTTTTCCGCTCGATTCTCTATCTTTTTTTTTCGATTTTTTTCTTTTTGGTGGCAGTGCGCGCCTCGGCTAGTTTTTCCTTGTCCCGCCGATGTGCGTCGTCGTAGTGCTCGGCGCTCTGGGTTTTCACTGCTTCTGAGTCCGTTGGAAAATCGGTCGCCAGCGAGTGCGTATGGCGGAAAGCTCCGGAGCTTTTCCGACGAGGGCTGCAATTTGTTCAAAGTGGCCATTGAAGACCTTGCCGCGAATTACCGTTAGCCTTACAGTGGAACGAAGGGCCCCAAGGAGTTATATCCTTAATAATAGAGCTTTATTTAGAGCCCTAGAGATCATAAAGATAATATAAGCTTATTTATTTAGTTTTTATACTCGTACATTTGTGTAAATATAGGTCTTTTGATTAAATGGAACGGCTTAAATTTTAATAAAACAATTTAATCGAAAAAAAATAAATGAATAGTTGTCTTTGATGTATTAAATATTATAACTTTATGTTATTACTTTTTTTTTTAGTAAATTTTAGTAAATTAAGGATGCGGTTTCTTATCTTCAATTTACACGTAAAACCGTTTGATTACTTAAATTTTCATAAGGTTTCATAGTTTTATAGGGCAATCCATAAGTTGGTTTTGGCAAACAGAAAGATTTTTAGGGTATTCTACAATATTATTTATTAAGACAGTAATTTTTTTTTTTTTTAATTTTTTGAATGTTAGATTTATGTATACAAACATTTCAAATTAGATTCACTTCAGTTTTGATAATAATAACCAAAGGCTGACAAACCTTTACGCCCCAATAAGTATGCAACAATTTAAAAAACCTTTTCGCACCTTTCTAGTTTTTCCATCTTATTTCTACTTTCTTCGTTCTCCGTTAACAGGACCAACCACCGTCGAGAGCTGTCAAATTGGGTGCTTCTCTGGAGCTTGATCTGTCAAAAGGCCAGAGCCAAAAAGGGGAGAAAGCAGCTGGCGTGGCTGCATTTCGTTTCTTTGCCTCAAAGTGACAAGTTCCGAGGCGCCGAAGTTGCTGGAAAAGTTACCAATAAATTGGCAAAGCAGAGGAATTTTCAAAATTTCAAAGCTAAAATGCTATAAGGCCAAAGCCGATTCGGCGAAAAGAGATAAATCATAAAAAGGAAAACCCACTGAGGACACATAGAATCAAGATGAATCGTCTGCTGCTGCAGTGTCTGGTGACCTCCATTCTGGTCTACAAAGGTCAATAAATAAACCCTAATGGAGAGAGAATATTCAGGGGTCTATCCCTTACCAAGTGTTAAACAGGATAAGCTAATAACGGGTTTGCAAATTTTGGGCATCCTCGAAATCTACCAAGAAGAAAAATGTATATGCTGCTGGACTTTGATTATATAAGCTGGCGTCCAGTGCGCAGTCGCCGAAAGAGTCTGGGACCGAGGCATCTGAATCAGACATCTGGACCAGGCAACGGGGGAAATAGGTCAATGTTTTCGCCCGCACGCGAGGCGAAGCAAAACAAACGCGAATACGGGAAACCAAAACAGAAGCCTCGATAAGGGGTGGAACTTGTATTGTTTGTGGGGTTGTACATCTGGGCTTATTTTCCCCCACCCAGATGACTGACAGCTGTGTGGCTTGTGTATTTTTGCAGTGATTTCGGTGCCAACCAGCACGATGAGCACCAGCATCCAGACGACCTCGGAGATTCCGCAGCAGGATGATGATGACGACGACTGGGAGGAGGATGACGACTCCCTGGAATCGGATGACGATGGACGGGTCTACAAGAATCCCCGCAACTCGCCCTCAACGGAGTGTCCCCGGGATGAGGAGCAGGCCACACTGCTTGGCCAGAAGTGTCTGCGGAAGTGCTCCTCCGACGAGGACTGCAAGAGCAAGAAGAAGAAGTGCTTGTGCGATGGCGTCTGCGGCAACTCCTGCATAAAACCGGGTGAGTCTTGGTCTTATATTTAGACCATTTCAAATAATACTATTGTATCTTTTACTATGCCTAGTTAGGTATCAAAAGGATTAAGATAACTGAATTGTATCAATTTTAACAACTCTACATAACTTTTCTTTCCAGATCGCGAATGCCCGGAGCTGGCACAGCCCAGTTTGGGTCAGGTCACAGTAGCCGGACGCCACTTTGGAGCGCGTGCATCCTACGCCTGTCCACATGGCTACCACGTGGTGGGTCTGCAGAGTCGTCTTTGCCAGGCGGATGGCAATTGGGCCGGAGCTGAGCCAGCCTGCAAGCAGAACAGTGAGTAAAAAGAGCCTTACAAAATTTATAAAATAAACTACAGGTATTAAATCCTTTCAGTTTACTGCCTGAAGCCGCCGCAGATCGAGCATGCCCGAAATTCGGCACTGCCGGAACAGGAAACCTTCGATCTGGACTCCACAGTGCAGTATCATTGTCACACCGGTTATGTGACCAATGGATTTCCGCGGGCCAAGTGCCTGGCCATCGATAACCTGGCCAGTTGGTATGGTCCGGATATTCAGTGCGAACGTGAGTAATGCTGTCAAAGATGGGAATCCTATTATAATAGAACCTATTACATGATTTCAGCTCGATCCTGTGGCCAGCCACCGGATCCAGCTTACGGATGGCATGCCGGAGAGTGCTATACCTATGGATGCAAGATCACCTACAATTGCGGAACCGGGTACGAATTGGTGGGCAAACATGAGAGATATTGCCAGTCGGACGGATCCTGGACGCCCAAGGAGCTGCCCACCTGTGTCTGTGAGTATTGCATAGAGACGCCTGTAGAGCTTGTAATCGACCTTTGACCTTTAAAGCGGATAGCGCAAATGTAACCACCACCCAAGCGTCGTTGTCCTAGGCGAGGCGACCCTTTGAGTTTCGTTTCCGACTCCTTGGAGCTGGCAAATGGCACAGATCCCAATACCAATACCAATTACCAATTACCAATTACCGATACCAATATCCGTATCCGAAACTATGTATTAAGCGTACTATGTACTTTGGTCAGGGCTCGGGATCTCCAGTCGGAGTCCTTCGATCCTGTTAACCACACACATTCTCTCTCTATCTCTGATTTGATCTAGCGTTACAAAACAGATTGTTCGAAAATTTATGCAATACCTTGTTGTTGTTGTTGGCCTATTAATGTTGAATTGAATGAATAAATAAAAGTTACCGCAAATCTTGAGCAAAAACAAAAAACAAACAAAAAAAAGAAAAAATTTAATCAAATCGAAGTTGTTTTATTTGGTGGATCGATCGCCAGCGGCTTTCAAAGATTTGTGGTAACTTTTAGCGTACCCTAATCCCCCCCCCCATTTATTGCTAATCCATGGCTTTTCCCGCTTACCCGCACAGTGGTCACCTCGGTGGTGTGTCCCACTCCGGAGAATCCCAAGAACGGCAAGGCCACCTACACCACGCTGGCCTACAACTCGGTGGTCAGCTACGAGTGCCGCTACGGCTACACCCTGATGGGCGAGAGTTCCAGTCGCTGCGGAGCCGATCGAAAGTGGAGCGGCACATTGCCCACCTGTAAGGGTAAGTGTTTGGGATTCCCTCTGGATGGTGCCTTCTTTCTTAACTTTAGCTCAGTGGTCGCCAGCAGAAAGGAATGTATACCCAATGTAGTTAGATATCTAATAGAATAATATTCGTGATGACTGTACTTGCAACCTTCAACAGAGATCAACTGTGGACATCCCGGCGTGCTGTACAACGGCTGGATCGAGAACATCGAGGCGGGCACCGGACTGGGGGCCAGCATCATTTTCCGCTGCCAGCCGGAGATGATGATCAATGGACTGGGCTCGAGTGTCTGCCAGATCGACGGAAGGTGGCGGAACGCCCTGCCCGAGTGCCTGGCGCCCTGTGTGGTGCCCACCATTTCGCAGGGCAATGTCTATCCGATCGAGATTACGACGGATGAGAACGGTACTACGATTGTCCACCCGCCGACGACCACGACACAGTCTCCGATTCAATCGCAAAGCATTGCCATGGGCGGAGTGGAGAAGGTGAAGCACGGAACCGCACTGGAGGTCAAGTGTGATGAGAACTATGAGTTTCCGGTGTCCCTGCTAAGTCCGCCCACGTGCAACAACGGCACCTGGAGCATCATTCCACGCTGTGTGCCCGCCAGGTGCAAGAGTATGCCCAGGCCACCCAAGCACGGCATGGTGATGGCTCCCAAGACGGAGCACGGCATGAAGGCGCGATTCAAGTGTAAGGATGGCTTCAAACTGGTCAGTCCCGAGGGCAAGGACGTCACGGATCCGCATGACTATGTGCTCACCTGCTCCTTTGGCAACTGGACTGGCGAGACGCCCAAGTGCGACGAGGTCTTCTGCTCCTTTCCCGGCTACATACCCAATGGCAAGGTCCTGCTCGTTGGCAACATGGGGCTCTACGACTATCGACCGTACGTAAAGAAGATCGTGAACAACAAGCAGATCATGTACGATTGCGACAAGGGATATGTCTTGGAGGTAACAAAATGCAGTTCACGCCGAGCATCTGATCATAAACAGCTTTCTTTAGGTTGGTCCTCCGGGTGCCACGTGTGTGGGTGGCAAGTGGCGTCCCCTGGATCTGCCGCAGTGCCTCCTGGGGCAGCATCCTCGACTTCGATGGAATCGCCGCAGACGTCGCTCCCTGGAGATCCGCCAGCTACGATCTATGTATCTCCTGCGACGGCAGCGGGAGCTTCAGAGGCAACTGGTGGAAAATCAGAACTATATCAAAGCAGGTAGTTAAAAAAGTCTTGAATAGGTCCTTTTTCGTCCTTAACTTACATTATATTTTATAAACTATACCTTCTAGTTAGCAATCCCGACCAGGCACCGGTTCACCGAGTGAAACGCAATGCCAGTCCCCAACCGAATCCGCAGCCCTATCCCACGGATGGGGATCTGGCCTTCTCCAAATACTACGAAAAGCTCAGGGAGCGCTATCAACGGTACGTCCGGAAGATGCTGGGTCGTGACCGGATCTATCAGAAGCTTCACGGCCAGGACGCAGTGGGTAGAGTGGGAAACAACCTCAATGTCGCCTACCACGATGGCGGCCAGGTGATGATGCGCGGCAAGTCCAACTTTAGGGAATTCGAGAACGGAAACAATTATCTGGGAGGCGGTGGCATTGGAACTGGAGGAGGAGTGGCCGGAGGAGTCGTTGCCCTGCCCAACATTAACCAGGCATCGCGGAATCAGGTGGCTCACTCAAACCGCAGTCCCAAAGACGAGTTGCTATCCAATGGATCTCCGCCGGTGGCATCGCGCAGTTTCCACTTCAATGCCACCAGATCTTACATGGATCAATTGAAATCTCAGATAGTCCGACGGAGGCGCAAGAGGAGCTCCAGCATTGGCCAGGCACCACCTCCTTCGGGGGCAACGCTTACGGATGCGGAAGTGGACGTTAGCGATGGTGGAGAGGCCGGCGGAAAGGGTGGTGGCGGCGGCAAACGGCTGCGAGGACCTTGCGAGGATCTCGACTGGGACTCCTTCGGCAATGTGACCACAGTGCGTCCGGGCAAGGTTCCGGGCAGAAATGCAGTGGGCATCATGCTGCATCTGGAGTGCAACGCCGGATTCAAGCTGAACATCAAGGGTGAAAATGCCACGGCACGCTGTATCCGAGGAATCTGGAAGCCTGAGATGCCCAAGTGCGTGTCCGCTCCTTGTTTGGTGCCCGCCGTGGAGCACGGCCAGTACTACAAGGTGGAGCCCCACACCAAGCAGCTGAGCGACAAGCCCTCCCTCACCCCGCTCTCCAGCTACGAGGAAATCCAGTCGAACGAGTTCATCACCCTGGAGTGCGAGGATGGGTTCAATATTCAGGTGAGAAAGCCAGACAAACATTGAAGTTTCTTTTAAAACACTCAAAAAAGTTAAGCCATAAATTAAAATTTTTTTTTATAATTTGGAAACCATTTTTTTTTAACCGAGAGCTACAATATAAATTGTCAATTATTTCCAAAACAATTATAGGGCTCGGCTCAGCTGCGTTGTGCCCATGGATCCTGGTCGGTAAACGCCTTCTCCGAGTGCACATCGGTACCATGTACGCTGCCCAATATTCCAGGAGTCATCTACGATGTAAGTATATACACTCACCACCCCCTACTCAATTGCAAATATAAGCTAATTTCTTTATTAGGGCGGCTATCGGGCTGGATTAACGATTGGACATGGAGGCAGTGTAAGCGTACGCTGTGAACTCTCCACAAACGCCAATCCCATAGAGATGTCCTGCCACAAGGGCATCCTCACACCACCCAGTATTCCTTGTGAGTCGGGACTGAGGAAATCACGTGAGGAATTAGAGCATGCCACTCCCACTCCACACCCCAAGGTGGAGCACAACGAACTGGACAACGATCATGATCATCCTGACAATGGCACCGATGAGCACGACGACATGAAGATGTGCGGACCACCCATGCTTACGGATGGCGCCTTGGTCTACAAGTAAGTTATGGGTTTTTTTTTGGCTTGCCTTGCGGTCTTATTAGGGATCTAATCACCGAAGGAATGCCGATCATCCAGAGCTTGATGGCGCGTACGAGAGTGGCACGGAGATCTTCTTTAACTGCATCCCAAATGCGGCGGGGGATCGGCAGACGTGGCGCATCATATGCGACAATGGACTGTGGATAGGACGATCCTACAATTGCGGTGAGTTTTAGGAACTCTACCTTAAGTTTTAACCGAAAACAACTAAGTATTTCATATAATACCATCTTAGAAAACGGAACGTGTGTGTTCAGGAACAACGAAGCTAATGTGGTTAGTTTTTATAACGACCTGGAGATCCGAGAAGATGTCGTGGACTTTCCCCCAGGAGCCACAATCATATCTAGGTGAGCTGTAAACAAACAACCTAATTATAATTCGAAAATTTAATATAATATACTCCTCTTAGATGTATGGACATTGGAAAGTTTTCGATGACTGGCAGTCACGAGAGGACCTGCATCCACTCGGAATGGACCAACACCAAGCCCGTATGCTCTGGCTTAAACCAAGAGAACGACTATGCAAGTAGGTTTCCTCTAGCAATGTCAGTTGGGGTTAGTTATTCTCACCTATCCTGAAATTATCCAGTGGAGAAGGCTCCAACCATCCTGTTCCGACACCAAAACGGACCCATCGCCCAGAGCAACGATGGCAAGCTGATCGTTTATCCCGGAACTACTCTGCACATGGAGTGCCTGTGGATGAGACGCTTTGGAAATCCCAAGTGGAACGTCAGTCATACGCACAAGTGGGTATCGGGTTGGGCTTACTATAAGCTTTCCCATCTTTATTTTACTGACTATTTAATTGCAGCAAGGGGTATGTTTCAAATTTCTTTTCACCCATTTTTTCAAGATATGTTTTCATTTATAGGTTATAGCCTATTTTTAAGTAATACAGGGCTACCCAATTTTTAAATTTTTACAGATTCGTTAAGGGCTTTAAGGGTATACATATATTCGATGATTCCTAAGACTTGTGTCACGGGTTTTTTGATACTAGAAAAGATAATGATTGACAACGAATGAACACCTTTAGAAAATCTCACTCTTTATGAACAAACCCATTTAACAAAATCCCGTGACTTGCAGGAACTACACGGAGGGCTGGGTGACCGAGGCGGACGAGGGTCGCGACTCAACGCTGGAATACCGTCTGAGCATCGTGGACGCGGCCAGCGACGACTCCGGGTTCTACTCCTGCATGACCCCCGCTCGCCATGAGCACACCGTGGAGGTGGTGGTGCTAGCGATTAACTGCCCGGAGATTCCGATGCGGCGTGGCCTGATCGTGAACACCAACGATACTAAGCTGAGCACGCGGGCGTTGCTGTCCTGCGCGAATGGGAACTCCTTGATTGGCGCCTCGGAGCTCTTCTGCCTGCCTAGTGGCAATTGGAGCGCACCGCTGCCGGTTTGCGAGAGCGTTGAGTGCGGCGACATCCCGCTGGGGATGGGCAGCAATGCCAGCTCGCCGCGAGTCTCTGTGCTGTCGCGCGAGGTGGGCGGTCGAGCGGCCTTCTCCTGCGCCTCTGGGTACGGGCTCCGCGGTCCGTCGGAGGCAATCTGCAACCCGACGGGAGAGTGGTCCGCCCCTATTCCCAGCTGCGTGGAAGTACAATGCCTAAATCCTGGAGCCCCGCAGAACGGTTATGCACAAGGGCCAGCTCCTTATCGGGCTGGCGATGTAATCCAGTTCAATTGCAACCCGGAGTACATGATGCAGGGCCAGCCGATCATCGCCTGCCAGGACAATGGGCGCTGGTCGGGAGGCCTGCCAAAGTGCGTTCAGGCCTGCTCCTATCCGGGCACCGTCATCAGCGGCAGGATGTCCTCCGTCAAGTTCTACTACGCCATCGGCGAGAGCATCACCTTCACCTGCGATGCCGGATTGGATCTGCGTGGCTCTAAGGTTCTCAAGTGCCTCAAGAACGGCAAGTGGTCTAGCGCCATCCCGACGTGCGTGACCAACGACGGTCCTGCCGGAGGAGGCGGGGGATCCGTTGGCTCCAACAAGCACCTGGCCACCACCATGGGCTAGGGGGGATGGGGACCATCGATGTCGAGCAGTAGAGAACGAAACCTCGAAACATCGATCGACCGCAAGGATATGCGTTGCACCAGAGTGATACTAATACATATTACCTACTAACTAATGCACATTCCAGGCGCACAGTCACGCGTTTACTAACTAATAACGACATTCTTGCGATTCAATTGTAACTGTAACGTAACTGTAGCCCTGTACTGTATCGCAAGGCCATCATTTTACTATTAATAAATGTTCGTCGAATAAAAAAAACGAAAGAGGTTTCTTACTTGCAATTTAGGTTATTCCTGTACAAGTTCTAGATTTCTTTATGTTGTTTGAAATACTAAAACAGGTTAGATTAAAAGTGAAAGATGAAAAAGTTTGTTCCTAAATCCTAGTACTCACATCGACGAAAACCGCGAGAGAAAAATAGGAAATAGGTAAACGCTCACTTTTATGGGTGCTCATTGATATTAGTATGATTAAATCCAAATTATTTTGAAATATAGTTTTTTTGAAATATTTTGTTTTTGACCTTACTTTGGATAATATGACATATTTTCTTTTTCTTTAGATTTCAGGTAAGTGGTTCTTTTCCCATATTATTTGGAAGCTGTTTTGGAGGATGGTATTATAATTTTATAATAATAACATAGTGAAGGAGATGATTCCGAACACATACAGTGTATATATTCTTGATCAACACCAATAGCCGAGTCCATCTAGCCATATCCGTCTGTCCGTTTCTATGCGAACTATTCTCTCAGTTTTAAAGCTATCGCGATGAAACTTTCCCAAAAGTCATCTTTCTATTGTAAGTAGTACATATGTCGGAACGATAAATGGAAATGGAAAAATCTTTGTAACTTTGTAGGAAGTTGTTGTTTAGATTTTTGAGAATTAAAAAAAATTTGTATACAGGCAAATTAAATTGATCACAAGCAACCGTTAGTTTATATAAATTTGAATTAACATAGCCCCGCTGGCCAAATTTAACAGTGCTGCCACGGTAACACTGCGTGTGCTCGATTAACCTATCGATAAGCCTCTTCTTCTTCAATATTTAAGTAATAAAACATAACATCGATAGCTCTAACTCGAATAGCATTTAAACTAAACGCTGGCAAAAATCTCACTAGCTTAATATTCCATTTAGTTTTCGGTTAAGTGCAACGAAAAGTCCTTCCCCACCCCGCCCGCAGACCCATTGTTTTGTTTGTCGTCTCTACACAATTTCTCCATCCCATCGAACACGAACTGCTGTTGTTGTTCCTGCTGGTACTGCTGTTGTTGTTGTTGTTGGTGCAAGGACAAGTGACGTCCTTCGAAAAAGGCGCAACAATTTACCCCGCGCAACAAGGTGTTTTCGGGGGGTGGCGGGAAAATCAATAAATAGCAAAGAGTGCTATTTCCCGTTGTGTATGTATGTATTTAGGTACGTACACATATACCCGTCGCGATTCAGTGTGTGTGTGCATTGTATACTAAAACTTTCTTTTTCTAGGCAGCCAGCTGCAAAATAGAACAGCCAGCTAAGCCAAACAAAGAAATTTGGTCCGAGGCAGGGAGACCCTAATATGGACAACGCGGGCGAGGACAGCGACAATGACGTGGTCACCGATTTCCTGAACTCCAACTGCTGCGAATCCTCCGAGGAGGTGGTCAATGGTAGCGGTGGTTCTATCAATAACCGGGGCGCCTCCATCGAGAGCCAAAACTACTGCATACCCGTGATAAACGCGCCAGCCCCCGCTCCAGCGCCCGCTGCAGCTGCTCCCACATCCACTCCTGCCAGCATCATCAACAACAACATGATACCCACCATCAATGTGACGCCACACAGTCCGGCCCAGGCCTCCAAGTACAACAACATATTCGAGGACACGCTCAGCCAGCTGCAGAGCATCCGGGAAACGGTTGTCCAAATGAAGAACTCCTCCTCGCCCAGCCAGCACATGCAGGATGGCAGCTTGGGCAACCATGGACTGAACAATGCAGCCGCACTGAGTACCTCGCTGCCCGATCTCACGGGAGCGGGCACAGGACCCTCTTCCGGTGGCGCCAACTACGCCATGTGGTCGTCCACGGCACCGCAGCAGTGCCTGCTCCTGCACACGGACCGCCGGAAGTCCTGGACGGCGGTGGACGATGCCAGTGGCGGAGGCGACTGCACCAACAAGAGCGTAAGCTTGTCCAGCTTGGACAGTGAGGAGCAGGAGACCATACGCGTCACCGAACAGCGTCGGAGGTCGGCCAGAAACAGCACTGGAGGTAGATATGCACTGAGGTTTTGAGGGTGGGTTTTGCAATGCCATTAGCGTGGAGCATTGCAACGTTTTCTAGTAGTCTACTTTCATGCCTTTAACTTGGCAGAAAGAAATCTATGAATTCCACAATTATCGGAAAATCGATCGAAATCGTTTGTTTATAAATATGTTTTATGGTGTTTAACGACAAGTGTCTGCGTCAAGTGCCTACACATGAAAGGTTAGATGGCTTTGAGTGAAGGAAGCAATTTGAAAGTACTGTAGCTGCATTTTATCTTTATAACCCTACTGGGTTTGTTTTTATGAGAGCCAAATAAGTAAAAAAGTAATTACAAAATCTGAAAATATATTCACGTCGCTCTGGGGAACATCCAATACCCTACAGAATTGTGTCTAATGAGTTTATAAATACTCTTAAAACTGGCGGTTATTAAAATAACAGACATGAGTAGATCACAAAAGTCTTTATTTGAATAGATGCCTTTCGGTAAAGGTTCGACCCTTTAAAGTGACTTAGCAATTGTTCAATTGAAATAGATATGCCCCTGAACCAAAGCGTAGGGGCTGTTACCAAGTTAGTTTCGATTTCGATAAGAAATTCCACAAAAGCCCGTTATCTGGAAGCCCCTGCAGAGCTTTGGCATTGGTGGCCCCGACCAGAGGCATGCGAATAGAAACCCCAGCGATTAGTAATTACTAACCAAGTCTCTAACTCTGATCATTTGCAGGCATTTCCACTCACTCGCTAAACGAGGCGGAGCTGGCCCGTGACTTCGAGAGGATTGCAGCCAAACGGAGCCTGGCCACGGAAATCATCAGCCGAATACCGCTGCAAAAGAGCATATCAACGAGCTCCATTATCGCCAAGGAGGATATCAAGGCGATCGCACGCCACCTCACGGACAGCGAGGATGAAAACCAAAGCCTGTTGCGGGCACACGCAAAGATCGAGGTCTACGACAACGTAGAGAAGCGCCCCAAGCGCGGTTCCATATTCTTCCGCAAGAAGAAGCCCAAGGCGAAAACGAAGTCCTTAGTGGGAGGACAACTTAGTGCTTGCGACGTTTGCGGAGCGGCCATCACACTGGCGCAGATCAAGGAGCATCACCTGGAGTGCAAGGTGAAGAGGATGGCGGGGGGCCAGGACTTTTACGACGGCCCCGATGCCAACACATTTAGCAACCCAGAGGAGCCGCTGATCCGTTCCGACTTGCAGTTTCTCAACGAACCGCCCATCGAAGCGCAGGATTTGGGAGCCGATCCCGCTTTGGGCATCGTTCTCAAGGAACACGACTCTTGGACCCCGAATATTCCCAGGGAGCTGCTCAAAACGCTCAAGGAACTGCAAATCAAGCGGCAGGAGCATATCTATGAGTTTATTATGACCGAGAAGCACCACTGCCAGACCCTGATAGTCATGCAGAAGGTGTTCGTAGAGAGTCTGGAGCGGCACTTCCCATCCCTCAACCTCAACAGCATGTTTCCGCGTCTGCAACAGCTCACCGATTTGCACACCTGTTTCCTGCGTCAGTTGCGACTCAAGCAGCGCGAGCAGCCCATGGTGGACAGTATTGCCGACATCCTGTTGGACTTCTTCTCGCTGGAGCAGGCCCAATGCCTGAGACTGGCCTACGGAGAGTTCTGCGCCAACCACCGGAGCGCCCTGGACCAGTTCAAGCTCTGCCTAACCGAACCGAGCTTCGCCGAGTGGTACAAGCATTGTCTGCAGAATCCGTTGCTCAAGAAAAAAGGCATCCCCGAGTGCATCTTGTTCGTGACCCAGCGCCTTACCAAATATCCCTTGCTAATCGAACCGCTGCTGAAGAGTGCGAGGGATAACAAGTTGGAGACAGACAAGCTGCAGCATGCCCTGAATCTGGTCAAATCTCTCCTAGTCGATGTGGATGCGTGTGTGGCGGAGAAAGAGTTGCGCGAGCGCCAGTTGGAGATATACGGTCGGGTGGATGCCAAATCCTTTGCGATCTACAAGAACAAGCCCTTCCGTAAAACTGAACTCGGCGTGGAGTCGCGACGTCGTCTGAAATTTGATGGATTGGCCACCCTGATGCAGGGCAGGGCCAAGACGCAGCTGGTCCTAGTGGTGGTCCTTACCGATTGTCTGTGCTTTCTCAGCGAGAACTCCGGGCACAACAAGTACTCATTCTTTACGCCGGAACACAAGGCCGGTGTGGTTCCGCTCCAAAAACTTCTCATCCGCGAAAAGGCAGGCACCGAGTCCCGTGGAATATACATCATATCCTCCAATCCAGACTTCCCCGAGATGTACGAGTTGAAAGTGCAGACTCCGAAGGACAAGAACACCTGGATTCAAACCATTCGTCAGGCTGTGCTCGACTGCCCAGCCACGGACATCATCGAGGCGGAGGATCTGACTGCAGAGGAAAAGCTGCGAATAGGCGTGAACAAGAGGGAAACCATCGAGAAGATGAGACAGAAGGATATTGAACAGGCGCTACTGCTGGAAGAGAAACTAATGCTTCAGTTCAATCTACTTAAGGAGCAACAGCCCTTCGGAGATGTGCCCGGCGCCAATTCCAATGGCAGTGCGGCCAACTTCCTGGCAGCCTTCGGTTCTTACAAGGATCTTGTAAGCGCCGACTGTGACACGACTGAGCTGTGGCGCAGGGTGCTGAACACAGTGCAGGACATCAGCCAATTGGCGTCCACTATCTACACGGCAGCCACGGGTCAGCCGGTGTCCAGAACCCTAAGCAGCGTGGGCGAGAAGCAGAGTGAGCAGTACGCCTCGCCCACACTTCCAAAGCGGGCAGAAACCTTTGCCGGGTTTGACGAAAAGCGCGGCAAGCTGGCCTCCAAGCTGGTTCTAACGCCCCGTCTCCAGGAACTGGAGGAGAAACGAGAGCCAAAGAGCGGAACTGGTTCCGTGGTGGATCAGCCTTTGGAGAACAATTACGCCGTGCTCCAGGTGTCGCACCATCTGCAGACTCTGTTGTGCATTATCTCACAGCAGATGACCAGCATCCACAACTTGCAACTGCAGTTGGCCCTGTACCGGGAGAGTCCCCGCTCAAGTGCTTACACGCACAAGGATCAACTCGAGGAGTTGCGCAACCTGCAGGACAAGCAGCAGGAAGAGAAGACCGCCTGGCAGCGGCAGCAGAAGCAACAACAAGAGGAACTCGTCGAGATGCGGGCACAGCAGCTGCAGTTGCAGAAGCAGATCAAAGCAGAGCAGGAGGACGTGCGTCAGCAGCGTGAACAGTTGTACAGGAAGATGGAACTTCTCTCCAGTCAAGGCTTGTTGCTGTCGCCCAGTACTCCACTGCCCATCGTTAACACCAATCATCCTCCACCTGTCAGTCTGCTGGACGACAACCATGAGACTGACAATGGATTGAGTGGAACTGGGAGCAGCACGCCCAGTGTGACTGGAACCGTGGATCGGCGCAAGGAGAGGTGGCTGAGTGGCCCCTCCAACTGCAAAACTCCGCCTGTGAATTTGCTCAGCGCTAACAATGCACCCAAGGCCAACTCCACTCTGGTCAAACAGAAGTTGCCCATGAAGCTCTCATCGCTGTCGTCCACCGGTAGTTCAAGCCCCCGCGTGGACAAGTCGGCAAGCTTCAATAGCGCCTCTCCGGCACCCTACACTTCCTCCGGCAGTGTACAGCAGATGTTTCCCCTTAAGCTGGCTGATCGGAGGATAGCCACGCCCTCCAACAGTGCAACGACTCCCACGGGAATTGTGCCGCAGCACTCGCGAACAGGAAGCTCGCCTGCGATCATCCAGCAAACAACGACAGCGGCAACTCCCACTCCTGCCGCAGTATCTCGAGCAGAATCCGCAGTCCACTATTCACGGACACCGACGAGCAGCCGGACGGGAATTGCAAGAACGGCAGGAATTGGCGTGCCCACTGTCCCAGCTCCTCGAGCAAAGCCCGAGGAAGAGGAGATCTATTTCTGACGCCAGTTCACGCCGGAAGTCGAAATCTAAATGTTGAATCATTTATATCTAAGCTGATCTATTTTCAATTCCATTCCTCTTCCTTATAACAAAGACGTAAACCTGAACTTCTTAAAAAAATAAGTCGATCGAAAAAAAGGACAGTAATAGGAAATGTTCATCCATATCTGTTGACCTGTACTTAAACCATTCCAAACTCTACAATGCATTTTTCCATACTGCCCCTTTTAGGCTCAACATCGCATATATTATCTTTAGTTTAAGCAAACGTACTGTACTTAATGGTATTTTTCGCAGACTCGCTACCGTTCCAATGCATCTCAAACTGTTCAGTAATTTATTTTACAAATTATTTATTAACAATTATTTATATATTTTTTAAATCCAATTATCTTCAGACAAAAGCTAAACTACATTAAGTGTGATTGTTTTCTAACGAATTTTACTTCTTCCAATAAAGAAACCTATTAAATATTTATGATATAACCAAATCGGATTAGGGTTAGGAACATACATATATTACTCATATTTAACATTTCCAATCCTCGCTATAAGTGAATTGAGTGGACCTCGAACCTGATCCTTAACCTTTTCATGTCATCGCAATATATTAAGCTCGCTCCAATAAATGTTTAAAATTATAAAATCTACAGTCAAGTATTTTCAATCGGGGGCGTTCTGGAATCTATTTTTTATAATTTGTCTGATTTTAATAGAACTGTAATACCAAAGACCAATATAACATATTCTAATGTCTTTGGTAATACCATGAAGTATACCGCTAATTGTGTGAAACATAAAATTTTTTAATATTTCATAGAAAAAACAACTTATTTATTTACTTTATATACAATGTACATAAAAATATGTCTCCAAATACTTTGTGCAACTACATATCAAAGTCATTTTTGCGCGGACACTTGTTTCGGGTGTGTCCTTCCTTCCGACAAAGTCCACAGCGACGTGATTTTGGACCATCCGACGTGGAAGCCGTGGGTTGACTACGACTAGGAGGATTCCGATTGCCTGATCCCCAAGCGGAACTAGAATTGCTACTGGCACCTGAAATAAATATCATAAGATTACAATGGTAAGCATGATCAATGAATTTATCCTCTTTGTAGAATTAGAAATCACACCTTGGTTTTGGTCATCATCTCCCCATTTGAAAAAACCGCAGGACTTTTCTCGCGTGGGGCATGAGAAAAAGGGTCTGCCCTGATTGGGTCCGTCCTTCCGGACTGTCAGACTGCTGGCCACCTGCCCGCAGTTGCACATCACCTGGTCTCCATCTCCTTGAGACGTGATCTTATCGTTCTTTTTGGTTTTTGTTTGAGTAATGGTGACGGTGCTGCTGGAGTTTGATCGCATAGACGATTGGCCACGCTGTGAGTTGCTCTGTTGATTACTGGGTAGAGTGACCACTCGATTGGTGCCCCATGAGGAAGCACTGGTCGTGCTCCGAACTGCACTGCCAAAGGAAGTATTGCTCTTGGATGAGGATGCTGGCTCATCGGCCCACTGAAAGAAGTTGCACTCATCTGGTTTGGGGCACTTGTAGAACAACCTGCCCTGGTTGGGCCCATCCTTACGAACTGTGATCTGGCGAGCTGGCTGTTGGCATCCCGTGCAAAGCACTGTTTCCGGCTCGGTTGCCGGTGCGGATGGAGTATCCCATTCGAGACTATCCCACCTCGGTCGTTTAGCTGCCGGTTTCGGGGGAGGAGTGGGAGCAGCTGTTCCCAAGGATGCGCGTTCCCTGCTTCCCCAAAGCATGGGTCTGTCATCAGCCTCTTCCTGCTCCTGTACCCATTGCGAGAGGCTTTTATCCAGCTGTGCATCTGCGTTAGACTGCACATTCCCTCCGTTCACCAACGCCTCAAATTCAGAATCATCGTCCGCGGCAAAGGCGGCGGCTATGTCGTCATCCAGGGGAACCAAGTTAGAGGTTTTGGGTTGGGTTGTACCCGATTCGACGGAGTCAGCAGCAGCCAACATCGCATCCTCGAAGCCATCGTTGCTATCGAAGAATCCATCTAGTTCGTTGGTGGTGGATGCATTGGTAAAGTAGCTGCGTATGCTCCCGGACGTTTTAGTGGTTGAAATTTTATTGACAGTGCTTTTCGGCGCCTTTTTCGGCTTTGGTTCGCTTGGTTGTTTCTTGGTTGCTGGGTTTTTAGGTCCGCTGACAGTTTTATTCCCTTTTCCTGATGGAGGATTTTTCCGAGCACCTCCAGAACTCGCGCTACTGCCTCCTCCGCCCGAACCACTACCCCATCCTCCAGAGCTACCCGAACCACCGCCTCCTCCTCCGGGACCACCTCCACCTCCTCCTCCAGAACCACCACCGCCTCCTGGTCCTGGTCCAGGACCCCATCCTCCACCTCTCGACTCGCCTACAATGCCACCCACTCTCTTCACTGAATCCAAATTAATGTTGAATGTGGTGCGAAAGAGATAATCACAGGGCAGGCAGGTTTTGTACCAGCCATGGGGTGTATTGAATACACCGCGATAGTAAGGCGTGCTCAGGCGGAATTTAAGCATTCGGTGGCCATCGCCGCAATTGGGACAGCACTCGTCCAGCACGGTAACGTCCTTGCACTCCGCTGGGATCCAGACAACGTTCTTGCAGTCGGGAAAATTGTTGCAGCCAATGAACCAGCCCTGCTGGTTCTTTTTGGCCTTCAGTGCCAGGGGCGCCTCATTGCATTTGGGACACTGGAATAGCGTGTGCATTGTGGGTTGATTCTGATCGGATCTTTCTGGGCCCGAAGAATTCGCCGCAGGCGTCTCATTGATTCGAGCCGCTATCTTGGCATCCATTGCGGTGATCTTGTCGGTGATCTGCTGGTATGAAAGCTTGTACTTGGCGATCTGTTCGGTCAAGACAACCTTGGGATCCTTCTGCCCCTGGCAAATAAGTTTAAGATCCGATTCAAACTCTGCGCGCAGCTGGGGTTTGGCAAGAGCCAGTTCCATGGCATCGTAACCCTCGTACAGACCCATTCCAATAACTCCAGGCACCAAGAAGCCCTTGTCGATCACCCCGATATAGCCGCGTTCCTTAATCGTATTTATGTGCTCAGCGTGCGTGGCATCCGTGCCAATTCCGTGCTTTTCCATCAGTGCGATCAGATCCGCTTCGGTCAGCAAGGGCGGGGCAGTGGTGGCTCCTTCGTGCAGCGACACCTCCGTGGGTTCGAAGCGCTGTCCGTTTTCATAGTGGTGAATCTGCTTGGCGCTCCACTTGTCGTACACATAAACGTCCAGGTAGTTGCGTTCGTGAATAACCAGACCATTAGCCGTGAACTTTTCACCGGCAATGTCAATGTGAACAAGTGTTTCAGAGCCGACGGCATCTTTGCTGACGCAGGCAAGGAAGTGTCGCACCACAAGTTCGTACACCCGAGCCTCGTTTCCCTGCAAATCTACACGAACAAATTAAAAGGCATGTAATGCCTCAGCTTTAAGTAGTAATTAACTTACTGTCCGCCATTTTGGTGGGATGAATGGGAGGATGCGCCTGATCCGATTTATTGCCGTTGCGAGGATTCGGGCCCCACTCAACCACCCGTTGGGCAAATGCTCCCCAGTCACGGTGACCCGTTTGCATCTCAACGAGTGGCGCCAGAGCGAACTCCTTGGAGAACTGGTTGGTTTCCGTACGTGGATAGCTGATGAAACCTTTGCTATACAGTTTTTCAGCTATGGTCATTGTCTCCTTGGCCGACAGTTTGAGTTTCCTTGAGCCAAGCTTTTCCATTTCCACCGTGTCCAGCGGAGTGGGTCGCCATTTGTGTTTGGGCTTGACGGTAACGCTTTCGACGAGCGCCCGAGGAGCTGGCTCGGCCAAGCAGAGTAGCAGGTAGTTCTCACAGGCTTCCTTGTCGAACAGACGGTTTCGGGCCCAATTAAACTCCACCGTCAAGTCATCAATGGTGTGCAGGACTAAAATAGATTAAGAACAAGCTGTAGCATTTTCAAATATATGTATAGTTGCATTCCTACCTTTAATCTTCCAAAAGGGCTCGGACACAAACGCCTCAACCTCCTTGTAGCGCTCGGCAACGAATCCCAGAGTGGGAATTTGGCAACTTCCGTACGATATGAGCTTGTCGGCGATCTTCTCGGGGAAGAGGCGCTGCAGGCGCATGGTCTGGAATCGGGTTATGGCAGCTCCTGTTCGCAGATCCAGTTCGGAGCGCACATCCACAGCATCACTCTGCCTTTTGTCCGGCTGACCCAATTGCTGCAGAGCCCGGCGCACTGCAATTGTGGTGATCTCCGAGAAAGTGGCACGGTAAACCGTAAGGTTCGGTTTGATAGCCCTGCATACATTGATTATCTCGTAGCCAATGTTCTCGCCCTCGCGATCGCAATCCGTCCAAACAATCAATCCCTGACAGCCGCGCACCTCGCGCTCCAAGGTCTTTTTGATGGGCTCGTAGTCCGGACCCACGGACTTCTTGATTGGCGCATCGAACAGGGAGCGGGGATCCACCACTCGCCAGTTTCTGTACGACACCTGGAACTCCAGCTGCATCAGGTGGCCGGAAACGGAGGTCATGACCATTTTGGCATTCTGACCACGCACCGGAGCCTCGAAGTCGAATATCTTGTTGTACACCGAGTAGCCCTCGCGCTGTGGCAGTTTAACAAATAAGTTATTCATTTGGATATCCCATATTTCCTACCAAATTCCTTACCCTCCGAGCTGCGCCATTGGACAACAAGCCGGCAATTGTTTTGGCGGCATCGTTCTTCTCCGCCACGTTGAGGAATTTCATCTGCTGGCCGGGATTAGCGCAGTAGCATCTGTGTGCGACTACCACGGGGCGAAAACATTTTAAGACAGCTTTCATTCAAATAAATTCGCAAGAAAATAAAACATTTAATCGCGCCATATGAAGAGAAGAATTATCGATAGACGGTATCGATGCTTTCAGTTCTAGCATCGATATGTTGTTTTTATCGACTGGTCACACATAATACAACTGAGCGCTCTTTTTAAAAAATTCAAATTTGAAAAACTGCATCAAAAAAATCTGAATTTATTTACTTTCCCCACCCACAGACCAAATCAAAGCTTTGTTTTTTCCTGAAATACGAAACTATTTATTTTATTTATTATATCTCTCTATATAACTTGCTGTTTTGCATTCACGTTGCTACGATTTTTTTCTTTTTTGACTTTTCATTGCGCTTGTTTTTGGGGATTTTTTCTTTGCAATTTTTTTGTTCTTTTAGTGTTTTATCGTTTTAACTCAACATAAAATCTTAACAATTATATATCTGCATATATATATGTGTTTGTAAGAAAAGGATAGAGTGAAAAATGTGTAAATACAAAGGTAGTTCACGATCTGTAACCAATGTTTTGCCTCGCGCCTTTTCGCATCGAGCCTTGGAGTTGGTTGCGTTTCGCTTTTGAAGTTGTAGTTTCAGTGTTGTTATTTCGGACTTAGGCTTAGCTAAACTCATTCGTATTTGTATGCGATTCATAACTTATGTTCAGTAAAATATTAGTAATATTTAGAGCGTTTAATTATGCAGAAAGTGTGCAGAGTGCTTCGCTGTGCTCCTTTCCTTGCCCTGCCGCACACTCCGCAGTTAGATATAGAATAACAACAAATACATGTTAAGGGTTCCCTAACACTTGTGAGCCACTCGAAGCTTCCCCGGCCGCCTCAGCAGCGCAGGGCGATGCATCAACGACGCCAGGAACGATCCTCGGACTCCTCGTCCTCCTCTTCATCCTCCAGACGCAGCTCCGGCAGCGTGTCGCTGCCCAACAGACTCTCGCTCTCGCTGACGGACTGGATCAACTGTTTTGGGTTCTCTAGGCTAACGGCCATGGCAACTGGTGCAGTGGACTTCTCAACCGGGGCCGCCATCGGAACCGGTGCGGGTGTCACCACGGGCGCCCACGAAATCTATTGTTGCATATCGAATTATTAAAATGCCTAATCCGGAAAGTAATCCTTGCCGCTAACATACCTGCAGGCGCTTGTCTTTGTACATTTTTCCTCGGACCACAGCCTGTTCGGCATTGAGACGAGTCGCATACGAGAGTATTAACTGTGGAATCTCACGGTCAACATCGTGCTTAGAAATCTCGCCAAAGTTCTGTGGAAGAAAATTAAAAGTTGATCAATAAGTGTGTTTAATGCATCAATGTTTGGAAAAATTTACCTTGAAGTGTCCCAGGACAAAGTCTGCTTCCTCAGCCGCAAAGCCAGTGACCACAATGGCCTTTGGTCGCCTATCGACGCGCGTGGGTCCCTCAGGCAGATTGGGACGCTTGCGTCCTCCTCCCCCACCGGGTGCCCCCGAAGCTGCTGCAAAGTGGGGAGACTTGTTGTTTGCGGCTGGGCCTCCGCCAACGCCTAGATTGCGCTGCAGCTCCTCCAGTCGCTTCTGTATGGCCGTGGTGTCGTTGCCCTCCTGCTGCTGGGCGATCAGCTCCAGCTCCATGTCAAGTAACTCCTTCTTCTGCTGCTCCTTGGTCTTCTTGACGGGTGGCTGTTGCTGCTGCTGTTGTTGCTGGATTTGTGCCTGCAATTGATCTTGGTCGGCCTGGATTTCCTTGCCTAGTTTGTCGATTGTCATCTGCAGCACTTTGATTGTCTGCAGGGTCGGGGCCCTTTGGGCATCCTGCTGGTCCATCCGCTCTACGAGTTCCAAGGCAGTCTTCATCTGTTTCATGTAGCTCTGGAGCAATTCCCCTTTGCGCTTGCGCAGCCCGTTGGCCAATTGGTGAACCGCCTTCTGCTGCTCCTCCTGCTTCTTGCGTATGCTAGCGGCATTAGCAGCCGGATTCATGGGACGACCCGAACCCGGTCCACCAGCACCTGCTCCAGCTGCGCCGCCCGCTGTCGTCGTGTTCAGCTTAAGACGCATGGAGGCGGGAGCCGCTGTGCTGGCCTGCTCCGCCGCTGGTGTGCCAATGTTGCCCGCCCCCGCTTCGGTGAGGGGATTGGCGTTGCTGATCTTCGCACTATCAGCATTGGGCGTTGGTACAGCGGGAACGTTATGCAGATGGTACTGGCTCGCGTTCTTTCGACCACCGCCTCCTCCGCCACCGCCCATCTGATTCATCTGCCCCACGTCCGCTCCGCTGCTGTCGTTGTGCCAGAAGACCTTGATAAACCGATTGTTCAGCACTGCCTCCGTGCTCCTGTAGGCCACATTTGCTTCCGCATGGGTGGAGAAAGTCACAATAGCTGCCTCTGGATCTCCCTCGTACGATACCTGGATGTTGACGATCTTGCCAAACTTGGCAAAGTGGTTGTTCAAATGGGCGATGGTGTTCAATCCGCGCGGCACCTTCCTTAGCTCCAGCGAGCTGTTGTGCTGCTGCATATTGGGATTAACCCGTGGTCCAAGGCGACTGTTGATCGGCACCTTTCGCTTCGTGGGCACATCGGCAATGGCCACCGTATCCTCCAGCTCGAAACGTCGCTTACCAATCTCAGCAACGCCGCCGGACGGAGCGCCATCAACCACGGGAATGGGTATCAGTTGACGCTGCAATGGAGTGGTCACCGCTGTGGGATTGAATGGGAATGGCATCATGGCAGACTGTGGCGGAGCGCCTGGATTGCGGGCATAGTCAGCGGGATTGGGAACACCCATCGGGTTGGGCCCAGAGCCGGTCATCAGCGTACTTGGTCGCACATTACCGCTGAACGGATTAATGGTGGTCTGGCCCGGCTGCGTTGGCGGAGGAACTGCTCCCTGACCAGCTCCGGGTGGGGGTCCACCGCCCCGCGCCCATATTTCCGGCGCATCCGGATTGTACTCACGCATGGACATCATAAGAGCCGAGTTGTTGATGCCCTCGAACACTACCGGGTTGATGCCGTGGTCCCAGGGACATGTCTCGCCCCTGACACAGTAGCCCTTCTCGTCAAAGTCCCGACAGCGCTGGCGAGGATGGGCAGCCGGATGTTCCACGGGCGTGGGCGCTGCCACCGGAGCGGGAACTTGATTCGCTTGGACAGCTTGTGCTCGCTCCGGGGAGTTCTGATTGCGCCGTGCGTTTCGCTCCGGCGACATGGATCGACTGTGGGAGCGTCGGCTCTTGTTGTTGCCAAATCGAGGACGTTCATCTGCATTGCCACCGATGCGCCGGCGATCAAAGTTGCGCCGGCCATGATGCCGATTGTCGGTCTGCGAGCCTGGCGGGGATTTGTTGCGGAACTGTCGTTGTGTTTTCTCGCGTTCGTTCACCCGTCGGTCGCGTGACCTGGATCGTCGGAAGGCGCGCTCGTTAGAACGCGACCGAGAGCGGGAACGGGACCGAAGGGAAGCACGTCGTCGGCGACTGTCGCGCGGCTGGTTTTCCTTGTCAGCATAGCCCGTTGTCAGAGCTGCTCCGCCCGCTCCTCCAGTCCCGCTGACGCCGCTGCTTCTGCCCGGTGGACTGGCACTGCGCACATGGTGGTGTTGGTAGTTGGAGGCGGACTGTGGATTGTGGGTCTCTTTGGTTTTGTGCTGGAGGGAATAAAGACGGAAATTACAAAGTCTGCCTTGTCTAACAGCCGAAAAAGGACTCACATCGAAGGCTGGCTTGGCATCTGTAGAGGCGTGCGAGGCATTGCCCGCTTCCTGGCTGATAAAGGCCAGCGCCTCGGCTTCCCTGGCATCGTGGCTGACCTGCTCCAACTTGACCTGATTGCTATCTGGGTTTATCACATTGTCTTTAGGTGGCGGCGGCGGGGAATCGGCGGCCAGCACGGCCTCGATATCGTCGTGGGCCCCATCAATGGCCAGGGCCAGTTCCTGGTCGAGATCCAGCTCAGCGGCGGAGGCACTGGAGGCCGTTATCAGGGGGGCGGCAGGCACCGTCAGGTACTCCTCGCTGGCAATGGCATCGAAGAGGCGGTCCACGAAGCGCGTCGTCTCCTCGGACAGGAAGACATCCAGCTGCTCGATCATGATCCGCTTGAGGTCCTTATCCGATTTGTCCTTTTTCAGCAACGCGATGACATAGCGCGCCAAGGCCGAAGAGTCTGCATCGCAGCTGTAAGTGGGATGTAAGTGTGAGATGGGCGTTTGTTTCAATTGGACGACTGACTACAAGGACTTACAGTGGCTCCAGGACCACGCTCAGCCAGTCCTTCAGCTTGTCCGAATTCTCCAGAATCATTCTGAGGCGGGTTGTTGCTACTGGTTGATGCTTCTCGTTTTTGGTTGGGGGCTGCTTCACTTGCGTTGGTCTGGGCTAATCTGGGTGGGGGGTTAATCGTGCTCGGGGGGCACACACGCCCGAAAATGTATTTTTAAGATGACCTCTGCCGCTCAGGCGACGACTCTGCTGGGACTTGGGCGCACTCTTGACTTCCGGCTAACGTGTTTGCTTCTGCTTGAGTCCTCTGCAATGGAATATCGGCGTTTATTTCACCTTTCGCTGCAATTTTTCCCTGCCCTTTCAATTAAATGCCAGCGCTGAGCTGCTTCTTCTTCTCGCTCGGCTATCGTCAATAAGAAAGTTTCTCGATTTTGCTACCCGATACTTTTTGCTTGCGTGCGAGCACGACGCACTCACACAGCCAAACCGCACGTACACACACAGACACGCAGGCACTCACATACATACGTATCAGCAGCACCCAGTTTTTTGCGCCCAAATTTGATGGGTTTCCCCGACCCTTTTCCCCACACAAACACCAACGGCACGTACCTCAAGCCTTAAATATAACTTATGAATAATATTTGTACAACAAATTTAAGTTTAAACAGCTATTTTTGTATTTTTCACTGCACTTTTCCTGTTGCAAGGTTGCTTTTTGACGAGTCTGGGCTGCGTAGTCGATACATCGTCTGCTCATCGATAGGCTTGCCCTCGAACTAGTGCTACCAACTATCGAAAGCTATAGATTAGCTAACATTTAATAATTACATATGCAACATGTTTAAATATTCTACGTTGAAAACGTATAATTTCGGAAGAGGACGGAAAATATTTATTAAAAATATCATAAAGCCGACTGTTTTCAATGCACTGTTTATTTATTTTGGTTTTATCTATGGAAAACAAAATGTAACTTGAAAACGGCTAGATTATCACGATGTACCTCAGATCGTTTTCATCCCTGGATATTTCGCTTATCTGTGAAATTCGGTATTAACTTAATTTGACGTAAATAATTGCCATGTGCAGCATCGGCGAAGACGATTTCGGAGACGAGGGAGCCGCCCACGCCATGGTGGCAGATTCCCTGCCCTCAGGAATCGAACTCAGTCCGGGGGACTGCAACAAATGCGGAGTAACCTCCGGCGAACTCTACAAACTCAACTTCCGGACCGCGGAGTGCCGTGACTGCTTTCTGGCATATGCCAGGCACAAGTTCCGGGCAGCCCTGGGCGCAGCCAAGATCCTGCCAAGAAACGCCGAGGTGCTCCTAGTGCTGGACGGCTCGGCGGAGTCTCTGGTGCTTCTGGACATGCTTCACTTCGCACAAACACAAAACACGTTTAAAAGACTTCATTGCAATGCACGTGTGGTCTATGTGGAGGATCAGCAAGTCCAGGGTCGCGATCCATTGGACGTGGAAGCGCTCCAGAGTCTATCCACACAGTATGCTCCATTTGAGTTCCATATTATTGAGCTGGGTGCGTTGCCCAGCTCCCTGAAGCGGATCAAGGACTACAGTCCTTCCTCTAGGGAAGTCTATGAGCTTGACCAGAAGCTCCAGAAATTGCGCAGCCTGACAGCTCGTCAGGATTACCTGCAGCAGCAGCGCAAGAACCTTATTGCATCGGTGGCCCAGAATCTGCAATGCACTCATGTCTTCGAGCCCAGTATAAGTGTGGATTTGGCCACCCAGTTGCTGACTGCGATAGCCCTAGGACGTGGAGGCAGTGCTGCCTTGGATGTGGCTCTCCTCGACGATCGGCTGGCTGGCGGTGTCAAGTTGTTGCGACCCCTCAAGGATCTTACCGAGCAGGAGATTCAATTCTATATACATGCACAGCGACTGAAGCCTCTGGTCCAGAGTGGCTCTCGTTATGGCCAGGAGCGTGGACAGACTGCCAGCCTACAGAACCTCACGTCTGCCTTTGTGGCTAACCTGCAGCAAAACTACGCCTCCACCGTGTCCACAGTGTTCCGAACTGGCGACAAAATAGCTGTCAATGCCCATCCAGAGCAGACCTCTTGTGTTCACTGCCAGTCCTCGCTGGATTCCACGCTATCCGACACCCTGCTGGCGATTGAGTACTCCAGATCCGTTTCAGAGACCGGTGTGGGCCTGTATAAGAATGGAGAAGACCTCGAGGGTTTGGCCAAAAAGCGACTGAACTCGGAAGATGGGCTATGCCACGCCTGTCGCGGCATACAGGCGGAGCTGGAAAGCGGTAAATTGTTGTAGGAAAAATATATATATTTGCACTCAAATACTTTAACTTTTTACTATAACTTTGCTAGCTTGGTATTAACGAGTGGTTGCAGTGGCAGATGACCATCAAAGGGTGGGACATTGGATGCCAGCACGACCTGGTGAAAATCATAGACAATATAGCGATTGTACCGCTTGGCCTTTCGATGAAGTTCGTTCACCGATCCCGACAAGATGATCGTTTGTGTGCAAGCCCCGGGTTCTTTGGGATAGAGTTCATCCCCAGGAAGCACTCCAAACATGCAGTCATCGCAGCGATAGTAAACCGGCTGCACCAGTGTGCCTCTTCGGAAACTCCGTTGGCGGGAAAAGTTCAGGAACTCCTGCCAGCTATGCAAGTTCATCAATCGAGCAATGTCGTAGAGCAGCATAAACGGGAGCCAAATGGTGCCGGCGTGTGAGCTTGACCAGGCCTCCGATGGACTCATCCAATGTGCGGAGGCCACCTCGTGTGGTTCCAGCAGCAAACTAACATCCTTGGCCTGTTCATCTAGCGCGGTGACATAGTATACAGTGTCATATTTCCGATTGGCTGTGGCTGCTGTCCGCCAAATTGACCATTCCTGGAGAGACCAGAGGTTGGGAATGACATTAAGATGCCTGCAGAGTTCCAGGAACTGAGAGGCATTGTTGTGAACTCGATGCTGCCACTCAGAGCGCTCGCTGGGCTCGAGTAGCAATGTACGAGGATAACAATATTTAGAATCCCAGCCCTTAAAGTCAGCTTGATTAGTGCAGATCAGGATGCCCACCTCCTCGAAGGATTCTCTCAGCGCAGTCAGTCGTAGTGCGATGTCCCTCGAGAAGTGCTCTCCGCCAGATAGAAAGTCAGGCCTGGGAGTATTCTGACTGTGACTGAGCATTTGTAGCTGCTTATCGGTCACTCCAAAGGATTTGAAATAAGTTATCCATTCCGGAGCTTCATCCTCTTTGGGATCGAACACGCCGCCTGGGAAGACGCAGTGATTCAATGCATAAGATGTTCCCTCTGTTCTTTTAATCAAAAGTAACTTTGGCGAGAGGTAAAATGTCAAATTAATGTTGATCCTTGTTGAGATTGTTCTTACCCTGTAGTCGTAATCCTTTATAGAATCCTGTTTGGCAGCCAGTATTAGGCTAGCAGAAGGTCTGTAAGATTTAGTTTGTGTAGTAGGCCCCATAGTTTAGAGTCCAAAGCCGTCAAATTCCCGATCGACTTCCACAAACCTTTGATCTTAGAGCTTAAAAACAACAACTATAATGCTTAGATCAAGTGATACGACTTTTGGATACCTTTTTTATGAGTTTATGAATTATAACTGTTCAATCTAAAGTTTATTATAAAGTGATTTTTATAATTCACTTTATAATTTTAAATATTTAAATTTGATTTCCAAGTTTGTGTGTTTTAACTTTTGTGATAGTTTTCATTTAAACGTGATTAAAAACATCATACCCATTTCATCAACAGGTGGTGGGTATTTTCACAAAGTGTAAACAACAGCTGGCGTGTAATCGATAATACCTGCCACGTTATCGAAAGCGCCGTGTTACCTAAACGAACATGTCGAAGCTTTTGCCAAAAATCCGATCCTCCTCCAGCCTGATCCTGCTGGCCAAGGACCATGCAGCAAAAGCCAAAACATTTGACTACAATGTGAGTAGTAGTTTAAACGAGTAAACCCGTGGTAACATAATCAAGTTTTCGTTTAGGCCCTGCTCCTTACGCGAACGCAAAAGTCCAGTTTCATGCCGGAGTCCTCGGTGTTCCCGGGGGGAGTTTGCGATGCCACGGACAGTTCACCCTCCTGGTTGGATCACTTCCGGCGAAACGAAATCAGTGCTGCCAAGCTGCAAAGTGTGGGACACGTGAAGGGAACACGTCCGGAGATTTTCCAGACCAAGGGAGATAAGGAAACGATAGATCCGTATGTAACTAAACTTTGTCTTTACGAATATATCCTTGTTACTTCCTTTTACATAACTTTCAGATCCCTAGCCCTTCGTTTAACTGCCATAAGGGAGACCTTTGAGGAGCTGGGAATCCTGCTGTGTAGGGACAGCAAGTCTTTGACCTCCACCAGCGGCTATGCCAATTTCTACGATCAATTTGATCGTGTCCATTGGCAGCACATCGTGCACAACGACGCCAGCCAGTTCCTGGAGCTCTGTAAGCAGCTGGATGTGCTCCCGGACGTTTGGTCAATCCATGAGTGGTCCGCCTGGCGCACACCATCCACCTTCAAAAATAAGCGGTTCGAGACGGCCTTTTTTGTGGCCGCTCTGAAAGAGGAGCCCAGCGTTCACATCGAACCCAACGAGGTCAAGGATTGTGCGGTAAGAGGGTGCATACAATAATATCCATACCTATTTGTATACCCTTGCAGAGGGTATTATAATTTCATTCAGAAGTTTGTAACGCAGTGAAGGAGGCCACTTAAAGTATATATAGCCATGTCCGTCTGTCCGTTTCTATGCGAACTAGTCTCTCAGTTTTAAAGCTATAAAGTGAGCATTAAACTATAGGTATTTACTTTATCTGCAAGAATATATAATCTTCTTATATGTAAGTAATTTTTATGTATCCTATCTCTACTTGTAGTGGCGTTCCCCATTGGATTATCTTCAAGCGTGCCTGAGAAAGGAACTTTGGTTGCCGCCTCCACAATTCTGTGAGCTATCTCGGTGCCTCAATTTCACCACCTTAGAGAGTCTGCGTCAATTTGCTGCCGAGCGTGAGCTTAAGGGCATTGGGCTGATCCATCCAGTGTTATACCAGTGCAAAAATGGAATTGTACAGCTTATGCCAGGAGACGAGGCATATCCCGCCGATCCGGATGCTACTAACGAAAAAATCGAGACAGGTCTGACAATGGAGGAATTTCGTTCGCAGGTCAAAGGCAAACTGCATCGGTCTGAGCACTGGAATCAGCATCAGTCGCAGCACCTAATTAACTTTGACCGGGATGATGGTCAAGTACATCCCGTTGATCCCACCAAGCTATAAAGGACAAAAACTCTTTTTCGTTGATATTATTTGCATTTATCTAGGTTTAATAAGTGGTCAGACCAAAAATACAGGAAGTGAAATAAGTTGTTAAAATGATTTTTTGTTTGATGTATTATAGGTTAGAATAGAGTTTAAAATACATTTAGAAGTTCGATTAGCTTTTTTATATTTATTTATTTATTTTTTTTTTTAGAAGGGAATTGAAAAATTAGGAAAACAAGTTAACTATATAAAATTATCTAGAAATGGATGATGAGTAAGTTACTGCTGCTGGCCCTTGCCATACCAGAGTTTGTAAAGGTATTCGGCTTCTTCCTGGGACGCATAGCTCCTCTCGTCTCCGGGTTTCTCATCTGGCTTGGATCTTAAAAAGAACATTGAGTAATTAAAGTATGAGAGCCAAAGTGTAAGCCTAGAAACCTACTGGTAGATGGGAGCGTGTTCCGGATGGGTCCAGACCTCGTGAGGCTTTTGATTTGGGGAATGTTTACGCTTGCATCCCTCCAGCGTCTTTTCAATGCTCTTCTGGTTGTCCAGCAGAGCACCGAGCTTATGATCGATCTGGGAGGTGGCCACCTGGACTCCATGGACAGTGTTTTCGATGTCACTGAGGCTCTCGGACTGTGTGCGATTGAGTACGACTAGACCCCACTCCAGTTGATTCACCTTGCGGTTGGCACGATCAGCCAGGGCATTCAGCTCTCCCAGATATCCGACTTGACCAACGATATTGCGCTGTTGTTCTTGGAGAACCTTCGCCTTGTGGTCCAAGCCGATGAGTTCAGCGATGATGGCCTGAGATAGCAGCTGCTGAATCTCTGCTAGATTTGAGTTGACCGACGAAGCCACCGCATTCAGATCCTGCTCATATTTGTTCTGATTGACAGCCACTTTTCCCAGGGCACTTCGGATGTCCAGCTCCACTTTGGTGAGGTTCTGAATGGACTGTTCATTTTGGCTCTGGATGGCTTTCACAAGGGCAGACAAGTTTCCCACTCCGGAGGCAGTAGCTTCGAAGCTGCTTTGAACCTTTGTATCCAGCTTAGCCAGCGCAACCTCCAGTTCGGCAATGAGCTCAATTTCATCCCGCTGATGCTTGAACTTCTCCTCGATGCCCTTTTGCACGTCCTTCACTTTTTGCAATCCAATGTTCAGCTGCTCAGTGCCCTTTATTAGCTGTTTGACTTCGCCACGGATCTCTGGAATTAAGTTCCGATCCTCTGCTGAGACACCACAAAGGAAAATGCAGATCGTTACAAAAATCAACTGGGTTCTCATGGTGTTTCTCTGCTTGACGTTCACCGCTTTGTGTCTCCTCACGGTCTGAAGTGCACCTTAAGTAGCCCCAAACTTAGGGTCCAAAACGTGTCTCAGACTAGTTAAGTTCTATCAGTTCAGAAACCACCCACTTCTTCTTAGTGGGGTGCAGCTGCAAATGCTGCTCTAATCTATTTAGGTATGCTTATTTCCCTCCTAACAGATCTATCTGATGGCGAAAAAAAATCTTAAGCGAAACATGTTTAATGTTGTTATACAAAATTATTTTTAGTTCATCGACATTTTGGAGAGCATAGAGTAAATATTGGGATTGTCACGTCTTGAAATTCTTCTTTGTTTCTAAACAGTTCGCTTTGGAAACAGATTGACCTGGTTTTTTGTGTGTAACGGTAGTAACGATACCACCGACAAACGTGCCCCAGCTGCTTCTTGTTAAAATTCATTCAGAAAATAGGTCTAGGTAATTATGATACGACAACAAAGACTTTATAAACTACTGCTAGTACATTTTTAAAAAGGTCCATCAGTTTCTCTCAACTAAAAATTCCTCTGTTAACCGATAAACTTGCTTCTTACTTTTCAGAGTTGAATTCGTTAAAATCAGACCACATTGGAATTTTATCTTATTTTACCCAAATCACTTGCTTTATAATAAAATTTGAAAAGAATAAAATCATATTCCTGATTGTTTCAAGAATTTTTATGATCCCTTTCGAATAAAGTTACTTATATGTGATATATTTTTAAAAGCATCGGTTATTTGCCTAAAAAGTTGATGTAATGACAAAAAATTACTTCTTTGTATTAATTACTAATGAATTCCGAAGCCCCCAAAGAACCCATAGAAAATATTTTGTAATACGAGTTTGCTTATATTTCATGATTGACAAGAAAGTTAATAAGAATTATTAGAAATCGATTTGAGATCATATTTTCTATTTAGGAAATGGAATATTCCGACGAGGTTTTGTTTGTGAGCATTAAAACATCAGGAAAATAGCTTGAGTACTGAGCCTTTAAAATAATACAACTGAATTTGTTATTTTTGCATTATTGTTTATTTATTTTTGAAATCATACAAAAATGTACTAAAATGGTGAATATCATTTTCTATGTGGGTAATTTATGAATTGTTTATCGGTGTCGAGAATAGTTGTTGGGCGCCAGTTTTTACGTGACTTCAGTATCCTTGGGGTAGTGAACTATCTCCGTACCAAATCCTGAAAGACTCTCCTGGCTGGATGGGTTCTGGCTTGAAGGATTGCTCTTGGTTCGACTGAGGCTGGTAAGTTTCCTCCTGGTATTGCGGCTTGTGGGATTGCTCCTGGTAAGATCGAGGTTTGAAGGACTGTTCGTGGTTATGTTGGGAATTTTGGGAATGTTCGTCGTTATGTTGGGGATTGTGGGATGGCTCCTGGTAAGATTGATGTTTATAGGATAGTTCGTGGCTATGTTGGTGGTTGTGGGATTGCTCGTGGTTAGATTCGCGGCTATGTTGGGGTTCGTGGGATTGCTCGTGGTTAGGTTTCGGGTCGTATTCTACAGGAATCTTGTAGCCTTGGGGACTATTAGGTTGATGGACCGGTGGCGAAGGAACATAGGTTTCCGGAGCGGAGTGTTCTTCCTTGGGACACGGCTTCCGCTTGGGTTGGGAGGTGGGTCCGTAGGCAGGAGCTGGTTTCCATGGCTGGTGACGGTGAACTGGAGCGGACTGGTATGGAGAGGCATTCTCCCACGGCAGAGATGGCCGCCAGGATACGGCGCTGGAACTGTGATGGTTTTTCTTGGGTTCAGGTGACTGGGCATAGGCACTCACTCTGTGGACTCCAGAGTACTCTCCTGCAAAAAGGGAAGCCTTATTATCTGTGAACCAATTCTACTGCTATAAAAGCCAACTTACCCTGCTTTGGCGGCTCCTTGATGCTCCACACCTGCTCCAGATCCACATGCTTCGGCTTGGGCTGAGAATACTGCGGTTCCGGAGCCTCAACTGCATAGGTGGGCAGATAGGACTCATCCTGGTGGCCGTATTGCGGATAGGGCTGCTGATGCCTACTGCACTCATCCAGATCCAGTTCGATGCGTTTCTGGGAGATGATCAGCTCCCGCAGAGCTGCCTCCACTTTCCAGGAGCTCAGAGGCTGTAAATGCTTCACCGCATCGATCAGGGTATCCAGGCGCTGCTCCTGGGTGCGATTCAGCTGCTTCAGTTGATGCTCCAGCACGTCCAGCTTGTGGTTTGAGTTCTCGCTAAGTTCCTTAACTCCGGCCAGGTTTTTAAGCTCCACCTCCACGTTGATCTGGGACGTCTCCAGGCTATCGAAGGTGCACTTCAGGCCGTTAAGCTGTGGCAGCACCGTTCTAGTGATCAATTTGGCCAGTCCATCGATGCTCTTGTCAATGTTGCGGGAACTGTGGAGCACATGCCTCTGGTAGGCATCCATTTTGGCCTCCAGCACATTGAGCAGCTCCTTGGTGCCCGCTTGCAGACGAGCCAGTTCCAGAAGCTCTGCCTCCGTGCGATGTCCATACTCTTCACCCTGCCTGGAGATGTTCAAAAGGGCGGCCAACAGCTTCTGCGAACTGACATCCAGCGCGAGGGTCAACTTAGCCAGCAGACCCTCCACGAGGGTCAGAACTTTCAGAGCCTCCTTTTGCTCTGCCAATCCAGCCTGTGTCTCCTCGCTGACTGCTGCTATCCTGGTAAGGAGCGCATTGGCCACCTCCACGCCCTTTGCATTGTCCTTCAGGAGATCAGCGATGCTCTCCTCCGCTTGGAGGCCACTGAGGCACACGGCCAGGCATAAGAACGTGATCAAGACTTTCATTTCAAGTGCAAGTTGCTTTCGAATGGGAACACCAATTGCAAGTGTCTCTTGTTGTCCAAGGGCAGAGCTTAAATATGTTTGCGAACACGTGTGGCGAGCAGCTAATCTATTTGGGTTTTTTGTTCTTCTACACAGTATGCTTGGCTTGTTCTTTTGTGGCTTAATCTGGCCAAAAGTTAAAAGTTTGAATTTCGCACGAATTCAAATTTCAAATATTCAACGCGCTGATAAGGGGCTATCGATCACTTCCTAGAGCAGGAGTCGTTATCGATAGGCACAGGGCAATCAGCTGATCGAATTGGAGGGAGCAAAACAATATTTTGATTTTATGTTGTGGGTGGAATTAGGTAGCTAATCAAACATTATCAAAATATTGGCAGAGATGAGCCAAGCTGCTACTCCGCCCAAGTGGCGCACGTCGGCCAGTGTAATCCTGGTATCCAGAGAAGTCGGCCACAGCGAGGATTACAAGGTAAAGAGATCTTCACCAGAAACTGCTCCTCATCATCTTATTTCCATATTGTAGTTGCTAATGCTAAAACGCAGCGATGCCACGGCGGTAATGCTCAACCAGACTGTATTCCCCGGTGGCCTCCTGGATTCCGAGGCGGATGAGAGCGTGGAATGGCTGCAGTACTTCGAGGAGTTCGGCGTCCCGCAGGAGGCACTGCGTCGCCTGGTGCTCATCCGCGACGATCGTCCTGCTATCCTGGCGCCCCAGGGCACCGGCTGCTACGATCGGTTCTTCAAGCGTTCCCGCATTTGGGCGCGGTGAGTCCAAAGATTGTTGTTTATTTTATCAGATTACGAGCTTAATCTTTGACCTTTGTCTCTTCAGGGAGATTACACTGCGACTCTGCGCCGTGAGGGAGTGCTTCGAGGAGGTGGGACTGCTGCTGTGTCGCAGTCGCAGCCAGTTGGATTTCGGTGCAGTGACCTGCGCTCATGATATCCCCGATTTGGAGGCGTGGCAGCGGCGGGTGCATGACAAACCCAGCGAGTTCCTGACCCTCTGCCGGCAACTTAAAGTGGTTCCGGACTTGTGGGCACTGCACGAGTGGTCGGCCTGGGCGAGTCCTGGATTCATGCGCAAGGGGTGGGGTTGAATTGAAAATCTTATTTAGTTACTTACATTAGCTTAGAACCTAAAGTTTAAAAGTATTCCCTTTCGATTGTCTATAGTTATGAAACGGTTTTCTTTATGGCTTTTGCGGACAAGCTGCCCAAATTGCTGGAGGAACCCTCTGAGGTCAAGGAGACACTGGTGAGTTGGAACTTCTTAAACCGATTCTTGTTAATGCAGTATTGTTTCTTAATTAAATAGTGGCGGACACCGGTGGAACTCCTGCGACTGGCCGAGCTCGGCGAGGTTTGGTTTCTGCCTCCACAGGTCTACGAATTGTCACGCTTAATGGGAATCAAGGATTACAAGAGCATGCTGGATTTTGCCATAAGGCGCAGTGGACTAGGCACCACCATGTTCTTGCCGGTGGGATACGACTGCAATGGATCTATGGTTTTTGTCCTACCTGGTGTGTCTTAAAAATACTCTTCTAATCGTAGATGGATTAACTTCTAATGTACTGTATAAATATTTTCTTAGGTGATGACTTCTTTGTTCCAGAACCTCATTTGGTTCACGAAATCATCAGTTTTCCTGGCTCCGAGGATGACTTTAGAGCTCGATCAAAGCGCTTACATCGCTATTCCTATGGTCCTTCAATTCGAAACTTGGAGCTGAATATTCCCCCGCCCAATGGACACTTGAGACCGCTGAAATTCCATCAGGAGCGCCAAAAGCTGTAATCACAGTCGGCAGCTGGCTGGCCATGGACGCGATTGGTGACCCCAGCTGCTAAGCTCTGATAAGATGCTAAATGTGACCTCTGAAATGAGGCAGTCACAAATTGTTGTTTTGAAATTATTCTAAGCGGCTTTAGCCGGCCATCAAATTATCAAGACGCTGTCCCCAAAGGGCATTAATTATTACTTTATGAGAGAAATTTTAATTAAAAAATGTACAGTTTAAGCTAAAGTTTATCGTAAGTTAAGATGAAGGTGCCCCTTTCGGTTATGCTTTCTTGATGGCTAGCACATCAAAAGCGCAAATCCATGCATATTCATGTCCTCCCCTTGAAACCACAAATCGGAGTGGAACTGGGATTGGTATAAAAAAGAGTGGGGGATGCGCACCACAAGCTCAGACAGTAAATAATTTCATCCCATTATAAATGCATTTAAATCACTTTGTGGGCCGAGATCCCCACCCACTCTAGGAATGTTCAACGCCACCTGCCGTGTGACTTTGTGCGCTTTACAGCCTTGTCTTTTGAATCCCCACCAGCCTGCACATCCACCCCCCGATGGGCCGTTTAAAAATCAAAATCTCAACGAGCTTTGTTTCCCCACTTCTGTTTGCTCCGTGCCCGCTCGACTGTTTATTATGCATTGTAAAGGACCCAGTCAGGACAACCCTCCTCAGGGACTTCCAAACTGCTGTCGGAGGGGGTCGATTTTCAACGGCTGTGGCTGTGTAACAATTACTTCGTTTAATTTAACCTTTTGTGGCTGGCTTCCGGCGCTTATTGTTCCACTGATGTTCATTTAATATCGATTAATTATGCTATTATGTGGCCCAGCGGAAGTAACCATTATGGAGTGTAATTAATAGAGTACCCCCCACATATCAGGATAGAACAAGGACTGCTCCCACTCACAAGGAAAATAGTTTGGGAGGAATTTAAAAGCTGAGATTTTTACTTGGATTTCTTTGGGGGAGGACTTAGTACCTAATGTTTTTTGAAATCGTTGGTTTTAAGATGATGTAATTATTATATCCATTTTAAATTTTTGATCTTGTCAGAATACATAACTAGAAGAACAAAGAAAATATTTCGAAACTAAAATATCCTAATTTAAAATAAATTATATGATTACTTCTTTCACTATCCCCAAAACTGTACTTTAACCGCAATTTATACCCCTGACAACTCTATTTCAAGCTGATTTTCTAATTAACAGACATCGCAGGCGGTAGGGTCGACAAATCCGCCCATAAATTACACATTAAATTTAAATGCATAATGTGACAAAGTGTCCGGGTGAGTTATGAGCGGCAAAGCCGCTTAGCATCTACTAAGACATTTCAGGTCTCGCGTAAATTAGCATCTCAGGAGCAGGACCAGGCAGGACTCTTGATTTATGTGGGAGTGAGGACTTACGAAAGCGAAGAAGACAAGGCCTGTAATTGAATTTAGAGCTCATTTTCATTGCGCCGACATAATGCTGATTTACGTGGCCGCCGATTTGGAATTGGCTTCTTAATTGCCTTGAAAGGTGGAAATGCATATCACGTACTTTCTCGCCATGTATCTATTCTGTGAAAGCGTCCAATCGCCCAATTAGACCGATTATTCGAGGAGGTCCCGGTCACCTGGCGGTGACATGAATGCCAAAACAGAATTTGGCCAGATCGATTCGCAAGTAATTGACAACTTCTCACCCGGACTTCCCACGGGTGTAACAAAACACACACTTGTTCCGGAGAGATTTATTTTTATTGTGTGCATTGTTTGCACTCAACTCGAGTCGGTTTTAATACCCTGTATTTGGGCGATTGGGTGTGATAAAAAAGTGTATGTAACTGAGAAAGGGTATACTTTTTTGACCTTTTTTTAAAGACTTAATTTATGTTGAAAGATCCGACAATATTGTACACAGGTCAGAACGTACGTGTTTCAATGCTTGGTTGAATTTCAATTTAGTGTATTATAGATAATAGATTTGTATAATTTTTACAGATTTTATCAGAGTAAGATCACATGTCGGACTTTTAGGGGAGCGCTATTGTATTTTAAAGTACTGGGAATCTAGTAGTCCATTCCCTTGACTACAGAGTTCTTTCTTCTATTTTCTTCTCCCCTCGGGACAGGTCCGCTAAATGAGTATTACCGCAATAAATCGCCGCAATTCATTTAAGGGCGAGCCGGCTGGCTGGCAACCCTTAAATCACCAGCAGAAGCTGCTAACTGTTGATGAGAGCAGGCGGTCGGTTTCACCCCCACTTCCCCCCTGGCCACTTCCATGCCCCTGCACCCCGCAGGTCACCACCCACTATTCGTCAGACCGTGAACCTGTTACGGCATGTCACATTGTCACTGGGGAACGAAGACTCTCCTCTCCGGCTGGTCGGACAAATTGCATCAATTGACTTGCGTGTTCAACATAATGGCAATTGCGGCTGTCCCCCGGAGTGGGCGGAGGTCCTGGGCGGGGGAGTGGCACATAGAGTGGGGGTGTGGCGACGACATTTCGACTAATGCACTACATGACTTTCTAATGATGTCTTTATCTCCAGCTTCCTTATGAGAAATTATTTCAACCAAACTCTGTGTAAACAGGATATCATTTTGAAAAAGGATTCTTCAGAATATATCAACACGAAATTATATTGTCTTTTCTCCTTAAATATAATAAAAATAATAACATTGCTGTGTCGTGTTTCAAATTATTTAAAAACCCGAAACGTCAAGCATCAACTATTTTTATAATTGACCGTAGTTTCAATATGTTTGACGATTATAACTGAGTACAAAGTGATTTTTTACTTATTGACAATAAAACTGTTCATCATTGAAGTCGAAATGGGTTTGCGACTTCGTCTGCTTGAACTCGTTCTTCTGGCTTATTTAATCAAGCAGGTAAGATTGGCTGTGAATAAAACAAAAGAATTTTAGCTTGCTCAGACAATATTTTAGATTGCATCTAAAGTGGAGTTTACCAACGTTCAATGCACGTCCCACGACCCAGAGTTTTCCACCTTCGAATATTGCTTGTTAAAGTCAGTGAATACCTTTCCTTAAAAGTGAATTTGCATAAAAAACCCGTTACCAAATTAAAAGTTTGTACACTTGCTATTTCATACTGTTTATCACTACTAAACTGTTATCGTTTCAGGTTAACATTGCACTGCTGAAGCGATTAAATGGTTATAAGCCGTTCCTCTATAACTTTACAGTAGATCCCTGCAAATTTATAAAAAAATCCCAAAGCTAATCCCGTTGCTAATTACGTTCATGGCTTCTTTAAGGCTCACTCCAATATAAATGATACGTGCCCCATTGATGTGAGTCCCAATTTAAAACCGGTTTACCTTACTTAATTATTAGATATATATTTTATTTTTCAGTACGATCTTATGGTTGAGAAACTTCCAATATCTTACAGCAATACGCAAGTAACCGATGTTCTGCCGGTCCCTCATGGACAATATTGGTTTCATTCTAACTGGTATGCCTACGATGTCAACCGTGCTACGGTTAACGTATATACCACAATTTTTTGAAAGAAGTTGTAATTTGTGTTCTTAATAGGCAGAAGTTTAAATGGGTATACTGTATTAGTTTAAAAAAATATATAACCGGTAGTTCAATAAAAATAAAAGAAATTGAAATCAGAAGTACGTAATTAAACAAAAACGAATACACTACATTTTAACAAAATAAATTGAAAAGCCTATCAGACACTATTAGTTATGCCAAATACTATTTATGGTGATCAACAATGTTTACAATGTTTACAGGTAGTATTTATAAAACCAACTCGTTGGTCACGCAGGTTATGTCGGATAATATGTGCACGTTCTTCTATTAATAAAAAAATAGTACATTTTTAGGGAACTATGGAACTAAATACTCATCAGAGAACATTATTTAGCTATACCGTGTACCAATTATAAAAATAACTCATCCATCACTCGGGTTTGATTATTTGCAGCACATGCTAGACTATAATTGTAAACTATTTATTGATTAACTACAAAAGTGGACTTCCAAAAAGAAAAACTGCAATGAACGACTATACTTGAAGGTCAATTTAATTATTGGAGGTAAAATAGTAATCTCTGCAAAGGAATACACAAAGATACTTTACTTTTTTACTTTAGAACCTTCGAAATGGTTTCAAAAAATCCCTTTTTTCCTAGACTACAACTCATGTAAAAACTTTTAATACAATTTGTGTGGCTACTTTATATTAATTTGCCTTATGTGTCTAGGATTCATCACAATTAGCAATGTAAATAAATGGAAACATATGTAGGAATCTCTTTATGTGCTACGGTATGTATACCTGTATTTATTTAACAGTTCGCCAAAGATAATTGAAAAGCACCTGCTAACACACACCCTGAAACACCCTACGCACACAGACGCATAGTGGGCGTGGGCGTTACTGGTAAAATATGAATTATGCGCTTGCTCCAATAGGTATGTTTTTGTTGTTACGGTTAATTCCTATTTAGTCCCTGCTTTCTCTCTCACTCACACACCTTCAAAGGCTCTCTCTTTGCAGATTTCACACCTAAACAACGGCCACCATTGCAAAAAGGCACACAGACGCACACACAGACTCCTCGGCGAAGGGGACTCCCCCTCTTTCGGAGGACACTACGTAATTCATTTTCCAGTTTCGGACCTGCGCAAAGGAAAGGTTCCGCTGGAAAATGGAGCTTTTCCTGGTGTTTTTGTTGTTGTTGTTGCCTGCATTGGGGTAGGTGTATGGGGCATTATGTTGTCACCGATTTCAATTGCATTCCACAGATATGTATGTACGTATGTGTGTAGGTACATATACTATACAACACAGCGTTGCATTTCGGCACATGTGCAAAATTTGCAATTTCGTTAGCGGCGCCACTTTTTGCATTTTTCTGTTATCTGTGCAAAAAACCAGTGACCTTGTAACATTGTTTTAATTGCAATTGGCAATGCACATTGGATTCTCGTGGCAAATGAAGCCGCAGGAAAGTAAATGTGTAAAAACCATAAACTTCAAAGAAAAGTTTTCCTCTATTGTCTTATCGCTCCACCCAATAAACTTTACCAGCTGTCGAAGAATCGAGAAAATAGATTCAACTGACTTACTAGAGAAACTCCGGGGACCCTTATCAAAATCGCAGCTACCATCTCATATTTCCATCCGGAAGTCGAAGTCCATCAGCGGATGGGGTGGCATTTAAGAAACCATAAATTTGACGGCAATAACGGATAAAGTATGTTTATTTGGATATTAGGCTAAGCAGAAACGGCGAAAAGGAAAGGGCTCATAAAAGGGGTAGCAAGACCGAAAAGAAATTGCGACACAAGATGTGGAGAAACCAGACGGAGATGTCTCTCAAAAAACTCTTTAACACTTGACTTAACCCGTACGCGTACAGTGCGAGGCATATCTGTAAATTTTGTTTTTGAAAAAACATTGAAAAGTTAGAGGGCAAAAAGTAGAGATTAGTTTGGAAATCAATCAAAAATAGCTTATAAATTGAATAAAAATTAACAATTTATTGATTTAGATAGATAGGCAAATCCTATTCCTGCGAACCGCACTGTTTTCCCTCCCAGCAAATCAAAATTTTCAGAAGGGGAGGGTGGCTATCAGTGTGCTCGGCATATAAATATGAATTGTAATAGATTTAGATACGAATCAGACATATGTACGGATAGATGGCTACCGAGGGACCTCCAACAAAGGTCTGGTCAATTGAAAGGAGCAGTCCCAGCGTAAAAGCCAAGCAAATTGTTGAAGATACCGCTTTCTTTGAGCGACTCTAAAGAAAATTACAAAAATCTACTGTAAAATGACATAAAAAGAAATATTAATTTTCCATTTGCTGGTGAATGGGGATAATAAAATTTTAAGCCAAATGAAATGGCCGCTTCTGCGGAAAGTCTCACACAGAAAACGAGCGACGAAAAGTTTAAAGTTTCGGCCGCTGAAAAATGTTGCAAAATTCTTGAGCAGATTGAGCGTATCGAATTCGAGACCCACCGGAGTTTTTGGGGTCTCCTTTGCCCTTTTTTCGCTGTTATAAATTATATGGCACTTGCCACGTGTCGCTGATTTGTACGGGCGAAGTGTGAAATATTCCGGAAAGGACTCTATAATACGGCTCACCCTGCAATCCCTCCCCTCCAATCGTCCATCTGTCGAAGCGTGAAATATTCTTCGCTCCTTCACTTGGCAGGAAAAAATTTAATTCGTGCGGAAATTCAACCAATTTAAAAGGCGAACACACACGACCAGTACGAACAGTAAGGGCACGCCCTCTTTTCTCGGTTCCGACTTCATTGTATCCTTTTTCCAGCTCCAAGGGAGGGCGAGCTGCTTAATCCGTTTTATTGTGGTAATAAAACTACGATACAAATTGTTTGAATGAGATTGAACCACATTTGAATTGAGCATGAAATGATGCTGGGTCTTTTCGTATATATCGACTGCTCCAATGATTCCGAGTCGATATTTATGGATTTTTTGTGGCTCATTTTGGGGGTACATTTGTTAAAGTATTGTCTTGAACGATTGCTTAAATTGCTTGTCCTTGAATTCTAGTTTAGTTGATTTTTTAAAGGGATTATGCAAAGGACTTTAAAAACTTGAAAGGAATATTTATATTGGGCCACCTACAACATCTTTCAAAAGTGAATTTTTATTACGGTTATCATCTGTGCCAACTCCCATAAGTATGCTAGAAAATTAATAAACTCCCAGTTACACTGAAACAGCATGTTCAAATATTTTTCCTCGATCCATTATTTCAGATCTTTGCCGTGCATAAACAATCCATAAAACTAGACTTTTAATTACCAGGAGTCAGGAGATTTATATGCAAATATTCGCTGCATTGTGTGGACGCCATTAAAGAGTTTATACCTAATAAAACTGCCGGAAGAAACAAGGTCACACCAGAGGCCATGTGGGTGATGGGACCTGGTCAATGGGGATTTAATCTACATGTTTATGGCTATTTGCGTTTTGACCTCCGCCAAGTCGACACCCATCGGAGAGATAAGCCATAATTTGATTAAGCCGGTCCACCTCCCACCTTCCCGCAAGTATATCTTCGCCCTTGCACCCCTTTTTTGTGTTAAGTGAATAAAAATATGTAAAAGCATAATTCAAGCAAGGTCCACAAAGGGATCCGGATCCGGCTGGGACTTAGGAGCTGAGGGCCGTAAAACCCCGGGCATAAACTGCGGTCAGCTTGACCAGGCATGTGTGAGCGGTCTTGTTTAACCAACGATTATGGAAATTGTCCGGACTTTGGAGCTAGGAAGAGCGGGCGGCAGCGGAAAGATTTGCACGACCAGATAGCACAAATGACACGTAGCCGGGGCTGGACACCAGGACATCAGGACACCAGAAAGGACCCGCATAAAGGGCGGACACCCTCTAAAAAATATTTGTTCACACATGTGGGCGGAAAAGGGCAGGGGGCGGTTTCGGTGGGTGGCGAAGGCAACGTTCACTGCAGTCACGTGTGACTCGGTTTTTCTTTTTTTGTGTGCTGCCCTTTCTCCAAACACATAAATTGCATTTTCCAGGAGATGTTCATACACTGAAAATTTGGCTTTTATCAGGACTCCAAGAACTACACTCAGAGATTATTCGGAAACTAAAATAATTATAATTATAATCAACGTAGTAGAAATAATAAACTTAAGCACATATATTTTAATACATTTGGAAGTATTTTATTCGTAAAGAGCTAGGGTCATTTTTAAGGCCATTTTCTCAAAACGGTGGTATATTTTTTTCTGAGTGGAGTTTTGACTCGTCCTCTATCTCCCTCAGCGCTATTTAAACTAAATCAAGTCCCTGTATATATCAGCGCCAAATTGGCAAGCCAAAGTCGAGTCGAGAGTCGAACGGATGAAACATAAAAATAATCATAAACGTTTATCACATGACCAACGGACACAAGCAAAGGATAAGGAGGACGGGGAGGACGAGGATAGATTTTATGAAAAGGATAGCGACAATTTGAGTCCAACAACAGGAAGAAGAAAGCAAGACGGAACGTGATGTTTGGTCGCATGGAGTTAAGGATTCAATGTGGGTCACTTTCCTATCAGGTTGACCGGAAAGTTGATTGGGAAGGATGTATCAAACGCAAACGGAAAATATTATATTGGACAGGAACTGGGGAGCATATTTATGATATATTAATAAGAACTATATAAAATTCTCTTGGTATTTTATTCCAGTATTTTATTTAGTTTTCTTCTATGCATTTTAAATTAAAAGATTACTGTCTTTGTTAAACTCTGATTACGTAAGATCCACAAGACTACCATTAACCACCAACGCCACCACCCAAAATTCTGCAATTTCAAAAACCGAAATTGCACTTAAGTGATTTTCAACTGGCAACTTCCGCTTTGCACTCGCTTTGCATTGAGACAGTGGCAGTCAGCACATCACCACCCATCACATGTGGCTGCTTTTCAAAGGGGCCCGTCAACATTGTTGGCGAAACAATGAGCACTTAACAAGCCAGAAGCAACAGTGATTTCACCTTTTCACACACGAAGACCAATCTGGGTGCTAACCGCATGTGAAAAGTCTCCTTTGGCCGGCAATTAAATTTAACCAGAAAGGGCCGAAAGGCCCAGACCACCAAGTTACGCCAAATGAGGGTCATTACGCTGGCCAGTTCTCTACGGTTTATCGACGGGTATTGGGTATTGGGTATTTGTACTGCCCAGAGACATTGTTGTTCCTGCCTCCATGTGTGCTAATCTCTTAATGCGTTTAGCGCACATTTCTATTTGCTTAATGAATTGTTACCGAACACATTCATTTCGAGTTGCCGACTTACTGCTATTCATTTATTCACTGCGCCGGGTCATTTGTCGACGTTTGTCTTTTGATTTAGAACGGTTTTGGGTTGGGTTGGGGGCTTGTGGGTGAGGATGGAGAAGGGGGAATAGGGAATTCCAAGGGGGAGATGTCGGTGGCAGAAGTTGGCCATTGGAGCAGCTCAATTAGGTTGATTGCTGAGCGTGCAGCACGGTCATGGTCAAGTTCCCTTTCGGACCACAAATTGCAGTGATTTTTAATAAATAAAACACAAACTAAATGTAATGGATAAAATATAATAAACATTAAATTTTAAAAATAATACAGCTTTTAAGATTTATTATTGGTTAATTTAAAAAAATTATTTTTGAAATCGTAATTTAGATCTCATCTATAAAACATAACTAAAATAAAGTAGCTTTATTTTAAAAATTATCTTGAACTGGCTGTTATTTGACCATAACTACTCTCAATATTCCTGAATAGTCAATCTGCAAATCGTATAACTTTGTTATGGCATTCATAAAGCCGACATTTAATAGCCACAAGTCGACCATATTATTCGCAAAGACAAGTTTTAAAAAATACTTTCGGAAAACAACATAAATCCAGCTCCATTACCCCCACATCAGTATGTCCCCCTCCCGAAAAGCGATTTCCATTTCAAGATCACGCTCCACTAAACAGGAAGGAAAGCAAAAATGGCCAAATCGAAATTCGCAAGTGACTTACTTTCCTCTCAGTTTGTGTTGCCTTTAACTGCAGCCGCAACATCTATGTATCTATAAACAATAATTTTATTACCCTGGCTGAAATGGGTGGGGGCATGTGATGTGAGCGATATGCAGCGATTGGCTACGGCATAAATTACATTCAAAATGAATTGATATGCGTGTTAATAAAGGGGAGCCGGGCCAAGAGGAAGGCAGACAGGACTGAAACAGACACAGGAAGTAGTCAGCTTGGCAGCCACCACGGATTGGCGGCATTTCGATTTTACGCTTTTATGATTTCCCGATTTCCGGTTGGGGGATAGGGGGTAACGCCATGGAGGACACAGAGGAAACTGTGTGCGTCTGAGTCTACGGGTCTCTTAATTAATAAGCCCGGCCAGAAGTTGTGTGTGTTTGTTGGCTAAATATTTGCCCTGGCATAAATTAAGGCGAGCATCCCGGCCAGGTACAGTCCCACCCGAAACATTCGAGCGTCGATAACAAAGAGAGCGAAAGAGAGAGAGGACGAGAGGCAGACAGAGCTGCTTCCCCGTCCTGCAATCGAATTGCTCTGCTGCAGATTGTATAATTATCGAGCCGCTCTTAATGGCAGTGTAATTCAATATTAATTAAATCATCAAATTGCATTTACAGCCGTCGACGACAACAATAAATAAATTAAGCGGCGAAATGACGGAATGCTGATCCCTGCAATCGATTTACTTTTTTCTTTCTCGAGTTTATTGCCAATTCAGCAGTTCAATTTTGCGCAAAAGTTGTTATTTTTTCAATCATTTTTTTAAGTTGGTTGCTCTGATAACAATATGTTGGCGAAAAACGCAAATTGATTTATTAAAAAAGTGTATGAATTGTTTTGTAACCTCATTATGAGCGCTAGTCGCGCGTGCAATTTGTTGTAGTCTTTTCGCAGAGAAAGAGCTCGACTTGAAATCGCCATTTCGCTAAGGCAATCATTTTGTTGTTATTTTTGTTCAGTTTCTGTTTTTTTTTAGTTTTCCGCCTGGGGTTCATCGACCGACAGCGGCGACCTCAGAATGCTGACACGAGCGGTTGAAAGTCCCCCTCATACGCCTCGTGTTGCAATCTCCGGTATTTTTCATTTCGCATTTATTTCTAATCAGCATTAATCACTGAGGTGATACTTTTTCGTGAGTAAATTAGTCTCAGGGAATTCTACATACGTTACACGGTGATCTATTAATGATTAATTATAATCGGACCGGGAACCCATAGCAATTTAATTTTCTTGATATCTATAGTAGTCTCAGCTGATTAAAAATTCAGACAGATTGTTTAAATTGCAGTTTTCTCTAAAACGTTTAGGATAAGCCAAAGCATGCATTCGTATTGTAACGTCATCAAAAATCACATGATCAAAGAATCACCTATAAACGAAATCCGAATATTCCCCTGTTGAATTCAGCACCCTGATCGACGATCACAAAGCTCTAATTGCACTTGTCTGAGTTGTGTAATGTATTTGGGTTTCACTTATACTCTAAAATATTTATATATGCAAACGGAACGTGAGGAAAGCCGTTGTTTATGTTCCCACGGTTGTTGTACAATTTTCGAGGTAACCGCGTCTACAAACAGTCAGAAAATTAATTCAAGACTTTTGTTTACAAGTCTATTTGGCACTATTTAAAATAGGTTTATTCTGTATTTAACTGAAATTTTAAGGATTAATTTATATACCTGGAATATTTTCGCTCGTTTCCAAGTAAACTCGTCATGCGACTCCAATAAGATACCAAAATTCTAGTGTCTAGACCCAAAACATTCTTATCAAATAAACTCTGGTTTATCTGTGAAAGATGGCCTGCCACATTCCAAGCGAGATTCCAGGAACCTCATTAAACACAGCTCTCGTAAAACATTAATATGCATATCCGATCTTAAGCCATGTACAAGAGTACTCATTACTCATCTAGCTTTTAGCGGTTGCACTTTGTTTGCCTTTTTGCATAAGCCACTCCACAAAAAAAAAGAACAACACAATAAATCTGCTGAATCGGCGGAAAGAAAACACCCAGCTCGGAGCGAAGAAAAAACAATAATACCAAAAAAGAATATAATACACCGAAATGAAAAGCGAAAAGAAAAACTAAATGGAGGCAAAAACAATTTGGATGCACCTGTGTCGCCAGCACTACCTGGTTCTTGCTTTTCGGATCTAGATTGAGGCTTCGGCGGCGACGGCGGGGCATTTACCAACTGGCTCAACCTTCTGCCAAAACCCACAGCTCGTCGAAGGTTGCCCCAGAATAGTTTCGCCCATCACCCATCGACCCAAACCCACCAAAGCCATCCAAAGCCACCAAAACCATCCGAACAGTGGACACCGCAGCTCGCTTTTTTGGGCCAAAATCAAATTCAACCAATTTGTAATGGCCCGGAGTCGAAGGCGAAGGCAAATGTCTTCATATGCCTTATGCCACGGAATCGCCCTCCTCCACTTGCCTCTTTTTATGGGCCACAGCCAATGAACCGGAGAGACATCATCCAGGCCCACACACATGGACGCACACCAAGCGCCCTAAAAAGCCAGGGATGTTACACTTAAGCCGACGATTTAAGTTCCCTTCTCCAAAAACATTACTAATATTAATATTAATTTAAAGCACGAACTTATGTCCAAAGAATTTATTTTTTTATCAATATTTAGCCTACTTCTAAGTATGATTTGATTTTTATATAACAACTGCTGACTTCTCATAACACAAAATATGAGAAGAATTGATACTAGATTTGAGAAGAGCTCAACATGATTTGAAGAGAACTCATTCTTGATTTGAATATTTGATTCGATTATAACTCCTAATATATATTTGTCTAATAGGAAATTATACTGGCAACTTATTAAAAATATTATTTAGATCTAAAAGTAATTCTTACCAAATTTGTATAACCCACAGTTAGGGTATAGCAGAAAGAAAAAACCCGAAATGTGATTTAATTTATTATTACAAACGTTAAAGGAGTCGAAGTCCAAGTCCATGTCCAGGAAACTCGGAACTTGAAATCGAGGATGGGGGGGAGCAAGGCGATTTACGGCAGCGCATCAATACAACTGGGAGCCCCAGAACGCGGGGACTGGCAAATGAGTTCCATTTATATCATTGGTCATTACGGAAATTATGCGACGCCGAAGGAGTCCCCGTCCAAGTTCTGGCCACGGAAGCGGTATAAAACGATAAAGATACATTGCAAACGGATGTCCATGTATGAAAATCGCCTCGGGGACGACCGATGAAGCTGCATGGCCAAGGATGTACTGGGATGTGCGAATGCCTCTGGAACTGGATTGGAACTGGGGAGGGGATGACACTGAACTGACACTGACCATTCACCAAGCGGCCGGGGTGAAGTCGTAAAAAGCAGTCAAGGCAGCCCATCAATAAAAAACGCAAGACAATGGACCCAGGCTCGATGGGGTTGGGGAAAGCCGATTCCGTGCAGGAAAGGAAGAACTTATAGACTTGTACAAGATGCCAGCCCACAGATTAAAAATGGGAGGAATCCAGTGAGGAAAGGAGGTGACAGATGTAGAGATTTGAGATTTGCAATGGATGTTAAAACTTAGTATTTTTTTTAAGTGTACAAAGTGTTAACAAAATTCTATACTGTATCATTTAAGATCTAAGTAAAATAGAAAGAAAATTAATTTAAAAATCACTTCTTTTTTTTAATAATAAAAATGTAATAAAATATATTTAAATTTCTTAAAATATTTAGCTCTTTTTCAGACCCATAAAGACAACGATTAAGGCCCCCGATCTCATCCCCTTTAACATCCACACACATCAATGATTGATAGGCTTTCGGTCGAAAACTTTTTGGCACTTGTCCTTTGACGCGATAAATTTCCCTTTTTCGATGCTGCCACAACGAGATTTACGAGCATATTTTGGTGAAAAACTTTCGAGGACCGAACAAAGCGACAGCTAATGAGCTTCTGAAGGACTTGGTCGCCGCTCTTCATTAGGCTAATGAGTAGAGTGACGCGGCAACTGCTGGAAAACTAATGTGCTAACGATTTAAGGTTAAAGTCAGATCAGCGAACGGGAACAAAACACGACCCATTCCCCTTTCAATGTCAACGCTACGTGTTTGGCATGCAAACCCAAAGAAAAGCGGAAAATCGAGTAGACTCGGGGTAAAAGTAAAATGCAGGAAGAAGCCCCCCAATCATCCGGCCATGCGATTACATGTGTGAACTATCGATTGAATTAAGACCAGCCAGAGGGGAAGGGGGAATGGCGTATTCGAGCCACTTAAGCGTGTCGCTCTGTCGCTCGACGCCGCTTCATCCTCGTCCACTTGAGGAGCATCATAAAAAACGCACCACCCCCGCCAACCAGACAGGCCAAGAAGATATTCCCCATCCCAAGGCAACCGATCCCAGCGCTATACCTAAAGAAATCTGGGTTTTTACAATACTTTGATCTAATCTTATACTTCTTTTTAGTACGACTCCTTAGTACAGGATTCTAAGTTTCTTGGGAAAGGATTTTATATTGAAAATAATATAATCTTAGAAAAAGTTTTTTTAATGTTAAAATGCATATGGAAATGTAGAAATGTTTATAGATTAGGCTACTTTTTTTAATATTTCGTTCTTTTTATATTTTTTGACATGTTAATGTTTATGATTTTTTCCCGCAGTGTATGTCTCATCAAAGCCTTCACACGTCGCAGTGCAGGCATAAAAAGAGTGCCCCGAATGCGCAGCATAATCAAACGGTGTGTGTGTGGACCATAATAATGTTGACAATCATCCCAGTTGTCCGAGATGGTTTTGGTTTGGGCTCGTGTAAGGACAAGGGGTACGATTACTGTCCTGCCCCTAAGCACTGATTATGCCCACGATGAACTTAGCCCCTTGGCCATGACAATTTACCGATTGTCATTGCCGTGTCTATAAATTTCATTTGACAAGATGCCCGCCACTCAGCGCCTCTCCCCGAAATCCCACTCCGCCGGCTCATCCACTCTTGACATCCACTCAAGCTGCCTGTACCCGGACTTTGTTCGTCTCCTGGCCTGCGGCTCAAAATATGAAAGGGAGTCGGGGAAGGAGACCTTCTGTCGCCGGCGATTTGCATCAGAATTTCATAATTATTGTTTAATCTGCACTCGAAGCTGAATCCCAAAATGTCGCAGAACTCGACAGAAATCGGAGTTGAAATTGCCATCGGATTGGTTGTAAGCCAAAAAGTCTCTAGTATGCGATCCATGAAAGGCGGGGAAATATTTTGAAATATTATAAGTTTGTTTCACCCAGACAAGATTAGCATATAAAAGGCAGGCGGAGCAAATAATGTCTTATGAGAAGAAATAATAGTTAAATGCACCAAGGAAAATTCTAATAAATATTTAAATTATTAAAATGATAGGTATGTATATAGATAGTTTTATTATTTTAGTCGCCACTGTTAAAGTGGATCTAAATATAGACTTGTTTCTGATTAATGAAATAAATTCTTTTTGATTTTTCCATAGATTATATTTTTAAAATTCGAAATAAAGAACTTTTCCGTCCGTCTGTTGGTTTATTCCCATTTCGGCTACAGCTTTTTCCAACATTTTTATTGCATGCGCAGAATGAAATCGAAATTCGACACTTCCTGCTGGCCGAGAATTAAGCTAGAATCAAAATAAATAAAAAAGGCAAAAGAAAACAAAGTAAAATGGCCACTTAATGGCGATCGCCATCACTTGAGCCAAAAAAAACCCAATTTCCACAAAAATTCTTGCGCAACTCTTCGATCGAGTGGTTTCGTCTGGTTACATAAACTCCGCGGAGACGATTTTCGTGGGGAAGAAGTTCTTCGAGTTCTTGGTAGGGCAGGAAATTCATAAAATCAAAATAAAAATAATAAATTCAAGACCAGATTCTGAAAAGACCGCCGCCGGCGACACCGAAAAAAGGATGAAATCAAAAATGCAATGAAAACAAACAAGCTCGAAGATCCAAAGTTGTATTAATAAAGATTTACAAAGCAGGGCGGTAATAATGTGGACTGGGACCTCCAGTCGTTGCCGAATTACGCCGCCTCGGTCGAGTCTTGGACTGCTCCATAAGTATTTCCCACTTTAAGGGCCGGCAGATTGCGATTGCCTCTGATGTTGATCTCCATGTTGACGATTGTAATTCAATGCTGCAGTTCGGATCCGACTCCTCTATTGCTCCTGCATGCGCCGTTACGCGACCAAAGATTGTTGACGGAGTTTATCGGAGGCCCCAGAGGGATCGAAATGTTTATTTTGATTCATAAACTGTTGCCCGCGGTGGTCGTCGTCGCTGGAAGGCCACTTATCCATGCCGACAGACCACACAGCAAATGGACTTCTCGGAACTTGGCGAGATCTGACCCAATCTATGAAGAAAACTGAGATCTACTCCTAAATCTGAATACAGAAAATATTGCGAACAACAAAAATATATAAAGAGCTAGATCACTATCATTAAAAATAGTATTTACATCTTTTTTTCAAAGCAGCTAAAAGTATTAAACAAAGTGGTTGATATGCCCAATATGAGTGCTAATTTACAAAAAAACAAACTTCAACGCAGATATCTTTACAAATGATATTATGAAAATTCAATGATTAAATGTAGTGGTCCGATTAGTATCAATCCTACAGTCCCTTCCCAAAAACCGTGACAAACTCAGATTTAAAGAGATTACAATACTCTTAATAACCATAAGTTTAAATAGAACGTCGATTTAGACAGCTTGATTTGCAAGAAAGATGAATGAAATTATCCATATATTAGTTCTAAAGCTTAGTTATAACGTCATCTGGAAAATTACGAAACCTTCTGGATCTTGACTTATAAAATTCTTCCACTGGTAATCCAATTCATATATGATCATCTTTTAACCAATTTCCGGATTACTTTAGTTCAGAAAAGTTGCTGTAAAAGAAAATAACTTAACAATAAAATACAAACACACGCTTTAGTTTATGCTTTAATTTAGATTTATTTATTACTAAATTTTTTTATGCACACTTATAAACTACTCACAATTGTTTTTAGTTATTAATTTAGCTTACTTTTTTGAGTTCAGTATTCGTGTTTTTCTCCTAGTTTCACAAAGACAGAAAGAATCCTTCAAAAAATCTTAAAATTTACAGAATCGTCTCTTTTATACGTAAGTGTGTGGGTGTATTTACATTCTCTATTATCGTTCTCAGTGCTTATTACAATGTATAGGACTTGTTTGTTTAGTTTACTTCAGTTGAGTTTTGCTCTTCACTTCGTTCCAGTTTCACTTTATACAACATCGGCTTTCAAAGTTTGCGGTAGTTAAACGTAGTACAACCTTTAGTTTTAGTAATTTTATTGCTTACTGAAGGGGTGGAGCGGGGGATGTGGCTTAAACGGAAACGGAAACACGGCCTCTAAGAACAACTATCGCATCTATGATATTAATATTCGCTTCTGCTCTCGCTTAATACTAGTAGAGAAACTAAGGCTAGAACTAATCAACAAATAAGCGTGTGTTACTAACTCGTAATTTGTAATAATGTAGCGATTGGTAATCAGAAGCTGCTAGTTTAATTTACTTTACTTTTGTTTTTGTTCCTTTGTTTTATACAATGTTTGTCCTTTATACATACGAGCTCGAATTAGTTTTATTTATAATCGATCTTTGCCTTAGTCAGACTGATAATCAGCAAAAGTTCCATCCAAACCTGCACTCTCTCTTTCCTTTCTCTCTCTCGCCTTTCTCTCTATCTATTTCAATCTCTGTCGATCACTTTCGAAGTTCTCAAACTGATATTCATTCGGAATTTATTGTCGTAATCAAATTAAATGAGAATTAAACGCTAGAAACCCCCATTCAAAAAATTCGTAGTAAAAAGGTTCATCAGCATTCCCGGAAAAGTCTATGTTTTCAGTTTTTAATCGTTATTTAAATGGAAATGCTTTTAAATAAATGGGAGAATGCTCACTAATGTAATTTTAAGTTTTCCTATTAACTATTAAAATAGTTTTTAAAGTAGCTGAATAGGGTGAATAAATATCAACAGTGGTGGTAATGGGAATGCTTTGCTTAAAATCAAAATTCAATTCAATACAACATAAAGATAATCCTGGTAAACTAATGGTTACTTTTTAATGTTTTACCCCATAGAACCCTATAACAAACTCTTTGGAAAACTTTAACTATTTGGAAAACATTAATGGAATTGTATCAATTTTCTTTAAATTATGTCTAAGAAAACCTCTGGAAACTACCAACTTTGGTTGGGCACAAACTCTTTGGGGAAATACCTTACACCCGGAACCTTTTTCATCCATTTAGTTGACCACCTGCTGGGGATTCCACTGCGGTCCTCGATGCTGGAGATGTAGTTGCTGGTGGTGCTGCTGCGAGGAGGAGGACGAGGACGCGGAGGTGCCGCTGGCCACCGCCAGTTGGCGTCAGAGGTAGAACTCCGGGGAGCTCTGGCTATCGCCGCCGGAGGCACCTCCTCCTCCCCCATTGGCTGCACCCACGCGCTGCAGTCGCTGCATTAGGGCATCCCGCTCCTGGCAGACCCTCGAGTACTCCACCTTCAGGCGGTGCAGATCCTGGTTGAGCACCCGATTGGCCTTCTCCAGTTCGTGGCGCTGATGGAGTCGCTTGGACCGGCAGTTCTGGGCATAGCCGCGATTCTTCAGGGTGCGCCTCTTCTGCTTCAGACGCACCACCTCCTCGCGCGGGCAGCCGTGGAGTCGCTTGTTCAGCTCCCGCACCGTCAGCGTGGTCAGCATGTCGTCGTTGAGGCAATCCTCCAGCGTGGCATTGCTGTAGGCACCCGAACAGGTTCTCGGTGACATGTTGTTCGAGGATCTGGTCGAGCTGGCGGAGAGTGGACGGCAGGGTTGCAGGGCAGCCCGGGTGATGACGCAGGATCCACCACCCACGCTGCCGGGACCTCCACTGCCGCTGCCACTACCTCCTCCGCCTCCGCCGCTGCTGCCACTCCCATTGCTGGGCACCTGGGGCAGACAGGTGGGCGTCAGGGCGCCCGGAGCCGTGCCATACGAGTTGGAGTGCATATTGATGGGCGTCAGATCCAGATTGTGGAAGTGGTGGTGATGGTGGTGCGGATATTTGCCCTGCTGCAGCACCACCTGGTGCGGATGCCCTCCATGGCCGTGCGGATGATGATGGTGCTGCGTCTGCATCAGCGGCTGTCCGTGGTGATGGTGATGGGCAGCCGCCGCCTGCAGGGCGTAGTCCCGCTGTCTGTCCCACTCCTCCGCCTCCTCCTGGGAGCCCGGATAGGGCAGAGGTCGCAGGTCCAGCGGCTGTTGCTCCGCCCGTATCGAGTTGGTCAGCCACATCATGTCGTGGCTCAGACCGGCACTCACCGAGGCTGCTCCGGCCGAGGCAGCAGCAGCAGCGGCGGCGGCTGCAGAGGCGGAGGCGGATACGGAACTGCCCGGAGTGCGGGCATAGTGGTGGGCATAGGTCTGGGCCGGACAACTGCTGCTGCCCGTGGGTGAACCCACCACGGGTGGCGTTTCCGGCGGCGTTGAGGGCACTCCGCCCGGCACCCCTGCTCCCGCCGCTCCAGAGGATGTATTCACCAGGATAGCCTGTCCGGGCAACGGACCATATTGCTCCGGCGGCGGGGAGAGCGGTTGCAGGCGCCGTTCGTCCATGTGCCACTGGTGATGGCCCGAAAAGGACCTCAGCTTGATGTGCGGCGATGGGGAGACCTCCACGGCTCCGGCGGGTTCTGGTCCCGAGAGGGGCAGCGAATCGGGCTCGTCCTCCGGATTGGCGGGTTCGCCGTGGATCGTCGTCCACTTGACCGCCACCGGTTGCGGCGGACTGTGATCCTCGCGCTTCACATGCCCGATGGTGGTCACCTGTGATGGGCCACCGTGTGCGGGGCCAGCTCCATTTCCGTTTCCATTGACGCCCACCTCCAAGTGGTGCAGATCGAACTCCTGCACGTACGTGTCGTTTATGGTGGGATCTTCCATTTTCATTGGATCGACCAGGGACCGGAGAGGGTCGTTTGCGGGTCTCACATGCAAGGGAGTGGCTGGCGGTGCTGCTTGTTGGGTGGTCTGGAAGGTCAACTACGCGATCAGGGGCTACGGAAATTGGGCTTTGAACTTTTTCGATTCTATTTGCCCTTTATTATAAGGTTTTTAATAGTTTTCTGAACAAATTTATGTATTTTTTGGTTATTATATTTTTAAAATCTATTCAGATCTATAGTTATTTGGGATAGTTCGCAGGTATTTTATGTTTATGATTTATGGTAATTACTTTAATTATTTAACTTGGATTTTTAAATATTTTAGCGATCACTTTCCGCACTTTGGGGCTTTCTTTTTGGAATCTCGCTCGCTCTCTCTCTTTCTAACACGCTCACTGATTTCGAGAACGCGCTTTTCGCGTCCAATTTGAAAGAGTTAACGGTATCGACTGAACTCCGGATCCGGTTCAACTGCTACAACTGCCGGACTGACTGGAGGGTGGCTCTGCTCTGGAAGCTCTGCTCTGGATGCTCTGCTTCTGCTCCCTGGATGTCAACTGTCTGAATGGCAGCGAATCGCGCGCACACCCATTCCCACACCCGCACCCACACACTCTCACACCCGTTCCCCCAAAAGCCGCCAAAACGACGACAAAAGCGAAAAGCCGACCAACACAACAACAACCAAACCGAGCTCGAACGCCATTCGCTGATGGCTTTCTGCTCCGAGGGCTCCTGCTGGAAATGGAACTGGCAGTGGAAATGGAAGAGTCGGTGGATGGGAAGGGAAGGGAAAGCGAAAGCACTTGTCCGCGAGAGAGAGAGAGCAGAGAGCCCAGGCACCCTTTCACAGTGTGTTTCTTGTTGTTTTTGCCCTTGCCGGCTGCTGTTCTCGCACACAACAACAACAAGTCAAGCCGGGAAAGCTTAGCAGACTCGGTGCACTGAACAGTGGGTTGAAATGTAAAAATATGTAAATGTAAATGTTAACTTACAAATTAAAAATTAATTGAACCCAAAAAAAAAGAATTTATTTGTCAGGTACTATTCATCCAAAGTTAACTTTAAATCCTCAGGATACTGTTTCTTTAACATTTAATTTAAAGCATGTTTTTATTACGAGAAATAAATGAACTGCGAAAGTTTTTTTTAAACCTTATTGGTATTTTACCAAATATTTCGTACTACAAAATGAAACGTTCATTTATTTAACTCAATGAAATGGCGCAACTAACCCAATAAGATCCTTAAGCTTTTATCGAGGAATGTTTTTGGTCTAGTCTAATCATTCGATTATGAAGAGTGTAAAAGATGAAGGAGCCATATTAAATTGATAATATTGTGTTATACAAAAACTGAGTTAATATTTACTAATATTGAGCACTTTATAAAGAGAAAGGCTTTACTCCAATCATTGAGCCACTGTGCAGGAGCACAAATCTATGCTCTAGTCTTCCACTTTGGTGGTGGAATCCCATCCGTTGTTGTTGCTGCCGTTCGGTTCATTTTGGCAGAGCTCTTGAAGTAGGCGTTTTGAATTGCCATGGAGCGCATAAAAAATGGCACACACAGACACACCTTATGCTGTCGTCGGCTCCGCCCACTTTGCCATCGTGTGCGTGTGTCCGTGTATCGGTGTCGCTCTCCCCATCTGCGGCTGTATTGGTGCCTGAATATTTATGAGCAACTACCACGGAAATTCCTACATAGCCCCATTCGCCGATTTCCAGTCTTATTTGGCTGGCCACCGCCACAAGAAGTCGGAGATGGAGATGGATATATCCACACACACATATCCATAAAGGAATGTATCCGCGGGAGTGTGTCGCACCAAGACCAACACAACCAGGAAATATCCACATCCACTGCTCCATTTTCCAGTGCATAAGTCAATGGGAGATGTTTTAGCCGAGATAAGTCGCTCGATTTGTTTTGGCTCGTATATAATACACTCCCTACTCTATGTGGCGTGTGTGTTTGCTTTGGCCAAAGGATTCCATGGAGCACAGGTGCATTTTGTTGCTGAGCCAGCGCAAACGGACATGCAGACCTTACCAACCTCCAACCTCCTGGAACCCATCTTGGACATGTGATGCTCTTGTTTTACTTTAATTTGGTCTCCTTTTTTCTTTTGCCCAAATGTTTTGGCTTCGTTGGCCAAACAGATTTCTCTGATGTAATATTGTTGTGAGATATGAGCAGAGATTGAGAGGCTCCTGCTTTGTTTGTGCAACAAGTTCTGGGTCGCCAAAAGGTGGAGAATGGAAATTGGGCTAGCAATGCCAATACAATTTTCAAATTTTAGATTCATTTTTATTTATTACGGAATATGGAACAAAAATAACACTTAGGAGTAACAAAAATTACCAACGCCTTCAGAAAGCAATAAAAATGTTAGGTTTTCCGGATTGTGTAATGAAATGTCTAATGAAGGATGATATTATGATGATATTATAAATCAAAACTTATGAACATTTTTTGAATGAAGTTTTTGCTTAGAGTTACAACTGCATAATGCTTAATTTAGCTTATGCCCAAGAAAAATATATTTAAAAGAGGTATAATTCAATTTTATAAAGTTTTACATCTATAAAGTTTTTGATCTATTTTTCTGTTCTTGTTGGAACTTTAAATAAATAAATATTCAGACATAAGTGCACGAAATTTTTATTTACTATCCACTAATATGTTAAATGTTAACTGAACTTTTTATAAGAGAAAGTTTTTAAATTTTTAAAATGCAATCTTCTTTTTTTAAATAACAATAAAAGGAGAATATTTCGGTTATATTTCAAATAGTAAACATACTTTTTATGATTTCAATCAGACTACAACTTTTTCCATTTTCCAGTATAACATTTCAATGAACTACCTACTTCCCCCAGAGAACTATTCTCGTATTTGGTTGACTTGTGAGCCACAAAAGTGACCACAAAAACTTTGTTCCACTTGCTGCGACAACTGGGTTTGGTTTTTTGTAGCCGTAACCCCCTTCTCCATCGACCTCCCCTGGCACACCCATTCTCCACGCAATTGTTGTGTCGAAAGGAATTGCGAAGGGGGCGGATGGAGGCATAAAACGGGATTCTTCTTGGGCTCTCTGCCAGCAGGAAAAACATAAAACAAAATCAAATCAACTGCTGTGGGTGGGAAGTGGGAAATGCAAAGGAAAATGCGAGGGTGGAATGGGGAGTGCTGGGCTTCATTGAAGCTTGTCAAAATTAAATTGAACACAATCGAATTATCCTCTGTATGCTCCATTTGGTTGTCTGTGCTGATTTCCAGCGATGCGGGGGCTTGGGGGGATTAACCAGAGCAGGACGGAAAGACCGACAGGCAAAAGAGATAGAGACTGTTCGTCTGGTCAGGCAGGAGCAGCACTTAGGCATATTAAAAAGGGTTAAAGGTGAGCAAATATTTAACTGCGGCCAATTAAAAAATATTTTTATACCCGTTACTCGTAGAGTAAAAGGGTATATTGTATTCGTGCAAAAGTATGTAACAGGGAGAAGGAAGCGTTTCCGACCCCATAAAGTATATATATTCTTGATCAGGATCACTAGCCGAGTCGATCTAGCCATGTCCGTCTGTCCGTCTGTCCGTCTGTCTGTCTGTCTGTCTGTCTGTCTGTCTGTCTGTCCGTCTGTCCGTATGAACGCTGAGATCTCGGAAACTATAAAAGCTAGAAGATTGGCATTTTGCATACAGATTCTAGGAGTTCCTACGCAGCGCAAGTTTGTTTCAAAAAGGTGCCACGCCCCCTCTAACGCCCACAATCGCTTATATACGATTTCAAAAATTTCAATATTTCGGAAAAGTAAAAATGCAGTTTTATTGTGTTTATCAATACCTATCGAAATGTAGAAGAAATTTTTCAAATCGGACCATTCGTTAAAAAGTTATGCGTGTTCAAAGTTTCTATCTCGATCTCCCTCGCACTCCCTTTACCTGAGTAACGGGTATCTGATTGTCGGGGCACCCGACTATAGCGTTCTCTCTTGTTAATAATAAACTCGAGAAGAGTCAGGTTTTCAGCCACGTGTTAGCCAACTGTTTCGACTCTCTTATTTTATTTACTTATGCCTGAAAGATAGCTATGATACCGATGCAAGGAAAGACGCTCGAATAAAATAAGGGAGTTACAGGGTTCGCTTCCATCGAAGGAGGATGAGACCTAAACCAAAAACTCCAGGATAAACAGTATATATTTTACAGCTTATTTACTTTTATTTATTACTATATTTAAAAACTTCAAAATTGATTTGGTTATGAGAAACTAATAAACAAAGTTCATAATTATCTATTTAACATTTTTAAAGGAGAGTTTTCCATTATAATTTGTTATTGAATTTGTTACTTTTTGTATATACCTACATCCTGGGTATACCTGAGTCGTATTATCCAGCCAAGATTTACCTCTTATCTTCTCATTTGCATCCATTTCGAAGGGCTCCCATTGTCAACCGCCGTTGAATCCGAGTGCAAATATTTGTACGCGATTCCTTTCAATTGCATTTCAATTGTTGGCCATGATGATGATGATGTGTATGTTGATGTCAATAATGATTTGCTCCCGCATCGATTGAACGCATTTGACAATGTTTATTACGCCGGATTAGGCAGCATTACAACTTACGGGGAAAAAGGCGCCATTCTGCCATGTGGTGATGTGATGTGATTGATTGTACCCGGCAGTCCATCCACCCGAGTTCCCGCAGATCATCGTCTGAAGTGCACTTTAAGCACGAAGTAGAGTCGTGTTTTATCACAAACAATTTGTGGTGAATCTACAGAAAATCGATTTTGAAAAAATAAAAACAAAAAACGCTCATTTACCTTCCGTATCCCAGTGAAAAGCCAGCCGACCTCCTCCCTTTATCCACATGACTCAGTGCACATCTCAGCGGGAGTGCAACTCAATTGGGGGTCGCCTGTATGATAGGCAATGGTTTTTACCCGATTTCTGCCCCTAACTACGGGTTTAGTGACTTGTGACGAGAAATCGAGGAACAGCAGCACCATAAATGACTCGATATTCAATATATTTAAACCGCATTTTAAATCTAAAGTAAGCTTTAAGTTTAAACCTTGAAAACGTATGGGAATTCATAGTGTTTCTGTGTCGTGCTTAATTTATATATACATAACAATATGGTATTCAATATGTTTATAAAATGTATAAATTAAATTAATAAAAATAAAAATACGCACTCTCATATTCTTAAGAAAACCGGACCCCATAACTTCCCTTCATGATGTTTCAATATCGCATAATACTATCGTAATTCCCATTGGCACACACAGTTGGCAGTCGGTAGTGCAGGGAAAATAAATTTCGCAACCATTTATCACTTGGGTGGCCCTTGGCTGAGCAAACTGGCTTCGTCCTGCGGCAGGACGAGTGGTAATCGGTGTCTGTGGCAACGGGACCATAACGATCCACCATTTATATGGCTTACACCTTCGCCTCGGGCCCGGAATCGTCGTCTTCCGGAGTCAACAAATTGACAGCAAATATTTCAATTATTCTGCCCTGGTCCTTATTTATGGAAATCCCCCAAACAAACCCCATTCCGCGGGGCAGGGGCATATTGACCCCCGTTTAGACCAGTTGATGTTTGTTTACAAATCGCTGGACATAATTTATTTGTTCCCATTGTTTTGCTTTTAGCTTTTGGATCTGCCTGCCAATCGCCGAGTGATAAACTGCCTTCCGCGATAACGAAGACGCAAGGGGTGTGAGTGAGGGGTTGATTTGGTCGGGGTCACCCTGGCCAGCTCATTAGGAAGCAATTATCCATTTAGGGTTGCAAGCACACCCACCCCTTTTGAGTGGAGGAAAAATTGAAGGTCAGGTACACTGTCAACGGATGTCAACGACTGTCAGTTTGACACTGCCTTCGGTGACAGTTGACAGCCGGAGAAACGCCCCCAAATGTGTCGTCTGGATAATATGGCCAATTTCGGAAGTGAACTGTGGATGAGTAGAAAATAAGGAAGTTCTTAAAGGGAATCGCATTGTGTGTCCATAGAATAATAAATCAATTGAATTCATGGCCTGCTAATAATACAGAATTTTTGAGAAATCAATAAATATAAAGCAGTTTTTTATACAAACAAAAACAAATAATTACTTTAAATTTTGGTTAAGTAATAATGCAATTATAATAACGTTTTTATGCCATATTTAAATATATTTGGATGAAAGGTAATTATACATTAGTTAACAAATCAAGTTTACAATGACCGTTATTTTAATCTCATAACAAAAAATAATATCTTAAATATTTACTAAGATTCTCAGCTTAGAAACTTATAAATGTATTTTTCAGATTATGATTTTGGGAGGAAGAGAATTAGCCATATGTCTTTCTTCGAATGATATATATTTAATTTGAAATCCGTTACTATATTGACTACTTAAATGTATGGGTTTGCGCCACATGTTGGAAAGGGCGAATCCTTTGTCCTTCCGTCCCCCTTTTTGTTTTTCAATAAAATTCGAATAAATTCAGTTTGCAAGCCATAAATTATGTCCAGTTCGGTTTCGACTCACACACGTGTTGCCAGAGGCCAGAAGCCAAAAAGCCAACTAATAACGCGCATCGGTCGTGCCTCCCAAATGTAGGCTATGTGTGATATGTGTTTTTTGTCTGAATGTTTTTTCCGTTCTGACTGCCACTGTGTTACTGTCCTGTCCCCCATAAATATTTGCGCAATAAATTTTTTAATCTTGTCGCTTTAATCGCACAAATGTCGCTGCCTTTTATACGCACCCACACAGATGTCCAGCACGCACACAGATTATGGACGCCCCCTCCCCATAACCTCCTCGCCAAGCTCTATAATGCCAACCTAGACCCCCGGTAGCAGCAAAATCAATTTCACTATCGTTGACCAAAGGGCAAAGAAAGGCCACAGAAGAGGAAAGTGGGGATCGCAGCTAGACTTGTGTTACCCTGCACTCAGTTAGTTGTTTTTTAGAAGGACATCTATCATTTAAATCAGCTAGCAATTTAGAAACTCTTGATCTTGTTGATTACATGAAGTCCAGCTCAAAATTATTATTTTTACTACAACAAATGTGTTTTAATTTTATATGGTCGTTCAAGGCTTCAAAACACACAATTTCACGCAAATATTATAAAATTAAAAAATACGTATACTTCCTACAATTTATAGAGTACCTTATAGTCGCATCAGTAATTATATCCAACTTGTATTCCTTACCATCTTTTTTTAAGCTGTACGCAGACGGCAACGACTTCCGGAGGTCGAGAGATGATGCTGAGACAACGGGATTCAATAAAAAATATCAAACATATTTGTAACGGTCAGAAGAAGGAATGTGTAAGGCCCCCTCCCCTTCATCTTCCCTCTCACTTACATCCGGTCACAGGACGAGTGCAAACATATTTATGGCCGCCGACTGCATTTTATGCGTTGTCCAACACTCAATTACCATAACGGGCAATGGTCGTGTGGCTAGTTGTCTCGCTCTAGCACCTAACGCACTTTGCATACGAATCGCATAAAACTGGAAGGACCAATATGCTAGACTTCCCTGACCGGAACGAATCTTCTGCGGGCTCGTTGGTCCATTTGATTCGGTTAGGTCCAAATTATTATTGCCCCGAGCTCGGTCGTCATCGGTCAATGATGTGGCCGGCAAATGTGCGAGAGTTATGTCGCTTCTAACCTCAAATGGTTGGGTCCTAACCTCAAATAGGGTAGGAAGAGGCCCTATAAAGATTTTTCACATTACAAAAGGTTAGAGCAGACATTCTTCTTAATCGTAAGCAAAGTGGACATCAACCTATATTAGTTAGGTGAGTAATAAAAAATAGCTGCTTTTATTACCTCCAATTAATATGCAATTTATCTTCTAAAGTTTTTTAATTCTTAGAATATCACCTACTTTGTTTAATTTTTTGTATTATTAAAAACATTTAAGTAGATAAAATATAGTTGGATTTCCATAAGAGTACAAAATTACAAAAAATATTATAATTTCCCTTTAATATTTTGAAAAATCAACTGAGAGACCATCAGTGCCTAGGGGCGCCTTTGCAAATATGTAAAACTAGTCAAAGATGAATCCCAATTGTTCCATATCCTTTTGGACACCATTGCTTGTGCACTGCTCCTTCAGCATATCCAACCACAGCGTATAAGAGTAATCTTCGTGCAAGCCACCATAACTGAAAAGGAATTATACAAGTTAGACGGAACATTAATCAAAAATAACCTTGAAACTAACCGCTTGGGAAGATGTTCAGGATTTATGTGCTTGTGCAGGGAGGTCATATCACTGCCATGGATGTAGAGCTTTTCTCGCATGGCGGCATTAAGGAAAGGCTTAAATATCTTGAACGCCGCATTGAAGACCCAGTTCTGGTTCACAATATGGAGGGCAGATGTCCTTATAGGCATGGAGGTCTAAAAGGGTTCATTTATATATTTTTAATTTTTTTAAACTCAAAGTTCTATTCACCCACTTACCACTAAAAGAGCTATCATCTTTTGAGCCACACTAGGACTCAGATGGAGTATGTGTTCTAAGCCCAGATCCTTAAGGTCAAAGATTCCCACTCCTCCGACGATCTGTGAGATGGGTTCCAAGCTGCCCAGCTCCTGCAGGACAATGGTGGCCCGAAATATATCGTCCACGGTCACTCGATTGGGTCGCCAAAGACCAAATCGATAGATGAGTATGCGGTGGCCATGTTGATCCCGATAGGGCGTTACTGTCAATATATCCGACTGTCCAATGTGACGCAGGTCCAGAGGACGAACTTTCTCGTAGTAGCTCTTGTTGTGCTCCCGAAATCTATAGTAACTGCAGAGCTGAAGTACCAATACTTTGTTTATCGTTTATAGATTATTATAATAAAGTCAATCTAAATAATGATTGATCACATCATGGATTTAAAGCATTTTAAACAAATGAAGAACAAACAATTTATTTAAAGGAAATGCTCATCAAACATTATAAACAAGTCATCTAAGTTCACTATAAATAAAACATAATCTTACTTACCAGTCTATAGCTGTTTTCTATTTTCCAGTAGCGAGCTCTTAGAAATTTTTCCAGATATTTTGCATCGTTGCGGTGTGGTTGGCACTCGTTGCGTTCTGCAAAGGTTTTATCAAGATTTTATTCCATAGAAGCAGAGAATCAATGAACAATAATAGCCAACCTAAAATGTAGCTGCGGAATTGTTCGACGATCTGGACCTTGGAACTGGGACACTCGCCCTGTTCTTCAGCAAGTCGACGGATGTGCTCCGGAACCTCCTCCTCCGTGATATTTAATTTGTGCTCGATTGTGGGCATGGTGCGGGATCCAATGCTGGTCGTCTAAAAATAAGCCACATAAACGTTATAATATGGCTATAAAGTGTGCGGATAAATGATTTTCACACGCGTTTCACCCCAACACAAAAAGTTCCGAATAGTAGGGAAGTAAACAAAAATCGCATATGATTACTCGCGACCTCCTACATCTCATTGTTAGCAACATTTTCCCCCCGATTGACATTTCAATTCCAGTCTATTGATGGGTGATTTTCTTGTTACCATTTGATGAGTTGCGATCCGTCCGACTTCAAGTGTGAAACTGAGCCTCAGAATCGGACCAAATGTTCCCAGTCCCATGCAAAATGTTGTTTGTCGTTACACATGTATGCGACCATTAAATATTAAGTAGAAACCGAACAACAATGAACATGACAGAGCTCCGCGATAGCGCGAAGGAGACAGCTAATCGGCCGATAACAGTATGTCACAGAACTCGAGTTATTTTTAGGAAATCGCATAGCCAATTGATGATGTACAATAATAATGAACAAAACTATTAAAGGATCCATTCAATTACGAATTATTAAACTGTTTTGAAACATGTTTTCAGTGATGAAATAAAGGAATAATTTGTTTAAGCTTCAATTAGAAATGTGTTTTTTTATAACTATAGTTCGCATACAATCTTAAAAAACATTAGTAAATATATGTTAACTTCTTTATTACTATTATATACTATACTGTTTTGATAAACAATAAAACATAACATCAAAAGATTCAGATAGTTGTAACATTATTAGTACAAAATGTAACCAAGAATATTCCTTTGTTCAATACAACAATTTGCTCAATTAGCACTCGAAGACCCAAAGCCACTAAGTACTTAATTGAAATTATTAAGTACTTATAAAATTTTTTTGTCGCAAAGTGTATTTGCTTGGTTCCGTCCCGCCCTTGGCCGGCATCCCCGATCCCCATCCCTATTCCCAAATAGCCTCGCCCTCTGGTGAACCCCGCGATTACGTTATATCGGTCCCTGATAAGCCCCATCCACTCGGTTCGTCAGTGGCTAATCGGGTCGCTTGGGGTCCGGTGCAATGTTGTGACTTCGACACGTACTTCGAAGATAATGATGATGCCACCGCGATCTCAAAGTGCACGGCACACACAGAAATATCACACGTGGTGGGCCGTGCAAAGTGCCTGGGTCAATATTTAATCATATTCAACAAATTCCGACTAATTACACAGTACGAGGCGTTCTCGAGGGTGTAACCAATTGTTATGGTAAAACTTCACTGTGGCGGCATTACTTCGGTTCAAATGTTAATGAACTCGCTATTGTCGTCGTTAATTGTCTCCACACAATTGGAGATAATCCCAAGAATAGTCGGCTCCATTAGCGTGTTTGATAATAAGCAATTATTTCACTGGCCCCGCCTGCCGGCCAGCACCTGTTTTATCACCCCATTAGTTCGGGGTCTCCACTTTCATTACCAGGTAACAATGCTCCGATCCGAGCTGTGGTTACTGTTTCTAGTCACGGTTTTCAGCTTGTAATACGGGGAACCCGGCTCGTCAAAGATCGCACACAAGTGGCATCGCAGAAGTTTGCGACGAAACTGAACAGCGGATCGTTTAGAACAAAACTTTTTATGAACAGAACTCTCAATGGAAAAAGATGAGAAAAAGCGCAGCAGTAATGACTACAAACCAGTATGTGAGAATGGGGAGAAATAATTTTACGAACCGAATAATTTAAGCACTCTCGTAGACGGACTTGTTTAAAATGTGAATACTTATCCAGAATAGCCAAAATGAAATGTTCTTAGCTATTTGTAAAACCAAAATATTTTGTATAAATATATTGTTTGAAAGTAAGTGTAAAGCAAAGACTTTTCAGAACGAAAAACAAATAGGATAGATATTATTATATTTAGATATATTCATAATCATTCTCTATAATTTTTGATGATTTATTTGGGAATATCCTATCCAGTCAGTATTTTTCCACACTTATATTAGCTGAAATTCCCGGTTTATAAGGGTACAAACTGCACTCCGCGCATAGTAAGATCTTAAGTGAAGCTTGTCAAACGAGAAAATACCGCATTGAGGAGGGAGAAAATATTTCTGAACGAGATTTGATGCGGGATAAGTTCAATGAGCTCCAGTGACGTCATAACCCCAAGGGTTGATCAGTTCGCCCCGCAACACTTTTGGATCAAAAAACTGCGGTTTCCAGAATATTCTTTGTCTTTTGTTTGCCATTTAAAACTTGTTTTTGTTTTGCAGTGAAAATCGCAACGGGATGGAAGGAACATGCCCCTTTATGACGTTTTGTTGAGCAAGGTCAGTCAACAGCAGAAAGAAAACCTGTTCGCTTTTAGCCATGGTCTTGGCTCTGACCACCTAAGCAATTGGCTTTGAAATATTCATATTACCAGGTGGTTAATTGAAAAGCAATCTGCATTTCAACGTTGAGGGATATATGTAATTGTGCAGCTTTATGTAACTGCAACATTATCTCTAATCTTGGCTTTTAAACTAATTAGCTATAATTGACATATAAATTGTGAAATTAATTACGTTTCCTATTTAACTTTGGGACCGTTGCGCTAAACGACTAAACTTTTTAATAATTTTATTTAGTTTTTGCAAAAATTGAAGTGAAACAAGAGAGAACGCTGTAGTCGAGTATTTCGACTATCAGATACCCGTTACTCAGCTAAAGGGAGTGCGAGGGAGATATTTCAGTTTTTGCTAATAAGTTTTTGATGGATTGTCCGATTTAAAAATTTTCTTTTATATTTCGATACCATAATAGTACAGCAAGCCGTTGCAACGGGTGCTAGAATAAGAACTTTTGAATTCCCCTTGCTCGTAGAGCAAATTATATCGGTATTCCCAACAGAAATTTAGCTCAAAGTAATTATTAGTCTTTATCAAATTTGATTTTTTTGCGAATTAGAATTTTTAACGCTCCAAATATATTTCCAGGATTTCTATTTCATTCCTCGCACCGGAACAAAGAATGCTGCCGGGAAATATATAAGTTTTTACTTGTAGCGTCAATATATTATTAAATAGCAAGAAGCAAAGGGTGAACACACTCACAAATCTTCACAGGACGGCGTTGTAGCGCGCAAAAAAAGGCGAAATTAGCCGATCAAGCCGTTAGCGTAGTCACAAACCTACTTATCTAGTTCATCCTCAGCCCTTAGCGGAGGTAACCTCCCTGCATAGCAGAGACACCTTACGATGATACAGTTTTTTTTAGTATAAAAGTCGGTATTTTTCCAGCGTGACCGTTTGGATTATTTGGAAAAATACAGAGGATATCTGCAAGGGCGGACAGATTAATTGTCCCGCAACTCAGCGGTTACACCGCTCTCCTCTGCTATTTTGTTGTCGTTGTGAAAAGTTGGTAATTGTGCGTATATTATTACTAGTTACCGCGATCTGTGCAAGTTTTCCCGAAAGGCCTTAGACGCGAGGACGCACGTACACTCCGAAAATTGTAGTGCGTCGCCTCGTTTTTTGCCTGCGACAACAAGTTGTGCCGCGCTTCGACTGTAGGCGGCTGCTGCAGAAATCGCCAAATACTCGGCAATTTTTTAATCAGGTAAGAAGAAAACCGTAATTATGAATAAAAATAGGAAGAAAGTAGGAAAAACTGTGAGACTAATCCAGACATTCTCGCAAAATGGTGAATATAGCAATTTTCCGGCCGCGTCGCTTGCAAATTAAAAATGGCGCTACCGGTATAGATAGCACATTTCGCTGATTTTAGGCCGCATAAAACTATTCCCATGTGCCCCTGGCCCAGCCAAGCTGAAACGGAGCCCTAAAATAGTTTATATCGCAGGGGAAGTCGTGGTAAACGGTAAAAGTAGTGATTAAATTGCAACTATTACCGGCAAATGCCAATGAACACGCACACAGACGCAGGCACAAACGCACACAGACAGGCGCACGCCAAGCGTTGCCGCCAAAGAAACAGTGTTGTTATTTCAAACTGTGCCCAACATCTGTTCCCAGTACAGTAACACCAGGCGAAATAATAGGTTCCCAGCACATTAATAGTTTATTGTTTTTGCGGGCTCAAAGATAGTTTCCATCTAACGCACCCAACGCATTCCCATTTGTCCTAGTCCCATTCCAAAATCGTCTGGATAGAACACACATATTGCGCCTGCGCGCGTTTGTTTTTTTATTTTGCTGTGAGTACAGTGTGCCTTCATTAAGGGCGACTTCAAACAGCGATAAATCTAAAGAACCAATTATATTGTAAACATCTTTTCAAAAAGTGTCCTAAAAAAATACCCAAATTTAAATTTTTAAACCAGCTTAAAAGCAGTAAATAATTTAAAATTCTATTTTAAAATTAATATATTTTGTCAATAAATTTATGTTTTATACACAACATTCCTTCCAAAAAGAAAACAATTTAAAATTAATAATGTTTCTTAACTGGTTTACCCTGTTGTTTTCAGTCAGTTGTTCTTAGACTATTAAAAAACAAGAGAGAACGCTATAGTCGGGTTGGTGTCCCGACTATCTAATACCCGTCACTCAGCTAAAGGGAGTGCGAACGCTGTACTCGGGTTGGTGTCCCGACTATCTATTGGGGCTAAAGGGAGTGCGAGGGAGATAGATATATAAACAATTTTGATTGCGTATAACTTTTTAATGAATGGTCCGATTTGAAAAATGTCTTCTACATTTCGATAGGTATTAATAAACACTATAAAATGGCGTTTATATATTTTTAAAATCTTAAAAGATGTGGCCTCCAGACACATTTGAAAATCGTTTATGGCGATTGTGGGCGTTAGGGGGGCGTGGCACCTCGATGAAACAAACTTGCGCTGCGTAGGAAGCCCAAGAATATGTGTGTGAAATCTCAACCTTCTAGCTTTTATAGTTTCCGAGATCTCAGCGTTCATACAGACAGACAGACGGACAGACGGACAGACGGACAGACAGACAGACGGACAGACAGACGGACAGACGGACATGGCTAGATCGACTCGGCTAGTGATCCTGATCAAGAATATATATACTTTATGGGGTCGGAAACGCTTCCTTCTCCCTGTTACATACTTTTGCACGAATACAATATACCCTTTTACTCTACGAGTAACGGGTATAAACAGCAAACGAAGTGATTAATAGCGCCTAAGGCTGAAGCTGCGAATAGTTCTGCGTACAGTCGCTTCAGTAAATTAACTAACATTTTTGTTTTACCTTCCCAAGATCCAGCTAAAGCACAGCGACACTAGCATCATGGAGAACGGAAGCAAGGGCGGGGGCGCCATGTCCATCGAACAGATGTACCAGAAGAAGTCGCAGCTGGAGCACATCCTGCTGCGCCCGGACTCGTACATCGGGTCTGTGGAGTTCACCAAGGAGCTGATGTGGGTGTACGACAGCTCGCAAAATCGAATGGTGCAGAGGGAGATCGCTTTTGTGCCCGGCCTGTACAAGATCTTCGACGAAATCCTTGTGAACGCGGCGGACAACAAGCAGCGCGACAAGAGCATGAACACCATCAAGATCGACATCGACCCGGAGCGGAATGTGGTGTCCGTGTGGAACAACGGCCAGGGTATTCCGGTGACCATGCACAAGGAGCAGAAGATGTACGTGCCCACGATGATCTTCGGTCACCTGCTGACCTCCTCGAACTACAACGATGACGAGAAAAAGGTCACCGGCGGCAGGAACGGATACGGAGCGAAACTCTGCAACATATTCTCCACCAGCTTCACTGTGGAGACCGCCACGAAGGAGTACAGGAAGAGCTTTAAGCAGACCTGGGGCAACAACATGGGCAAGGCCTCTGATGTGCAGGTAACTAACTACTATTTTGAATTCGAGAACACCATCTAATTTTTGATAAACCCACAGATCAAGGACTTTAGTGGCACCGATTACACTCGCATCACGTTCAGTCCCGATCTGGCCAAGTTCAAGATGAAAACTCTCGATGAAGATATTGTTGCTCTGATGTCCCGACGTGCATACGATGTGGCCGCCTCATCCAAGGGCGTTTCCGTTTTCCTTAACGGCAACAAGCTGGCGGTGCGGAACTTCAAGGATTACATCGATCTGCACATCAAGAGCACGGACGAAGACTCCGGCCCGCCCATTAAGATCGTTCACGAGGTAGCCAACGAGCGGTGGGAGGTGGCCTGCTGTCCCTCGGATCGCGGCTTCCAGCAGGTCTCGTTTGTCAACTCAATAGCCACCTACAAGGGTGGTCGGCATGTGGACCATGTGGTGGACAATCTCATCAAGCAGCTCCTCGAGGTGCTGAAGAAGAAGAACAAAGGCGGCATCAACATCAAGCCCTTCCAGGTGCGGAATCATCTGTGGGTTTTCGTCAATTGTCTGATAGAGAACCCCACATTCGACTCGCAAACTAAGGAAAACATGACGCTGCAACAAAAGGGCTTCGGCTCCAAGTGCGCCCTCTCCGAAAAGTTTATCAACAACATGTCCAAGTCGGGCATAGTGGAATCCGTGCTGGCGTGGGCCAAGTTCAAGGCCCAAAACGACATTGCCAAGACGGGCGGTCGGAAGTCGAGCAAAATAAAGGGCATTCCGAAGCTGGAGGATGCTAACGAGGCCGGTGGCAAAAACTCTATTAACTGCACCCTCATCCTCACAGAGGGAGACTCAGCCAAGTCTTTGGCTGTTTCCGGTCTGGGCGTCATTGGCCGAAATTTCTACGGAGTCTTCCCGCTTAGGGGAAAACTTCTCAATGTGCGAGAGGCTAATTTCAAGCAGCTGTCGGAGAATGCCGAGATCAACAACTTGTGCAAGATCATCGGGTTGCAGTACAAAAAGAAGTATCTCACCGAAGATGATCTAAAGACGCTGCGCTACGGCAAAGTGATGATCATGACAGATCAGGATCAGGACGGCTCCCACATCAAAGGTCTGCTGATTAACTTTATCCACACCAATTGGCCAGAGCTACTGCGTCTGCCCTTCCTTGAGGAGTTCATTACGCCGATTGTGAAAGCAACCAAGAAGAACGAGGAACTCTCGTTCTACTCACTGCCCGAGTTTGAGGAGTGGAAGAACGATACGGCAAACCACCACACGTACAATATCAAGTACTATAAGGGTTTGGGTACTTCGACCTCCAAGGAGGCGAAGGAGTATTTCCAGGACATGGAGCGCCATCGCATCCTGTTCAAGTACGATGGCTCAGTGGATGATGAGAGCATTGTTATGGCATTCTCCAAGAAGCACATTGAGTCGAGGAAGGTGTGGCTTACCAACCACATGGACGAGGTGAAGCGGCGCAAGGAGCTGGGATTGCCAGAGCGCTATCTCTACGCCAAGGGCACAAAATACGTCTCCTATGCGGACTTTATCAACCTGGAGTTGGTACTGTTCTCCAATGCGGACAACGAGCGCTCCATTCCCAGTCTGGTGGATGGATTGAAGCCAGGTCAGCGCAAGGTGATGTTCACCTGCTTCAAGAGGAACGATAAGCGTGAGGTGAAGGTGGCTCAGCTGTCTGGTTCGGTGGCAGAGATGTCGGCCTACCACCACGGTGAGGTGTCGCTGCAGATGACCATAGTTAATCTGGCCCAGAACTTTGTGGGCGCAAATAATATTAACCTGCTAGAGCCACGCGGTCAGTTCGGTACTCGCTTGACAGGCGGCAAAGATTGCGCCAGCGCTCGTTACATTTTCACTTTAATGTCTCCACTGACCCGACTCATCTTTCATCCCTTGGACGATCCGCTGCTGGACTACCAGGTGGATGATGGCCAGAAGATCGAGCCTATGTGGTACCTGCCCATCATACCGATGGTGCTGATAAACGGAGCTGAGGGAATCGGAACTGGTTGGGCCACGAAGATATCGAATCACAATCCCCGCGAAGTAATGCGGAATCTGAAGAAGATGATCAACGGAGAAGAGCCGACAGCGATGCATCCGTGGTACAAGAACTTCAACGGACGCATGGAGTACGTATCGGATGGCCGGTATGTGCAGACAGGAAACATCCAACTACTGCCCAGCAACAAGGTAGAAATTACCGAACTTCCTGTGGGCGTTTGGACGCAGAACTACAAGGAGAACGTGCTGGAGCCGCTGGCGAGTGGCACCGAAAAGGTTAAGGCAATTATATCCGATTACAGGGAGTACCATACGGACACCACCGTTCGCTTCGTAATTACCTTCGCGCCCGGTGAATTTGAACGAATTCAAGCCGAGGAGGGTGGTTTCTATCGAGTTTTCAAACTTACAACGACGCTTTCCACCAACCAAATGCACGCTTTCGATCAGAACAATTGTCTGCGACGATTCCCCACAGCGATCGATATTCTCAAAGAGTTTTTCACGCTGCGCCGTGAATACTACGCCCGCCGCAAGGACTTCTTGGTGGGCCAGCTGACGGCGCAAGCTGATCGGCTCAGTGACCAGGCGCGCTTCATTCTCGAGAAGTGCGAGAAGAAGCTGGTGGTGGAAAACAAGCAGCGAAAGGCCATGTGCGATGAGCTGGTGAAGCGCGGCTACCGTCCCGATCCCGTCAAGGAATGGCAGCGTCGCATCAAGATGGAAGATGCTGAGCCAGCTAACGAGGAGGACGAAGAAGAGGAGGAGGCAGCTCCCAGCAGTAGCTCAAAGGTCAAAAAGGAGAAGGAAGTCGATCCGGATAAGGCCTTCAAGAAGCTCACTGATGTCAAAAAGTTCGATTACCTCCTGGGCATGTCAATGTGGATGTTGACGGAGGAGAAAAAGAACGAGCTGCTCAAACAGCGTGACGCCAAGCTTGCCGAGCTCGAGAATTTGCGCAAGAAGACGCCTGAGCTGCTCTGGCTGGATGATTTGGATGCTCTTGAGGCGAAGCTAAATGAAGTAGAAGAGAAGGAGCGTCTCGAGGAGCAGGGCATCAATCTGAAGACTGCTAAGGCGATGAAGGGTCAGAAGGCTGCCGCAGGCAAGGGCAGAAAGGCTAAGGCAACGGGAAGCGCCTTGGGCACAGGAGACATATACCCCGATCCCGAGGGAGAGCCTGTGGAATTCAAGGTAACCGACGACATAGTCAAGAAAATGGCGCTGGCTGCCAAGGCAGCCCAGAAAGATCCAAAGAAACCGAAAGAGCCCAAGGAACCCAAGGAGCCCAAGGTGAAGAAGGAAGCAAAGGGCAAGCAGGTTAAGACCGATCCTGATGCCAGCGGCGACGAGGTAGACGAGTTTGATGCGATGGTCGAGGGTGGCACGAAAGCCTCCCCCAAGGCCAAAAAGGCGGCTGTTAAGAAAGAGCCGGCAGAGAAGAAGCCCCGTCAAAAGAAGGAGAACGGCGGCGGGCTCAAGCAGGGCAAACTTGACTTTAGCAAAGCCAAGGTAAGTTGTATATTGTAACTCATTATAAATTAACCATTTAAATCGTTTCTTTTTTTTTTAGTCTAAGAAGAGCGACGACGATTCAGTGGAAGAAGTAACTCCTAGGGCGGATCGGCCGGGACGTCGCCAGGCCAGCAAGAAGATAGACTATAGCTCGCTGTTCTCCGATGAGGAGGAAGGCGGTGGCAACGTGGGATCTGATGATGATGCCAGTGCCAGTGATGGAGATACGCCCAAGCGTCCAGCCAAGCGTAGTCGAGAAGAAGATAACAGCGGAGGAGCCAAGAAGAAAACAGCGCCGAAGAAACGGCGCGCCGTCATTGAAAGCGATGATGATGAGATCGTTGATGATGGGGATGATTCTGATTTCCAGTGTTAGGCCCAAAAGGTATTGGTACGAGTATTTAGCAAGCAAATCGACGATCGGAATCAGAATTATCCGTATCGAGAATCTCGAGGAGGCGCCTTCATATGCGGACTTACTGGCTACGATTGTTTATAATTTCATAACCCTTCAATGTTCTCCTCGAAGTTCACGTCAATGTTTTATTTTCCGTGTTTCAATTTTACTTTAGCTAACAACTTCGCTACATTCGTTTACTCTAGCTGATTCTTTGTCCCAGAACAGCAAGTTAAGCCACTAAGAGGAATTCACAAACATAATATCGATGTATTAACATGTTTCATAAACATAGTTTGTAGTCTCATAAAAGTTTTCTTCATGTAAATAAATCAATTTTACCTAATGACTAACATTGTTTTTATTGGTGCTACTTTATTCGTCACCCCCTCGTTGAATATAAAAATTAGTGCGTGAATAATCAATTTTTATTCACCAAAGATGCAATGAATTGGAACGTAGAACATATAAATAAGATCTTAAGCTTCTACTAGGTTTACACATCGACACTCTCTAGGAAGGTCTTAAAGGAATTCTTTATGTTGTCGTTGGCGAACTTCGGTTGCTTCAGGGCCTCGCGCAGAGCGAAGCGACATCCCTTGACATCGTAGTCCGATTTGAATGGCTCCTCGCAGCGGAGCAGACGCAGCTGCATCAGCACATAGTTGACCACACGGGTCTCCTGCTTCGTCTCAATGGCGTAGTCAAAAACGGCCTGGTACAGGGAGACGGCCAGATCCAATGCAGCTTTCGACGATTGAGACAGATGTGCACACTTCAAAGTGGTAAAGACGAGCAGCAGCAAGTGGTTGTCGCCGGTGAATTGCTTTTTACAAAAAAAATTTATTTTATTAATTTCAAATATGATATCCAAATTGGCCTCGTATAAACTTACGTTGACAATGGACTGGAGGGCTTCGAACTTGTTATCCTCATCCAGGGAGTCGAACTGTTGCTGCGAGCAGGGCGTCTGGCTCAGGCAGAACTCCTCTGGCGTACATTTCTGACTGATCGTCTTGTTGGCGACCGCAAAGGTATCGCTGGAATTCGCGTTGGTTGTGTCGTTAAAGAGCTGTGAAATATTGGAATAAATCGATACAGTTTAGGAATTCTTTACGTTTAGGGTAGAGTAACTTACCTTGGTCGTGTAGGCATTGGTGGTGACATAGGCAGTCTCCTCAGCCAGGGCGTTATACTCCTCGTCGTCCTCGTCGGCTTCCTCGGTGGTATCGTTGGCATGCTCGTGCTCATCGTAGTCCTCATCCTCATCATAGTCAGCCTCCTCCTCGCCTTCCTCATCGCCCGATTCCTCATCTTCGGAATTCATTTCCTCGAACGGTTGTAGGGCAGCAGCATTCGGCAACTTATTCATTTCGTTGATTACTTGCTCAGAGCCTTCGTGACCAAAATTATTTCCATCCAGGCCGAAAAAGCGCAGCTTGGGCTTGTTTTGCATGGCGGACACCAAGACCATACCGCCATCGCTGTTAATTTCATTATAGCCCAATTCGACGACCTCCAGTTGATCGTTGGAGTTCTCCAGAGCCTCGCCGAAGTGGTAGGCGCCATTTGTACGGATCAGGCAGTCGCCGAAGTTCAATTCCCGCAGCCTAAAAAGTAAACAGCATTAAAAAAATGTACTCTATGCAATTTCCTCGCAACCGACTCACATTGGCAAGAAGGGCAGAATCTCTGCGATCTTCTCTGCTCCCGTGGATCTTAGGGTGTTGTCGTTCATGTTTAGCACCCGCAGATGTGGGTTCTCCTTATAGGCCTCTGCCAGGGCCTCAACCCCCTCAAAGTAAATGGAGTTTTGCTGTAGAGTAATCTCCTCGAAGGTCTTGAGGGTCTTAAACGCGGCAGCCAGGGACTTGGCGCCCGCATTCTCGAGACGATTACGTGAGCCCAGAAAGATACGTAGCTGGAGTGGGGATCCCGCCTTTTTTGCATTGGCATGCAGATCGATCAGGGCCTTGGACAGCATGCTGCCGCCCTCGGGACCCAGGCCGCAATTGTAGAGGAGCAGCTCCTGCAGCGAGTAGCATGCAGGTGATCGCAGGAATTCCTCCAGTCCGCGCATGCCATTCGGTCCCAAGGCATTGTCGCTGAGATCCAGGACCGTCAGCTTGGCACCGGCCACATTTAGAGCTGCTCCCAGGTGCTTTAGCGCCTCCGGAATCTCCGATTTGAGGCGACGCGTGAATAGGTTCTTCCACAAAGCCTTTCGGAACTCCGGGTGACGCTTCAGACCCTCGCCAATCGCTTTGGCCGCCTCCACGCCTAGCGTATTCCCGTCCAGATTGAGGTAGTGCACCGTGGTCTGTTTGTTTAGGGCATCCACCACATCTTGGACTGCAAAAGGCATTTTAATCACTGTATCGGGCAAATAAAGCGTCGTTCAAACTTACCATCGGCGGCTGTGTCCCAGGTGCACGCCTTGTCCTGGAAGGAAATGCCCTGCTCCTGGCCCAGTTGCGCTGCCATGCTGGCAAAGTTGAAGTTGGACATGGCCATGGTAAGTCTATTTTGTACTCTACTCGATTAATAAATTAACAAATGACACTGTACTTGGCAAACGCAGCCGGCTTGCGAAATTTGTTTTAACCTCGCAAAAATGGGCGCTAGAATATTGGCATTGCTTGGTATTGTAAGCCGGCAGCAATGGTCACACTAATCAGAGGTGCTCAAGGCGCATCACCCTGTTGCGCTTTGAGCACCTCTCTCGAACTCTATGAATAATGTCTAGCTATTATTGGCTAAAAAACGAGAAAAATTTCTTTATTGTAACTTTTTCTTAATCTTAGTACTGATTATGGTGAAGTTTTTTTGTTTTAAGCCTAGTACTCAGTTCGGCTAAGAGTTTTACTAGTCGAAAAATATTAATCTTTTAGTGTGGCCGAAGTTTTTGTGTTCATCCGCAATGCATGTAGCATTGTCTTACTGGGGTTTGTTGACAAACAGCAAACATCAACTGGCGCCAATTTTAAAATATTACAAAATGTTGAGCCGACTTGGGTCGCAAGAGTTAAATTCGCTGTTGGCATGGCGATATGTATTGCCGCAAATCCTACAGGCACTTTTCCATTGGTTTTCGGTTGGTTTTCTTTCCATTTATAATGTGTTATTGGCACACCGCTTCTGCACAAACACAGCCGAAGATCAAATTTTCTATTCTTTGGGCCGCGGCTAAAGGCGTTCATCGGAATTCATCCGCTAAATCTGGTATTTTTTTGGTATTTCCTTACTATTTCCTTAGCTCAACTGAGTACCGAGGTGGGAAAAAGTCCCAGCTAAAGGCGTTAGCTACCTATTTGCCTCTCGCTTACTCCTATGCTTAGCTAGCAGTTTTCGTCGTACTGAGTACTAGGCTTTAAAGTATACAGATAGTCCTTGGTACTAGAATAGTGTATTAGTTGAATCTTTTATGAACTTAAATTAAATATGTGTCTGGATGAGTTTCAGTAATCATTCTCTGACTTATAGCTGACTGCTCATCTCTGCTGCATTTGCACATTCCCACAGATTCCTATCGGTGCTTTGCACAGGGTGTATTTGTTTTGGTCCCATCGATATCGATAGGCTGCCTGCAAGCTGCAGAACAGAAAAAAACAACCGAAACGGCCTGAAATTATGCGGAAATAACTCCCCTGATGTGAGCTGCCCTGCTGATCTCTAGGGCAAACCGATTGGAGGCATGTTTAGGAAGCTGCTCAAGATGTGGATACTGCTGCGACCAACGCACTGGCTGATTTTGATAGCCCTGTGCGTGTTGACCTGTGCAGGTTACTGGTTGCTCTGGTCGGAGATTCGCCTGGAACACGGTAAGTAGAGTCCTGGAAACCAGTTGAGCCAAATAGGTTTCAATATATGTGCACCACTTCTTATCCACAGCCTTCAAACCGCTGTCCAAATTGGGGGAATCTCTGACCCCCGATCAGCATGCCTCATCGTCCACCGACGACTTCGACTTCGAGGAGCACCTGGTGGTGCTGTACAACCGCGTTCCAAAGACGGGATCCACCAGTTTTGTCAACATCGCATACGATCTCTGCAAGCTTAACAAATTCCACGTGCTACACATCAATGTGACTGCCAACATGCACGTCCTCTCGCTTCCCAACCAAATCCAATTCGTTCGAAACGTTTCCAGGTGGCACGAGATGAAGCCAGCACTTTATCATGGCCACATGGCCTTCCTAGACTTCTCCAAGTACATACATCAAACCAACCAATTGTATCCCATGTAAATAAGCATTCCCATTTTGCAGATTCCAAATCGCCCACAAGCCCATCTATATAAATCTGGTGCGCAAGCCTCTGGACAGACTTGTCTCCTACTATTATTTCCTACGCTTCGGCGACAACTACCGACCGAATTTAGTACGCAAGAAGGCGGGCAATAAAATTGTAAGTTTATTGGTAAAGTTTGGAATGAGATGGACCATAATCCTATCGTTTTTCGCAGACCTTCGACGAGTGCGTGGTGCAGAAGCAACCCGACTGTGATCCCAAGAACATGTGGCTGCAGATACCCTTCTTCTGTGGACATGCTGCCGAGTGCTGGGAACCCGGCAGCAGTTGGGCCTTGGATCAGGCCAAGCGTAATCTAGTCAACGAGTACTTCCTAGTTGGAGTCACCGAGCAGATGTACGAATTTGTGGATCTGCTGGAAAGATCCCTGCCCAGGTGAGCATGCAAAACAACCCAGAAATCAAAGATGTGATTGTCTGGGAATTCCTGTCTAAGCACTAAGCACAACTAATTAACTCAAATGAATTTACCTCTGTTTCTTTCATAGAATTTTTCACGGCTTTCGTGAGCACTATCACAACTCAAACAAATCTCATCTGCGTGTGACATCTTCCAAGCTGCCGCCGAGCGAGTCGACAATTAAAGCCATTCAAAAGACCAAAATCTGGCAAATGGAAAACGATCTGTACGAGTTCGCGCTGGCCCAATTTGAGTTCAACAAGAAGAAGCTCATGCAGCCGGATAACAAGCACGTGCAAAAGTTCATGTACGAGAAGATTCGGCCCAAATGATTGCAGAGAAGGCGACGGAGTCGCAGAGCAAGAATTCGGCCGGCTTAAGTGTTCCAATGTCTGCCAGGAGTCTCCGATTTTTGTATTGTAAATACACAATTCTCCCACTTAGATTTGATCTGTACTTAAGAGTAACCAATACGTACACCTAAGCGCTACTAAAGACTTCAGCAGTGAATATCGTTGACATATTAATAATCCAACCTTTTGTATGTAGTCTAAGCTTTAATCTTGTAAAACATCGGAGAACGCTTTTGTAGTTCATCGTAAGCAATATCTAGAAACAATTGTATGCACAATATCTCTTCGTTTAGTCAAATGTACGTTTTATACTCGACAATACAATGGAATGAATGGATGAATCTAGACCACAGATCGGGTTTTGTAGAACCTATAAGTGTATATTCATATGTAAACGACTCTCATTAATTGTAACTGTCATAGGCTAAGCTCTAAATCTGAATTTGACATTCGAATTAAATGCATGTAAATAGTTGATAATTGATTGTCCAAACGAAGCGTTGTGCGTATCAACAGCTGTCGCTGGGATTGCGTGTTCGTAAATTGATTAATGCCATCAGTGGGTTACTTTTAACTTTCAGCGCTCTGTACTTTGACTAAGCTAATTGCAATTGACTGCTCAACGAAAATCCGGCGGACTTTAAAGGCTGACGTAGCTCCATGGGCGAAGGTGACTGACTGGCGGTCTGATCGACAGACGGTTCGACACGCAGAATGGGCTCAAGCAAGTGCAAGAAAATGAAATTGAAATACATTTGGCAACGGCAAGCGGTGAAATACTTAATTAATTGCTCGCGCTTGAAACTAAAAGCAAATGAGTTCGCATTACCCACAGCCCCCGTCAGTTGATCACTTGATCGCGGAACGCGGACACGCAAGTCGAAAGTAGCATTGTTGTCGAAAGAGTGATAACCAAAGTATTAAGTACCCGTATAGCTGGCAACATTACCGACCCGCACGAGGGATTTAAAACTAGTTTTTTACTCAGTCACAGTGGCGATTAGTCTTTAAACTAGTTGTGAACGGAGCGTTCAAAAGTTCAAGTCTAATTACTGCCAACTCGCGTAACCATCTGAAGATTAACCGCGATACACTGTGCGAAAATGTAAGAATATTCTACTTATCTGTCCCGATAGATCCATGTCGAAAGCGTTGTGAAACGTGGTTAATTACACTCGAAAACTGTGTTTACGCCATGGATTTTCCCCATAAAACTTATTAATGCTTTCTCGAAAACTATAAAAATGTTTATCGGTTTACATTCTAACATAAATATAGGATGTGTACTTTTCGCAAGTGCTTAAATGAGTTTTTCTTCGAAACGAATGTGGAATATACCTAAAAATATTGCAGTACAATGAGTGAAACATTTGCAAGCGGTTTAGTAAATGCAAATTTTAATCAACTGATTTAATTAAATTATTTTATTCCTTGACATATATTTTTTATTAAATTCAAAATATCTGGAAGTTTTTGAATAGTGCACTTAAAGTGGAAAAGTTCAAGAACATTAGAAGGATAAATGGATTTTCAGTGCATTTCCCTAAACATTATATTTAATAATGTTAATTGCTGTAGAAAATCGATTGAGTACACTGCACTGAATACACTGTGAGAAATGGACTAACTAAGTTAATTTTTTAAAAGTGCCCAAAACAATGTGAAGAACATAAAATTTATGCTGAGTTCACGAAACTATTTTAAACATAAACCCAAAAAAAGCAAAGGTCTCCATAGGCGATTCGCAACGTGATCTTTAACGCTCTTTGACTCGACTCTAGTTGTTTATAATGACCTATAAAATCGCGATGGCCTTTTTTAAATGCCCGACTATTCCGACCGACATATCTACAACTCTTGATAACTTTGTTATATGTGTAATGGACGCAGTATATAGAAGGGGCGGCTATAAAACGATTTGACAAGCGGCTTTATATTTTCAGTCTGTAAACGCGAACCAAGCTCACTATATCACTGTCAAAAGGGAGCCCAAATAGGATTTAAGCGCTAGCAACACTTATTTTTGGATTAGCAGATTTCAAATAAGGTGAGTAAATGGAACTTTGTTAAATTTTCTGTCTATAAAAGTGACCCCGAAAGTTAGAACTTATTGATTTTCCAAACTATTGTGAGCTAAAGGTGTGGATTTTTTTTAGAACTTCTACAATCAACGCATAAATGTTTTATAAATGTGATAAAAGAATTCCAAGCTCAGACTCAGATATTTAGCTTAGTAGGTTAAATAAAAAATGTGTCATCTAGTAATGTTGTAAAAAATATTGAAAAAAAACCTCAACATTATCTTCTTTGTAGATATAATTAGTAGTACTATTTACAGTAGTGCGACTGTGTAACAGTGGTCATCACTGTCAGTCTGTATTTTTCGCATTGCCTTTTCCTCATTATTTTTTCAAGCATTCCTTTTATGCATTCGGCGGTCGAGAATTTCAAGTATAGTTCAGAAACTCGTCGACATTGACCCATTTACCGAGCGTCCTATCCGATGCTCCCGGCTTGAACAGTTCAAAAAAATACTTATTAATTTATTTGCATGAGTTAAACTCATTGTGTTTCGCTGTTTTTTTGTGAGCCGGTTTCGTGTTTTCGATTTGCATTGTCATGACAATGCTGACCGCTGCATCTGCGATGAGGTGCCTGCCCTCTGAGGCAGTCGCCTCTTTTCCAGCAAAAGCCGCTCGATTTGGTGAGGAAAACTCGCTGAAGCAGCTAGTTAATACCTATACTATATACTTATGTGCTAATATAGACGATAATTTATATATTTCCCTAGAATTATCTGCACTGCACTTGTCACAAAGCAAAGCGTGGGCGTAGATAATGCGCATGCCTACAGTTATATATGTTTGAAATATTACTGTTAGTTTATTTATTTAACACCAGAAATTTACAAAATATCCTGTAGAAATCATTGTTCTAAATCATCCTTAAAAGTTTATTGGTTTTTTTTTAATTTTTAATCTTAATATTCGTAATTCAATTAAGGGACGAAAAGAAGTTACATACAAATGTGGCTCATAAGCACCAATAATCATATTATTCATTATTATTTTAAAATCAATTTTTTAAACCAACATGATTGTTTAAAGTTCCAAGTGTGTAACTTTTCTTTTTGTATGATTTCAGTAAGGTCAAAGCACTTTATACATTGGGCTTGCCTTGCCATAGTCAGGTTTTTAAAAATCAAGTTTCTCATGTAGGGTTTTTTCATTTAATTTTTTTTTGCAAGAAACCGAAGGGCGAAGGTTGACATTGCAACGGCTCTTAACCCCAGAACTACTCATAATGGCTTAATGGTACACGTAGTTTTCTACCAAGCCGCTGTTGTCGCAGCTTTATAGCACCCAGTTTTCGTCAGCATCCGCTTCAAGAGCGTTAGTAAAAATAGACCAATAGTCCAAAACAGTCCGAAACGAAATCGAGAGTATAACGAAGCGTAAAACCATGAATGGCCGAAGTCTCCGCACGTGCGATCGTGCGATTGAACCGATTTGTCCAAAACCGGGCGGGTTTTCTGTCCACAACGCACAGGGTGCTGAGGTTTGGGACGTGTTAATTATACCAAATATGTTGCTATACACAAAGGGCTACATAAATAGCAAATAAAATCTTATTAAATCGAACTAGTTTCTGGTAATACTCACATTTTTTTATGTTTCTATCGATTTCTAGTTTTTTTTACATTAAAACTCCATAATTAATCCAAATTTAAAATAAGGGCTTTGGTGGATTTCTAAATATGTATATAAGAAGGATCGTTCCTTGTGTTGTTAATTTTGAGATGGTTGAAGTGGAGAATTCTAGTTAAATATTGAACGATCTCCTGAGTTAAAACACTCCCGACATCTATATGCATTACTGAAATGTATTAAGCAAACCGTCAAACTGGTTTCACTTATATTATTTTTTGTAAGATAATGGAGATATTTCTGAATATTAAGTGACTGAAATCCACTCCGCTGGGAAGGCCCATCGACTTTGATTGACAGTGCTATTGACTTGACCCCAAGTGTACGTTTGCCGAACAGGTGTAAGCACTAATTGGCGTAGAGCGGGGCAGCATTGAAACCGGATAGCACAGAGCACGGAGTTTCAGGGTCGCCGTAGGAAATGCCTATGCCAAGGGATTTTCGACCGCCCTGTACACTGGGGCAATTACACTCGAAGAAAACCCGAATTAATTAGGCAAAGCAGCTCAGAAAGCGTTGAAGTTGAAAGCGAATCTGAAACCGGCTTGAGGTGGCATCATTTCCCAATGACGATGCACCCAGATCAAGCTCTCTCTCTGGGTAAACTCTACCATCTCACACCTCGCCTCTCTGGTCGACACACGTGAATGTCATGCTCAAGTTCAGATTTAAGTAGTGCTGTTCAGTTTTGATGTTTTGAATATTTTGTAAGAAATATTTTTTTTATTTTTTATTTTGTACTTCTTTTTTAAGTTTGAGGTATTTTCCAAGTCAATAGATTTTTTTTGAAATCTCATAAATGTTGGTACCAAAACAAACCCAACATATCAAATTTTAAAAACATATATTTTTAGAAAATGATCCCAAAAAAGACCCACACCTCATATAAAACATGCATTTATGCCTGAAAATAGGCTGGTTTGGCAACTCTGGCCTAAAAGCGCATCGCTCGACAACACCCACTCTCAAGAGAGCTCCACTCTCTTCACAAATCCAGTTTCGATTCTTGGCCTGGCATAAAATCTCCGCCTCGCGCTTTTGGCCGCAACAGTTTCATCTGGGCTTTCGGCTCCGTTGCACGCGTAACTCTCAGCTGGTTTTGGAGACCCTCTTCGCGGATTACTGTTAGCCACTAACAAATTTACCCAAACAAGTTTCGGTTTGTGTTGTGATCCGTGTGCACTATTAAAGATCTTGTATTTTCCCAGACACAAAATTAATAATTCAAAAATGTTCAGTGTGTCATTTATGAATGCGAAAATAGACGAGATCTTTAGCATATCACCTGGCCCATCTAATCCAAATTGGTAGAAAATTTCAATGTCACCTCTTCGGATGCTAATTTCCGAGTCTTTTGTTTTCGAACCATCCAAAGCTGCGCCACAAGATGGAAAATTTATGGCGCTAATTTCTAATTCGATTTCATTAGGCAGCCAGATGGGAAAACTATGGCGCTAATTTCTAACATTTACCCAGAGACCCTGGGTACTAGTTTTGTAGTTTAAAACTTGCCTAACTAGAATTTCGTTCAAGTAGAACGTGTCAAGAGTCTCGAGGATTCAGTTCAAGGTATTCGAAAATGTGTTTTCTGTCAGAGATGATATAGAATCTCTGCAATAAATGCATTTGCCATGATCGCTATCTTCGAGGGCCAGCGATTTGCGATTTTCTCGCTTCGTCTTCCGTTATAAGTTGCGAATGTCAAGGTGAAGGTTGGCCAGGTGATCAATAAAGTAAAGCTTACCGATCGGCGGGGAAGTCTAGAAATTCAATGCAGTTTCTCCCTTGAGCCGGTTCCGAGCAACTTGTGTCTGATTAATACATTTAAATATCTACCCTCCTTCCTATAAATAGAGTGCACAGTTTGTCATTAGGCAAACTGAAACCTCAGATCGCACATCTCAAAAGCGAACCGCTTAGAAAATAAAACTGAAAATTATCCCAGAATAATTTCAGTTGAGCAGAGCAACAACAATTGCAAAATGAGTAAGTAATTGTGAAGTACTGCCGTCATTATATGGGCAACTAATTGGCAATTGTTGTCAGTTGGCTTAAGTTATTTAGTTGGCCGAAGTTCCAAGTGCGCTTAGTGGGAAAAAAAACATGTGCCTCAAGCTCAAAGTACAGAAGCTATCGCTAATTAAATCCAAATTGCTTCCCTTTCAGGAGTCCCCACAATGCTGTCGGATATAGACCAACTGCCCACGCTCCAGGTGGGCGACTATCTGCTCCAGTTCGAGCTGGGCGAACCCACGGCCCAGGGAAAGGAGGTGGCCATCAAGGAACTCCGGGAAACCCCCGAGCGCCAGAAGGAGGCTGCCAAGGAACTGGCACGTCTTCTAGAGGGTAAGAATCAATCTGTGAATGTTTTAAGGAGTATAAACTTCTAAAGGCTTCATAAGTCATTTGCTTACATATTATTTTCGTAATTAAAAGTTCAGGGATCTCCGCTTTGTCAGCAATCTAATTTTGCATATATTAAAAACCGATAATTCCCACTTGTTACCTTTCACGAGTTAACAATGATCAGTGAATAATATGATCAAGAACTCAAGTGTATTACATTTTTATTATTGCCTATTAAACATTTTTAGTGTCTCTGCTTTTGCTATAAAATTCATAGTACACCACTTAAAACTGCCTGCAATAATTTAACCGCTCGTTAAACATTTAAAAATCAATTCTACACATTCTGTATTATTAGTTTGCAATTTCGTGTCACTAATAACGGGCTAAAGTTAAAAGTAGCACGCCCTCAAGATCATTATATTGCATAACTCAATCATACGTTGTAGCAAAATGACATTTGCTTCTTAATTGCAACTTTATACCTTGATCAACCTAATGTCAGTGGATGTATATGACTTTTAAGTTTTAAGTCTATTGGAGGTGTGGCCGATTAAAACGTTGACATTATTTCAGCGGAAACGGATTTGCTCTATCCCAAGGGAAACGAGGAGTGGCTGATCAGATATCTGCGGCCCTGCAAGTATTATCCGGAGAGTGCTCGCGATCTGGTAAGCATTTGAAGAATATCAAATTAAATTTAAATATTAATATTGTATGTTCCGTTTAAACAGATTAAGCGCTACTACTCCTTCAAGGTTAAGCACTCTGATGTGTACAATGACCTGAAGCCGTCGAACGAGGCCAACATTTTCAAGCACAATATACTCACCGTCTTTCCCAATCGAGATCAATGTGGGCGACGTATTTTGGTTCTGGAACTGGGCAGTAAGTACACGAAATACCAGAATATTTAAGCTTTGTTTAATAAGAGGAATATTTCGTGGATTTCTACATTTAAAGTGGAGTCAAAAGTAAAGTTTAAAGTCTCAATTGATTTATAGATTCAGTTGCTGACATTTTTTAGTTCAAGTTTTAAATAAAAGTTAAGATTTTTAATTCTATTTTAACTGCATATCATTCATGTATTGCTATCTCTCATTATAGAGCGCTGGAAGCACAAGCAGGTCACCCTGGATGAGGTCTTCAAGGGCGCCGTGCTCTTCCTGGAGGCGGCCATGCTGGAGCCGGAGACGCAGATCTGCGGTGCAGTGGTGATCTTCGACATGGATGGCCTCAGCCTCCAGCAGACCTGGCAGTTCACTCCGCCCTTTGCCAAGCGAATTGTGGACTGGCTGCAGGACTCGGTGCCACTGAGGATCAAGGCCATTCACATTGTGAACCAGCCGAAGATCTTCCAGGTGGTCTTCGCTCTGTTCAAGCCCTTCCTCAAGGAGAAGCTGCGCAGCAGGATCATATTCCACGGCACCGATCGCGAGTCCCTGCACAAGTACATGTCGCCCAAGTGCCTGCCGGCGGCCTACGGAGGATTCCGGGAGGCCAGCCGCATCGACGGTGATCAGTGGTACGAGCTGCTGCTCAAATGCGACGGCGAGTTCGACACCATTAACTCGTATGGCTACAAGAAGAAGTGATCTGTTGCCAGCTGCTGCAAGTGATAATAAACTTCCCCAAGTTTCAATTTTAAGCATAGTTAAGCACTCGATCTGTCATACGCTTGTCCTGCTAGTGAATAACGCCTAGAGTTTGCCTTAGTCTTAATCAGGATGCGCGCATCCTTGATCGCATCCAGAAAAAGTGTTATACCTACATATTATAATTAATCCGGGGTAATCGTATTTATATCATTTTACTATTGTACATTCTTAAACCAATTGTTGAAATATAAACACACATTCGTATAGACGTGCGGCATCTTGTTTATTCCTTTTTAATGTAGCTATCATTTTTGATATATAATTTTAATTTATTTTTATATATTTATTGTAAATATTTTTGTAATTTAGCTAATGCAGATCCAAAAGTGGCAAAACTTTGGGTGCCTCAAAAAAGTGTATAAAGTTGGTATAATTTTATAAACTATATAAGACACTAGAAGCTTTTTTTTCTAAGACACTGGTTTTCGCTGTTATACAGTAAATAACTATGAAATTAGTTAGATGACCTATACTGTATAACAGTTACATTGTTCGAATTGGCCGATATTATAGCATAACAAAATAATAGTTTTAATAATTTAACAATCTTTCAAAAACGTATTCGTTGGTATAATATAACCTAGTTTCGTCTTAAGTAGTTCGCTTAAAAATCAAAGTTCCTTTAGAATATCATCAACTTCAGGGTAATCGCTTTAGATGCTAACAACATCACTGGATTACTTTTTGGTCTGAGGCACTTTCCCCCCTCGGAATATAGCGGAATGCATTGGAACTGAAGGTCAACCCGGCGGGGTAAGTGGTTAAATTAAGCGTAAGTTCCCTGACAGCTCCAGTCTGTCTGCTCATAGCCTATAATTGGTGGCTGGCGCCTTGGCGGCGTTGCGCTTGGGTCCGAACATTTTCTTTCCCGGACTTTGCATGGCGGCATCGTTCGTGTCCTGCCCCTCGCCTCCGTCCCCTCCGCCGCCCGTGCAACAGATGCGTCGCTGGACGAGGCGAATGGGGCTGGTGAGGTCAATGGTGTCGCCCTGCCGGCGCAGCTCCGCCTCCGCCACGCACTCCATGTGCCGCCACTGACGGAGGCCAAGGACGAAGGCATCCGTCACATTGGTGGCCGCCTTCGAGGACGTCGTGATGTGGCAGGCGATCTTCTGGTCCGCGCACCACTGCTGCACTCCCTCGAAGCTCACCTGTCGCTTCTGCTCTGGGATGTCGTTCTGAAATGTGGAAACGAGTTTAATAAGTAAGGTATCTGTTTTTTGATTTATTAAAAGCTCAAGTAATCAATAGAAATATTAAAAATTAATTTTCATTCACTACATATTTTATTTATTTATGAGATGTTAGTGATGTTTGCAGTTACTAGATACGAGGGAAAACGAGTATACAAATCATTTACTAGATATTTAACTATTTATATAATTCTAACAATTAATTACAAACTACTTGCTAACAGTGGGCATGAGCTATAGCAGCTTCAGTCTTCAGCTCTTCGGTTTTGTTTTCATATTACTCAATAGATATACATATTTAGTCAACAATATGTGGAAGACCTCTAGCAAATATACCTTTATTCATATTAGGATTATAATCTGCTGACATATGCTTACCTTATTTCCCACCACTATGAAGGGAAACTTGTCCTGGTCCACGTCTGCGTAGTTGAGGAACTCGTTGCGCCACAGTCCCAATCCCTTCAAGCTGTCCCGATCGTCGAGGGCGTAGCACAGCAGGCAGATGTCGGAGCCCCTGTAGAAAGGTGTGCGCAACGCCCGGAATCGCTCCTGTCCAGCCGTATCCCATATCTAGTTCGATGAATATAAAATTAAACACCAGCGGCAATTAACTTTAATTGAATCGGTGATTCAATCAGCGCTTTATTGAAATTTGCATTCGATTTGGAACCAAACTAGCTGAGAACCAGAGGGTTTTGGTGTTTGAAATCAGGGTGTTTGTGTGCCTGACTCACTTTTTTGTGTGCTAAACAAATATTTAGCTTAAGAAGTAGTCAGAAGCGCCAGCTGATAACAAAGTGGCAGTGATAAGCAAATGCCTCAAGTCGTTGAATCTGAATTCGTCTAGTACTTACAAATAACAAATACCTTAACCATCTTTAAAGTATTATATTACATTTTCTCTTTCATATGGAACGCGAACTTTTAAGTTAAGAACATTAAAAATCAATGTTACAAATTGTGAGGTATATTATCTAAAAACTTTAAATGGGTTTTAAGAAGGTTAACGCCCCTAAGAAGGGTACAAAAATGTTGGCCTTGAAAGCCATGAGTAATCTGACCTTTTTAACGTGTGAGTTCTTTCCATGGTAACATGAATATGCAGACAATACAAAAATCACCCCAGTAATGCTCCTTTTTTTTGCAGCACCGGCTTGGGAAATCCCCTTTTCAGCAATTTCTTCTTCGACTCAGCGAACCGTGAACCAAAATTATTTTCTGAATATATAAAATTCCTCTGGGATTAGTCATTCACAGATTTATCATTCAGCATTCCTTTACTTTCTATACCCGGTAACATCGGCGGTTCAATTAGAATCATTATTCCGATTCGCGCCACCTTTGGTTCGATTTTGCTTACTCACTGAGACGCCCTTGCATATTCATAAGTTTTCCGAGCTTGGCGAACTGTGAACAACATTTTGTTTTGGCTTCGATAATTTAGAAGACCAGGAGACGGAATAAATGAAAACCAATTACGAAGCAAATGGGACTGAGAACAGAAACTGTGGCGGCGGATGAAACAAGTCTCTACCTTGTTTCGGATAGAGAAACTGTCATTACTGCTATTATTTCAGTTTTTTTGCAATGCCGAGCTCAACGTTAATTGAGTACAAATTTAATGCCTATATGTGTGTGGGGGCATCAGAGCAGATGGAAGAGATACAGCTATACGTATAGGAACAGGTACAGTGGTGTCTTAAATTAAAAGAATCAAAATAATTATCACTTAAGTTGAATAAAAATGCCTTTCCAAAAGGTAACTTTATAAAATTATACAAATTTAAAAAATATGAAGGATCCAAAGCTTATTAGATTACTAAGGAGTATTGGAAATAGGGCTAGTGACGATTTTGATAATAATAGAAAATCTTATTTGAAATACTTTTCAAATTAAACACATTAAATTTAAAGTTTTTGAAGTGTTGTTTGTTAAATTTCTGCATAACCACTGTACTACGAATGATATGGACAGCAAACAAAGCTCAATCGTTATTCAGTTTTTAAGTGTTTACATCGGTGGATCGGATAGTGGGGCCCAAGGTGGATGAGGAGGAGTATCAGGTGGGGAGAGGCCTTTACACGTAAAGGAAATACGCTTGGCTTGCCGTTATCTTGCCCAACTGTTGCATTCACAAACAAAATTGCAAAAGTTCTACGGCCCCGACCGAAAAGTTAGCGTTTAAATTTTCATTGATTTATGGTATTTACTTTTGCAATAATTGCATTATAAATTTCTATGATATACCATGATATACCATAACTTTACCTGCAATGTAAAGCGCTCCCCGTCGACGACTATATCCTTGTTCATAAACTCCACGCCGATGGTGTGGAAATTGTTTTCCTCGTACCGATTCGAAACGAAGCGGGTGAGGAGGGCGGATTTCCCGACTCCCCCGTCGCCTAATATTACGACCTTCAGCAACTTGGATTTCTGCGGTGGCCGCATGTTTGTCATATTGAATGTGTTTGTTTGTTCCTACAATTAAGCCCGCAACAGTGTGTAGATTTCTTCAGCTTTTCCTACTGCGCAGCTGAAAATTACTCGCGGTTGTAGTAGTTTCACCCACGACTTCCGATCGATTTACATTAACTTTTTTACCAATCACAATCGGTGTGTAAATTACAAACAAATGCAACTAATATTTTTCTTTCAGAGAATTTAAACGGAATGCTCAATCGAAATCCGCGCCGTGGAGCAGGTCCAATTGGATGGGCTGTCAGCTGACAACTAACAGAACCGGTGCTTTTTAACGGCTGAAAGGCAACATTTCCGCTAACAGAGCCCCAATTTAGGGTGACCATAACTTATTTAGTAGCGGTACTCCATTACTATTAACTATAAAGCTATTATTTTATTTATTTATTAAAAAGTGGTAGGGAATAGGTAACCTTTGCATACTCATAGAATCTATAGACATAGAAGGCGGAACAGAACACATTTCAGATCAAATGAAGAATATCTATTCTTGACCACAGAAATAAGAATAAAACCAAATCCACGGACACCAATTGGAATTTGTATATGGATTTCTGTATAGTTTTGTATTCGTATTGTGTTTTTTGTACAAATATTACGAAAAATATATTTACAATTCGATTAAAATGGCAAAGTCCAAGTGCTTACTCGTATTTTCCCACTCTTTTTAGGAACATTACCTTATAAAACAGGATACTTAAAATGTTTCAATGCAGGCTTCGTTTATTTGAATGACGAAATGAATCTTAATCGAAGAAAATGCGCAAATCTTAAACGTATGAAAATACAAGTTTGAATCGTTTTGTTAAAACTTAAAGTAATCTCAATAACATGTAAAGTACTTATGGATTAAATGGAAGAACTTATTTGATTGGCACTTGTGGGTATGTATTTGAAGCTACAACCTATTGATTGGCGTTTATTTATAAGACGACAATAATAATACTACGTAAATCCAGGGCCAAATAAAGCACCTCAGTTTGCATGCGTTTCTAACAATAAATGTTTGTTCTTAGCTCTACATCAAGTGGAATATTTACAGTCTATGATCAGAATGGATGGATGTTATTAGGGGATGCTCTCTTCAGTGATTTAAATTTTCACACCATTGCCCTGGCCAGCCGGAATCGGAGGCAGGTTGGTTCCGGCAGCTCCATCCGATGCAATCAGCTCCATATACTGAAAGGGCACGTGGAAGCTCTGGCCCTTGTGCTCCACCAGGAGGTGACCCCGTCCGGTGGAGGCCCCCATCACGGTCACCGCCTCGCCCTTCTTCAGCTGCAGCGCCTCCGCCTGACCCTCCTCGGGAAAGTTCATCTTCATGACGCGATTCTGTGGATAGCCCAGCTTCGAGTTTCCGCTGATCGTGTAGGCTCGAGATGGTGGAACAGGTGGCGGACGTTCCTGTTAAGTACCAATATTTGAGATATTAATACTGCTTACTATAAGTTCACTTGAGAAAACACCTACCAAATCCAGCCCAAACAGATTGCAGGTCTGCTGTATGATCTTCTGGTCGCACTTCTCCTGCGGATCCGGAGGTGGAGTACCGGCGATGGGCTGTGGCCGGGGTCTGGCCACTGTGCCGCCGATGCCCAGGTTCGTTGACTTGGCCGAAAGACGTGGCACTGTGGTTGGGAATTCAAGGTTAGATTGGAGATGGGAATTCCAAAGGAAAGGACTCTCACCCGAACTGGGAGCAGCAGCTGCCACGGCGGCCAAGGCAGCCATTGTGGAGGAGGCGGCCTTGTTCTGCGTTGCGGAGTTCTGCGAGGTCTTGGTCACCGGCAGAGGAGCAACACCCGTGGCCCTCGATGACAGCTTGGCTCCTCTACTGCCCACCTTCTTGCGCCACCACCAGCCACGCCAGGTGGCCTGCATCAGGGTGGCGCTCTTGTGCCGAATCTCCGTCCGCAAATGCTCCAGATGCTGGCGGATGCCCTCGCTGAGGAAGACGTGCCGCTTGCCGGGAGCCCAGGACAGAGTGACGGAGCCATCCAGCACCGGTGGCTGCTCCATGGCGTACTGCAGGATCAGCTGGCAATCCTCCAGAGCCTTGTCCTCGCTGCGCCGCAGCAGGCGGAAGGGAGCCAACATCCGGTAGCGGGCGTTGAACTGCTTGAAGCGCATGCGATGCGGAAAGCCACTGGCCATCAGGTTGACCGTCTCCAGGACCTGCAGGGACCTGATCTGCCGCACCACCGTGGCCCGATCGAAGCTGCCGGCCGCCTCGGTTCCATTGCTCCGGATGCAGCGCACGAAATGCGGCCTGGCATGCACCAGGGTGCGCAGCAGATTGTCCAGCCTGGTGTGGAAGTCCTGGGTCAGCGTGGACACCGGCTCGTCGCCGTTCAGCAGATCCGAGTGCGAGGTGGGCGAGATCCGGAAGCTGAGGCCCCGCGGCGCCTGCTGCTGGGCATACAGGGCCTTCAGCTCGGAGCCAAAGAGATGGGTGGCGAAGCCAAAGTTGCAGGTGTGCTTGTAGAAGACGGCCACCAGGTCGTCGGGCACCACGTCCCGATTGGTGTCCAGGAAGTCGGTGGTGTCGTACTCCACCCGTCCGGCAAAGTGACGGATGAGGAACATGCGCGGATCGTGCGGCTCGGCGGTGGGCTTCGTCTCCAGGCGGGTGGAGCACCGATGCTGCACCTTCAGCTTGGCCACATAGCTCTCCGCCGTGCCCCGCACGGAGCACTCCGCGTCCAGCATGCTGAGCAGGCCCGTGCGCAGCGAGGATATCAGGTCGATGCAGGGCACATTGTCCACGTAGTCCACCTCGGTGTCGCACACGATGCCCTCGTCGCGGCAGGACTCCACCGACGACTTGAAGATGTGCGTGTTGTAGAAGTGCTGCATCGTCTCGGCGCACAGGTTGATGCACAGGTGCTCCAGGTGGGCGTGCGGCGAGGGCTCCTCGAAGCCGAACATGTCCAGGATGCCGATGAACCCGTCGGTGGCATGTCGCACCGCATTGTTGAGTGCCGCCATCGACTTGGAGCCCGCATTGCCGCCGCCAATCGTGGAGGCGTGCTGGGAGGCGGCGTCCGCCTGGTTGTGCACCGATTCGTTGGAGTCCGAGCTCAAGGTTCCCAGCGTGGAGCCCAGGCGCTTCAGGCTGTTGGCCCGACGCACAATGGTGGCCACTGTGCGGCAGTAGAGCGCCTTGGCCAGGCAGTCGCGCGTCATGTTGGCATCGCCATCGCCGCACACGGACTTCACCAGCTGGCCACGGACGTTGTGCGTCCGGGTGGTCAGGCCGCGGAAGAGGGCCGCCGGCAGAACGCCCAGCAGACTGGCCACCGAGTTCAGCTCCGTCTCCCCCTTCACATCCACCTCCAGGCCCTGTGAAGGATATACAAGACCTTAGTTTGTGATCTACGATTATTGCCATAAGTAAAAATGTCTACATAGTCCCACCAATGTGTCCAAATATATTTTAAAAGCTCTTCAATACAATTAAATGGAATGGGAATATGTTTCAAAAAGAAAGAACCAGTTGCTTAAAATGAATGTAATATAGACCTAAAGAACATGTCATATGATATCAATGCATACATATTTAAATAGAAAATCGATTTCTTATAAAAGATTCGAATGAATCTCTCTAAATAGTTATTTAAATTTTGTTCAAAATATTTCTCGCTCAGAATAAGTTGTCAAACATGTGTTTTTCAGTCGTAAATTACCTATTTACCATCAGCACGAGAAATTTTTGATGTATGATGAAGGCTTCAGCTGGATTCGAACCCGCGCGAACGGACTCGAGAGCCGACACTCTAACCAAAACACCAAAGCAGCATCGCTAAGTTGGGCGGCTAAAAATAAATGTAAGCCGAAGCAAAACTGTCCGCTAGATGGCGGCAAAGAGTTGAATTGAAATATAGATGGCTCTCCTAATCGATGCTTTCTTTTTGTAACAATTGAATTTATATACTTAAAATATTGGTATTTTGAGCGATCAACAAAATTAAATCCCATTCTCCCTATTATATTTTGATAAAAGTAATCGAAAGTTAAAACATTAAATATCACGAATAAGAATTTGTTTTTCCATGATTTAAATACATTTGTGATCAAAGGCAACAGTAAGTAACGTACATACTAATACGAGTTTACCCATTACAATTTACTATTATTAAAAAACTAACTACTACTTACCCCACCATCAATGAACTGCACATTTCCCAGCAGCAGAACGGCGGCCAGGACGCGGACAACGTCCAGAAAGGGGATGCCCAGGATGCCGAGACAGGTCTTCCATGCCTGGAAGCGCACCGCATCCTCCTGCTCGTTCTGGCCGACATCTCCCCGCAGGTACCGCAGATTGGCCGGCGAGTAGCCGTCCAGGTGGAGCTTCTGGCGCTCCTCCCGGCTGAGACCGGCCAGCAGCTGGTAGAAGATGTGATAGTTCTTCTCCTTCGGCAGCGGACGGATGACGCGCGTCTGGTCCAGGAAGTAGCAGTGGATCTTGGTGCGGTAGAGGGCTCCGTCAGTGACCTGCACCTCGATGAACTGCCCGATGCGACTGGACTCCGAGTTGGTGGTGGTCTTGGCCGAGCCCAGGGATCGGAGGACCGTGAAGGCAGCGGCCAGGTGCTTGAAGGCATCCGTCTCCGGACCTCCGCCGGCGATGGCGAACAGCTGGCGCAGCATCAGCATGGCATTGGCCGTCTTCCCAGCTCCCGAGGTGCCCGACAGGATGATGGCCTGCGGATAGCCCGTCTCGCTCTGTTGACTCACTGCCTCCTGGACGATCTTCTGCAGCTGCGGGGCCAGCGGCAGAGCGCGGGTGGAGGTGAGGGTCAGCGGGTTGCCCACGTCCAGGTACGGATTGATGGAGAGCAAGATGGGACCCACATTCGTCTGAAACGGGGCACAAGATAAATGACAGTAGATTAGTTAGCCAGATGAGTCAAAAGGTTTTGGCTTTGGAGAAGGTCATTTGATGAATTCGAGGGAAAAATGAAATGAATAACACTTTAAGCAACGAGAGATCATTATTTTCCGAATATTTAATTTGGAAATATGAACGGGATAAGAGTTATTCAATTTGAATACTATTTCTTGAGTACAATTTCTAAATTGTGAATAAACAAATACAATACATCTATGCTATTTGGTGGGTAAGCAAAACCCGATCCTATGCTCACACCTCATCCGCAGCTCCGGTTACCATAGCCATTACTATCACCATTCCCATTCTATTCCCCCACTAGACCAGATCGACTTCCTTTGCCTTCCGCCGGGTAATTGTCGAAATTAGCAGTTAATCTGGGGCCGAGTGCAAACGGAGCTGGGTTTTAATGACAAACTATCACCATAATTGTCGGAGACCGGTTTCTGGTGGTTTCCGATCTCCGGGGTCTGCAGAAGCGATTCGAAGAGGCGGATCCCGCTAATACTCACAAAGTACCGCTGCTCGTTGAAGCGGGCCTGCAGCGTTCTCATCACGGCATGTTCGGTGAGGGGTCCGGACAAGTGGATCAGGTCCTCCATGTCCTTGGGCAGGGATTTGGCCAGCTGCTGCTGATGGTGCTGCTGTTGCAGCTTCTGCTGACCCTGACCCCCGGCGAATCCGAATCCAAAGGGCAGAGTCTTCACACTCTGGCAGGGATTCGCGTGCTTCGGCAGCGGGATGAATGGCAATTGTTGGCTGTGGGCGTGGCTGAGATGGTGCCCAGCGCCTCCTACTCCACCTCCTCCTCCTCCATTGGTTCCCAGGTGTCCAGAGTTGGAAGAGCGCATGGGCAGCGTATTGGAGTTGGTGTTGGCCGGTGGTTGGGAGTGGGAGTGGGAACCATGCCCCAGGATGTTTCCCATGCTGCTCATGTGCGGCAGAGTCCCGGTGGACTGGCCATGTCCGCTGCCACTCTGATGGTGCGACAGGCCCGTCTTCTCGCCCAGCTGGTGCGGAAGTGGGTGTGGTATCGAGGTGTTCCTCGCCGACACCACTGCTCCTCCTGTTCCACCTCCTGAGCCCGAGTTTGATGGCAGCGTCTGGCTAAAGTTGTGATTCTAATTGATGGGTGTAAAAAAGTAAACGACTTGATTTGTCAGTACTTAAGACAGGTTGTTTATGATTTTGTTTACAGTAAATACCTCAATTATAATGTTATCATATCAGAACTCACCTTCGATGCCGTGTGGTGTCCATTGGTGTGCTGTTGCACGGCACTGGCGGAGAGACCTGCCCCGCTGGCACTCAGGTTGAGATTCGGACTGGAGGCATTCAGGTCGAAGCTGGCCTTGGGACCCGAGTTGGCCCCACCTGTGGAGCCATTTGCCTGGCTCGGATTCTGACCCGGTCCTTGGCCCACATGCAGGCGATTTCGCAGGGTAACCAGCTCGGTGCTCAGGCTTTTGAGTCGCTGCTGCAGGTGAACAGCCTCATTGGATGAAGATGCATCTGAAGAAAAGACAATATTTAAAACAAAATTAGAAAGTTAAATAACTAAAAGATAAATCTTATTTAATAAATTTAAATTATAATATTATTGTGATTCCGTAGGCAAAAAAAAACTACTTCGTGATTTTGGAATAAACTCTTTTTAATAAATAGAACATATTATTCAGTAGACAATAATTTAGTTGACCCTCTGCATTCGATTTTGCGTTGGCAGAGGAGCTCAGTTGCTCTGCGAAAGCCTTCGATTGAATGGAGCCAAGTCCTCGCAAAGGACCTCAGCTCGCCTGCAAACGCATCGGAACCACGACTTCTAGCGAAGGAAGGAGATGGATGTGGACTTGTCGTAGCGTCCACGGATCATGGGTGTAATCGGCATGCCCAGCCGCATGGCAGTGTCCCTCGACAGAGGATAGACCAGTGGGCGCCGCTCCTCAACCCATTGGATCGGCTGCCTCAAGTGGTGGACACTGTGGTCCAGTTTGTTGCCACACTTTCCCTGATGCTGACGGAAGCGAGGCGGTTTGTGCAGCATGTTGTGCGGATCCCGGTAATAGTCCCGGTACTTCTGGCTCTCCAGATAAAAGTTGTCGATCCTGTCCAGATCGGCGTAGTCCACGATAACCAATCCGACCCTGGGTGCGAAGCCCAGAATACCCTGCCGCTGGACCTCTGCATTTTTGGCCACCACCCTCATGTCCACTTCGGGAATAGGTTCGTTTCTCATTATCTACTAGGAGGATTTAAAAACTAAGAGTCAAGGTACTCAATGTGTAATGGAAAGGACTGAAAGCTAATAAAATATCTGTCAACAAACGATTACTAACTCTGGGAGCATATGATAAACGTAGAACTCAAAGGAAACTAAGTCGGTTTCTTTTAATAGCAAACACTACTAGCTAATAAAGTTTAATAAATTGTCATTACTAATAAGTTTTTATATATAGAACAAACAACCAGCAAAGCAGAAATTCCCAAACAGAACTTTTGGCCGGCGCCGTTCACCGTCCTCGATAGTATAGTGGTTAGTATCCCCGCCTGTCACGCGGGAGACCGGGGTTCAATTCCCCGTCGGGGAGATAAAAGTAATTTTTTTTTTTAGATATTTTTAAAAATATATGTATTATTTTTTTAGATTTTAAACAGTGTAGTCGAGTTTAGTCTCACTTTTCATTTTAAATTATAAATATATTAGAACCGCAAAATGCAATTTTTGAGCTCGATTTTACATGGTTTTTCGGTTTCAAAATGTTGAAATAAAACTTGAAACAAAAAGGAAGAGATGAATTATTCCAAAATATTATACAGTGTAAAATAAACTATAGAGGAAAAATAAAATAAAAAGGGATTAAAATTGACTTTTGTTTAAGTTGCCTTCAGAAGCAACTATAAAGAACGTGAAGTATGTTAAGGTCAGTTAAATAGGAAACAAAAATAATAAAATTGTTTAAAAATACATACATATTATACATTAAAAAAAAAAAACAAAATCCGACTCTTAGTCTTCTGTAAGAAACATGCAGGTCTTCTTCAGAAACACATCATCAGCTGACTATATGGAAATCTTCATTATGGCCGAAAGGAATTTGTTTGGATCTAATTAACAGCTCAATACAACGAAAATCAATTCGCATCGATTAATTTCGCCTAGGCCAACAGACCACAGACATTTGTGCACGCGAATCGCTTGGATGGGCTTGTGCCGATGGAGCAGCAAAAGTCATTTTAGTAGAAATGGATGGTTAGCATTTACATAAAATGTTAATGAACCAATTTCGCCGGAGCTGGAGAAAAATAGAGACACCGACGGCGCAAAGATGAAACGTTAGCTTGGCGGCAGGTGGAAACAAAGTTTCCAAGACTTGTGTACACATAGAACAGAAGATCAATGAGAAGACCAGACGAACAGCTTACGAAGCCAACTGATTTATGAAGACTTTCAAAACAGGGCCGAGAGGTCATTGTTACAGCCCCGACACCCCGAAAACGCTGGCCAACTAACGAGATTTTATTAAGCTAATGCCTTTTAAGAAACCTGTCTGCTAATTTTTACAGTCCAAGCAAGAAATCAAACTAATTAGCTAATGAAAAACGAGGAAAAACTTGGCAGAAGTACAATGCTGCCAGCAAAGGTATTTTGCCTTTGGACCACAACAGAGAGTCGGAGCGGGGCTTACAACAAAATCGGAGTCGACAAAATACAAAAAACAATATCATTGATGACTTTAGCTCTGACAGAGGAAACCAGTTTTGGTATGGGCTGTTTTTTGTGTTTTCTGTTGCCCAAAGTTGCACTCGAGAAATATAAGACAAAGCCACAGAAAAAGGTACAGAAAGGTCTTCCATCGAAGACAAGCCAACAGTTTTGAGTCTTTTTAGACCTTTTCCAATTTAGAGACCGACAAATCAGGCTTTTATTAGACCTCTGGAGGAAAGATTTGTGCCTACCAATTAACTGTTGATAATTTCACAACCGAAAAAACCGTAAAAATGAGATTTTGAAATATTTTTGAACGGTAATTAGCTTTTATTGGCTTTTCCTCGATGTTTAAAGCTTCGCCTTTTTGCATGCTGGAGATGGCGAGAAAATTTCTTGGAAGCTGAGCAACAAAGATGGCCCAAACTGGTCGCCAGGCACAATTTATGTGTCTTTGGCGAGAAAGGGGGTCTTGGAAGGAGGGGGTTGGACTGGGGGAACAGTCGCGTCGCACAAATGAAATGTTGCAAGTCGAGAGGCGAGCGACACCCATACCAAACCATACCAGGTATCCATATTAGCGGATTCGGTCTGTAGTTATTGCCGATGGTTATGAATATGAATGCGATCGACTGCGAGTGATCGTGGAGGTTGATTGAAAACTACAAACCAGCAGCCAAAGATGGTAACGACAAGTAAATCGAGAACCAATCAACTGACACTTGGGACAGAAAAGAAATCATTAAGCTCAATGAAAAATTTGTGGAACAAAGCTTGAGTAATGTAATTATGAAAGCGTAAAGCCTCCATTTCTTGTATCAGCTGCTCAAATTAAATAAATAGGTCTTTTTAATGTTTTACTATAGGGAAATAAATATCTAAAATTATACCATAATTTTAAAGGTCTATTAACGAAAGGTTGCCATAAGTTAAATTACGATTTAGCTAATTAAAAATTCCGTGAGTCTTGTATTAATCTTAGACAACGAAGAAAGGATGCATTGACATTCAAAAGACTTAAGAAAGAAACTTGGAAAAGCCGTGATTGTTTTTTTGTACAAAGTTTTTGATGATTCCATGATGTTTTTACATAAATTACTTAATCTTTAAAAGCATTTATTATTTAAAACCAACCAATATAGTCTTAAATTGTGCACTTTAAGTGAACCCATTCGAAAGACTGAGGCAACAAACTTGGAATAAGTGTGTGAATTGCTTGTGGTACTTCTATTTGTATGATGCCTTCTAAAATAGTAATGTCTCAAACGAAACCTTGATTTGCTTATATTCTCGAAGATCAACTGATGTTCCTGCCTAGCCATACAAAAGACTTAAGCAACAAACCCGGTATTCTCATGGGATAATGTCTAACTTACCCTGCAGCTTCTTCTCCGTCTCCCAAAACTTTTGCAATTCGGTAAAATATTTATCCAGTATAAAGACTTTTGACAGGCCCAGTGTGGCCATCGTTGTTGAACATTTGTGTGGCCACGACGACGACGGCGATTTTCTTATTTGAATAATTCCGTATTCCGAATACAGGCTCTCACACTGCACTACACACTACAGATACGAAACGATGCCCCTAACCCCCGATACCGATACACTGGAGAGGAACAGGTTTTCGTACTCGTATTCGTATTCGTTTTTCGTTTTCCGCACAGGCTCTACGGGCACCGTATCTATATCTATGCCATACAAACCGAACCCGAATCCGCGTCCGAATATGCACACATGCACAGTTCTATATATATTTGTGTATGTTTTAGGCGGACGTATGTGCAGCTGCAACAAGTGAAGCAACCGCACAGCACACGAAAATAAGTAAGCAGGCGAAAAGAATGCAGAAGGGCGAGCGGCGGCCAAAAACCGAACCAAATCACAGGGAGTTTGAGCCTGACGGTCGGGTTTTGGGTATGGGTTTGCTTTTGGTTTTTGCTTTGGTTCTGGATCTGCTTTTGCTTTTCTTTTATTATGGTGCTTTATTTTTCTACCCCCTTCCTCGGTTGTTGTTTTCTTCGCGGCCGCGCTTATTTTCTCGTTTTGTGCAGACTTTTTGTTCGTCGTTTTGGTTTTGAAAAACGAGTTTCCCTCTTCAACTCCAGGTCCGACAGGCAGGCAGCCAGAGACCCAGTGTAGATGTGCGCTTAGATACCTCCACCTCGAAGGTATACCAGTAAACGGTGTTGTATGCCACTGAGGCAGGGAGATGGATGGGACTGGATTGGATTGGATTGGATTGTATTGCTCTCTTCAGATTGATTCGCTGGTGGCACTTTCAACCGCGTGACCTCTTCGCCGATTAATTATAAACTTTAATTGGGCTTTTCAGCGACCGTTTCACTTCGGAACCGAATCTCCAGAGAGAGAGAGAGAGAGAGAGACGGTGAATATAAAGCGAGTGCTATGCCAAACGATCCGCACGATTCAAACTCCAGCCGCAGACTGATCGCCTCCGCTGGCTTCGAGTAAGATCTCCCTAGGACTGGTCGCTCTTTGCCCCATCCCAAATGCCAGTGAAACGCTCTCCCGCTCGCAGGTAACTTTTCTAACAGGTAAAAGGCTCTACCTTCCGAGATGCGGGATGCGATGCGTATTCGTGCAGTTGTTCAAATACGAGGTCAAGTGTTTGGGACCTCCGCCCGCCGACCGCCTCGTTTTGCTGGTCGCGTGTTAATTAGTGACGATTGTTTGCCGTTTCGCTGCATTTCGCAATTCCCACAGCTCAGAGCAATACTTAGTGCAAAATGCAAATTGAATAACAAATGTGTGTTTACATGATGGTTTTTGTTTCGGCGAAACAGTACAACTCTATATTGGCCAAATAATTATCAAGCTGCATAAATTATTGCCAACTTATGCATCAACTTACGATTCTAACGAAAAAAGGTCTTAATGAATTTATATTTAAAATTAACGGTTCACTGCTTGCGCACCGTAAACTGCTTACATTTTATTCTATTTGTTTTTCTGTTTGTTTAAAATTTCGTTGTTTTAACGGTTTTTATCGATAGAACTTAATATTTTCGATATTTTCTTCTTTTTAAAGCAGTTTATTCGACCTTTTCGATTTTTACAAGCAGTGTTTAATCGGAATAGCTGGAAGAGAAGAAGAAGAGAGAAACTTATCTCTTAACAGCTGTTAATAGTTACGCGAAGCGCCACTTGAGCACTGCTTGTTAACTGCTTGCACAAAATGTCGTTATATCTTAAAAACCAGTTTGAATATGAATAGTAATAATTTTAAACGAATATTGGAATATTTTAAAATAAAATATTTCATTTGCATTTGCAGGCTACCTGTCCTGCTCTGACAATTCAAGGACCATCTGAATCCCACCAAAACTTTTTCCGTTCTTCACGTAATTGAAGTTGAATTGGTTCAAGCCTCGGTATAAAAGTGATGGCCAGTTCTGCGCGGCCATCTTGCCGTTCCTTATATAATATTCGCCCTTTGGAAAAGGGCACAACTCGTTAACGGGCGGAATATTGGTGTCCGTTATCATTGGTAGGAAATATTCGCCAAAGTATTTGGTGAACCATTCGCAGGACTTGAGGTGTAATTGGATGTTTCCTTGGACCCACTCGCCATTCTTAAATTGCAAAATATTGACCCAAACCTCGTAGGTCTCATCCAGGTCGACACGGTGCAATATTGTTCCATTTAACAACCGATCCCTTCCAACAAGTCGTACTGAACAAGTGAAGAGCGTTTCTTCTTCACCATCTGGACATTTAATCGACTCCATTCGGGCATATAAAGTCTTTCCCAAACACTGTAAATCCAAGATCAGATAAATAAAAAGAATGTAAGATTGGGTGTATTTCTATTTACCGCTGGGATCGTCCACAGGATCAGTAAACCTAGAAGCTGCCAACGAGTCATTTTACCGGACTTAAACGATCCGAATTGTTAATGAAGCAATGACTTTTTCCATCGTTCATATATACTACGATTGTGGCATGTCAAGTGCCAATTAAATTGACTTTAATCGTTGGTCAATGTCTGATAACAAAGGGGAGTGGCTAAATCTGATGTATATGGATATTGGGTAACATTTATTACCACAAACACGTGTGCACTTTACGAAATATTCATAAGTTTTTGTACGTTTCCATAGCACTACATTGGTAGAAACTTTTTATACACCCTTTTTGAAATTTGATGGCCAAACTTATAACCAGAGTTTTACTTTTAATATAATGAATTACACAGGTACGAGATTTGGTTAAACCCTACCTGTTATATTTCCTGTGGTTTTCTGACACGCTTTCTTCCTCTTGGGCACAGGTAGAGTGTAAATAGCCGAGAATTTGGAAAACCTCTCCACCACCGCGTTGGTCCTGTTGGACTTGAAGTCCTTTACGTCCGTTTTGGCTTTTCCTGGGGCCGATATGGGTATGGACTCCGCAACGGGGGTGGAAGTTTTCCTTTGCTTTGGTGATGGCGTAGCCGAACTAAAAACCAGAGGGGAAAACACTTTTATTACCCAATGTAAATATGAGAATATCTAATCTTGTAAACTGGTTAAGAAGTTTCCAAGTTGTAAAACTTTATAGGTGTTGAAATAAAACACTTAAGCATTATAAAAGATCTTAGACAGAGGGAAGCTCACCTGACTGCCTTGTGATATTGGCAGAAGAAGTCGGGTCGCATGCGATGGCGACACAGGAAGTCCTCGCACAGCCGCAGGACATCGTCGTCCTCGCAGTTGTCGCTCTGACTGGTGCTCTCGCTCTCCCGATCCTCCGCCGGCAGCCCATCCTCGTCCTCGTCCTCATCCCCCAGCTCATTCTGATGCCGATCCTGTTCCAGCCGCAACCTGTCCTTCTGCTCCTGCGGACTGTAGAGAAATGCCGGAAGGGAGTCGCCAAGGAAGTCGGGTATGTTCTCAAAGAAGTCCGCCGTTCGCTCGTAGCTGCTGCTGCTGGCATCGGAGCTCTTCGATCGCTGCAGCTTGGACTTCAACTTCAAGCCGCGACTCCTGCTCTTGTGGTAGGTCAACAGCTGGTGGCGGCCCACATCGTAGTCGGCGTACGTCTGGTCCGGCAGCAACATAGCAGCCTCATCCTGACTGACCCAGCCAGAGGTCAACAGCTGAGAAGGAAAGGATAATACACCCAAAAAAGGCTCGATATGAAACGATGATCGATTTGAATTGACTGGATATGCGGGCACCTCAATTCGATATGCTCGAAATGTAAGAAACAGGCCAGTCCGAATTTGAATGTGTCGTTCTCCCTCCCACGTATAATGTACAAGAACGTATTGAGATAAAAATGTTGAAAAATTCAATAACTATTGATATAAAACTTGGCTGTCTGGCGAAAGTAGATTTTAGCCGATCAAAAGAAGAGGATTTGGCCTGCTTTTAGCATTTGCTGCGGGCAGAAAAATCAAACGCGACATCAATTCGCATTTTAATTGCTTTTAAATCAAGTGCTCATGCGTCTGGTCCCCCAGGAGGAGGTGGAAAAGGAGGAGGAGGACGGCTTCCGCGTCCGCAGGTCCATAAACCTGTCGGTTTATTGGCGCAGCCGATTACCACGATTAGCGTGACCATGACGAAGGTGACAGACACGGACGCTAATGCCTTTTACTGCCCAGCTCAGTGCGTCGGGATGGGAATGGATCTGATCTGGGGGCGGGGCGGCTTGAGAAGATGGACCTGGAGATGGAGGAGATGGAGGTGGCACGACGGCTCCATGCAACATGTTGCAAGCGCGGCTAAACAGATGAGTTGCTTGGCCAAATGAGACGCAGTATTTACGCCACACGCGGCCAACTGGAGGCCGTGTGGTCCAGGTCCGCCGCGGACCCTGCCTGTTGGCAATTAACTCAAATGATTGTCATAAAGTGTTGGACGTGTGCGGAGGAACATATGGCCGCCATCAGCGGCAGAAATCGGAGACCGAGCCGCTGGCGTCGGCATTTTTCAATGTCAACACAGCGGGCGGCAGCGTTTGACCAGGAAGCAAATAATTTCAGCGAAATTGGTAAAGAAATTCAGAAATTTTTGTATTATAATGTCTAGAATCTGGACCTAAAATTATAATTTCTACAAACTAATTTAATTAAGAAAATCGAATTTTCTTTTATCTTGATTTTAAGAGCAATAAAGTCATCAATCAATAAAGTCAGTCTTCTTTTAGACAGAAACATAGCATAACTCCTTTAAGATCAAAAGAAATGTGTAAAAGTTTATTGATGTTACAAGAATTTCTAGAACTGATTATGGTTTAAATATTTAATTATTCCCTTTAAAAACTATATGCATTTCTTTCAGTGGAAATAATTAATACCATAATAGCTTTTAAGAGTTTCTTAAATATTCAATATTAATACGGTAAAGATCATCTTAATGGTACAAGAAGGTGTCCAGTCTGGTTTTCTCTCTCTGTAAAAGTCTGTCCAAGATCGTAGATCCTAAACCACTTCTGGTTTATTACGCAATATGTGAGAAGAGGCTTTCCTCAGAGGAGGGGGTAACGTAAACCTGAAAGGGCTATTCCCACCGGGCCAACAATCTGGTACTTTGATTTTGTCAATTTATTGCTGCTGATTGGCTCCACTTGCCCATGAAGACTATCTCTGGCGGCTGACAGATTACACAGCGAAGGAAATGTTTGCTCATAAATCGGCTTAACCAGCAGAAAGCGGCGGAAACGAAAAGAAACGGCAGCCATACCATCCGGAACAATTTGGCTATCTAAACATGGCTAATCGCCTGGTCCCGTCCTTTCGGAATGAATAAAATATGTCATCTAATAAATGCGCACGGACAGCAGGAGCTGGAGTATCCGTATCAGTATCAGGTAGCGACATCGCATAAAATAAAATAAATCTCATAAATATGCAGGCTGTGGAGGGCGGAGTGGAGTGGAGTGGAGTGGAGTGGAGTGGAGTGGAGTGGAGATGGAGATGCAGATGGAGGTGGTCCGTCCAGACCCGTTCGCTGGAATACCTGGGCTACCTGGGCCAAAGCTGCGACTGACTGCTGCTTGGGCCTCCAACGGAAACTTATTTATTCTAACTACGAGTACGATATACTATTTCCACTCCAATCTGCAAAGTGCAAGGCAAACGCTGCTGTGGGTCGCTCCACTCCGGCCTGGAACCTTTCCGAGCTCCTCGCTTCGGACCCTTCACTGTTCCACAGACTATAGACCACATTCTCATGTGGGGGGCCTTGTGGCAATTTGCATACGCTGCCAGTTCAACAAATCAGCATTCGTACAACTCGGGTATGAATTAATAAGTAAGCTAAAATTTAGACAGATGGAAATGTTTCTTCTAGCTCCATTCATTTCGAGTGGGAAGTGGTTCACAGTTTGGATAGGGATCTTTGGGGAACAGATATCCAATACGCCTAATGGTATCCTCAAATGGCAAGCCCAGAAAAAAAGGTAAATATCTGGAAAACTATTTTGAAATTCGAATTATTAGTAAGTAATATTCCGATACTTCAATAGAGATATCCACAAAAGTTTAATTTTTGAGATATACTTAAGGGGCCGCCTGGGCAAACATTTACAATCAATTTGAAGGCATCGACTGAGCAATTTCCCAGGCCTGCAGATGATTGCAGGTCTAGGATCAGGCCCTTCTCTCGGCTCTAGAATGCGTACTCCTTAAGCTCCTCCCCCGTGCTCAGCGCTTGAGAAGTGCAATTTTGACTCGCTACATGAAAATTACATGATTTAACTTAATTTAATAAAGAGCCAAGGGCACTAGCTCCTTCGCCGGGCCTAGTCGGCTTAGCCCCCAATAACAACAGCTGGCATCGCATCGTGGTATCGTGGCTCGCTTTTGTGATTTACCGCATGCCTTCTCCCCACTCCCCGAAGTCCCTGAATCCCTGCCAAGGGTCGAACACCGCCCCCGCCAAACTGCGCCGAAAACTACACTGGTCAACAGGGTTTCTAAACCAGTTTCGGAGGAAGTTAAAAATTTCTTTTAAACTTCATAGTTCCTAATATTATTTCTGAACAGTATTGACGAATAAAATTCTTATTGATTAAAAATAAGTATTTGTGAATTGATTTGAACTAAACCTAACCTAAAGATATTTTTCAAAAATATAATTTTCAAAGGAAATTTATGATAATAAAAGACACCATAAAATCTTTTGTTTAATTAAGATACATAAATCAGGATATGCTGGTACCTTTAATAGAAGCCCCAAACTTTGTAGATCTGTGTAGGCTGAGATGAAGTCAATGTCGAAGTCGGAGCCCTGGCGTCTTGGTCGTCCATCAACGTGGTGGGGCTGCGGATGCTGGCCTCGAACCTGGCCACACTCCAAGAAAGCTTCTGGCCGCCCAATTAAAGGGGCTCAAACGGCCAAAGTTCGACCGCGCGACTGTTTCTCGCAGTGTACGGATTTGTGTAGATCAAGAGATTTTGATTAATAGGTGGTGGTTGCCAGGCTCTGGACGGTCTCTACCTTTGGAGATCCGGACGACTCCATGGCCATGGCCTCGGGTTAGACATTGAGAAATATTTTTGCGAATCGAGTCGACAGACGAAGGCAGTCGAAACTCAATGAATTCAGCTTGCTTTTGGTGGCTGTGTGGCTGCTGCCCTTGTTGATTTGGTAATCGCGTTGTTCTACTCAATTGTCTGCGTCCTTGTATTGTACTGCAGAGTTTAACCATCTTTCCCTGAGACCCAAGCGGATTTAAGACATTAATAATAATTTTCTATGAAAATCCAAATTTTTGTGCCTTTGTGTTTCTAAGAAATAATGGCCATATGACAGTGCTTAAATTTCGAGTAATTTATTGGATTTATGCAAAAAAGTCTTGACAACCAAGAGAAGAAAGGGAAGAATTACTATTCAGAAATGCTTGAGGTTTATAAGACAATTTTTATTAAATCCAGTTCATAAATCTATAAAGTAAGAGGCCTTTAAATATTTTTTAGACTTTTTTTTCAATCCTGAAATTTGGAAAGAAATTAAAAAATTAAGTTTAAATTCTAAATACAACCTGCACAGTAGGATCTCCAATTTTCACTGCGGGCTACAATTAAATCGTACCCAGTTAAAATACCACAGAAAAAGAGGTTTATCCAGCGATTCAGCAACATTGTATGCGAATTTCGATTCAGCTTTGGGTTCGCATTCGACATTAATATTCGCATTCCTGCCGAACATTTTCAACGGAACTTAAATGCATGAAAATTGCAAATATCGTCACGTTTCTGGCTTTAAGGATAATTACGTGTGCATAGCTCAAGCTGCGAGAGATGCTGTGAAGGAAAAGGGGGCAGACAGTCTTCAACCTGTGCAAGATTCAATTTACGAATTTCACAGCCATAAACAAAGAACCAGCAGCGACCGCAGAAGCGGCCTCAGTCACGAATGAGCCCAGGAGCAGCGGGCGGGGCGACTGGAGAGGATCACTGGGCCAGGGACAGAGGAGGCCAGGGGAATCCCAGATGGAAAATGGAAAGTACTTAGCTCCAACCCAGAAGCGGAAACGGATGAGGAAACGGAAAGCGCAAAGCGGCAGCACACTCAACATCACGTAACGTGCTAATTTATGTGGGAGTCCCGCTCTATTCTCCGTCCCACTCGAACACCTGCCATCCCATCCTATCCCCATCAAAAGAAAGGTGTGTGAAAACTTTTAATCGAATCTTAATTGCATTAGGTCCCAACAAGGCACATCGCTCCAGCTTTAGATCCAACTCCAACAATGCCAATTTGAAGCACGACGATCGCTCCATAATAGATCCAAGACCATTCACACTAGTTGCCAGATAAATAGGTAATCGAATACTTGTAAGATTCTTCAGCCAACCAATTAATATTTTTCAAAAGGATTTATTTTTGAAAGTTTTTATATGATTTGATCATAATTTATAGTAATATCTCTGATATTTGATTCTGCTTTATTTAGTTACAATTTTTTTTATTAGACAATTTTGACTGATATTTTTATAGAATATTCTAATATTAAACATCATAAGAATTAACCATCGAATCTCTACCTTTTCAACCTCTGCTGTGCCTCCATCGATCTATCCCCATTGCGTTTAATTTCTTGTCGCGTGCAGGTTACGCAATATCGGATCGTATCAAGATGCAAGTGGATGTGGATGCCAGCACGTGTAGCCCGCTAAGGACCTGGCCAAGATCACGTTCGTGGACTGGGCCACAAAAACTTGTCCTCGCCATTCCGACGGCGCTGCACATTGGCAGTGGCATTGGATCGATCGCCAATAAATGGAGGCAAACAATTAGACGGCTGCCGTGCCGGGACTTCTCTGGATTTTAAGGCAGCCAGAGTGCTCGATGCCCACTGTTAATATTTATGAATTGCAAAATCGCAAACGCTGTTGCATAAGCCATCATCAGTCAGTTGGAAGATCGATCGCCTGCAGACTTCAACGGGCTTCAACTTGACCTCTGGCTTTGCCCTGATCTTGGATCCTAGCTGTTTAAATGCCAGAGGTAAACAAGCCAATCAGCGGAATCCTTGTGATTGATTTTTAAAACTAATTAGAAACATTAAGAATTGAATAAATTAAAATAAATACCTGAAATCTGAAAAATTTTTAAGAATTAAATGAGAAACTAATGTTAAAAAGCATTTACGCATATTTACTGTATAAGTGTTTATACTTCCCAAAATCGAATATTAGGAAGTAGACTATATAATTCCATTTGGTTTTTTATATACCAGACTATATGAAAAGTTAGTTCGAAAGAAGACAAACCGAGGAAGATTATTTTTTCATTGCATTACAAACATCTATAAATCACACTTCCTCTAGCAATGTGAATTTTAATTGGGTCATGCTTGCAGAAAATTATTAAACACACCCCCATATCATCAGGCTAACTAATCCCGACCCAATTCGAAGTAACCTGTTTGCCGCCAATTACTCTAGCTAACTGGCTTACCCCAATTTGGTTATAGATATGATTTCCCCGCGGCAAATGAGTTCGAATAAGTGCGTGCAAGAAACGGGTTAAACCATTTTTGCGTAGGTACATACATGTATTAATATTAATTCTTGAAACTGTATCTAATGCTCTTTATTTTTCAAGATATTCTGATCTAAGCGGCGTAATTCCACCGAACAAAGGCCCCAAAAAATCTTCCAGATATTGTAAACTGCCAAGAGCAAGCAACCTGCTATGGGTAAATCTTCTATTGGAAACCACATATTTATCTATCTCTCCCACGCGGCAAGTCAAAGAGCACGAGGATCGGATCGGGACAGGGAATTCCTCAATGGGGCTTTCTGGCTTTTTGGCTTTCTGGCCAAACAAATGTGGACACGTTCGATGGGCGATGGGAAGTGACCCACGAAGGCCCCATCCCCATCCCCATCCCCATCGCCATCGCCGGCACAGACTCACATACATACATAAGTTGGCCAAACCCCGAGGAACGTGAAATATTTTTGTAATTTGTGCAGGATGCGATAAAGAAAATGCAATCGCAATTGCCTTGGCCAAAAGAGCTATGGGCCTGGCTCTGGCCAAAGCAATTGCACACCCTTGGCCACTATTTCCGCATGGGCAGTATGGATCACTGGCTGGTTGACAGCACACACAGCTGCACACCCACAACAGCAGGGGGATTCTGGAGGAGGAGTGCCGCTTCGGGGCCCAATCCCGAGATTGGACCCCACCTCGCATCACCTGCCCATCGCGCAGTCGATCGTCGGACCAGGGTCAAAATTGCTTGTATTGTAGGAATTTATTCGCAAGGGTTCTGCGATTGCTCTCTGGATCGCAGTGCTCGATTCCTGGGCCACTAATTTGTGACTGTTCCTCGCAGACAACAGGAATTTCTCAAAAGTGGAAATGCTGATTCGATACACCAAAGCAGCGGATCGGGCAATTTACACAATTATGGAAATCACCTGGCAGGAGCTGCGGCCAAAAATACCCGATCCAAATAATGGAAAAGGTATCAATTCGGAAATGTATCATGGTTAAGAAAAGGTAAACTGAAATTGGTAACCCAGATCTGTCTTAAACTCGTCTTAAAACCAATTTAGCTCCTTGTCTTGTATTGTAACCATATATTTTGAAAATATTTACGATCCTAACTTTCCGAATCTTTTAATCGGTCTGACCAAATCCATTGGCTACTTTGTAAGAATTATTGAGTTATCTCGGTAGATTAATAAGCAGTTGGCTGGGCACTAAGCAGAAGCACTCACGATTGACACTGGAGTTCCCAAGGCGCTCATTAAATACATATCCTCGACGGGCAGGCGGAGACACTAACAACTAATTAACACTTCCAGCTACTTCCACGCCCACCGAACCGGCTAACCGTTTGCCGGCTGAATTAATGAACGAATTAAAGTTTGCGTGACGACATGAAGTGACTCCGGCACTGGAGGGGATGGGTCCGGATGGGATGGCTCTGTAAAGACGACGTCATAGCCATCGTCACCAGAATCGCCACCATGGAAAGATCGGAGGCGGGCGACTGCCATTCAGACAGGCCAACAACACAACATCGGGCCAGCCAAGAAGCAAATGTCGTGCCAAACAAATACCTCGAGAGATCGCCGAGGACAGGGAGCCAAGGAACTGGTTTTTGGCGGCAACCCCATCGCGACAGCCAGCGAAAACAAGAAAAAAACGTACGAAGGATTCTGATCGAAGCTGGGATCACCTTAGAAATGGAGATCATTAAGATTTTAGTGGGCGATTATCATGTAAATAATGTTCATATATTTCTCTAATATTATAAAATCTGTTTTTCATACAAAACGTTAATTTTATTAAACGAATAACTGTTAAAAGATCTTGTAGCTCATAAGTATGCACTTAAGCTAGACAAATAAAGTGAACCATAACTTTACAATCATGATCAACAACTTATTCTTGATGAGTTATATGGTCTTTATGTACTTTATAAGGTCAACAGTCTTATCAGGAATATTGACTTTTAACCCGTTTTGGTGTAAGTCGTAAGAAAGGCCAACGATCCTCCGATTTTAAATACCCTTTATGGGTACATAAAGACAAAAAATTGGCATAAATGTTTATGATACAGTAAGCGGATGGGATGACGACAAACGGAGGATGATGAAAAACCGGAGGTCTAACACCGCCTGTCAGCCAAGTGGAACGTTATGCCGGTACATGCATTATTTGCTGGATCGCATTGTCTGCGAAGAAAGTGAATTGTAAATTGAATTGCATCTGATCGAAATCAGTCGAAACGGATGTGAACCGAAAACGTGTGTCTCTCACCAGCGAAATACTTTTAGGAGAAACTGCATAAAATGCTTATGGGATATTAGCTGGGGTGCAGTGGGGGATACGGTGGACGAGGAGGAGAAGCCATTCCGGCCGAGTGACAGATGTAAAAGTGTCGTCTGTCTGGCTGACATTGATGCATTCGTATTCCCATCAGTCCATCGGCAGACGATGCACAATGCTGGGATGGGTGAAATGAAATGCCTTGCCCCACCGCAATATTGGCGATAAGGTCTTCCCAGGGAGGGAGCCGAAGGGCCCTGACAGCCTGGGAATGGTGTGAGCAGGAGGAGCTGAAACCCATACCATATAATGCTAAATGAGCTGGCAATAGCCCTTCTGGGAGTGTATATCTCGGATTGGTTCAATGATTTTGATAGTACTGGCAGATTAATTGGGATCTCAATAAATAGGGTTTTATTTCGATCCTTAGATTTGCTTATTTGTTAAATTTTTAACTTGGTCGAGAAGTAAAAGTACTCCTTGGTCAGAAATTCAATAATTATTAATTATAGATTATAAACGAATATAGATTGTTTTCAAATGAGAGAGTTTACAAAAAACATTTGATCTCTCAAGTGAATGTTTTAATAAAAGAGTGCTAATTACGCCTTGCCCCGTATTTGATTACAAATTCGTTCTTATGCTGCCTTTTGATGAATACTTCATACAGATCTTGTAAGTTATGTTTTCAGGGGGTTGTTCCAAGTGCGTGTAAATAGCCGTAATTAAGTTGTTACGTGGGTAGCTGCATAGTAACTGAAGAATTCATTGCCTAAGGCTTATATTGCACTATTCCTGTAGAATGTTCTAAATCAGTTTCGAGGTGCGTGCTAGAAAAAGTTTTCCATCAAACTTGGGCCCATTAATCTTCCCAGGAAGAGGAAGCTCCAGCTTATCGGAATGGGTAAAGTAAAAATTAACCCTTTGCATCCGCAGAAATTAAATTGTTTTCGCAACTGTTCGCGGGTCCCGAATCCCAGCACTTTCGCACCACAGGTGGTTCCAGTGAATCTCGTGCTATCCAGACACGCAATCCACTAAGGGAAACTAACGAGTGTATTTCACTGCGGTAGCTTATTTATCGAGGGCTTCCAGAGGTTCTAATGAAAGCTGTCGAGAATTGAGAGGTTTTACTGGTTTATTGGTTTATGGCTGGCTAATTCCTTTAAGGTTTTAAACGGGGGCCAAAAATAAAGACATTATAAGCGCTTATAATATAGTATATGAAGAGTAAATTACTGGAAGCCGGACGAATCAATACCTTCATATAAGACAACCCCTCACATTCCTCGTGTTTTAAATGGACAAACGCGACGACACGAAGGAATCGATGTCTGGCCACTGGCAGCTGCCTTTTATGTGCGAGTGCCTCTCGTGCCCCTTATCTTTTTGGGAATGACAAAAGTCGCTACTCAAATCATGCAAGCTGCAAGCTGAGGTTCCCCCATCCTTTACACACAGATATCCCCCCAACCTTGTGGATATTTCAATTCAATCAAAGGAAAGCTCTCCGGACCGCTGATCATTGCCACGGCAACATGTTCATTTGTCATTGCCGCGGATGAGTAGAACCCGAAAGACGGTGGGAGAATGGGAACCGAGGGCGCCCAGCGGGAACGCCAACACCTAAACACCCAAGACCCCAGGCCAGAGCCGACATACACATAAATCGCCGGCGAAGTGACCCTTCCCGGTGCCAAGGTAATTGCGTACTTACCGCTCTCAGCGGAACCTGAACCTATCCTATCCAAATGTACACGTAAAGGCAGACGCAAACGAACCGTAAGATGAGTTCGAATTCCCTCGATTGCGTGCCCGTTTCGGGAATAGATTTATCGTCTCGTTTGAAATCCGCACTTTATTTATGGCAGCTTGGCCACATTTCTCTGAGGATCTCCCCCTCTTATTCTTATTATTTATTATTCTATCAAGCGTTACACTGTCAGCACCAGCACAATTCTCTGCGCGCACTTCGAGGAGATTACGATATCGCCAGGCGATCGAGTTCCGAGCACAGACCGAGGGGACTACCGTACGAGGCGACCTCGGGAAAAAATCTGCAGTGTTTTCTTGCTGAGCTTTCTGAGAAGACTGCCTTCGGATCGGACTACTTGCAACTTGTTGCATGCAACATGTTCACCTGGGAAGTGTGCTAATCAAAAGTATTTACCTTGAAAATTTGAGAATAATATAAAATTAAATATTAAAATACTAATTTAAATCTAAAATTGTATCTTTATCATAAAATAACAACCATTTTTATATGCTGACCAATTTACGTATATTGTACTTTTATTATATTTAAAAATTCAGTCAACCTTTTTAACCTATTCGTAAAAACCAATTAGATTCCAAATGTAATAGTTAGTAGCTGCACCTACTTATTTGCTTTGGCCATTTATCAAGAAATCTCTAAGCTACATTTTGGCAAAAATTAGGCTGAGGATTACTAATTGTATTTAATCCTTGTGAACGCCTAAAACAGCCTTGACTTTACACACTCTTCAAATCTACTTACTAAGCTTAGTTTATGTATTTCTACTCCTCGGGTCGAGTTTCGCTGTAGAAGCCCAGATTCATAGTGGGGATCATGTTGCTGTAGAACGAGAGTTCGGCGGCCGAGGGTCGCATTGGTGGCGGTGGTTCCTGGACCAAAGGAACCATCATAGCCACTGGCGCCTGCTCGGCCATTTTGAGAGGTAAAATTGAAGCCTCCTGTGCCCGCTGTGCCATCTTGTGCTGCAACTGATGAACCTTCAGGTGATTCTCGAGCTCAATCTGATGGAGGAAGCTGATGCAGCAGATGCCACATGTAAAGCTGGGTCCATGGGCCTCCAGTTCATGCCGATGCAGTTGCTCGCGTCGGTTGAAACCTTGGTTACAGGTCTTGCAGGCGAACAGCGAGTCCATGTGGAGGGCTCGATGGCGTTGCAGATCCCGCTCCCGTTGGAAACCGCGATCGCAAACATCGCATCGGTGATTGCGAGAGTTCTTAGATTGTGACTGAGCCTTTTGCTTCGCTTGGAACGCCTGCTGCTGCTGCAGATGCGCCAGATCACCCTCCAGCGGAGGAAGGAGTCCCATTTGGTGCTGCTGCTGCTCCACGTCCCGCCTTGTGTGGACTTGCTGGTGGGCCATCAATTTATCCTTGCGCGAGAACGAGTAAGGGCAGCGGCCGCATTGAAAAGCTTTCACCTCGCCGTGGGAGCGGGAATGCCTCATCATTTCTACTGCCGTCTGGAAGGATCGCGGACACTGCTGGCAAACGAACGGCTTGACGCCGCTGTGGATGCGCATGTGCTTGGTCAGATTGGTGTTCCTCGAGAAGCTCTTGGAGCACACATTGCAGGTATAGGGTCGCACGCCCGTGTGTACAATTGTGTGCTTCTTCAGATCGGAACGCCGCACGAATCCCTTTCGGCAGTGCGCGCACACGTACGGACGATCCGGATCGTGAAGCGTCTTGATGTGCGAAATCAAAGCGGGCCGGGTGACCATTCTGAGGTTGCAGTAGGTGCAGCAGAACGGTGCGTTAGGATCGTGGGCGCTCCGCTCGTGCTCCTGACAGTCGGAGGGCAGGGTGAAGCCCAAATCGCAGTACTGGCAGAGGAAAGCGCGCTTGGGCCGTGCTGTCGCAGAGTTGGTGTCGGCCGCAACGGCCTTTTGGGCAGCCATCTGGGCCGCATCCATGCCCAGCGGCATTTCCACATCCTCGCCATTCTGGCCTTCTTCCTCGTCCTCCTCGTCATAGTCTTCCTCCTCGTCCTCATCGTCGTCCTCGTAGTTTTCATATTCTCCGTCTGAACCCAGGGCAAACTCATCCTCACTAGTCTCCGCCAGCTTTTCCGGGTCAACGTCCACGATGATGCATCCCTCCTCGGGCATAAATTCTCCTGGATTGCCATTCAAGCCCGGCCGGTACTTGGCATCCTCCCTGATAAGGTCCTTTAGCTGCTCCTGCAGCGCCTGCTCCCGCTCCTGCATTCCTCTTCGCTGCTCAAAGGCATCCTCGAGGATCTCCAGACACTCCGGGCAAATGAGCTCAGACAGCAACTCATGGCGATCGTACTGTAAGTGGGAATATTAGTATTGGAGTAGTGTGATGGATTGTCGGAGGACACGAAACTCACCTGAACGCTCCACAGAGCCTGGGAAACCTCCGCGATGGACACATCCTTGCAGCACGCCACCGAGCTCTCGAAAATATTGGGCGAATTGGCCTCCGTTTCACGGTGGCACAGGCGGCAGGTGTTCACATCCCGATCCTGGGTGACGTCGGTCTCCGATATATGCATTTTCTGGCTATCAGACAATCCGTATTTGCCTAAAATCACCTATTTTGGCCAATATTAGCAGCCGCCGCGCCGGCAGAAAAAACGCGTTTTGCATTAGAGATGGACAGATACACTCACGATGGTATCGATAGACAGGGAATTTCGCAACATGATGAAATCGATTCGCAGGTGCTATCGATATACTCTGGCACAGTGGGCCGTTTGTACCAAAATAATAAAAAATTTCATAAACAGTATTTTCATTTTGTAAAGAATTTTAAATATTTTTAATTGGAAGTTTACATTTATTTATAATTCGATTTTAAGATGCAAATGAATACCAAGTCTTTTAAGTAAATGGGACGAAAAATAGTTACTTCCTTGCGGGCTGACACTTGTTGAGACACAGTTAAGATAAAAGTGTTTCGACTGTACCCAGTAAAGTGTAGTGATAATAAGTACCTAATATGCACACACTTCCCATCACCGCATACAGGTTAACGGAAACGCGGCAAACATGCGAGGCAAAAGCTTTTTCAATTGCGAACGGACTCTTGATTAAAACGGACGTCTCTCTTGAGTGCCGGTACTCTCTCGGCTCGGAAATCTCGGCGTACGCGAGAATATCCCTTTCGGTTGATCAGGATTAATTGCTGGCTCGGCTTTTATTTAATTGCAGTGCGTTACAAGTTTATTTGCAATTGGTCACGATCCGTTTACTGGAACTTATTGCACAGCAGATGCTGTAAATTACACCAGAACGCATACTTACACACACAGCGGCAAAACAACTGTTACGCCTACGCTTACGCAGCAGCAACAACAATAACAGAGAGGAATTAGCGGCGAGCAGCAACAATTTTCCACCCAAAAGGGGCAATAACGGTTTCGTGAGTTTGTACTATTTAAGTTGTTGTTGCCGTTGTCCCCCCACAAGCATTCTGTCTTTATTATGCTCCTGTTCCTTCTCCTCCTTCCGCTCGCCTTTCCTCTTCCATGTGGTTTGTGTGTTATTCCTGGAGGAATAAAAAAACAGGCAACGCGACATTTATGACTCTCTTTCCCGATGCACGGAAAGAAATGTTCTATGTGATTTGATGATCAGCTTTATTCTAATTTAACCAGTATTATTATCATATTACAATGGAGAACAAAATTTGTTCATGTCTTTAGATCACAGATTTAAATTTTGAAATATTACAAATAATATTTCCCGTGTACCAGTCGTCCTGCTGACGCCGTTCCTTTTAGAGCCCAAACTTTTCCTGCCCCGCTGTTTAACTCCCATGAGTTCCACTTTTTTGGCCGCTAGGTCCCTGTTGATTTTAGGTTATTGGGATTCCTCACTTTCCCCAGTTGCTATAGCGTGTGAATTAATGATTTTGTGCGTTAATAATTTACGACCTTAAAGAGGAAAAAGAGAATTTATAATGTGATGAATTTACAAACATTGCGGCCTAAAAACAATACCTATTAACCTGAAGCTTTAAATCAAGGCACTATTTGCAATACAAAAAGGTTGGAAAAGAAGGTTAACATTTTATTTTCCTATCTTTATTGCCAGAGATTGGATTTATATTTTAATAGACCCCTTAAAACGAAAGGTATCACAGTACTGAATCAATAAATATAACCGGGCTATTCGATATAGTGTATAGCCTGCGAGACTAGTTTAAACATAGCCAACACTCCAAGTGACAGGCACATAAAAATCGTTTCAAGTTTTGTATATTATTGAAAAGCAAACAAGATTAAGGTCCCAAACATTCCACTCGCCAATTACGCGGGAGACAATAATCATTCGACGAGGAAAGTCCGATCATCAGATCTAATGAATCGGTGTCGTGACTCAAGTTGGGTCTAGTCTTAGATCCCTCCTCCGCTGGCTCTATACCGTGTACTCGTTGACTTTGAACTTGACTCGAAGCACTGACGCTAAATTGGCTGGCAAATTGAGGCTGCAGGGGAGATCCAGACCCGGGTCCAGACTGTAGTTATTCTCCACGCCCGTCACATGCGTACGATGGTTGTAATTAAATAATGCCTATCACTCTCTAGCGTGGAATCATGCCACAATCTTATCAGTAACCTGAGCTTATGCTAGCTGAATGAATCGATGTTCCGCTGTCGCACACAGAAAGCTCTGCGGCGATTGTCAAAAAGATAATGAAAGCCATACCCCCTTCATAACCCCTTCGCGATACAGAAATTGTAAACAAAAAGTCAAACATTTGCAGTTGACAAATTGGTTTCAGCACACTTGCAGGAAATTCAACCCGACTTTAAATGGCAAGAGGGGGTGTGCATAATACTTTCTTAAATTTCTTCATTTGCATTCTATCCACTTGCTGGCTGTAAAACAAAATGAGTAATTTTCATTACATTTTTTTGTAACTCTATAATAACCACAAGTACCCACTGCTTAATGGGTTCTCGGTAATAAAGGCTCTTCTCTTGACCAATTAAGAATTAAGTAGCAAGCTAGGTTTTATTACAAAGTAAATTCAGTTAAGTCAAACAATTTGTTTAAGTAATTATGATTTTTAACAGAATAAATACAAATATCTAAAAATTACTTACCTAACAGGAATTTTTTTGTGCGTGTGAAAGCTAAAAAACAAAACATATGTGTAAGGCAAAATCTTGTTAGGTATTAATGATTTAAGTTGTATTAAAAATTTAAAATTTGAGCCGCTAAAAATATAAGAATATTTCGTTGATTTCGTTAACTAGAAACCCAATAAGCCAGCCAGCCCCTCCCAATAAGTACGAATACGCAAGGGTATAAATAACGATAAATACCTGGAAATATTGTCGCCAAGCGTTGGTTTTCTGCAGAATTAATAACATAAGCCCAATTACAGAGCCGCAATATCAGAAACCTCTTATCGCATTGCAAATTATATACAAAGTTAGCAGTCATAATATGATGTTAGAATAAAATTTGTATAACATTAAGAAAATCAATGAAAACCCAAGGCAGTTATTGCCATTACCTCTGATCCCGGCGCTTGATTAAAGCAAACTACCCATTCAACACGTAATTACTCCCCAAAAGGTCACGCCAGTATCAACAGTTTGACATCAATTCGGAGCTCAAACCGCCTAAAGTTGTATCTGTAACGATTATTATAATTGTCATAATTGCTATTATCAACATTAGAAGTCGTTTCGTAAATAATTTACAAGCTCAGGTCATAAAAAGTATGTTTTAGGTCGACAAAACAATTGAAAATAGGCTAACATTCTGATTGAGATGATGTGGTCGTAAAGATAAAAGGATCATGTGACAAATTTTGAACAAGTCTCAAGTAGACTTCTAATTTTTGAAGTACCCTTGGCAACAGGGCAACTGTTAAATAATACACGCAACATTTTGTGGGTAATAACTCGAGTTATAGTTATGGTGTGGAGTAAATATGTCCCTATAGATGAGCTTCGACCTGTATGTCAAAGTCTGAACAGTGAGTTCCAACCTGTACTACTACCTTAGTTGTGTACCTATATTTAATGAGATAATGAGTTCATCTGCTTATTATTTAAACAAAAATTAGAAAAGTAACATTTTTAAGTTCTATTAGCTTAAATTGGGTTTGGTTGTACCCGCGTATCTTGTTTATAATGTTCAGATTAGTCCAGCATAAGTATTTTATTATTTTGTGTAATCTTTTGATTAGGTCGATTGGGAGATTTCATAAATATTGAATAAAAGCTGTCAGTGTGTACGCTAGGAGCTGTATCTATAAAAAGATTACCATACCCCAAACCAACAGTAATCGTTAAGCAAAAGTACATACCTCCTTTGTTCGCCACTTAAGGCATATCACCAACAGTTGATTATTATTCTGATCTCACTAATCTTTGTACTATTCGTCATGGTTTTACCAAAAGCTGATTAAGAAACTTTTCGGCCATCAATCGAACGTTTAACTTATGTATAATAAAAGCGATATATCAAAGTTCAGTGCCTTAATCCAAACAAAAGCAGTTGGACAATTGTTGATAAGCCTTTCGCAATTCCCAGTTTAAACGGTTCCACCTGGCATGGGCCTCTTCAGTTTTATTTGTCCAATCGCCCGTATCGGACGTGTGCCGACCTTGTTAAGGTTGTCAAAAGGTTTGTTACCAGAGGGATATCGCTCATGATTTTATAATCGATCTCGAGATCTCTAGAAGTGGTGCCAATAAAGCATAGAAACCAGCCCACTTTGTGCGAAACTGTTTTTTTTGTATTCTAAGGGCTTACTTTGAATGGGCTATTAAGTTTAGAACTCAGAAACGCATGCATGATAATTTATTGAGCAATCAAGGCAGTATGCAAACTAGAGACAATTGAATTACGAAACGATTCCGTAATAATACCAAGTCATTTTATATGCACAACTTGCAGAGTCCAATTCTTAAATGGAAATTATTGAAATTAGCTAAATAACGTACGTTGATTTTCACTAATGACATAAGAGTTGTAAATATCGATTCATAGTACATCCTTAACATTACCCAAAGATCACACTGACCTTAATTTTAGAAAGCTAGGCGTAAAATGTCCATTACTAACAATATTTTAGAAAAAGTTGTCCTAGTTCACGTTTCTTTCACTAGATTATAAAAATCCGTTCTCAAAATAAATATTGTTGTTTCTTTCAGAAGGACCTTTCGAATTAAGTAGCTTCTCAAAATGGCTTGCACCTGCGAAGTAATTGGCCTTGCCTGCGTGGTGGCTTTAATACTGAGTGCTATGGCCAAAGCTCCTTATCAAATGCGCATGATCTTTATATTCTTAGGAGCGGGTGCTATAGTCCTGATTTGTGTGCCCTTCATGATCCTTCGACCGAGGGATTACCGGAATGCGTTGTAGGTTTACTTTATCACATATAATAAGGAACCAAACTGATTTTAATTTTATATTTACAGCTTCCCATCTTGGTGCTTCCGGCAGTTGTGTCGCCTAATGGGCATCACGATGGAGGTTCGGGGTCTGGAGAACGTCCGTAAGGACCACGGTGCTGTGGTGATCATGAATCACCAGAGTGCTGTGGATCTGTGCGTCCTGGCCTACTTGTGGCCGCTGATCGGCAGAGCCACGGTTGTATCGAAGAAGGAGGTTCTCTACATCCCCTTCTTTGGCATTGGAGCTTGGCTCTGGGGAACTCTGTACATCAATAGGTCTCGCAAGACCGATTCGATCAACTCACTGCAGAAGGAGGCCAAGGCGATACAGGAGCGAAACTGCAAGCTGCTGCTCTTCCCTGAGGGCACACGCAACACCAAGGACTCGCTGCTGCCCTTCAAGAAGGGCTCGTTCCACATCGCCCTCCAGGGCAAGAGTCCCATCCAGCCGGTGGTCATATCGAAGTACTCGTTCATGGACGACGAGAAGAAGACCTTCCGCCCCGGCCACGCAATAATCCACATCCTTCCAGAGGTGTCTACTGAGAAGTACCAGAAGGAGGATATTCAGCTGCTGATCGACGAGTGCCAGTCCATCATGCAGACGGAATACACGAAGCTGAGTAAAGAAGGCCTAGCCTTGAGCTCAAAGAAGCAGGCATAGGACTGGTTAGAGTACGAATTAGCTCAGGTTACATAAAAATAATACACTAGTTCCTGCTTGAGGATTTAATTTATAATGAATCTACAAGATTTTTCTAAGCTCGAAAAGAAGGAATCAATACGTGGAACTAGTGGCCTATTATTACGCTACACTAAATCATTATATGGGTGTATTTTCGATTAATATTAACTGTTTTACCTCCAGCACAATCGTGTGTATGCCTAGAGCTTTTTTTATGATAAAAGCAAAAATCACAAGAAATTTAGCTTAATGCGAATAATATATTGTTTTATATGTGAATAATGGAATGAGACTATTTAATAAAAAATTTCGCGATGAACAATACAGGATTTTAAAACAAAGTGTTTTGGCGGGAATTTGCTATATTTCAAACATTTATGACTGATGAAATCAAAATATGTGACAGGTTTTATTTAATATCTTTAACGGTTAGTTAAAAGGCGGACTATTTAAAATTTAAATCTGAAAACATACATACATATGTGGTTCCAAACGTTGATAAGCTTATCGTTTGTATCCCATCCGCAGCGAACAGCTGTTTCTTCCGATAGGCCTCCATGGCAAAAACTGATATCGATTGGCGGCAATACTAAATATAAACAAAACAATTTGTTTTTATTTTATTTTAATTTAATTTTATTTGTTTAGTTAACAAAGTTTCCATTAAAATGTCAAATGCCGGGATAAGTCCTGAATTGACGGGATGTTCACCGCCCGAAGAGAAGCCTCCCAGTGAGAATTTGAAATCCAAGATTGCATCGGATGTGGAATCAAAGGAATCAACCGGGGATCAGCCGGAAAAGCTGTACGACATGAACAGAATCCGAGCATATAAGGACGTTCCCTTTCTAATAAAACGTATGGAGACCGAGGACACGATCGTGACGTATGGAACGGCGGTAGAAGAAGTACAGATATTGCTGAATTTCCTGCGGGACAAGATTCCAGCCGGATCAGGAATTGCCCTCCGTATTACAGAGCACACGCCAGCCTCTTGTCTTCTGATTCTTGCGTAGGAGTCGTGGTAACTTCTTTACCTTTTATACGAATTAATGAATGAAATCTTGCAGGATACTCAACCACAAGTGCCACTTCTTTCCCACGGACAAGATGATGCTCTCCCAGGAGCTGCACGAACAGATGTGCGCCGCCGGAGTGGACTACATTGTGGCTAACAAACACTTGTCCGTGTCTCCGTTGCACTTTGAGAGTATGTTTACCATCCTGGTCTTAAAGGAGGTCTGCAAGATGTATATGGTGAAGCATAAATCCACCGATCCTACTGTAGCGACCAAGAAGCCCCTCCCTGCCAATATGTGCTACACTATAACTACCACCGGAAGTACAGGAAGCCCAAAGATAATACATGTGCCTTACGAGTGCATCGCCCCCAACATAGTGGCGCTCAGGTAAGTGGCCATTCAAGACACCAATGCCCAAACTAATCGTAATTTCCTCCAAGCCAGAAGCTGAACATCTCTATGGCCGACATAATTTACCTCGGCACACCCTGCACCTTTGATCCCGTCGTGGTGGAGTTCTTCCTGGCTCTGCAAAATGGTTCCACTTTACTGACCAGCCGCCATTCTATAAGGGAATCTCCCAGCAAGTTGCTAGGTGCTCTCTTTCCCGACAACCTGGCCACGCCGGGCATAAGTATTCTTCAGATGACGCCGTCACTGTTCCGCCAATTTGGGGCCACTTGTATCAGAGATCGAGTGTTGAGCAGGTCCAGTTCACTGAGGTGCGAAAAGATCGGGGACAAGATATGGAATTACATTGACTTAAGATGGTTTAATTTATTTAAATCGTTTTCAGAGTGCTGCTCCTTGGCGGTGAACCGTTTCCCTCGAATGCTGAGCTCGTTACTTGGATGGATTCGAGTGTCCTGTTGCAGAAACACATTTGCAACATCTACGGAATTACAGAGATATCCTGCTGGAGTCTCCTGCACATCGTTCAGTCACTACAGACCCCAGTGCCTTTGGGCACGCCCATCGACGAGGATACGGTTATACGGATTGAGTTTCAGAACGATAAGGATTCGAACCAAGGAGAGCTCTTTCTGGGCAGTGCCACGCGGCGTTGCTATATACCACAAATAGATGACAAAGTGGATACTTCAAAAGACAATTGCGGCATTTGTTTTAGAGCGACTGGAGATCTGGTCACTCGAGAGAAGGATGGAACATTATTTTATGGGGAGAGATCAAACGATGTGGTGAAGAGAGCCGGTAATCGCATTAGCCTGGGTGAGTATTATTTATAACTTAAAAAGAATATAAGTTCATAAATTGTCTTACGAAAGTGCAGGATTAATCACTCGCAAAATACAAAAATGTCTGCTTAGCAGCGAACTGACGACTTGTCTTTGGCTTGAGGATTTGCAAAAGCTCATCTGCTGCATTCGCACTCTGGAGCCAAAGACCAAAGTTCAACAGCGGGCCCAGACATTCGATATACTCTCCAAGGTGTCGATTGCAGAGCAGCCAGATAGGTTTGTCTACCTGCAACACTTCCCGTGCAACGTTCATGGCAAATTGGACAAACAACAACTGCTCAAGATGTGCATACCCCTTGCTCAGCCCGCTCAGCAAATATTGAAAAGTTATCTGCACGATAGACTGGAATGTGTGGAACAGAATGATGATACAGCGGCGAAGCGACAGAGAATGGAGGACACTGCTCCGTGTGGCTATGACTTGAGCTTTCGGCAGGCGGGTGGCACGTCCTTCCACGCCATCACCATTTGCCGGGAGATAGGCCTGCAAATGTGCATCGATGATGAGCAGCGCCACCTGTTCGAGATGCTATTGGACGAGAACGTACCGCTGCGAACAGTCTTAAGATTCTTGGACACGGCAAAGTTGGTGGCCAACAGTATCAAGCGGAAGCCTGTTGAGACGGCGGCAGTTAGTTCCTGCCAAGGCGGCCTGGTAATCAAACGAATTGAACAACCGGTTCTCAAGCTTCAGTTTCACTGGAGAGTGAACTTTGATAAGTGCATAGACTCGCCAGTTAGCGAATACGAAGGACGCTTCATTTGCGTGGGGGCACATTCCAAAATTCTGCGAACTTTAGATCCCCAGTCGGGCAACGAACTTAGTGTCGTCAGGCTACCCAATCGCATCGAGTGCAAGGTGACCTTTCTCAGCGAGCAGCTTGCTATGGTTGGCTGCTACGATGGTTGTCTGTACGGCTTCAATCCCCAAAACGGCGACCATGTGTTTTGCGTGGGCATTGGCGGCATGATTAAGTCGCAGCCCTTGCTCACCGCCGACGGTCGACGAATCATAGTATGCAGCTATGCGGAGGACTACAATGTCTATTGTTTGTCAGCCGAGCGGCAGGAGGTACTGTGGTGTCTGAAGGTTGGCGAGAAGGCGATCTTTGCAGGACCTCTGGAGCTGCCTAGCGAACAGTCGCTTATCATTTGCACTTTGGACGGCAGCTGTTCTCGCGTGGCCATCACCGATGGATCTGTGGAGTGGACGCAGAAGCATAAGGAGCCGATTTTCTCCACACCTGTTCTTCTAGAATCCAAGTCCAACATCTTTTTGGCCGCGGAAGTTGCTGGCCGCGTGCACGCTTGTCATGTTGGCAACGGAAAAATTGTGAGTAGTATATTTCTGTTCGCACTTTTAACCAGCTCTAAACTTATAAAATTTTAATTTTTAGTTGGCCACCTACACCGCAGAAGGAAACATCTTTTCTTCGCTGGTGGTCAAGACCCCACCAACTTTCATGGGACATTCCTTTGTCGTCTTCGGTTGTATCGATAAGCATGTCTATTGCCTGCGATGCAAAACCGGACCGGCCGCGAAATCGGTTGACTTCGAGTTGCACTGGAAGACCAACGTGGGTGCTCCCATTTATGCCACGCCCAGTCTGCTCACAGTGCAACCCAACGGACTCCTGGCTTGGTGTGGCGCCACCGATGGACGCGTCGTCCTAATGAATTTCAGGAATGGCGAGATTCAGTGGTCAGATAAACTTCCCGGCGAAGTGTTTTCCAGTGCATGCTACATTGAGAGCCTCCGACGGGTGTACGTGGGATGTCGAGATAATTTCCTGTACTGTCTGGGCATCTAGATATTTACAAAAATTTCAAACAATTCCATTTACAAGAACTGGCAACCTAATTTGAAGATTAGGTATCGTGCCTTGTTGTGTATAAAAAGTATATTTAAAATTAATTTTTATGAATTAATATTAATAATTATTATAATAATAATGTGTCAAATATTCATAACATTATTAGAATAAATACATTTTAATAATATTTTGTATTTAAGGTTTTTCTTAATCATTTTGAAACGTATATGAATTTAAATCAAGTGGAATAACACATTAAATTAAAAAGCGATTAATGGTCTCAGCTTTCTTACTTGTAATATGGTTTGCTCAAAACCGTAAAACTTATCTACTTCAGCGATAAAATATTTGTTTTAATAGGGTTTTTCCTTTATATTTCGTTTAGAAGAATCACATGATAAATTCAAATTAAAAGATTCACAATCCGGAAAGCTACAGAAATCCCAACCAACTGAATTTTTATATATTTTCAGTTGCAGATTTCTGCAGCACTCCGGAATATGCTTTTCCTTTGAGATTCTTTCAATTTTTGTACAGAACAAATGTGTTCATCTGTTCCATCGGTGGAGTCTTCGGAACACCTCTGTGTCCAGATCAAGCCGCACCTGCTACATTGCCGGCAACACAATGATGTTACTGAGCACTTCGACTTCTTGCCCTCCAGCTCCTCCTGGATATCCTTGATGGCTTGTCGCTCTCGGTGCGTTAACCTTGGAGCTCTGTACAGGGCACTGAGCGACCTCCTGTGTTTGGGAATCTGCTGCTCTTGCTTCTTACGTTGCTCTCGTTCTTCCCTTTTTTTGGCAATCAGAGCTTTTCGTTTCTGTTTCCGGTTGGCTTCTAAAATAACCTCTGTGGGAGACTTAGCCTGTTTGGCAATGAATGATGCCCAAACTTCCCGCCTTTTCTCCAGAAAGGCTTCATTGAAGTCAATACGTTCAAAATGGCAGCTGTCACCAGAATGCTTTGAGGGTTCTTCCTCCTCTGCTCTTTGCATTTTGTTTTTGGTCTGCATTTTCTTTATTCTTTTTTCCCTGGAAAGCACTTCCAATTGATGGCTTATATATTGAAAATTTCGCTCCAGGATTGGCAGATTTTCCTCGTAGTTTTCATCCGAAATGTGTTTGCCAATCGATAATATCAGGATGTTGTAGTGCTGAGGATCATATTTATATTTTCTAAAGATCTCGAGCTCGTCCTCATTTATAGGCACATGCCTTCCCATGATCATGTGCTCCATTCTTTCCACGTCCTGATCAAAAAGCCTCGATCTCAACCAATCCATTTGGGAACGAATGAAGATATCGTGAATAGGCTTAATCGGGGAAGTGTCTGTGTCAGATGATCTTTTAAGGACTGCTAAGGATGCATACCTATTTGGTACCTGGTAACTGGCACGAATAGGCCTATATGAAATTTGAGACCTTCTAGATCCTGTTTCTGACCTTCCGTCTATGTCTATGTCGGCCTTAAGCTGCCTAACATGATTGTGCAAAACCTTTTGCACATTGTGAATGTATCGCCACTTGAGAACTTTCTTTAATTTGTGAGCATCCTCAGGGGTCTTAGCTATTTCCGTAAACTCCTTATATTTCCCCAGCAAATCACCCAACACTGCATTTATTTGATCCCGGTGCGTATACTTTGGTAAAATGTTTAAAGTACTGTTGGTATGTAATCTCGGGGTATCGATTTTTTTGGTAAATCTTTTTGATTCGGCTAGACTTGTTGGCTTTTGTTCGAATAAACGGTTGATAATCTCGGTGGCTGTTGATGACATAGGTAGCAGTGGCTTTGTGGACAACCTTCCTACACCATCTAATGGTTTAGCAGAGGTTTCTCCAGAAAGCGCAGATATTTTCTGCTTTACTAACTGAAGGATGTTTCTATGAAATATCGTAGACTCGCCTACGGGAGGATTATACTTTGAGGTGATTTCAAAATACTTTGATGGTATTATTCTGTTTGGGTTATTATTTTCCCTTTCTACTTCCATTTCATTGAAGTTTTCATCGGACTTTTCTTTTCTTTTAACCATTGAACTTTGTCGCTTGAATCGGTATGCGGATTTTAGTTTTTCATTGGTACCAGATTGATCAGGCGATTTAAGGATTCTCGAACTATCCTTGGTAGATTCATTTTGTGCTTGTGGTTTGTATTGGTCGGTCCTTGAAATCACCTCTTTAGGCGTTGGGTATTTTCTTTGTGCACTTTTGTGGCTTCCAAGCCACATTTTTATCTTTGGTAATTTACTTTTTGACAAATATTTGGATTTGATACCTTTTCTAAATTTTTTGATTCTTTGGTTTTTCTGTTTTATCTTATTTTTATGTTCCTTTGGCTCAGTAATTGGGGGATTTACTTCTTGGGAAACTGTCTTATTATTGATGTCATTTGAAGTATTTTTATTGCGAGGATAAACTTTAGTCTGCACCTTCGATGCGGGTAATTCCTCTGTGCTCCCTGTGGTAAGCACTGTAAAGCCGTCCTTAGAATTACCCTCAATCGCAGAATTAATTGAACCCTTATTCTTTTTAAGGTTTAATTCATTAACGGTATTCTTATTCTTTCTTTTAAGATCAAATTCTTTCGAGTTTTCATATCCCTCATTTAAAGTATTAATGGTATCCCTTTTCTGCATTTTATGGTATAATTGCTTTGAGTGTTCATTAAATGTAGCTTCCTCTTCCACAAGTCTAGGAAAAATAGCCCCCAAATCCCTTTTTTTTTGAACCTTATAAGGTCCTTTTGGACCTGGATTTTTTTTTAATTCATTGTTTTTCTTTTTTGTTACACTTTTGTTATAGATTTCAATGGCATTAAAGAACTCCCATATGGCTTTTTCGAAGGAACTTTTTGGTACACGTCTTCTTGTGCTATTTATATTCCTTGAATGGTTTTTTATCATATCCTTTGTAACTTTCACACATTTTTTAGCTTCTGTTAAATTTCTTTTAGCTAACATTCTTAATAATTATACCCGTTACTCGTAGAGTAAAAGGGTATATTGTATTCGTGCAAAAGTATGTAACAGCTAGAAGGAAGCGTTTCCGACCCCATAAAGTATATATATTCTTGATCAGGATCACTAGCCGAGTCGATCTAGCCATGTCCGTCTGTCCGTCTGTCTGTCCGTCTGTCTGTCCGTCTGTCTGTCCGTCTGTCTGTCTGTATGAACGCTGAGATCTCGGAAACTATAAAAGCTAGAAGATTGGCATTTTGCCTGCAGATTCTAGGAGTTCCTACGCAGCGCAAGTTTGTTTCAAAAAGGTGCCACGCCCCCTCTAACGCCCACAATCGCTTATATACGATTTTAAAAATTTCAATATTTCGGAAAAGTAAAAATGCAGTTTTATTGTGTTTATCAATACCTATCGAAATGTAGAAGAAATTTTTCAAATCGGACCATTCGTTAAAAAGTTATGCGTGTTCAAATTTCTATCTCCATCTCCCTCGCACACCCTTTACCTGAGTAACGGGTATCTGATTGTCGGGGCACCCGACTATAGCGTTCTCTCTTGTTTCAGTTCAGTTTGTAAAGGTTCATCGTTAGTATTTATTGGGGTTTGAATCCAAATATACTCATAAATGCATTTTTTTAAATTGCTTAAACTATTTCTGAGAAATAGGCTGTGTGACCTGTGACTTTTTAATTTCCGTAAAAGTTTCCTTAGGCTTCTTTTGTTGCGTAGTTCTACCGTATAATTTTTTTGCAGCTGTCGGTTTTGACTCCGTATTAACTTTATGCATTGAGCCAGCATGGATCGACTCTGATGGAGAGTCATCTTATGGATCCTTTTAACTAAAGTGCTCTTCTCCGCCAATAGATGGTGTAAGCTAGTTTGCAATCCATGTGCTTTCGTCTTGTGCCCCTTAAAACTCTTGTATTGAAGTGATTTATGTTGTATCCGGTAAGTAAAAGGTCGACCATAATTTCGTTTGAAAGCCATTCTTATTATGGTACAAAACAAAAATATAACAAAATATAGAAGAAAAGTGATGTTATTCTCAAGGTTTCTGCGTTTTCCCAATGTCAGAGATGTCGATAAAAATCGCAAATTAAATACCTAATTAATTTTAAAAAATCTTAAGAGATTTAAACACTTTTTTTTATAATTTCTTTAAAGTTTTATGTATTTGTTTTTGTAAGATTACTTTTTCTTGGGTTTCGCTGATTTCTTTAGGATCTCCGCTGCCTTGGCCTTGTTTAGACGCATCTGCTCCAGGTCCTTTTCCCTCTGAGGGATGACTTCTACGGTGTTGGGAATCCGAGGACATTTCTCTGGCTTTGAAGTAGCCAACTGTGATGTAGAGGTAGGTTTTTCTGTATCCGCCACTTCAGATTCTGCCGGAGCCTTTCGCTTGCCACGTTTGGGACGGGAGGTTGCAGGATCGCCTTCTACGTTATCACCTTCTACTGGAGCTGCCTTAGTCCGTTTGGCGCGTGTTACCTTCTTTGGCTTCTCCGGCGTCTCATCGATCTTCCCCGACATCTTGTCAATGGCCAGTTGCACTCGTTTACTGACCTGTGGCTGCTGAACTCGCAAAGCACTCTTGGCCGTAAAATAATTGCGTATGGATCCCTGGATCTTCTTCTCGTTGATCTTTTTCATAACCGGCATGAGAATGTCATCGGTTTTCGAAGTGGTCCAGCCGAAGGACTTTCGGGTGAATTCCCTTATTGATTCCACGTCCGGTGTACCCCAGCTAAATGCATCCCGATTGTCGTCGATTGTGGGATCTAAATAAGCCTCCACCACAGCCCCATTGGGGAAGCCCTCGTGCAGTTCGATGTTCTTCAGTTTCTTGCGGAGAGAAAGTCTTGCTGAGCTTCCGGGGGGAAGATTACTGTTCTTGTGTGCCTGCCACCAGTCCCGAAACTTGGTCAATGTCTGCAGAACCGATTGGTTGCAGGCACTTGGGACACTCGCTTCCTGCCCGGAAAAGGAGGCCAATATCTCCAGGGCCGTCACAGCACCAATGCCATGAATTCCGGTGGTGTAGTCACTGCCCACCAAGCAGGCCAGCTGGATCAGTTTGCCCCTGTTGCAGTTGAACGTTTGCTCGATTTGTTCTGCCCGGAATTCCAACACATGCTTGTTCTGGGCAAAGAAGTTCTTATAAACAGTTCGACCGCCGAACAGCCAGATGTCACTGTCATCCGTTATGGTGCCGTGGGTGAGTTCGGTGGCATTGAGAAAGGCGCATTGCGCCTCCGCCTCCATGGGGGCAACAATGTACGGAATGCCGAAAAGGCGCAGCAGCTCCTGGCAATCGATGCTCATGCGCTGGCTGATGGACATTCCCATGCGGTCCTGCCGGTTGCGCTCGATCTCCAGTTCCTTGCGTTCCTGGGCCAAGTTGGTGGCCATTTCCTGCAGCTCCTCTGAAGTCTTCTGTGACTTTAGAGCTTCGGCTGCATCCTTTATAAGTTCCTGCAAGAGTTAAGAACACTCTTAGTAATACTATTTGAGAGGGGTTTTCTAAAAATCTTTTTTTAGGTTAATTAATTACTTATTTTTTTATTTTTTCCAATACATTAACATACCTCAGGATCCACAGTCTTTTCCTTTTCCGTCTCCTTCACCTCGAAGAGTGATTTTGAAGCCTTACTAGATTTTTTCGCGGGCGATACTTCCTCATCACTGTCCTCCCCCCCATCGTTTGCCCTTTTACGTCCAGACTTGGGTGTTTTCTTTCTGTAGAAGGGCTGCGGAGTCTTGGGTGTTCCCGGAGGCGTTTTATCGGCCGCTGGAGATTTGTCGGGCGTTCGCTTGACCACATAACTGGTGTCAAAGAAGTCCTTAATGGACTTGTTCTTGCTGGGCGTTTTGTTCGGCGATATGCGATTTTGTTTATTATCGTCGCTGTCGCACAACTCAATTACTTCTTCCTTGGAAACGGTTTTCGTGGCTTTCGAGGCCACTTCATCGTCTGAGGACAATACGATGGCACTATCGCTTAGTTTTACTTGATCCAGACTGATGTTCTTAACTTCGGCCATCTTCATTTTTAAGTCGTCTAATATAGAAGTTAGTTCAACCTTGGGTTCATCTTTTACCTGCTCAGTTAAATTAAGTTGAATACTTTTAACTGCAGCGGTTTCCTTTTTAAGATCGCTTAAAATCGAGTCTAGATCAGGTTTCGGTTTTACTTCCGAAGGAATATGTTCCTGGCTGTCTTTTACTTCGACAATTTCATCAAAATGTTCTCTAAGTTGACTAGTTTTATGCATGCTTTTATCTTCGTTGGGTTTATCATTATCTTGAGAGTCCAGTGCCATTTCTTCACTATCTTTAACCTCTATAAAGTCATCATCATCTTCATCGCTTTCAGATTTTTCCTTTTCCTTGGCATGCTCTTCCTCAAAAATATCCGCAAACATATCGTTCGAGTCCTTCAGGTCTTCAGTGATGTCAACACAAATCTGCAGAGTCTCTTTACCTTTAGGTGGCTCGTGGGTTTCCATAACTTCCTCCAAGTCTGAATCAGTATCTGTATCTACAATCTCCACCTTATCCTCGTTTAGACTCTTTTTACTTTCTTCAATCGCTTGGGAGATCTGTCTGCTCTCTTCAATAGCTTGTGAAATTAGTTTGGCCTCCTCAATCGAGTCGTTTGCCATGTCTCCGGCGGCAGTGGTGGTCTCAAGCAGCTTCTCAAGGCTTTGCGTGTCATTGAGCTGAGTGTTTTCCATGATGTTGCCAACTTCCTCCTTATTCATTCCGCCGTATTCAATCATATATGCCCTGGCAGGACCCTTGGCCGCATGACGCAACTGCTTGCTCTGCGCCCTGTTCAGCCTCAACTCTTGATCCGAGTCGTACTCATAGTCCTTCTCATCGTACACTTTCGTTTCCTCCATTGACATGGACAGTGCTTTGGCCAAGTCCTCATCGAACTCCGTACCTAGTATGTCAGTATGTTCCTCGGACTCTTTTTTGGTGGAAGTGCTTGGCTTCTCGTCCTCCTCCTCTTCGGGCAGCTCCTCAATCATCTCTATTTTCACCTCCTGCTTGGTGATCTCCAGAGCCTTCTTCTTAAGATCCCTGACCAGCAGAAATCGTGTGTGCTCATCCGAGCTGATTTGCCGGGTGCTCTGTTCAATGGCCGTTGGCGTGACGATGCCCTCCTCGCTGAAGAAGTCGCACAACTCCGAATAGGTCAGCGTATGTCCGCCCATCTCCTGCTCCGCTTGCTCTAAGCTCTCCTGAACGGCGCGTCGCTTGAGAAGCCGCTTCATCTGAAAGGAGGCGAAATCGTCGCTGCGGGCGGGCAACTCGTGCAAACGGCCCCACGACGACTGCTTGCGCGTCTCCTTGATGTCCGTGAGGATCTCGTGCCGCACATCGGCGGGCAGATTGCGAAAGTGCTGACTCTTCACATCGATGGCCTGCAGACTGGAGTTGTAGGAATGCCGAGCGGTTGACTCGTCGAAGGAGCTATCCGAGGCACTGGCACTGGTGTCCTGCTCGCTTTCGTCGGCGTTATCCAGTCCCGCCGATGCAGCCGGAAGTTCTGGCAGCTTGAACAGGTCATCCTCGTCGTTTTTCTTTGCTGGCGGTGGTCGCTTCACCGGAGACTTGAGCAGAAGCTCCGCATTCTTGCCCAGCGCCTGCTGCACCACTTTCTCCTTGGCCAGCGATTGCAGGAGCAGGGCCTGAATGCGATCCGCTTCGTTGCTGAGCTTGTTCCTCTGCTGCTGGCGGCGGGCCTGGCAAGGGGAACCAAAGAAAGGTGAAAGTTAATAGATGAATCCTTCTTGAATCTACTTAATCAACCCACAATGGTGTCCCTTTTGAGCTGCGGCACACATCCATCGAATATGAAAACCGGTCGCACACGATAATATAGTAGCTTGCAGAGGCGGTGGAACAAACCCAGTAGGTGGGCATTACTCAGGGCCGATCCCTTGCTGTCCTGAAAGCCCTTCACAACCTGATGCAACCATATAGATATATCTGCAGGACAAATACAACTCCAATGAAAGACTATTTCATTAAACGACGAAATCGATGCTTACCCACTGCCAGGATTTTACCCTCCAAAGTCTCCACGGGCACTGGTTTGCCGCACGGCTCGATAAGCTTCCACAGGCCCGTAACACCCATTGCTCCAGTAAATATTTCCGATATAAATCATGCAAAAAAATAATAAGGTATACATAGAACTTTTGCAATGAGGTTGAGAGACGCGGCTTCGATCGGATTAAACAGCTGTTCGCAGTGTTGTAAAGGCACGTGCAGGAGCAGCAGTGATGCCGAATCAGTGACTTTTGGAAAAAGTGACTTTGTAATCACATAATTCTTAACACACATAATATGTGATATTGGTGATTGGTGTCTTTTTAATGAACGCTTTTTAAATTGAAATATAACTCTGGTTACTCAGATACTGATTATATTTTATGTTCTTCATGTATGCTTAATACTAGCTTTGTGCTTAAGGACTAAAGATGACAATGCTTCGGGATTAGTTAGATAGGATCTTTTACGATCACTCGGTCGCTTCTTCGGCGACTGCAGTGCTGCTGGCGTTTGCATTCTCGGAGCTGCTCGTGTCCTTCTTGCTGGCCTTGCTTTCCTTTTTATCCTTTACCATTTTGCGGTAGACCTCCAGGTCCTGCGTCAGCGAGGGCACAAAGCTCTCAAAGTCCAGCTCGGTGAGGGTCTGAAGGATATCCTTGGCTGTGATGGTCTTGTGGTTCTGCTTGTGGGCCAAAGCCGTCGATGAAGAGGTCACAAATATGGCAAATACGGATGCTGCCCGGGCGATCGCGCCTCGCGCCTCCTTGCTGACGCTGGCAGACTCCGGCAGCGCCTCCTTGATGAGCCGGGCGATCACGGAATTCGGCAGATTGAGGTCCTCGATGCGCTCAACCATTTTGCTGCTCCTTATCTGTTTAGGTAGTTTCAATTGATTAGTATTTCAGTTTTCCCGTGGAGGCGTCGTTGCTTCCCGCGTAAAGAAACAGAAGAACAATCAGCTGGGCGGCCAGTGTTGGCCAACGACCGCATGCACGCATCTACTGCGGCGAAGTGGCAACGCCCCAATGTAATTCTGTTTGCGCCCCCTCGTTCGCGTCAATTGTTTACACACATTTTCATAAATAACAGCCAATAATCCCGGCTTAAATGTGCAAGGAGCGGTTCGGGCCAAACTTGAAGCTGTTCCCCTCCGAACTCACGTGATACGAGCCCTGTGCGTGCGCCCGCGACCACGCACATGGAGCAGCAACAGGCGACGCCGCCAAAGAAACGCAGGCACAGCGAGTACCACGATCCGGACTATCACCAAACGGATGTTCCCAGCCAGGATGAGGATGAAACCAGAAGCCAGGAGAATGACGCGTCCCTCCAAAGGAAGCGACCCAAAGTGGAGCAGGCGGCGGAGTCAGAGGAGGTGGCTTCGCCCGCTGACAAACTTCAGCGCATCCGGGAGCTCCTGCGACTGGAGTTCCAACGCGAAATTAGCCAAAAGGTGGAGCAGCTGGCCGAGATCGACCGACGACTGCTGCAGGGACGCCAGTTGCTGGACAAACTGCGCTATCAGGTGGTCAGCGAGTACTACCGGAAGCAACAGGTTCCCCTCACCGCCGCCGACGTGGCCAAGGTGCGCGGCGACAGCCTGTTTGCGGACGATGTGTCCGCCCCCCAGCTGCCTCTCCATCCGGCCATCAAGAAAATCGTTGGCAAGCGCCCGGTTCCCATCCAGAATCACCTGCCGGAGCGCACGGCGGCCACCTTGGCCAAGCAAACCATTAGGCTCAGGAATCCGGCACATCGACGTGCGGAAAGGAGGCGACAGCAGAAGATTAAACAGCAGGGTATCGTAACCGATCACTCCAAGGACTCCAAGGGGGAGACAGAGCATCCTCCCATTAAGCTGGAGGATGAACAGCCCTGCACCAGTCGACAGGCCCACGAAAGGCAAGTGGAGCTGAATGCCTCGCGGCTGAACAACAAGAACAAGTTTAATTTCGTCGTGGGCAACACCTCCAAGTACATTGGCGAAGGTTCCCGAGAAAGAACCACAGGTGGGCAAGCTTTGATCTACAAGTGGTTGGTCTACGTACAAGGCAAAGGGCTACCCCAACCCCTGGGGACATACATTAAGAAGGTAAGAATTCCGCTAAAAATCTGAAGAGTAATCCTTAAAACACTTTCTTCTATTGCATTTCAAGGTGCGCTTTCACCTGCATCATTCCTACAGACCCAACGACATTGTGGACGTGCATAGTCCTCCCTTTCAGCTGAACCGACGTGGCTGGGGCGAGTTTCCCATGCGCATCCAGCTCTTCTTTCAAGACCACTTGCAACAGAAGCCCGTGCAGCTGATGCACACGGTGGTTCTGGACAAAACCATGTGTGGTTTGCATACGATGGGCGCAGAGACCACTGTGGAAATCTGGCTGAGAGCGGAGCAAGCATTGACGAAACGGAAAAGTGTAAAGCCTGCGCCGGCACCTGCAATCCCTGCTTCTCCTGTGGCGGCTGCTCCTCTTTTAGAGCCTGCATCGTTCGCCACCCCCGTCGAATCGTGCAAGCCGCGAACCATTTCCATCACTCAAAATAAGGAGGAACTGGATGACAATCTGTTTGCTTGCATCAACAAAATTGAACTGAGCGACGATATCGAGCAGATTGAACCGACGGTACTTGTATCGGAGCCTCTGAAGCTAAGCTACAGTCCCAGAAAGCCGCCATCGACGCCTCCACGGGCACAGCTTCGATTAAATGCAGCTCCGGTAAGCGCGTCTCGACCATCGGTGGTGTATCTGCCTGTAAATGGCAGAAGTCCAAGGCAGGAATCTTTGCCAGAAAGGCAGCGGTTGGAGTTCTCGCCGGTGAAGCAGAGACCAGAGGCTTCGCCCCGAAGCGCGCGACAGGAAAGCTCCCCGGATCGGCCACCCATAAAGCCTGTGCGCAATGGCCACCAGCAGGGCCAGAAGAATGTTGTTTTCCAGAGAGCAGGAAAGCTGTACATCATCGATCCCTTACAGCGGAAGCTAAAGCAGGCTGCGAAGCAACAATCGCTGCTGAAACCGCAATTGAGTCTTCTGAAGCCGCCAACACTAACGCGCTGGCATATGCTGCAGTGCATGCAGCATGACCATGGCTATGCCAACATGAGTGGCGAGGTTGAGGTGAAGCCACTGCTATCATATATTTCGCATTCAGTTGTGGAGACACCTTTGCATGCGCGACCTCGAAGGCTGGAGCAGATCTTTGGCAGTGCCCAGTTCCGAAATATGCGCAGTGCCGTGGAGTTCCTCCTGCGTCGCCTGCCGCTAGCAGCGATCGATCAAAGGAAGGAGTACCCCTTTACATGTACCACCCTCGAAGAGTTCCACAAGCTAACTGCTCTGAAGCAACGGTGTTTTGAGTACCTGCGGGCACGCTTACTGCGTCGCTGTCTTATGCAGCACCACAAGCTGCAGCAGCTGGATGTCAGTGGAAAGGAACACTACTGGAGCTTGCGGGAGATTGTGGGATTCGCCAGGGTCCATGGTTACACGCCGCCCCTCAAAGTCGTCCTGCCCAGCTTGGACAAGAAGCGGAAGAGGAAACTGGAGGCCGAGGAGCAACTTGCTCAGCGGGTGCAGGCGCAACTCAAAGGCGAGCCCCAGCTGCAGCTGTCGGCCTTTTGTAGTCTCACCTCGGGCAATCGGCTAGATGCTTGGATAGCCAAACAAACGCAACGGATGCTTGGACACGATCAAAAGATGCGGGATAAGGAGTTCATTGATGTGCTGGGTGTGGATAAACCTCGTTCCCCAGCCTCCAGAGAGATTCAATTAACCAGTAGATCCCTCCAAACGGTGAACAATCGTCAACTGCTCTATCTGCCTCCACCGAAGCATTTGGATTCGGCCTTGCAGCTGGTTCAGGAAATGTGCAAGGACATCAATATAACTCTGGAGCCGGAGGAATCTCCGCCGGGCGTCTCCCAGCCACTGGCCCTTACCGTGCTCGGCCAGGTGCTGCGCACTTTTGTAGAACGTTTGGTTCGTCGCTCCTTGGCGGCCAAGCTGCAGCACGAGACCTTGGATCAGCTGCCCCTGGCGGCGGCCAATGCTCCGCTGTGCCTGCAGCCCCAGGACATCGGCCGTGTCATTCGCCAGTACTCCGAGCTGGACTTCCTAGGTAACACCCATTTGGGTGTTTCTCCCCTGGAGCCACAAACCTAATGGACCGTTGCCATAGTTTTGAATTTATTTTTAATCAAGTGCGCGTAATAGTTCAAATTCTACTGGGATATTAGTTGATATCTACTTAGTCTCTTGTACTCGTGAGTAAGCATAAGGTTAGGCAATAAATTAACTAAATTAATACAGAAATAAATAAAGAGTTTTATTATCTATGGTTAATATGTAATAATGCCATTAATATTTTATTTTTCTTTTCGTTGAAAACTTGACAAAAATATTAAATTACCTTACTACCAATGGATTAATATATATCGCATTTATGATGCAAACAATTTTTTGAAAGGCATATTGATGTGTTCGACTACAAGTTATAACATAAGCTATACATTATTGTATTTTTCAAATTTTTCGTAAATCGTCTAAAATTAAAGTTTTAAGATTTTAATAACAATTGCTTGAGAACTCTATTACAATTCTTTGACAATTTGTTTCAATGTTTCGGAAATCACGATCGAAATTACCTATCCCTAGAAGTATGCAACGAAAAGAGCTCCCATGAAAGGGCAGTTAGATCTAATAACGGTTAACTTCCATATTTTATGCTCTTTGCATATTCATACGTTCTTCGCAATGCACTCTTCGTCTTCGGGGGCGTTCTCTTCGCTCTCCCCGCTCACCGCTCGATTTCATTCATATTCATGGCATGGGCATGGCGCATGCCGATGAGATCGGGATCCATCTGTTTCTCTGGCTCTGTTTTCCTTAGTCTCTTTCCCGACGTGCGCGCAACAAGACCTAGAATCACAGTGGAGCAGAGAAGAGCCCGCTTCCCGCGCTTGCTGCTCACTAAATTAACCAATATATTATCTCGATACATAATATGATTCACGAGTCATTATAGTAATTATAATGTCGGAGCCTTTCCCAGGCGACATTGCTGCTCCAGTACGTCTGAAATAATCTATAATAAGCTTTTGGATCACCAAATTTCAGTGCTATTTTTTTCGTGTGTGCGTGCGGTTGTGCGACAGAAAATGTGGAGGCGCTAAAATGATCTATTTTTATTTTGCAGTAAAATCCACAAGGAGATGCAAGTGTGTAGTATGTTTCTGCTTCTGTTGCGACGCCAAATTGCATTTGCGGCCAGCACGCCGCCGCTCGATCCCTAGATCGCTTTGACCCTTCTCCATTGACTCAGTTTTCCTAGTGGTGGACAATCGGTCCACCCACCCGATTTTTTTTCGGAACGCCAAACAAGCGTTTTCCAATGATGCAAATCCCATTTACTCGGATACTTGAAGTAATTTTCGTGCTGTCAACAATTGTCGCCGTTACAGGTAAGCTATTCCATTTCCCACCCGAATTTAGATACCAATAATATAGAAAAAGCGGGGGCAGTATTGCCAGGTTTTTGAACAAAAGCTTTTTCTGACGGGGAAAGCAAATGAAATACAATCCAAATTTTGCTGTAAAAAAATTCGAAATGTTCTTCCTTTTTGTAAAATAAGCTAAAAAATTGAAAGTTAAAAACTGGTACCAGAATTAAATAGTATTCTTTTAATTTGTTCGTGATCTTGAATAACATAAACCATAAACCAATGATGATTAAAACCTACAAATATTTAATATATGTAAATCAAACATTTAGCCAACCCACTATGGTCCGAGCGGCCGGTTTTTTGGCATAAAGTCAAAATTTTTATGTTAATGTTTTGTATTTTTGATTTTAAATTCTTAAAGTTAATAGATCATACATATACAAACTTCAAAAAAAAAGCTCTAAAAGCTACACTAACGCTTTTTATGAGCTTTCAAAAGTACTCAATCGATCAGCTGCTTAGGACTAAGAAATTGGCGCGAGAATATTTTCTTTACGTTTGTGCGAAAAAATAAAACTTCTCTGTCCGGACAAAATTAAATAAATTATGGAAATTGAAGATCAAGGTATGTAATATTTAGTGTGTATAGTACATTTATGTGTAGTCTTAGTCTTCGACCTGTGTTTAATGTCCAATTTATGTGTATTTTTATAGAAAATTAACATTTTTTCCCTGTGTTTCGTGGAATATAACTAACGACCCGACGTCTGCCCACAAAAACTAAGTACGCCAGTTTGTACATGTATATGTCGTTTCTCAGCGCTAATTAACAACTTTTCCCCGTTCGTCCCCCTTTTCACGCAATTCCACAATATTCAGGGACCTTCGAGTTTTCACATAGCGCTCTCTTCGATGTTTGGCACAGCAACAATCGGAACATATCATCGGTGTCTGATTGGATCTATACAAAAATTAGCGATTACCAATTGGAAGATGAAGTAAAATTAGAAATAAATAAAAAATTAAAATATTTTGAAAACTTCATAAAAGAAAAACTTCCAAAATGTAACTATATGGTCGAACGTTTGAAGTTAAAGCATGCCAAATGGATGTCGTCCAAATTTACAGTAACATTAAATAAAAACTTTCAAACACCACAAAGACGTGGACGCCCAACATTGTCTTATACAAACGCAGGGCCACGATTGAAAAGAAAATTGGCATCTGAGCTTGCGAATGAAAAAGATCACAATACAAATCTTCTTATGCATGCTGCAGCAGTTTCAGCTAAGAAAGAATGTAATGCAGACGTGGCCTTGATTCTTAAAGAAACTATTACAACACCTGAATACACCACGGAATTGAGAAAGGAATTTCAAACCCAAAAACCGACTCCACTTACACCAATTGAAGCCTTAGCCTACATTTTGGAAAATTCATTAACCAAACAGCAATATGTCAACACTAGGGTTTTGAATATAAGTCATCACAGCGACATTTATCCCAGTTACAATCAAGTAATAGAAGCTAAAACACAGTGTCGGCCAATGGGTATAGAAATTACCGAAACTACTGCTCAAGTGTCACTTCAAAACCTTCTAAATCATACTGCAGAGAGAATTATTAAAGTGCAATGCGATGTTCTCAAGCAATTTCCGGATAGTTCTGAGCTCAAATTAATTTGCAGTTATGGATTTGATGGGTCAACTGGACAAAGTGCATACAAACAGAAGTTTGAAAAAAAATCGCCTGACGAACATCTTTCCGATCACTCTTTGTTTGTAACTTCTGTGATACCCATAAAAATGATTGACTCATTTCAGAGAAACATCTGGGTAAACAGGACACCGCAGTCCATTCGGTTTTGCAGGCCATTAAAAATTCAATTTATAAAAGAAACTACTGATCATATTATTATGGAAAAAAATCAGTTAGACTTTCAAATAAACAATCTGAAAAAGTTTTCTTATAACCTGGATGAAACTAATGACATATCAGTAACCTTTGAAATGCATATGACACTTATCGATGGGAAAGTACTTAACGTACTAACTGGTACCAAATCAACTCAATGCTGTCCAATCTGTGGTGTCACCCCAACAAAAATTCTGGAAACCAAAGATTTTAGTTCAAAAACCTTTACCCCCAAGCTTGAAGCTTTAAAATTTGGGGTGAGTCCTTTACATGCTTGGATCCGCTTTTTAGAATTTGTCCTAAACATATCATACAGAATTGAAATACAAAAATGGCATGTAAAACGTGATGACAAGGATAAAATGAGTGCACGCAAAAAGAATATTCAGGAAAAGATTTGGAACGATATGGGTCTTCGAATAAGCATTCCAAAACAGAATGGCAGTGGCAACAGCAATGATGGTAATACGGCCAGAAGAGCTTTCGCGAAAAGCAAACAACTGTCATCCATAACCAGCTTTGACGAAACCCTTTTAAATCATTTTCACATAATATTAATAGCAATTTCCTGTAACCATTACATAAACTCTACCAAATTTCGGACTTTTTGCGAGCAAACGTATTGCCTATATATGAAGACATACCCGTGGTACCCAATGTCACCTACGATTCACAAAGTATTGGTCCACGGTTTTCAAATAAATAATTCGACGTTGGTACCACTAGGATGCTTAGGCGAAAATGCTTCAGAGGCACGAAATAAAATCTACAAAAAAGACAGACTCTCACACGCAAGAAAAAATAGTCGAATCAATACTATGACTGACATTTTTCACAGGGCGATAGATTCATCAGATCCACTACTATCAAGTGTCTGCTTAAAGGAAAGAGAACGAAAAAACATAAAAAAACCTCTTCCCAAAGAAGTATTAAATCTTCTGGAGTTGCCGTCTTCCGAAAACAACAACACATTTGAAAAAGAGTTGGACGTGCAATCTGAATCTGATTCGGATGAGGACCTTAACGAGGGATGCTCCGTAGTATTAGACGAAGAAGAAGATGATACTTAAATCAAAGAACAATATTTTATTTAATGTATATTTCGTATATGTAAGATATTTAAGTCCTTCCTAAAATAAATGTAACTAAATAGTTTTAATTCAGAGGCTGCTTATAGAACTACAAATTTGCTTGTATGGGAGGCAAAAGAGGGCGTGGTCGCACAGACTTCAAAATTTGTTTGCAAGCTATTCGTTTTAAAAAAAAAATTTGTGAAAAGTTTGAAGTTTGTAACTCAATTTTTAGAATTTATGCCAAAAAAATCGACTTTTGGACCATAGTGCAACCGTTCAATTTTAAAATATTTTGGAAATAATTTTAATTTTAAATAAACAGTAAATATTTTATGAGCTTACCAGCATTTTAAATAAGATATAAAATACGTACAAAACTTCATTCGCTGGTAATTAAACGTTCGGTTTTATTTCGCATTTCGATTTCATTTAATAACTCTATTTTTGCTGTGTAAATTACGAATTTTCTCTTTCCTAACCACATTTCTATGTATCCTGCAGATTGTTGTTCGAGCCGGATCTTACTGCTCCGAGAGCATACGCTGAAAATTGTGCAGCATCAGCACAGCCACATGCACGAGCATGCACACGAGCTGCAGCAGCAGATCCAAGAGACTGCGGTTGAGTTGCTCAATCGCCTGGAGCTGCAGCGCAAACAGCTGGAGAATTCCGACCAGGAGGAGGAGGCAGAGCAGCTGCATCCCGAAACGGATCCCAAACCGGAGACGGATACCCAACAGCCAGTTGTGGACGACTCTGGGGCCGGAGATCCTGACGAGGAAACAGATACAGATTTCCTGGGATCCAGTACTGCAGCCTGGTTGACCATCGAAAGCAGCACACCAATCGCCGCCTCCGAGACTGTAACAACACCCCAAACCGTCACGCACACTGGGGAACCGCCACCTGACCAGAGCTCCACCAGTCCGCCCGAAACCAGTACACCAAGCTCGGTGGACAAGGAGACCGAGATTCAGATGCTGCCCTGTAGCGAAGCCTACAACTCGAGCTTCTGCCTGAACGGCGGCCACTGCTTCCAGCATCCGATGGTCAACAATACAGTCTTCCACTCCTGCCTCTGCGTGAACGACTACGATGGTGAGAGGTGCGCCTACAAGAGCTGGAATGGTAAGTAGTCGCATATATTCGCGAAAGTAATGAGTCCATGTGTTCAGCATGGATCAATCTCGCTTTACCAATGAAAACTATATAATATCGTTGATCGTTTTGCAGGTGACTACGTCTACACGCCCACACCAGTACAGCGGAAGGTCCGGATGGCGCAGATCGTCTTCTCCTTCCCCGTTCTCATCATGCTGTCGTCGCTCTACGTGCTCTTCGCAGCCGTTTTCATGCTCCGCAATGTGCCGGATTATCGCCGGAAGCAGCAACAACTACACCTGCACAAGCAGCGCTTTTTTGTCAGATGCTGAGAGACCGACCTCCGAAAGGGAGAAGTGGTCCTCCTCTGGATTTTGATTTGATTTGGAAACAATTTTGGTTTCGCCTATATACGACTCTTTTTTTTGTTGAATGGCAAATTCTTTTTGACCATATTTCTTTACGTTGCGCAGCGCAAAGTTAACGCTTTAATTTATTGAATACATTTAGTGTACTTAGTAGGATTTTCTATTTAGTTGCAAAAGACGCACAATTAGTATTTGCTTTTCTTTATCATTTCTTAGTTTCGTTTGTTTCGCTTTTGAAGCTTTCGTTGGAGCTTTTGTAGTTTGTTTGTAGTAACATTTTGTTACGTTAAATTAACCATTACGAAATATTAAGAATGTACTTAGAACATAATCTTAGCGCTTACTCCAGCTACCAGGACAAATGATTATTTTTGTAACACTCGGTTACATCATGTATATTGTATTGAAAAACTATTTTTGTAGTGTATTAAAGAAGAGGATTGGGACTCGACTCGAAACAGAACTAAAACATTCAAAAAAGTGTTTCCTTTCTGCGGATCTTCTTCGTATCTCTCTTGTTTTTTTCAGCCGGTGGATATGAGTGAAGCACGCTTTTGGGTTTTATATTTTATAATATATATTTTATCCAATATTTCGTCCAAAAATTCTTTACAAATTTCTTCGAACTTACAGTTAAATGTATAGTAGAAATTATTCAAAAAATTCTCCTCACTTTCATCTTTTCATCGTATATGATTTGTTGATTCTTTTTTCTATCAAGATCATCAGTATGAGAATGGTATGTATGCGCATGTGTGGTGGATGTGTGCTTGATGGGTGATGGATGTGTTTTGGGGGATTCCCCCGATCTGGAATTCAGAGGCACCAATACAAAACTATTGATGCCTACGCGTGGGTGTTTTAGTGGGGTGTGGTGGTTGCAGTGGTGGCGTGGTGGATGGTGGTGTCACGTGTAACTCGGACTTTTGCTTGCGTATATCTTGGATTAGGGATATGAAGTTCGTACAAAAAGTATTTAAAATATGTAAATGTTTAAAAATGTATTTTTACTTGTTTTTTGTTTTGTTTTGTTTTTATCTCGTTTATCTTGTAATTGTTTGTTGTTGTTTTACGTTGCGTTCTTTTGTTGTTGCTTGTATCGTTTGTTGTTTTGTTTTTAATAATATGTAATATTATATATAATAATTATGAGTAGGATTATTCGCATGTAACGGGCAGTTGTTCCTGTGTTGTAACGTCTGCCGCGGCATTCTTCTCCTTCAGATCCTTGGCGAGATCCACCTGTGAAAAGTAATGGTAAAATATTTATTAATCGATGGTTTAAAAAATCCTACTTTCTGTGTCGTATGCAAAAAAAAGTTCGAAAACTGAAAGCACAACAACAACAATTAAGGGGAAAAAGAAAGGACGCGACAATGACAAAGGCAATTGCCAGCGCAAAAACAAAATAAAATGGTATACAAAGTAATGTTTTCGATAATAAGCGATTTGTGTGTGTGTTTTCAACATTTAGGTACAGTTGTGTATTTATGGTCTTTGGTTTTAGTGAGAGCGCAAGAGTTACGACAGCCAAACAGATATTGGGTTAGGACAGAGCGGTAGATGGGAGGATTGGGGGTAATTTTCTGTTTTCTAAACTTGTATTTTTGTGTGCATGTGTGTGGATTAGGATGAATGCGTTTTAAGTTGTGTTTATGGGCTTGGTTGGTTGTGGTTAATACACCAAAATGCAGTCGCTTATCCTCAGTTTAGTAGTACGTACTTCATTCGCTTTACATCACCAACTAATCATGCAATCCCCGAGCAAATCAATCAATTTCAAATTTTCAATCAATGTACCAAACACTAACGAACTACGTATTAACTACGGCAACAAGCGCGCTACCAGCAGCAGACTAACTGATGCCATTCGAGTAAGACACACACATAGAGTTGGAGAAAGCAGGAGGAGCACGCCCAGGACAAAACTCCATGCCCACCAAATGGAGCGGCAGATGCAAGAATGGTAATATGGTGTGTTCAGGTCGATGTGTTTTGAAGAGTTGAGTTTGCAGGACTAGGACTCACTGCCAGTTGTTATTCACCTTGTTGTTGCTCTCGCCCTCCAGATCCGTGGGTCTCACATCCAACTCAGCCAGGAGATCGCCACCTGCTTTGGTGACCGGTTCATCCAGATCGCTAATGATTTTTCCAACCAGATCGTTGTCGTTTTCGTTCTCCTTATCGTTATCGCTATGCGCATCCTCGGATATGACTTGTGGCTCGGTGGATTCGTGTTGTTGGATTTCCTCAACATGTGCTGGCTGTTCTAGGATGGTTTCAACCTGATTTTCGTTTGCCGCCTGCTCATCAGCGTCTTGTTCTTCGGTAGAGCTGATGCTAATGGTTTCCTTCTGTACTTCAGAATCTACAGATTCTGTGGGTGCAACATTTTCCTCATCTAAAACCTCAGAAACTACGTCCGCAGGAACAATTAGAGCTGGAACGGGGACAGATTCTTCTTCGTCGGATGCGGCTTGGTTCTCAATAGTTTCCTGGACAACATCTGGATTTGACGAGGTTACTTCAGCCGTAGGAGAGGGAGCCGTTGTTACTTCTTCGCTTTGAACTGGCGAGACTTCCTCAACTTCAACAGTGGATGCCGTCTCTTCCTCAACTACTTCAGGAACAGACTCCTCCTTGGGATTCTCCTCTACTTTTTCCTTTTCGGTGACAATTTCTGCCGCCTGTTCGGTGATCTCAGTGACAATGCTGATGGCCTGCTGTTCGATTTCATCGCGCTTAACTTCGTCAACTTCGGGGGTGTTTGGGGTAACCTGCTCCTCGATAACTTCATCGGAGAGGACAAAAGCGGAGACTCGAGATGGAGGCGGGGATTTGGGCAACGGAGGCGGCGGACTGCTGCTCCTTGTCTCCACAATAACAGATTCACTTTCGACTTCAGGAACTTCCGCAACCTGTTCAGGTTGAACTTCGGGAACTTCAGTTACGAGCTTAGATTCAACTTCAGGAACTTCAGTAATTGATTCCTTTTCAACTTCGGGAACTTCAGCCACGGTTTCAACAAGGAAAGTGGAAACGGGGACTTCGACTTCGGTGGTGGACACCGGAGAAACAACCACGAATCCCTCGGCCTCCGTCTCAGTCTCCGTTTCGGCCTCAAGTTCGCTGCTAACCGCCTTGATGATCGCCGCAACAACTTCCTCCTCCGCTTGGCTGGTGGACACTGCTTCAATCACTTCGTTGCTGGCCTGCGTGTGGGAGGTGGGAAGGATCGTGTTGGTTGTTTTGGTTAGGATTGTTTGGGTCTGAACTAACTCTGCGGCTGCTACAACGGTCTCGGTCACAGTGCTTGTGCAAGTTCTTTCTGTTTCTGTACTTATAGTATTTTTTAGTGCAGTGTTCTCTGTGATTTCGGTTGCGGTTTTTGTTGTTGTTGTTGTACTTGTATTTACAGTGAAGTTTTTACTGTTGTGTTCTTGTGTGGTGCTGTCTGTTCTTGTGTGGTTGTTTACCTCAATTTGCTGTCCCTTCTCGGTCTCGACGGCCACGGGAGTGGGCGGGGGCGTGGTGGTGCCATTGGTGCCATTCTGGTGCGGCTGCTCGTCATCAACGTTGCTTGGAATGTTGTCAGCGGCTGGTGCTGTCTCGGCCACTGGGGACTCGGCCAGTCCATTGCTTGATCCGTTGGTCAGCGCCTCTCCGGCTCCGTGTCCATTGGTGACCACTTCGGGCTCTGGCTGGCTCTCTTTCACGACGGGAACTTCTTCGGTGGCAGTGACAGTGGCAGTGGTGTTCGACTCGGTGGCAGTAACTGTGGCTGGTTCCTCGGCGGGCTTGGGCTGTGCCGCTTCCTCAACTGTGGCTGGTGCTGCTGGCGCCGCCTTCTCGGCTTCTCCGTTGGCCTGTTTCTCCTGCTCGGTCGCCGATCCGTTCTCGGCGGGCTTCGCCTCATCCTTGGACGCCGACTCGCTGGTGGTCTCGACAGTGGCATTCTAATAAAATAAACATATCCATTATCAACATATCCATTATATTATTAATCTTATATCTTAATCTTATTCTGATAGCTACATCTAGCTACGCCACTACTTACGTCAGCTGACTTTTCGGCCTCGCCGTTTGTGGCGGCCGCTGGCTCCGCGGGAGCAGCATCCGCAGCAGGAGCAGCTTCAGCCTCGGCCGTCGTGGGCGACGTTGTGCCAGAGGTGGGGGAGACAGCCTCCTCCGACTTGGCCGGCTTCTGTTTGTCCTTCTTGCCAAAGGAGATGCTGCGGAAGGACCACTTCTTCTTGACCTTGTCCTTCTTGGACTTGGACTTGATGCTTTCATCGGCCAGCGGGGTGATATCCTCGCCAGCGGCGCCCTCCTTGGGGGAGCCCTCCTCGCCCTTTGGCGTTTCGACGGCCGCATCGCCACCCTCAGCGGCTGCGGCATTCTTTTCGGTGGTCAAATCTTTGTCGTTCTCAGACTGCTCCTCAGTTTCCTTCTTCTGTGCGGAACATAAGAAGTGATTAGTAATCGGACTTGCTTTTACATTTCCAAATAGCTTTCGCTTACCTCAGCCGCCGCCGCTTCATCGCCACCCTCTTTGGGCGTGGCAGCATCCCCGTTCACCGCCGGTGCGTCCGTCTTCTGGTCCACATCGATCTTCTCCACCTTGCCGGCCACCTCATCACCCTCGCCGACCTTCTTGGGGTCGGTGGTGATGTCAATTGAACGCTTGCTCTGAGCTTTACCCATTTTTTTTTATGCTGATCCTCCTTTATTCGCTAGTGTAAACTGAAAGAAATCGAGGTGAGTAATTAGTTTAAATGTGAAGCGGTGTAGAGTGGGAAATGGCACAAGTACGGCGGCACTTTTTATTTTTAGCTTGTGTTTTTCCTATTTTTGCAATTGACATTTTAAACGAGTCGCACTCTAGATCTTTCAATGCAATTCGATGACCTCATTAAGGATTGTCGGTTGCATCAACCATAGAGAGCTTATCACATTGGCAAGCGCCCATGAGGAAAGGAATTACGATAAAGTAGAGTCTACTTTTTAGACCGACTAAAGTAATGAGTAAGCTATATACTTTAAACAGCAAACTTTTGTAATTTTCTTTAACAAATATGTAACTAAAGTTCTTGAGATGAATTTTTATTAGATTTACAGCAGTTCGCACTAAATAATCAGATATTTAGAAGATGATTATGCATTAGAATCTATATTTTCTAGCAATTATCGGCTAGCGTCGTCTCCAATCACCGAGAAAGTACTGTAACGGCCAAACCAGACGGCAGTAATCGTAAACAATTCGAGCGCCTCCCATGATTCATCGACACTTGAATGTTTTTCTTTTTACTGGGAAGTTTATATGAAACAACGAAACAGACACCACAGCAAAGAAAACAGAAATGGGGTGGAGGGAGGAGGTAGGTAGGGTGTGGGCTGGTTTTAAGCATGCAATGCGTCATTTTCAAGCAAAATCGAATTACACATTTTTGCCAGAGTGAATGAAACAGAAACCGTAGCGGAGAACGAAATTTTGGGCGGTGAGAGGTGGTCCAACAAAAAGTTTGCATTTTTTAGGGGTTGTAAGTGCAAACGAATCGGGGAAGGTGTGTGTGTACGTGTGCAGCTAAAAATGGCGGCAACACACACTGGCACACAGACGACAAAGGCTAAAAGAGCAGCTGTTTCGACCGCTCTATCTAGACCCGGTAAATCAACAGCCTCCCACATCCGACCCATCTGCATACCCCTCCTCCCACTGCCACATCCACATCCACTTTTAGCCCAAACACACGCACCACCGGCACGTGAAGCGCCATATGCAAATTGAGAATTCTCCGGGAATCCATCAGTGACTCATTACCCTCAACTTATTATTGCCTAGTTAGTGGACATGAGTCAAAGCTGGGAAAGGAAGCAAAACATTAAAGCAATGAATGGTTCCCTCTCGACTGATAGGCGTAAATTAAAACGTTTTGATACTGACATTTCTGCGAAGATGTCTGAATCAGAATGAATGTTGTCGGGCAATCAAGGGAGTGACAAATTTTGTTGTGCTTACGATTATGAACTATTTTGAGATTTTATAAAAACAAAACTAATTCGAGTTCCGGGGAATGTACGAAGTTTTTAGTGGAAGTCCCAAGATCCAAATATAATTGAGTCAGATACCCGTGAATCAGTACTAATCTTCAATAAACCACACTATAAACAGGCAGTCTATAAAAATCGCCCTTTAAAGATAAGATTTTCAATTAGAAATAACACCGAAAGCTTTCAATTTGCACTGAAAGCGTACATTCGTGCACTCGGCACAAATACATCATATCAATTTAAATACGTAACAAGACAAGAGACCTCAAGTTTCAAGACTCTGTGGGTTCAACGAACCCGACAGCAATTAATACGAGACAACACAATACCATACATATACCATACCGTACCGTACAATACCGGGCCAACTGAAGCTCCTCGGTTATGTATTTCGATCGGAGTGATAACGGAGCGAGAAGCAGAGAGACACATTCGATGTGGAAAGAAAGAGGCTATTAATTCCTGGCCTATGTCTATCTAAACTGGATGAGTAATGGCCGAAATACGCCGAAACATAGCCCCCCTACCCACTGAATGTAGTCCACAAAGGTAATAACATAAAAGCGCAAGTAAACTGGCGCGCATGACGCATCAAGGAAAAGGACATCGAGAGAGAGAGAGAGAGAGAGCGGAAGGATTTGAGAGAGCGAGGGTTGCCGGCATTTGGCAAGGAACTACAACAATAAAAACATTAATGGGTCTGGTCATTGCACGTTGCCATGCCAACCTAGCAACAACTGTTGTTCCTCCTGCTCTCTCCTTCACTTCCTTGTCCTCCTCCTCCCCCTCCCCCTTCTCCCTTTGCTTCAAGCCCTCTGCTGTGGGGCGTGTGAAAATAATTGAGTGCGGTCCGAAAATAATTCAATGCATTAGGAAACGCAGTGTTGCCAGATCACTGTAAAAACACTTCCTTCTTATTGAGGTTCTTAACTTAACATATCTTAACAATTATTTTGTTAATCTTATAATTTTAATATTAAGAACCAAATAAGTAACTATTTTGTTTGTTACTCCAGTAAATTGTTTTTTTTTTTAATTCGAATTATAAAAGTTCCACTGCAGTTTTCTAAATTGATTCAAGAGGCGGGGTGATAGAAAATTGGGGAGGGACCGATTCAAGGGTGGATGGATGGCTAAATTTGTAATCTATGAAAATGACTTGATGGGCGACAACAAAGACAGTTTTCGGGGCCTTTGTGTCTTGGTTTTTTATTACTTTAATTCAATTAGACATGGCATTTGACATGTGCGCCCACTTTCACACGCCCTCCCCTCACTTAGTCCCCCTCCCCCTTCTCTTCAACTGTCGAGCCAATGGACGACAAAGGAAAACGCAGAGCAGAGTAGAGCTCACAGCTCACAAAACAGCGGCCGCAGTCTATAAATAAAAGCGCATTTATCAACAATGGAGTGTGTTCGAAAAAAGAAGCACCAGCACAAAGAGGCGTGAGTGTGAGCTTCAATTCATTCCATTCCCATCCCGATTCCCTCCCTTTCGGACGTAGCCGCCTATCAATTTTGACACTTCAAGCTGTTGTGTCTCACATTTGCTGCTCCTGCATACTTCTGTGTATAGTGCTGACGAAAGAAAAGCCGCTAGATCACTAACGGATAAATAAATTCAATAAATTCTAGATCAATTGGATACTCAGATCTATAGCACACCGGTTTCCTAACATATCATATGGATGTTAAACTAAAATATTTAATTTTAGATTTAATCATATAAATTTCAAGGTTCGATTTGAAAAATTTCTTCTACATTTCGATAGGTTTTGATAAACACAATAAAACTGCATTTTTACTTTTCCGAAATATTTAAGTTTTTAAAATCGTATATAAGCGATTGTGGGCGTTAGAGGGGGCGTGGCACCTTCTTAAAACCAACTTGCGCTGCGTAGTAACTCCAAGAATCTTCATGGCAAATACCAATCCTCTAGCTTTTATAGTTTCCGAGATCTTAGCGTTCATACGGACGGACGGACAGACAGACAGACGGACATGGCTATATCGACTCGGCTAGTGATCCTGATCAAGAATATATATACTTTATGGGGTCGGAAACGCTTCCTCCTACCTGTTACATACTTTTGGACGAGTACAATATACCCTTTTACTCTACGAGTAACGGGTATAAAAATCAATTGGATATAAAGTGGATATTTCTATAAAACACAGTGAGTAATAGCTGAAAATAGCCAAGCCCACAGCTCGGATTTCCAACTCCATGCATTCGACTGGCCTCCTCATTCCCGCTTCCCTGGGACGAAGAGATGAGACGTTTTGATACGTAAATTAAATTGATTGTGCTGGAATGTGCCGGCTGGATGACCGTATGAATGTCTAGCCGGGCGGCCGGTCAAACATTAATTTGTGTGCCAGAGATGCTTGTTAAATGTTAAAGCGCAGGCGCAGAGCCACCATGCCCATTCCAACGCTCCCATTTTCACTCCCTCCAAGATCAGTGGCAGTGTGTGGCATCATGGAATGGACATTGTTGTGCAATTAAAATTGAAAAGTTTCACCATTTGTGGTAGGGACACAATGGCTGAGAGGAGAGTGCATGCGCACCAGCGCAATTGAACTTTTATAAACTAATCAAGAGAGATCGTTAATGGCATCGCTCACACACATCACACACCAAACATCCATCCACATCCATCCATCCGTCCATCTATCCGTCCTCCCCTCAATTGAGTGGAAAGTTTCCCTCAATCAGGCTCAAGTAGACCCAAGTTTCGAGTGGGAGAACAATAAGAAGGCAAGGAAGGAGCAGCAGAAGAAAGCAGAGTGCACTTTCATTGCATTGTTGCCTTCGCTGCCGCTGATAAGCCACGCCTAAGCCGCAATCAGACGATGCATTTGGCTTTATTGAGCGTATATACTGCACACTGTGTCGTCGCAGTCCACTTTAATTGTCATCAAGAAACATTCTTCTTGTGGACCCCCACGCAAAAATATGCACACACACAGTCGCGGACACACAATGCGGATGCAATCTTATTGGCAGTCTAAAAAAGATAAAGAAGATGATTCCCAAAAAGCGTGCGAAAGAAAGATGGGATTGCTTAAGAAACCCGAGTACTGAAATACACTTACTTTAAGAAAATATTGAGGGATTAGCCCGAATAACCTTATTCCTCACTATCTTTAGCCTAGTATACTAATTGCATTTCGTCTAGACAAATTTTAAATGCAAAAATAGCGTTTTGGTTTTAAAATGCGTCATTTCAAACTCAAAACGCTATTTCTGCTTATCAAATTTTATAAATAGTCGCTTTATTTCCAAGTTAAACAAATCTATAGTTTCATAGTTGTACGTCAATCATTTTAAATAATCTGATAAGCTGCAAAAAATGATTTTGCATGCAGAAATCTCATGTCAAGTTTTTTTTTTTCCAGATTTAGAGTGTTTTTTTTAGCCCAAATTGAGCATGGCAAAAGTTGCCAAAACCGCTAACGCAAAATATGCAAGAAAAAGGAGAAAAGAACGAAACCGAGAAGAGCCAAAAGGGCCACTATATCAAAACATTGACAACAAGCCAGCCGAGTGTCTCAAGTAACCACCGGATATAATTGTTGTTGCTGTGCGAGTGCTGTACTGTAGTTGTGTGGCATAATGAAAATGATACGATACGTAAAATGAATGCATTCCATAATTAGTAGCAAGTACCCACACTCCCTTGCACACATATCACACGCACAAGTTGACAAGACCCAAAGAAAAGAGAAAATATTTTTTTCAATTATCATTTCCGGTCAATTCGGAATGTTCTGACTGGACAACACAGAGAACCTCCCTCCTTTTCCCTTTGATTTCGTGTGTCTTTACAATCACTTTTGATATGGATACATTCACATGGCCAAAAATAGAAAAGAGAATCATGGTTAACGGTACCCCGAAACCTATTCTTCTATATCTGTGTTAATAGTGACGATAGCACCGGAGGAAGTCGTCTTTCGGAAAGGAAGAGGGGGGAGTTCTGTTCACAGGAACACGCCTGCTCACTTGATAAATGCAATATTTTGTAGGAGACAAAGAAAATCCATATCAGCAAGTGATTCACTTAATGCGGGGATTTTTTTTTACGCACAGCCCCCAAGAGCGGGTGATCGGTGATCGTACTACGTGATCATAATGCTCCACCCATGTTTTAGCGAAACATTTCACCAGAAATTTAGCATGTTTGGCCAGTCTCGGTGATCTTGGCAAACATTACCTGCCCCACAAAATGAGAACTTGCAGAGTGTACACATTGTAGAGACGTGCTCCAGTCAAGTTTTCCACTACTTGACAGCAGATACAGATACGACCGGCTTATCTAGCCGGTTTTTATCATATCTTCAAGATATACTCGTACTCCGCCACACACAAACACTGGCAGAGAAAGGAAAGAAAAAATGCTGGTATGGGGGGCATCGATCGTAAAATTAGACGCACTTGAAAATATCTTCTTCCTCTTGGGCTGCCATTCAAAAACTATCAAAACAGCCACACACACAATCGGAATCACACACATATGTACGAAATATAATGAGGCCCAAAACGCATAAAATCATCAGCAAGAACCGTAAAATTTTATGAGCTCGTTGAGAACGTCCGATATGTCTTTGTACGTACGTTTCTCTATTTACATATACGATGATGGCTAGCTGCGTATGCCAACTTCTTTTTGCAAGGCGCAAAACTTGAAATGGCATACGAAATATGTTGCCAGGGGCTGTGTGAGTATGGTACTTGAAAATATTTCAACAATGTGTAATCTGGAAGACAAGTAGCAATGATGGAACTCGAGAATATATTTTTGACTATTTCACTTCAGGAAGATATGGTTTATATTAAAGTTTGCTTTATTTGTCTTTTTAACTTTCTAATTCTGTCTGGTGAGTTATCTATTTGCGATAACTTTTGAAGAACCAACAAATGTTATTATATTTTTGAGGTTGAAAGATAAGTTTTCAACTCTGTCTGGAATAATAATAAGATAACGAGATAATTAAAAGGGGTAGTGATTCACTTCTAAATTAGTGTTAAATTGAAAGGATTTTATGATCTTAGTTCTTTTCTATATATGGGTCAGACTGAAATACTTCATATTCATTACACTTATCACCTCCACACAAATTCAACATACTCTTGCCTACCACAGGGTATCAAATGATCGCGCACTTAAATCAACTGAGCTGTGGGCCGGTGTTGAAAATAATTACAATAAATATTTGAATATTCAAAGCTTGGGGGCTTCCTTTTTTTTTTCTTATAGACAAGAAATGGCGGAAGAGCGGGAATAAGCGAATAAGTGCCAATAAATTTGTCGCCTGCCCACGCACAGTCACCTCTTCTTCTTCGTCGCCTTCTCCTTTTTCATGGCTCAGTGGAATAAAGGATAAAAAATGAACACAAAGTAAATCGGAGGAAAGCAGCAGGGAAAAAAAAAGAACCAGAGCGCCCACCAAACCGGTTCGCTTTTCTTCTCTTTTTCCTGCTGCTCCAACTCTCTTTGCTGATTCTCTCGGTCGCACCACCACTTCCTTCTCTCTCTCTGCTCCATCGTTGCGGTTAATTAAAACTCCGAGAGGCGTGCGACAGTTGTAAGTTGTGTATTAAAAAGTGGTAACAACAACAAGTTAGGTAGCGTGGCCAATTAGCATTCATTTTCCGCAAAGAGCAGCGGCACACAGCTTTTCTGATTAGAAATTCACAGTGGGCACCCGAAGTGTGTCTGTTGTAAACGGATCTTTTTTTATACATAATTCATTAGACCCCTTTGTTGATTGGCTGACTCTTCGATTTCCGGTGGTACTTACTATTTTTCGCCAACCGCGCGGGTGGTCTCTTTCTCTTCCTCTTTCTCTGCCTCTCTTAACTGGATGCAAAACCAACTGTGTTAACTGTGCAATTAACTAGTGAGAGTAATAGTTTAATTGTTTAGCACTCCGCGTCTTTTACTTTTTGTTTTGCAGACTGGAATTAAATCCCCACGAGAACCGTTAAAGTCGAGCGAAAAACGATGACTGAGAGAGCGGAGCGAGTCGCGATCAATGGCAGCAGAAACTTCTCTTGCAGTCGGCTGAGGCGGCGACGTCGCCCGTGGCAGAGGCAGCGACGCCAGCCGGAAGCAGTGGAGTCAGAAGAGGCAGAAGCAGAGAAATGCGGGCATACATATTTACACTTATTGACCGTCAGCTGCCGATAAAGATAAAGGCGTGCTCCTGGTGCCTACCCACCCCCTCCCCTCACCATCTTCTTTCTCCTCTCCCTCCTTGGTCAATAACAAACTAATGAGCCTTGGCGGCGTCGATGCGTATGCTTTATTGCTTTATTTCGCTGCCATTCACACAATGACCCCACATGCAACAGCGAAAGCAAAAAAAAAAACAGAAGCAAAAGCAAAATCAGCGGGAATAAACAATATGCACATGTGTTGTGTGTAAAGGGGGAGCCTCGAACACACACACAGGCAAATTAGAGAAAGAGAAGGCGTGAAGAATCACCGAAATATATGGTGTAACATTCAACGGGACTCTCGTATTGTTATTTAATTATCGCCCTCGAATGGGAAAGTAATTGTGTCTCAGGGAACGGGAAAATGCATTTCGTGGGGGTACTCCACACTCCATCCAAACTCCACTCCAATTCAAGATAAATCGCTGCTGTGGTCGCGGGGTTAATGGAACCGGCTCCTCTTGGAAGTAGTTCCCATCTACCAGCGATCCAAACCCAATAGATTCAAATCTAATGTGTTTCGTTACCTTTTCCAATGCAAAGAAAGAAAGTATTTACAGTGGTGGTACGATAAGAAACTCGTCTGTGATTTGCTAAAAAACAAATAGGAAAAAACGCCCTTAAAAAATATGCATAAAAAACTACAGGCAGTACTATATCGATACAACTTTACCATCGTAGTTCTCAAAAGCTAAATATAAATTCCAAAAGATTTACTTACTGATTATTTCAGAAATGGTTCAGGTTCAGACTCTACATTTTACATCGGTCTAGAATGTATTATATAACTTATCAATATGAAAATAGTGTAAGGATACCATTGTTCTTTTAGGTTTTGTTAAAATTGTAATATTTAATGTATATTTGCATTGTGATCACTGTACCTCCGAATCTGAGAACAAATAGCGGCTTTGATAAGCAACCCAACAAAGGCAAATCAGAAAACCGCAACGACGAAATCGAACGCCACCAAAAGCTTGAATTTAAATAAAATTCTCTATCGGGATCGGATCGTATCGGATCAACCAGGGCCGCTTATCTTCGCCTCCGTAGCTTTGTTTATTTTGGTTTCTGGGGCTACTGCGATTGATTTTTAGTGCGGACTACACATATTTTTCTATTTTCCACATTTCTGTTGATTTGGCATTAATACGATGCCCATTCGGCACGCCAAATGCCTCATAAAACAACAAAAGCAACACAAATAATGTGCACCCCCAGCAATTATGTTTGTGTGCCTGAACCAATTCGAATTCCTGGGGAATTAGTGGCTTCAAGTGGCCCAACGGTGGGGGAATATCACTCCAGCTTTTCGAAAAGAAAACGTAAAATGAAAATCCGCTCAATCTGCGAACATTTTCCGCTCGCAGCAGCGCAGCCTTCGAACATCTTTCACACAGATGTTTGCATATTAAATGAGAAATTCGCTCGCTTTCTGTTCGTACAATACATGCGAGTACGAATGTATATCGCGTATCGGTGACAAGGGACCTCTCAACACTTTGGCTTACTTACACCCATGCTCCCCAATTGAGCTTCGGACTTTGAGCCTCATATGTTTCGCACAAATGGATTGGCAGACCTTTTTCGACTGGAACCCGCGCCTCGTTCTGCGTTTTATTAGATCGGATGGGTTACATTCAAACTCAAAAGTTTAACTTTCATTCCGGGAAGTAGCTAGACTTTTAAATTAAATTAAATAAAATATTAGCCACTTTTGAAGAAAGTACACTAGTTTTTTGAAAGAAAGTTCTGCCGCTGGATTAGTCCATAAGTCCATAAGTTTAAAGAGTTAAGTTATAGTTATGTTAAGTCTAACTTTATAGTTCTCAAGTACTTCAATTTGTATACAAATTAAATAAAAATGCCTATGTTTTCTATCAATTCTTCCTAATCGACAAATTTAAGGCCAATTGTGGGATTGAGCGTTCTTAAGTACTTAAATTTTGTATAAAAATTCAATGGAATTTTCTATTTTCTATCAATTCTTCCTAATCGACAAATTTAAGGCCAATTGTGGGATCGAGCACTGCCGGTTAACCGCAAATCGCACTTGACGAATCGTTATATTTGCCCTCAGCCCCTCCCCATCGCAATGCAATGTTTACTTGCGTTTCAGCAAACGTTGACAAATTCACCAATAAAGGCAAGAGCAGCAGCAACAAAAGCATTATATTCGTCCTCAGTGAACGACTTGCAAATATGTACACGTAATTCGAGTCGACTTCAAGGGAAACCCGCCACGAATTCTCTGGGCCCCATGGCATTCAGCAAATTTCAAAGATAACATTCACTTGGAGACCACTACCTGAAATCGAAGAAAACTCCCTCGAAGTAAATCAATTGTTTACACTTCGGGTGTGAAGGCAAATCAGAATGCAAATTCCTATCAAATTTAAATGAAGCGAATGGAATTGATATGATTTCGAAAATTCTTTAAATTCGGACTCCTTGACCCAGTTCAGAAATAATATGTGAAAGTATTTTAAAACACATTATGGTAATCAAAAATTCTAAACTTTGGTACAAAAGCAGGAGTTACATTTTATTCAACTAATCAGGAAATATAAATCTATTTTGAAAGATATTAAAAATGGCTTTCATGTTGTTAAATATAAAACAAACATTAAATTGGTTTAAACAAATAATCAATTCGTTTGAGGTTTCTGTGATAAATACGATTGTTTATTTTAAGACTAGAATTATCAAAAAAAAGAATACAATACAAATCAGTGGAAACTATTTTTAGACATTGAACAATGTTTTTTCAATTTAATATTTTGTTAAGACTTAAAGGTATGTAAGTGTAAAAATATATCAATCTGAATGAAATATTGGCAGCATCCTGTTCGGTGTTATAAAAAATGAATTTGCATTCCGCGTTGCAAATAGTTTATAGAAAACAATTTAAATTGCAGTTGACAATCGAAAATCTTCCGATTGCGCTTCTTCTTCCTCCTCTGCCTCTGCCCACCCACTCCATTCGCAAAGGACCCATACACATGCGGCGAGGCACGCAAGTACAAACACACGTATACACACCCATACAAAGGCACATAGGCGACGCCAGTTAGGGCGGTGGCTGTCTGCCCGTCTGCGATTGAGCGATTGAACGACTGAGTGACTGACTGACAAACTGACGCTGCACAAAGTGCGACGCAATTTTTCGCAACAAAAATGTAGGAAAAACAAAAAGACGATCCTCGTATCGATAATCTGAGTAAACTGAGACGCAAAAGGGGAACGGCAGGCAGCATACATACACACAAAGATCGAGTGGCCACAGTGAGCACTCGCTACATGAATGCACCTTGCACAAGGATGTTTGGCGGAGCAGGAGAAACATGTTGGCAAGTGTAATCAGGCGTACAATTCAAACAAAGAGGAGACAACGACAATGAACCAGAAGTCAAGGCGAAGCGATGGCACAAAGGACAAGAGCAAAGAGCGGGAGGAAGGAGGCGAGGCGAAGGAGAGAGCGGCTGAGCCGCACAGAGAGCGAGTGAGAGAGCGAAACGGATACAAAGCCACACCGGCATGGTGTTTGCCTCTGCCGGCGTCGCTGCCGCCGCTGCTGTTGCGGACGCCGACGTGGTGGCAACGCCGACGCATTGAAGGCGGCACACCCAAAAATTTTGTAAAAAGGCAACTACTCCAAAGTGGCGAAATTTGAAGCAAGGCTTTTGCGGGGGCGGGGGATGGGAACAAAGAAAGGTTTCTTTCAATTAATTAAACCAAATTTGACGATCTTCCGCACTCTCGCTCTCTCCTTCTTTCTTCTGCCGCTCACGCACACTAAGCCGCCTTGCATGGCGTCCTTTTTTCCTGCGTGTATGTGTGTGCGTCGGCGGGCGTCTCTTTTTCAAACACTTGTGCCTCGAATACAGTTGGCATTTAGTTAAACCAGTTAGTAACTTTTCATTGGATACCCTTTTGTCTCCTTTTGGTCACAGTTTCCTCCTTTGAAACAGACGCGAAGTACAGAGCGGGTATAGAGAATTTCAAAAGTAGCACCACTCACGCACACGCACACACACACACACACTCAAAAGCCGTCTGCCTGCTTGGCTTCAGTTGGGTTTATTTCATTTTTAAATTACGCCTGCATTGTCTGATCTTCTTATGACTTAAAGTGCAATTTACCTGGCTCGATTTTCGGTTTCGGTTTAAAAACACACGCACTTGCTTCTTTCTTTGCGATTCTACTGCAGCAGCTCTTTTTGCCTGCTTTCCGTTTCGGTTTCTTTTCTCGTTCTTGTTGCGCGCTCCGCAAATAAAAAATGTCCGCTCGGTCTGGTATTTTCGACGCGTTATGGTATTTTGGCAGTAAAACGCATTAGGACTTTGTGCTGCGAAACAGTGCTGCTAGCAGGATTAATTTCCCGCTAAACTATTTGCTTCACAGTTGTTTAAGAAATTTTTAATTATATTTATGCACCTCTATATATTTTGAAAAACAGCTTGATGTTATTAATTTTAATACAAATTATGGTTCAGAAATCTACAACAATTTTTAAGTTTTGTGTAGTTTTAAGAATTGTTTTTTGAGATTTGATTACATATTTTTAATGGGAATTTAGAGTTTAAAACTTTCTTGACATCAAATATTTTAAAAGTTCTTATTTTACGTAATTGTTCTTTTTATTTATTATTCGATGGTGAATCCAGTCAGCTGGCTATTAAATCAATACTCTTTAAAGTTCGAGAAAATGGAGGCATATATAAATGTTTTAACCAATTATAACTTCAACTCTAACTTTGTAAACTATTTCGCTAGTGCTCTTAGTTTTTGAACAACTAAACTTGAATATCTCTAATTTTCCTCCGTTTTATTTGAAACTCCACCGTTACCCTGTCTTTTTTGCAAAAATAAGTTGGCACTCCCACCGCTCACAATTGCGTTCTGCTGGGCGAGGGGAAAAGTCGTAGAAGAATTTTTATACCACACAAACGGAATTTCCCTGGCCGAGTAACAACAATCAGCATATGTCCCGAGGAGCAGCCGTTGGCCACAGCAGGAGGATACACCCAGGATAACGCGAGGAGCAGTCAACCGTTCCACAGAGCCTCCAGTGAGTGGCGGATTGCAGGTGGAGGTAGTGGGTGGTGGTGCTCTTATCGGCCTGCGAATTCTCCCATGCCCGCTGCGATAAGAACCAGGCGGAGCTGCCCGTCCAGGTGTGCATAATCACTGTCCATAACCAGAGTGGAACTTTCAATAAATACCCATTAATCTGCCTTTCAGTTCGGTACCATGGGATGCATCACTAGCAGCAGCAAGCTGAACGAGCTGCGTGGTCATGAGAATGTGTTCCGAGTGCGAGTGGCCCACCTGCAGCCCACGCCGGGCACGCCCATCATCCGGAGCGGCTACCTGGAGCTGACGCCCCGGGAGCTGATCTTCCAGACGCCCGGCTGTGAGCCAATCGTTTGGGCCCTGCAACATCTCCGCCGTTATGGCCTCAACGCCGATCTCTTCTCCTTCGAGGCGGGCCGCAGGTGCATGTCCGGGCCGGGGATCTACACTTTCCGGGTGCACAACGCCGAGCAGCTGTATCCGATGTTCCAGCGATACATCAATGCTGTCAATACGGATGCCTTTGTGCAGGGCGAACGGGAGAGGGTTAACTCCGCGCACTCGGTGTCCGCGAACATGGGCAGGACGGAGGGCAACAACTACCTGGAACCAGCTCCCCTGATGAGCCGCCAGCTGGGCAACTTCCACAGCGAACACTCGAGCGCAAGTGCATCGTATCCGCTGCAGCCGAACGACTCGCAAGTCGAAGACTCTCCGCCCAATTTGCAGTCCCCAGTCCTGATACCCAGTGCCTATTTGGACCAGCCCCTGCGTGCTCTGCAGGATTGCTGCCTGGACGGCGGTAACGTCACGGATCTGCTGGCCACCCCACCCTCGGGCAATAGGTTGAGTATGCGGAGGCGTACCTTGGATCTACCACCTCTGGAGTCTGCCCCGGCACCAGCTCCTGTTTTGAGTCCGAACGATGCCGTGCACATGTACGCCAATGTGGAGGCGCTGATCTTTGATCTGAGCAACGAGCGGTGCTATGAGAACGTAAATCGCTTGGAACTGCCACTGCTGCCGAGGGAACCGATTGTTAGCCAGGAGCCGGCCACGCCCACCAGCTTGGCGGGCAGCAGCGGAGTAAACTATATAGTGCTGGATCTTGATCAGCCTCGAAGTCCCAGTGGTCCGGCGAGTTCGCCCAAAGCCATTAATGGATTTGGTAGCGGCCTGTCGCTGGTCAACAACGCAACTCCAGCACCTGTGACTGCTCCAGTTACTCCTGAGGCGGGTACAACGTTGGACGTTCCCCCACCACCAGTTCAAACCCAAAGCCTGAACAGCGTGGCCGCTGAAGCGGCTGAAACCACAGCAAACAAGTCCAAAGAATGCTCCGGGACGCAAGGATATTCCACCATCGACTTTATCCGCACCTATGCGCTGAACAAGTCTTCGACCGAGGTGCCGGAACCAGTGACACATCGCCAGCATCCGGCGCACGATGCCGAGGAACTGAGAATCACCAGGCACAGCAAATGCATACGGAAAGCCTACTCGATAAGTGAGTGAGGTGGTGGCACTCAGATAAGATGAGTCCGTGTGCACAACGAATTTACAGAAAGCGAGAAGGTAGCCAAGTTGAGGAGCCAGAAATGAAATTTGATTGCTGCCCTTACCATAGAAAACGATTTGAGAAGGTCTTAGCAGAAACGTTAATCCTGAATGTAGATCGACTATAGAGTGAGGTCTTGAAATGCGGAGCTACAGGGTTACATAGCAAAGGAATGAACACATCATCTAGCAAGATCAACAGCCCAAAAAACTTGAAGATTTGCTATGACTTTCATAGAATGGTTCGATTTTAATTGCATAATGTTGACCAAATATGCTGAATGCTGTGAAGTTGGGAACTCCAAACTCGAACATATACTTTGCACAACTTTTGAATTGAAGCTGGTTCTTCTGATTTTGAAAAGCCCATTTTAAAAAAGAACCCAATTTGAGTTATGTAAGGCAGAAACTTATTAAATAGATTGGGGAATTGAAAAAGTTAAGGAGGTTTGAGAGGCGGTGGTGCACAACGAATTTACTGCAATCAAGAATTGAGGAACGCTAGGAGATTGTGGTAAACCGGAAATTGAAGAGTGATTTGTCCAAAGATTTGTTTGCTTCTCCCTGGGCCAAACGTTAACGCAAACGAATAACAATATTATAACCAGGTTGTTTTATTAGTCAGTACAGTAAACTCACACAGCCAAAAACACATAGACATGAATTGCATACGTACTTAACTTGTATTTAAGGATAGCGACATAGAGTGATTAGATGATTTGTGTACTTGCCAGCGGCTGTTTAGAGCTAGTCATTTTTGATTTTATGCATAGATACATATGTATATGTATAAATAGTGAGCAACACGAAAGGCTTTTAACATTTAAATTGTTTATGATAGGTATTTAAGCGTAGCTCCTAAGTACCAATATATACATCATCGACGTACACGTACGTTTGTTGTTGGCCAAGGCTTTGAAATTGTATTTTGTTGCCAGAAAAAGAAACAAAAAACCAAAAATAGTAGAACACATCGCGTTGCATTGCCCGCTGTGAGTTTATAATTTTTTACATATATTTTATATATATTCGCTAAATTGTTATTAAATTTGTTAGGAATTATATACACTGATTGTCACACGGAGCATCCATCATTTCACACGTGCGTGATGAATTGGAGGTTTTTGCAGTTGCATAAATTTACATACTTACGATCGCGGCTCAGTCGGCGGCATAAACTATATTATTGTTAGTGTCTAAGACGAAATATGTGCAATAAAGCTCAAACGACCTTCTAATTACATCTTTTAAATAATGGACAACACACATCATATTTCTTGGGAATCCAACCAGACATATGGCCTGGTTTTTGAAGCAGCATCGAAATGGCCTGTTGATTAAGAGTCGTTTTTACCGATACTTCTCCTAAATTGAGAGAAGAGAGTTCCATAGAACATACATATAGAACAGAAGAAAACTTTCGAGGTCGACTTCAGGATACCTTTGGTTCAAGTAACAAAAATTGGAATATATCGAAACCCTTGCATATATGAAGAAGTAATGGTTTTTACCATATTATTTTATCGTGGGTTAGGTTTCAGGAGAAGAAAAGATCTAATGACCGTGTATTGCAAACGTCTTATCAAAATTATAGTACTTTAAAAGAGGGTTCCAAACCCCCCCGCGATTTGGTACGTCATTGTTCAATCCGGCGATAAGAAAAGTGATCGGATCCAGCTGCTCTTCTCTTCCATTGTCCGTTCATCGAGCTCACTTAGTGCTCTTTCTTCTCATCCCGCATTCTGTGGGAGACCTTCAATTGCGAGCGGAGGAGCTGTCAGTCAGTCAGTCACTTGCGTTCCAATGACATTGACACATGGGAGCGACGGTCGGAAAAAATGCAGCTCAATTGGAATCTGGCCTTGGCCTTGCTAGCGTTTCTTTGTCTGGAGCGTGGACACGGCTCGAATGGGGTGGTTCCAGGTCGTGAAATGGGACTCCATTTGGCTGCCCACTTGGCACCCAACACTCCTCCAAAGGACCAGGAGATGGCTGCAATGGCGGTAATCAGTAGAGTAATCGGCGGACGATCCTCTCAATTGTTTCAAGTTCAAGTCAATAAGCGAATGACATTACGCAGCTTTCAGGTATGTAAAAATCAATCTTGTGATAATAATATTTGTCCAATCGATATGAAATTTGAGATGCAAGTGGGGCTTTGAAAATAAAGGTCTTTCAAGTTTTTTCCTATGAGAACAAAGCACCTAGAAAAAAAACAATTTTCAACCTTTTCGAAGGAGATGGAATAATGCATAACTTCGATTGAGGTCAGTTTTTTATTTTTCACATAATAATTTATGGTTTTATTTTGGATAAAAATTAACATTTTAATAAATTTAATGAACATCATCTTTCTCTTGCAGACTAGCATGCTGGACGATGGTCGAATTCTGCTGGTGGGCTGGGATGGAGTGTCCGTGTGCAAGGCCTTCCATCACTACCTGAAGTACGTCCTGAACAAGGACGTGGATTGGTTTAAGATGCGCATCGAGCTGCCCAGCAATCTGCAGTTGCCCAATGTGACCATCGAATCGACTTCAGCCAGTCCGATCATCTATCACCAGAACGTCTGCACCTGGAGCTACAGCTTCGCGTGGTGGGGCTTTGAGCAGTGGCGCCGCCACCTGGATTGGATGGCTCTGATGGGCATCAGCCTCACCATTGCCCCGGTACAGGAAGCCATTTGGGTGGAGGTGTACACGGAGATGGGCCTCAGTCGGGAGGAGATCGATGCCCATTTGGCTGGACCCGCTTTTCAGGCCTGGCAGCGCATGGGCAACATCCGCGGATGGGCAGGACCTCTGACGCCAGAGTGGCGACGATTGCAACTGCTCCTCCAGCAGGAGATCCTTGCTGCCCAGCGCAATCTCGGCATGAGTGTGGCCCTGCCCGCTTTTGCTGGCCATGTGCCGCGCGCTCTGAAGCGTTTGCATCCGAACTCCACTTTCATGGAGGTGCAGCGGTGGAATCAGTTTCCCGATCGCTATTGCTGCGGTCTCTTTGTGGAACCCGCGGAGCCGCTTTTCAACCAGATAGCCGAGAGCTTCCTGAGCCGCGTAGTTTCCACTTATGGCTCGAATCACATTTTCTTTTGTGATCCCTTCAACGAACTGGAGCCACCGGTGGCCAAACCGGACTACATGCGATCTACAGCGGCGGCGATATACGAATCCATGCGAGCAATTGATCCTCGGGCCATTTGGCTACTGCAGGGTTGGATGTTCGTCAAGAATCCCTTTTGGACCTCGGACATGGCCAAGGCTTTCCTCACGGCCGTTCCACGTGGCCGCATACTGGTGCTCGATCTCCAGAGTGAACAGTTCCCGCAATACGAGCTCACCGAATCCTACTTTGGACAGCCTTTCGTGTGGTGCATGCTGCACAACTTCGGCGGCACCCTTGGGATGTTCGGATCCGCTAAGCTGATCAATTCCGGAATAGAGGATGCGCGTCGGTGGCCCAACAGCAGTTTGGTGGGCACGGGTATCACTCCCGAGGGCATTGGCCAGAACTATGTGATGTATTCGCTGACTTTGGAACGCGGCTGGAGTGATTCACCCTTGGATTTGGATGGTTGGTTCGTGCATTTCCCTCTAACACGTTATGGCGTGAAAGATGAGCGACTGGAGCAGGCTTGGCTGCTGCTAAAGAATAGTGTCTACTCCTTCCGCGGCCTGCAGAAGATGCGGGGGCAGTATGTGGTGACGCGGAGGCCGTCCTTCAACCAGGAGCCCTTCACTTGGTATAATGCAAGCGATGTTTTGGATGCCTGGCAACTATTGCTCTCCTCGAGAGCCATAATTCCGCTGGATGACGACCGATACGACATGTATGAGCACGATTTGGTGGACATAACCAGGCAGTTCCTGCAGATCAGTGCCGACCAGTTGTACATCAATCTGCGGTCGGCCTACCGAAAGCGACAGGTGCCGCGATTTGAATACCTCAGCTCCAAGCTGCTGGAGCTGCTCGAAGATTTGGAGGTGATCCTGGCCAGCGGCAGGAACTTCCTGCTGGGCAGCTGGCTGGAGCAGGCCAAGCGAGCTGCACCCAATGCCGAGGAGCGAAGCAACTTTGAATTCAATGCCAGGAACCAAATCACCGCCTGGGGTCCCGATGGCCAGATCCTGGACTACGCCTGCAAACAGTGGTCGGGATTGGTGAGCGATTACTACCTGCCTCGATGGACTCTCTTCCTGGAGGAGATAAACGTGGCTCTGCACTCCCAGCGACCCTTTAATGGGACCGCTTTCAAGCAGAAAGTCTCGCAGCGAATCGAACTGCCTTTTAGCAACTGGACCGACATTTATCCTCTGGAGCCGGTAGGCAATACCTGGCTCATTTCACAACGAATTTTTGAAACCTGGAAGGCCTATTTAAAGGACACGCAATTTCTTCACAACAATCGACTGTCGGTGCCTCAAAAATTGGGCCCTAAATAATTCGTATTAATTTAATCAATTGTATGACTGCCAATTCAAATTGTTCATTTAAATCTCTGTAAGCTTGACTTTAACTAATCAGAATAAAAGTTTAATCTTTTGAAGATCTTCAGTATCATACTAACGTTGGTAATCCAGTTATTATCGTGAAAAATAAATATACAGGTTCAAACGTAGTGTTCTTGAAATTCCTTGTTTTTCGGCAATAGGTTTTTAGAGTTTAACGAAAAGTATTAAAAATAATTTTCCTATTCGAAATATCCTTATAGAAAATGGTCATCAAGACCAAGCGTTTAACATTGAAACTTGAATGTGGCTTTGCATCATACATCAATGTAGTTTTAATTGATTTTTATTTAAATTAATGTACAAACTAATTATGTAAAAATTTAAACATGATCATTAATACGCATTACTATGGTTATTTTTGTTTTTCTTGATGTATTTGTGTTTTGGGTATTTGCGTTTTAGTTCTATTTTTCACACATTGCATGAACTCTATTCTGGTTATGATGCTGTGTTTGCTTGATCATCTCCTTATTGTGTTCATCGTCTTCATCGTCGTGTTAATTCTAAACTATGCAAAACGATTGCATAGAATTTTTTTACTCCTGCTGCTTCTGATCCTCTGTTTATGTCACTACAAATTACTTTTTATTTTAGGTTTTTTTTCTCATATTATTGTTGTTTCCTTTGCTCTTGTTTGTGTGGGGTTTTCTCTGAGAGGTGTGTTTGTGTTTGCTCAATATTCAAATATTCATTCATACTCGATATTTCTACAATTACTCATTTAAAAAATTCCAAACAAACATTATTTTATATTAGTACAATAAAGTTTGCATCTTTCGTATCGTTTGCCTTTAGTATGAAGTTTTACAACTATATAATGTGGATAAAGGGCGGGAGTTGGGAACTGGTTGGGCTTCTTATTTATGCTGGTATGTCGAGGACAATGCGCAAAAATATGTTAATCATATTAATGTATGTAATTGCGCACGAATAACCATTTACTCATTCACCATTTAACGCAACTATATCTGTATAGAAGTATGTGTATGCATGTGTGTGTTTTGGGTCGTGTGTGGGTGTATTTATATATATAACGTACTTATATGCATTCAATCAAACAAACATTTATACTTTCTCGCTCGAGAAACACTCATACATCACCATCCTCTTATCATCATTCTCAAGCATCAACTAAAACATTCTAGCTCAGGGACATCGACATCGACATCTATTCGTCCTGCATATCCTCGGGCAACTCGTGCGGATTCAACATGCCTGGAATATTACGCTGCATTTGATGTTTGTTAGACTGCTCTTCGGCCAGAGCCGCTTCACGCTCCTCCAGATACAGATCGGAATCGTCCTCACCGGTGGCCTCCTGTAATTTAGTTTTTAGTTTCATTTCTCATAGCCAAATGGGAATTTTCCAAGATATACTCACGCGAATCTGTATGAGGAAATCTCTCAAATGCTCCTTAAATGCTTGCACATTCTCGTCTAAATTGAAAAGGCCAGTGACAAAAACTTTGATCTGATTATCGGACAGATGGTTGAATGCCGATTTCAGCAGGGACGCGACATACTCCTGTATGAATATCATATTATCCGGAATCGGTCCCAGGTCCACCGTAATCTTCCTGTTCTCCACCAGTGAGAACATGTACGCCAGGATGATGGCATGATTGGGCAGCCCAGCCGTGTGAGAGGTGTCGGTCACCACCGAGAATATCTGCATCAGAATATCCGTGAAGTAGGTCTGGTAGAAGCTCTGCGCCGCACCCGGATGCTGGTCTAAGTTTTGAAGCATCTGTAATTGAATAGAGAATATTAATATCGAAATTGAAAAACCATGCCCATTTTTAGAAATAAAGATATGGTATTCACCTTAAAGAGGATATTCAATCCCATATCGGCCACATTGCGCATGGTGTGCTTGAATGCCCACACCACCGAGTCAAAGACCAGTTTGAACTGAGCCGGCGGTATGTTGAGGAACGCCTTGAAGCAGTGCGCATTAACCGCCTGCAGCAGCTCGTAGAAGCTAAGCCGGTGTTGGGGGAAGTCCTCAAAGTTCTTGTTGATCATGTCCAGCGTGCACTCGAAGACGGCGTCAAATATTTTTGGTACTTCATTTGTGATATGCTGGCGCAATTTATGCACAATGGTTGCCATCGCACTCAAAACCTTTGGCTCGCGTGCCGATGGAACTTTGCAGCGCTAAAAAAAAGGAGTTATTTTAATTATCATTCTCCTAATCTCAATTCTTCTTTTATAGGTACTTTTTAGGTTTAGAAATTTACTTTAGAGACCTTACCTGATAATCTAGCAATATAGCGTCCAGCAAAGGCGGTATGAAGTTGTCCATCACCAACTGATTGTCGTTGGAGCGAGACACCCACTCGGATATCAAGTTGAGCGTCTCCTTCTTAACCACGTGCATGGTCTTGATCAGGGGCTGATTGTTCACATTGACGCCGTTCACCTCGATAGCCTGGATGATGTTCTCCGAGGTTATCTTGTACACATTCAACATGTCCAGATATATGCGGCCCAGTTGAATGACGTACGCGTGTCCCAGGGCCTTGCAGGCAGCCACGTTCGTCTTAAGGATGCTGCCCAGCTGCTTCACAGCGGTCATGTTCTTCAGGAAGTCAACGTTCTTCGAAGCCCGGGAAATGATGTCATCCCAAACCTGGTTAGGCAATTGCATGTAGCGCTCGATGAGCACGTCCTGCTGCACCTGATCCACCTGGGCGGAGATCATGTAGCCGACAGCTTCATAGAACGTGTGAACCTAAAAGCGTTAAAAGTAATATAAGTATTGGTAAAATATAAATATTTATAGCCTTCTAAGTTTAGACTTAAAATGTAATAAAATCATTTATTTTATAGGCAATTCTTTAACTCAAACATACCTGTTGCGGCTGCAGATCACAAATGATGCTGCTCATTGTTGTGAGAATCTCGTCAATAAAGGTGCAGGCCTCATTCGGCTGGATGGTGACAAAGTAGCGGCGGCACTTGATGGCAATTTTGATGAACGTGTCGCATGCCATGTCCTGGACACCATCGTGCGTTTCGTGCATAAATTCGAAGAGTTTGTTTACCACCGTCTTGAGGAATTTCCAGTGGGCGCGCAGGAAACGCGGATACTGGCCTACCACATACATGATATTGGAGGCAATGATGGCCTTGTTGTCCTTGCCCTTTTTCTGTTCGCACAGACCTAACAGATCCTTGATGACGGTGACCAGGAACCGTTTCTCGTCCTCCTCACAAAAAGCACCTAAAAGAGAGTAGTAACAAAAAAAACACAAATCGATTGAAATTAGTAAATTAAAGATGAGATTGGTATCAAAACATATTTGATCCGACGAGAGAACGAAATGTTGAACCTTGATTTATAAAAACCAAGCAGACTGGACAAAAAAACCCCAGAAAATCGCTCACCGGATATGGAACCAATGGCCCAGCACAGTGTGTTCAGGTTCTTCCAAGAGAATTCCGATCCGTTCACCTGATTTAGCAGCTTTAGCGTCATGATGCGGTCCGTGTCCACAGAGTCCAAATGGGTCAGGAAGACCAGCGTTTCGCGCATGTTCTTGTACAGGTTGATAGAGTTGGTGTCCTTCATGAACTCGCGCACCACCTCCCCGTTCTCGTTCTCCACGACCAGCACCTCCTCCGGCTTGGCCATGCGCGATATCATTATGAATCGCACTTTGGACAAGATGGGGGCGTAGAATCGTCGACGGGGATTCACCTGCTGCCTCTTCGAGGACTCCAGCGTGGGGTGGAAGAACTCCGAGTTGTACAGGTCCTCCACCAGGCTGTTCCAGTACTCCAGGCAGATCTTGAACACCTCCACGTCCTCCACCTCGCTGATCATTACCAGATACATTAGCGCCTGGTTCAGGTAGTCGACATACTTGGCATCCTCCACCAGCTTGCCGTGCTCCTTGAGGAAGGTGCACAGGAACATGGCCAGATTAAGGACCAGCTCCTGCTCCGTATCGGTGCCGTGCTTGAATATGTGGTTCATGTTCATGTTCTGGCCGACGATCTGGTCCAGCTGCACCATCGTGTCCTTGAAGAGCGTCGCGAAATTCTCATCGTAGTTGGTCGCCGTCAGGCCGGCGATCTCGGACAGGCACTTCAGGGTCACATTCCGGAACATGGGCACGCTGAGGAACTTGAATACCAGCGTCTCAATCTGCGGCGTTTCAAAGATGTAGCCCAGCGGGATCCAGTTGAGGAAACGCAGCAGAGTCTCCAGTGTGACGTGGATGAGGGCGGCGTTCATGGAGCTCTCCAGCACGAAGGAGCAGAGATTGAAGATCTGCGAGAACTCCGAGCACATGGTGTCCTTCAGGTGCTTGGCCTTCGTCTGCGTGATCTGGCCCAGTGAGAAGTCGAACACCTCCTCGCTGAGGTTCTTCAGAATAACCATGTTGTTCATACACAGGCTCTCGTTCGTCTTCGATGCACCGACAATGTCACTGATGAACGTCTCCCAGTTGCGCGGCCACTCGCGCTTCAGGATGTGCACCAGTATCATATTCAGCTTGTTCAGATACACCTTGTTCTGCTCCATGACGTTCGGGTCCGACGAGGTCTTGATGATCAGACTGACCACGTACTTCTTGATGCCCTCGCACTGGTTGCGCGGCAGGACCTTCCAGCGCGTCTTGATCACCTCCTCGAGGATTTGCAGAGCATAGAACTTGGTCCGCTGGTTCTGTGAGTACTCCAAGATGCTGTCCACCCGCGTCCACGACTCCGGATGCTCCTTCAGCGTGGTCAGTATGCTCTGGGCGAGGCGCAGCTGCTCCCCCTGCGCTGTGTACACCGTCTCGACGATCTTGTCCAGCAGATTGATGTCCAGCTTCTGGGTGAAGTCGAGCATCTTGCTCGCTTCGTCCGATGTCAACACGGTCGCCATGTGGTAGAAGAAGCGGCGTTCGCGCCTGCGTCGCTCGGCAGTTGTATCCGCGTTAATCTTGATAGCTTCTTGGCTTCCTCCGCCGCCGGGTGAGCTGGGTGGAATTCACGTTTTCTCTTCGAATTTCCTATATGTACTTTCTTGTTGTTTTTCTTCGTCTTTTCTTTTGTTGTAGTGACGGAGGTGTGCGGCGGCTTCTGCTTCTTCTTCTTCTGCTTGTGTGATGACGGTGAGGAGCGGCGACTCTCGATCTGGATCGGATCGGGATCTGGATCTGGTGCCGGGACTGGACCTGGAGCTGCGAAATAGATCGTTGCTTGGGTTAAAACATATTGCGTACTCGTCCGCCTGACCGCCGGGCAACCATATTTATTTTTTATTTTCCAATTTCATTTTTTTGGAACACACTTACAACTACAAGCGCACGCTTACTGCCTGCGCGCGCTTACACTTTTTCGCACACGCACACATACAATCGAGCGCTCGGCACACCACACACACACACGCAGGCACAGGCGAACGCATCGCCGCCGCAAATGCGACCAGCCACTGCGGCGGCATTTTGCACTTTTTGGGGCTTTTCGCGAACGCCAGCGACAGCGCGGTGCGTAATTGGCAATCACAACTATGCAATTCACTTATCCAACTTACCTTTTTCCGATTCCAGAAAAGAGCAGCGTGAGAAAACGACGACGACGGACAATGCGAAATGCAATTTGTGTAAGTGCAGTGTGGCCGTATTGCGGTGTCGTTGGATTGGAGAAAACATAGGTTATGGGGCCCTGGTGCGCAGACTTGCATGCAAGGCGATCGATAGTTATCGATGGCTAAACGTTTGTATTAAATAATTGGGCCAAGTAATTTGTTGGCTTGTCCAAAGCCTGCTCTATGGTCTAAATTAATTAAATAAGACACCTTAAGATTTAATTTGTAATAATACTTGTCAATATATTAAACCATAAGTTTAGATTTGAATTCAGAGCTCATAAAATTTCCAGTCGAGTTTTATGGTTTTTAAAAAATAGAATACATGTTTATTTTAAATGTTTATTATAAATATACAATTTTATTTTAAATAATTGTAGAATATTTTATAAGCCGATCGAATAGCGTTCGATTTTTAGTGAATCGATGCTTTTCGATCATTTCTAAAAACATTCGATTAACCTCCTACGTTGCATGTTTAGAAAAGAAGAAGAGCTGGAAATGTCTATTTATTTGTTATGTTTGACAACCAATGGCGGCTTGCCAGTGTTCACACGAAAGAAGGGAGAATGCGAAAATGTAAGAGCCACAGTTAATACTATAATCCAGCCCCTGATCAAGCCCTCTACCCTCTTTAGCTGCCCTTCTCAACAGTGGCCTCCCTTAACGGCTTTCACATGTTCTTCAAATCCCTGGGCATCCAACTGGAGGCCACTACGACCAGCAAACAGCAGCCCAGTCAGAACCTGGCTCCGGCGGATGCGGAGGAGTGGACGTACATCTGGCGGGACAGCGACGCCATCACCCTGATCGTTTGCGGCTGCGGCGTGGGCTCAGAGCAGCTGCTCCAGACGCTGGCGGATTTGGTCTTCGGAGCCATCGGCATGTTTATCACCCGTGCCGCGGAAATGGCGCATGCCACGTTGCTAGAGCGACTGAAGAAGGACGCCAAGAAGTATGTGCCCATTGTGGACGCAATTCTGGAAGCGGCCTGCGCAGGAACACAGCTCCTGGGCTACACGGACTGTCTGCTGGCAGCGGAGAACGCCCAATTGCTGCAGTGCCTCAACGAATTTAGTGGCCACTGCGGCTCGCTCTTCTGCTGCCTGGTGGTGGGTCATCGCATCGCCGTGGCCACGGAGGGCTGGTGGGATCTGGACACCCGCGACCGGGAACTACTGCTGTTCCTGCTCAACTCATCGAGCACGCTGCAGCACGATGTGCCCGTCTATCTGCCCGTTAAGAGTCCCCACATAGCCTATCGATTTGTCAGCATTCCCGTGGCCCCAAACAGTGCGCTGTGTGTCCTGTGTGGCGCTGAGAATGCCTCATTCCGAGAGCTGAATGCGCATGCCATGAGTGCCTATCGGAATGAAAGCAACCTGCTTGCGGCCGCCGAGCGCTGTGTGCCGCGCAGCCTGCCGGAGCACCTGGACATCGATGGCAGTGTGCTGGCCATTATTTTGATAAACCGCCACTCGCGGAAAAGTCTGTTCACCAGGAATCTCAACCAGTCGGCCAGTGTAAAGCGCATCATAGTGGGCGACCTGCAGCGCCTGGACATTCTTAAGAAGTTCTTCGATCAGACCATGGATGCACTGCATCAATTTGAAGGGGAGTCGTCGAGCAATAAAGCCCTTTTGGTGGATCAATATAGCTGCTCGGACTATCACAAGTGCTATGCCCATACGGATGAGCTGGGAAATGTCATGTTTCTGCTGTTCATAGCCGCTGTGCCCTCGCACGCAATGAGGTTTGAAAAGAATCATTGACTTTGCGGAATCGATACTAAGAAAGGTTTATACTTACAGATTTCTGGCGCAACGCATCCATGACAACATACTTCAGGAAAAGTCTGTATGCTGGTGAACCGTCCTTTCTTCCTGACTTCTATAAGACTGATATTTTTCCACTATTTTTACTTGGTATTAGGTAGCTTTAAGCTCTATTGGTTACCAAACCTAAAATGAATCTTACAAAAAGTATAATGCTATGGCTTTAATGACCTATGATAAACCGTCCTTAGAAACACTATTTATTCGAATACAAATATTGAATCTGTGTTTTTATTTGAAGGCCTTTAAGAATCAAGTTCATATGTGCCTCTTCTTAAATACAATTATATTGTGAATATTAAATATTTTAGGGGCCGCTTAAGTTTAACCTTTCAACTTATAAATATAACTTAGTATTTTCTGATATTTTTTATCTGTAAGTATCTGTAAGGGGAAGAACTGAAAATCGACCACTGATTGATGTTTTATTTTTGTAGTGATTACGTTTTTCAGCGATCTTTTTTCGGATTAAACCCTATCAAATGATACGCATTTTTCTACAGTACGAAGTTCTGTTTGCCCATTTATGTTACTGCTTTTAAATAAAATCTTATCAGGGATTGGTACTTATCGACACAGATTCATTGAAGACAATGTTCATTTTCCATTAATTCGTTTATGAATGGCATATTTATAAAGTGTATTTATGGGCTTTATTTGTAAGTAGATTTCGACCTGTCGCACGTCGTTTGCGCTTGCCGACGATGGTCCCCAGTCCAGAAACAGTGCCCAACTGGAGGAGCAGTGGATTGCTGACTAAGGCGGCGGCGATGCCCAGCACTGCAGCACTGGCCAGCGGGATTAGGAAGCTCTTGGCCAGCAGGGCTTTGGAGGAAATGTCGCCGTGGCCGGGACCCTTGTGAGCGGCTATCTCGTGTGGATCCAGAGGGTACGGGTGCACATACTCAGGTGGGGAATAGTAGTGACCATGGCTAGCACCGTGACCCGGTCGTGATCCATACACGTCGAATGGAATACCCGTCTCCACACTGGAGCTGCCGAAAAAGGCTCCACCTCCACCAACACCTCCAAGTCCTCCTCCTCCTCCGCTGATGTGGGAGTGTTCGTAGGGATATGGATGGGAATTACTTTCAAAATTTCCCACGGTCGGTGCATGCGATGCCACTCCTCCTCCGGCTCCATAATGACCTGTATGTGGAAAAATTGTATTATTTTTTTTAAGGATACAATTCTGTACGAAGGATTTTTAAAAGAATTAATCTCGAAATTTAGTTGTTTTCTTATTGACAATAAAATAATAGTTTTAACAGGCTTTACGAGTGGAAATACCCGTTTTCGTTACTTCTTCGTCGATTATAACTTACCCACACTGATCCGATCCTGAAGATTTGCCCCTCCAGTTCGCCACTTATTGTAGGTTTCGCTCAGACTTTCGCCCACACTTCCCAGCGAGGAATGACTGCCGGAACCACTCGAAGGACTCGATTGCGAGCCTTGCCCTGAGCCTGGACCCCTGTAGAATTCAGGTGGTGGTTCGAAAGACTTGGCAGTAGCCGAACCCGCCAGGTCAATTTGGTTCCCCAACCGATCACTGACCCCTTCCTTGCTGGCATTTTGCGCCACGGCCAGACTCGCCCAGAGGATAAGGCCTAATGCGACCCGAAGCTTCCGTTTGCTGGCGAACATGATGACTAAGCTCGCCGGCGTCATGTCATCGACTTTATAAAAGAGTCTGAGGGATTGTACAGGCAACTGGCGACAATTCGTGCTGTGCAATTGGGGGCCTAAAGTGTCCGCTTCGCTGCGTCCATTCAGTTGCGCCAGTCTCGCGGGGAATTTCACTTTCCTTGGCAGGTTTCGTCTAAGCGAGCACCTCTCTGGGATTCGGCAATGCTAGACTCAACTGAACATTAAATTCACTGAAAATAAACTAGTGTCTAATTCCCGTAATACTATACATTTTATAAATACAACCCAAAAAACAATTAAGGATATATCTTTGCAAATTTCGAACCATTTTGTTTTTTAACTTAATTAATAAAACGAAACAAACATATAACTAATAAAATATATTAATTAAATAATATAACATATCTACATGTAACCGTAACTTTAAGGCAAACACAAATTTTGTATACCACTATCTTATTAAGGGTTCGGTAATATATCTTTAATATTTCTTGGATTTATAAACTAAAAACTCGTCTTACATAAAGTGAATATTTTGTTATTATACCCGTTACTCGTAGAGTAAAAGGGTATATTGTATTCGTGCAAAAGTATGTAACAGGTAGAAGGAAGCGTTTCCGACCCCATAAAGTATATATATTCTTGATCAGGATCACTAGCCGAGTCGATATAGCCATGTCCGTCTGTCCGCCTGTCTGTCTGTCCGTATGAACGCTGAGATCTCGGAAACTACAAAAGCTAGAAGGTTGAGATTTCCCACATATACGCAGCGCAAGTTTATTTCAAAAAGGTGCCACGCCCTCTTTAACGCCTACAATCGCCCACTAACGATTTTAAAATGTGTCTGGCGCCCAAACCTTAAAAGATTTCCGAGAAGTATAAATGCAATCAAATCGGACCATTCATTAAAAAGTTATTCGCAATCAACAACATTTTGTATATCCATCTCCTCGCACTCCCTTTAGCTGAGTGACGGGTATGAGATAGTCGGGACACCAACCCGACTATAGCGTTCTCTCTTGTTTTACTATATTTTTGAGAAATTTGTTTCAAGTGCATTTCCCAATTTTAATACTTGTGTGGAGGGTTCGCAGTGATAGCGGAAAGCCCGAGAGAAACCACTCAAACCCCCCACGGTACTTATTCGAAATGATGAAAGATCGCAGCGCAGCTAAGAATCGTTAAGAAATTATCACCGTTCCCGTTGGCTGCAACCGACAAAACGGCAGCAACATTACCCGAAAAACATGACCAATTCATTAGATGTATGTCCAATTTTGAAATAGAGATGCAAAACGATCGAAAATGGCAGTGCCTGATGTCTTCTGTTTCCGGCAGACGCTACCCGATTGCAAAAATGGATGTCTCTGGAAACGTGTCACCTTATCTGCTTATTGGGAATTGCGCTGGTATTTCGCGGAATTTTGCTATCTCCGCGAAACAGTTAAATTAAATATGAAACATTCTGCACTTATCACGACATGTCACTTAATCTAAGCCAATCGTTCTTGCCGGCTTCGAACACTTTTCCTCGCACTTACACTGCACCACAGTTATCTTAAGCCCAATATTATTGAATCTAATCAGCAATGTGTATCGCTCTACGACCTTGTTATTAATATGGCAAAGTGAGTAGAACTTATAGATATGTAATTGAATAATAGTGCCAGTAACTTAACTAAAGCTGTATTACGCTGTAAATGTGCAGCTTAGGTGGTATTTAATAGCACGAAGCTTAAGAATTCGCGTAATATAAGTTTTTGAGTGAATAAGAGTCATATAAGCTGAACAGTGGACTTGAATTGCGTGTAATTGGTTAATAAATGTTGAAATATGTTTTTAAAATACTTGTTTTCTTTGGTTAGACCTATTATTTATTTAATTTAGTTAGATATACTAGTTTAATATAAATACATGTTTTGATCGAAGTCTTTCAATAATGGAAAAAGGGAATTACAATGAACTGGCGACTATGGATTCACTTTGATCCTTGGACAGATTTTCGACAGAAACTGTTTGGTTAGGGATCGTTGGACTTGAAATTGCTTCATTTTCAACTGTTGGAGGGACGGATTCCATGGGCAACCTCCTCCTAATCAAGGGAATGCAGTTCGAGAAGAGGCTTGCTCATTGGCCGCAGATTTGCGTGCAGGGAATTTGGGATAAGATCGTTTTGGTGGGACTGGATGAGTCTGGAGTTCTCTGGCGATAATGCACGGACTATTTCCAGATCCGCGTGATAATTCCGGAGTTGGTCTGGGTGTTCGGATATTCGGCGGGGATACAACCATCAGGCAGATCTGAAGGTATCTTATATTCAAATACCTCATCACCACTTGTATCAGGCGGCATCACTATTGATAACCGAACCGTTTCCGAAAAGCTGGGTTTTCGTCTGAATGCGGCTGGTAGACCTCTAGAGTTCCTTGGTACCCCAGATTCTTTTTCCAGCTCCCCCAACTGGGATGTTATTTTTAAGATAATACTCCTTGGTTTCTTTGAGTCAGTAACACTACCGTTTGGGGGTTCAGCTGCTAGGAATTTGTCGACTGCTTCTACGGCTGCAGCAACCATTGCACCTCCCAGGGTTTCGCAGATCATCTTTAGGTCCCCCAGATCATGCTGAGAAGGAGATTCTTTTATAAAAATACGACCACAGCAGGGACACTCCTTTCCCGTCCGACCTTTGATTACCAGGCGGCGGAACTTAGATGGGTACAATTCGATCCTCTGGACGGAAAACGTAGCTCACTGGCGGTGGTTGTTTAATGCCACTGGAGGCATAACGATGACTGGAGCACCTAAACTGGTTTTGAGAAGATTTCCGTTTGGGTGGAGCGCACATCTCTGGCCTTATTCTGGAATGCATGCGAGGTAGGTGGTCCGCCGGAGCGCTCATATTGGGGGAAATGGTCACCACGGACGAGGTGGCTTCGTTGTCGTGGAAAGAGGGGAATCGCTCGCACCGAAATTGGCATGGCCTGCATCTGGCCACTGGAGCTCGGCTGCTGGGACACCAGCTGGATCATAATGGTGTCCGGCTGACCAGCGCTACTAGCGACCCTCGACTCCATCACTAAGGATTTATCACTTGGAAGCATTACTTTAGTGAGAAATGAGTTGTGAGACGTGTATCCAACACCTACTGATATAATATGGGTTATTTCAAACTACAATAGAAACTATAAACCGGGGCAAAATATGGTTTTCAAAAGTATGCTACACAAAATTCGTACTGAAAATTCCTCCCGAAATTAAATCCTGGCTTCGCCCCTGACTATAAATAACATAACCCGAAAATCTATGGAACTTTAACCCTTTAGAAAACTTTCAAGATTGTGAAAACAGTTCAACGTATTAATGATAAGTGTATGTATCTTAAGTGCTAAACAATCAGTTAAGTATATAGCCAAAGAACTTTATCTAGTGAAAAAAAAATCTTTCACCCTTCATTACCTTTGCCAAGCTTAAGTGTTAAGTTAAATGGCGTAAAGCTGTTTACTCAATTGAGTTGTTCGGAGGAGGGGTTCCCCCTCTTTAACGAAGCTGTTAAATAGCCAATATATAAATTCAATCTAATTAAGGGATTATAAGCCAAACTGTTAGTTTAGAATATGGGTTTTCCAACTCCTTGTGTGGCGCAGACTGCGTGACCTCTCCAAGACCCCCATCTTATCAAGGTATTGCGTCAACTGAACTTAGGGGCGCGAGCAGTGCGAGCATTGCAGATAAGGTCGGCGATACACGGTGCGATTACTTTCAATCGATTTCATGTCACTGCCAAAATAGAATTTCGCACAGGCTTCCCGGCGGCGGAGATAACTGTTATTATTGGAAGCTAGTATCAGTGGAGGCCTGAGGTATATAAACTTGCGAATCGGCCCAGTCAAAACACATTCACGGAAGCAGTCACTACTCACCGCAACCATGAAACGAGGTAAGTCAGCTGCGACGATTCCGGCGAGGATATCATATTCTAAAGACCCTCTCTCCTCCTATCCTTAGCTCTAATTTGCGTTTGCCTTGCCCTCTTCATGGCCCTCTATGGCGCAGAATATGTCTGCGATCCCAGTACCAACAACGAGCCCGACTGCACCAACTCCAGCAACCTGAACGTCCCCATTCGTAACTTCTGGGATCCTACCCGTTACTGGCAATGCAACTCCACTAGCTCCTCCCCACCTCAAGTTGTTAAGTGTGAGAGGTTGCTCCCGAATGGAACTGTGGATTTAACACACCAAGCATTCAACTCGGCAACGAAGACGTGCATCGCGTGGTCCGAGTGGACTTGGACTCCGTGCTGCCCTTAATTTCAATACATATGGTTAAAATAATAAAATTGAATGGCAAATTAAGTAAAAAACTTGTATTTCTTGGATACCTGCAAAAGGTCGATTAAATTACAAATGAAGAATATTCGCTGAAGGATGCAGCTCAGTCTAAAATTAAGAACAAAATTCTTCTTTATTAAAGAACGTTTTTTTCTTAATTCTTAATTCTCAATTTCTTAATTTTAGAATGTTTTTCTTAATTTCGGACTGTTATCTTCTCTGTGTAGCTATGCAATTGTCTTATGGTTTACAAAACCATTATTATTTCTTAGCAATTATTTAAAAAATGTATTTATTTTTACAAAAAACGAAGTTATGGACATTAAGCACAGTCAATCCAATAAAAGCGTTAGTCAACCAGCCTTATCTTAAAATGTGGAAGTATCCCTTGCTACAATAGGAAATAAAAGAAGAAGGAAAGCTATAGAGTGTCTCGACTATTAGATATCCGTTACACACTAATAGCATCCTAATGCTTTTTAAATCGATTTTCTTTTTCCTTTTAACTTTTAGCGTGACTTCTTTTCATGTGTACTTTTATAGGGTACAAAAATAAATAATTAGAAATTAAATGTAGAAGTGATCGACTATGAGATACCCGTTACCCTGTTAATTAATTTAAAAGTAAATATTATATGACACCACATGGCGCCACTATTCAAAGTGACATCCTGTTACATACTCTTGAATTAATATTCCATATACACTTTTATTCTACGCGAAACGGGTATAAATATCATAGTGACATGGATTATACATATTCAAAAATAACCTGTAGGTCTTAAGTTAAGACTCTTAACAATACTGACTTATTCCACCCAAAACATATTTTTTTGTTTTTCTAAGAAATGCCATTCACTCATGGACAGTGCGCAACATTGCTGCTGGACTTTTACAAAAAGCTTATTATTAAGTCGACTTATACCAGATATAAATTTGATAAATAGTACCATAGTATTTGTTCTATATAAATCTACTAACCTACAATCTCTCTATGATTTTTTGATGCCGTCAACTGAGCCAATTGTCGAGATACAGATACCAGATATTTTTAAACGATTTCATGTTCGTTCCGAAATAGAATTTGTCATGCCGATAGTCGTAGACAATATTTCTGGGATAGATAACTGGGTGCTATAAAATGATGAACGTTGGGCTCGGATGTCATTCAGTATTAATAACCTGAAGAGAGCTATAGCACAATGAAAGCAGGTAAGCTCAAATCCTTGAGATACCCAGAGTTACCCATCAGGGATCCTCCTTTCAGTCGTAGTCCTTCTGTTCCTGGCCCTTTTCGTGGCTATCCACGCGGACTACGTTTGCAATCCTGATGGCGATGGAAAGCCCGAAAGCTGCTTGGGACGCATTGGACAGGTTTCCCGTGACTTCTGGGACCCCACCCACTACTGGATTTGCACCGGACCCGGAGAACCAGTGATGGCGGCGTGCGATGGGCAAACTGGGTTCGATCCTAAAACAGGAGCATGCGTTAAATGGGACGCTTGGCAGTGGTATCCACCATGTCCCACCGATTCCACTGACTAATAAACTTTGAAGCTTGATAACTCATGTATTTGCTCGGTGGCATAATGGTGTGGTAATCGGATTAGTTGGCTATTTTCGTTTCGGTCTAATACCTACTTCAGTGGTGCGACAGTTCGTTAGAAAGATTAATCTTAACTGTTAACTAAAATGTTCGAGTTCGCAACCTATATATTGTGCGTCCTCGGTTCCTTGGGTCTGTGGAGAGCCCAAGCCCAAAGTCTGGAAAATCAGCAGTGTCAAACTGCTCTGCAGAATCAACAATACAGAATTCATCAGGTTGCTGTACACCAGCAACAGTGGTTCGCCTACAATTCCCTGAGACGAACTGAAACGGAGGAAAGGATTGTCAAGTTAGAAGGCCAAATACAGGCAATACAAACTCAGATGGAAGCTCAACTTCTGGAGTTACGAACCGTTACGGAATATCAGATGCGAAGAAAAGAACCGCGCCGTAAGATCAACGTGAAACTCTTCCCGAAGAAGATTGGCGACAGGCACTTTGCCATTGACACGCAACTTCGAGTGAACTGGTATCACGCATATGGAATATGTCGTCAAATGGGCGGTCACCTGGCGACTATCCGAGATGAGAGGGAATTTAACGCCTTATTTTCAGACGTGCCTTCGGCTGGCTACTGGGTTGACATCAACAACTTGGCTCGAGATGGCAGTCCGCATGTATCGTCACTAACCGGAAGAAGAGTCCCATTTTTAAAATGGGCAAAGGACCGAAACAATAAAGTCCACAATCACTGCGTGGATGTGTTTGTGCGACCGCGTGGAAATCCGGTGGGAATGTATGATAAAAATTGTTTTGATGATTTCTATTATGCCTGTCAAGCCGAACAATGAGAGTAAAATTATTTTATATATTTTATTTATTATCTGATTTAAATTGATCTGAAGAACTCTAGAACTTAATAGTTATAAAAAAGTAAATCTACCAATCTTTTTTGTTTGTGTCCATATGCATCTCCTGAAGCTAGGAGAGAGAATGTCATTTTATGCTTGCTCGGAGCAGCGACAGGATCATTTAGTAACACTCCCTGCTAAACTCCTTTCCCCGTTAACATATATCTTTTAAAAATGCACAATTTCGTGTACACTTTAGAAAACCACTGCACACAAAAAAAAAGCATGTTCCCGTAAAATCGATATGGCCATGTAAATTTCAGGTCATGCAAAACCCATATCGTTTTTACATGAAATACCCTTTTCGACCAGGTCAAATTTACCTGGCCCCATATCAAATTAAAATTGATCTTAAATAATGTAAAATTGATCTAAGTTTCATATCAATTTTTTTTGCTGGGATTATATAAGTAGATAAACACAAAAAGGCTTTAAAATCGATTCGTTTGCGGTCTATTGCCTTCTTAAAAGGTGTGACAAACAGAGTTAGGAACACGGGTTGCTCGTTAGAAAGTTGCGAGAGTGAGTTTCATAGGTTATACAGCCTTAACATGTTCAACTATGCACCTTTTTTATTGTGGGCCTTTGGTTCCTGGGATCTGTGGAGAGCCCAAGCCCAAAGCCTGGATAATCAGCAGTGTCAAACTGCTCTGCAGAATCAACAATACAGAATTCATCAGATTGCTGTACACCAGCAACAGTGGTTCGCCTACAATTCCCTGAGACGAACTGAAACGCAGGAGAAGATTGACAAGTTGGAAAGCCGATTACAAGCAATAAAAACTCAGATGGAAACTCAACTTCAGGAGATACGGAATCTTACGGATTACCAGAGGGAAAAAAGAGAACCGCCCCCTAAGGTCAACCTGAAACTCTTTCCGACGAAGGTAGGCGATAGGCACTTTCACGTTGAGAAGCAAACCAAAATGAACTGGTTCTTTTCATATGGAATATGTCGTCAAATGGGCGGTCACCTGGCGACTTTCCGAGATGAGAGGGAATTCAACATACTATTTGGAAATGCGCCGCGGCAAAACTATTGGATAGACATCTACAACCTGGCACGAGATGGCGGCTCGTTTGTTTCTTCACTAACTGGAAGGAAACCCCCATATATAAAATGGGATTCAAAAAACAACTGGGGTAAAACACACTGGCACTGCGTGAATGTATATTTAAGTGAAATGAGAAATGCTAATTGTGACACTCTGTACTATTTTGTATGTCAAGCTGAGCAATGGGAATAAAATCTGTTTTATATAAGATGTTGTTTGGGCTACCACCCCTAACAAGACCAGCATCAAGTTATTAACCAGTAACAAGAGAGAATGCCTACTTCTAACTGACACATCCTTTTTCTACGAGTAACGAGTATTTAAAACCAATCGATTTTTTCTGAATTTCAAATTCTTTCTACTTCTTAGTTTTTATCCAACAAATTCTAAAAATTGCATCCTTTGACGAACAATGGTCGTTGCTATCTAAAAAGTCGAAAAATACGAGACAAATATTTAAAGGTATATATATTCTTTGTTGCATAGTGTTATATAAGTAGATAAACATATTCGAAAAGGTTTCCCTACAGTTTATTACCTTGCTAATGACTGTGACAAAAATAGTTAAGCCCCGAGCCAGTCCGCTAGAAAGATTGGGTCTTATAGGTCATACAAACACCGTCTAAATGTTGAAGTACGCCTCTTATTTATTATACGTCCTTGTTTCTTGGCACCTATGGATAGGAAATGCAGCACAACAAGAAATACCGCCAAAGCCAACCACAATAGATCAGATTGCTGCAAACCAACAAAATTGGTTCACATACGACTCTCAATTACGAGCTCAAACTCAGGAGAAACTTGAAAGGATGGGGAGGACCGTAGAAAACCAATTGCTGGCGCTACAAATCCATATGAAGGATCAACTTCGATCGCTACGAAACCTTTTGGAATACCAAAAGGTTAAAATGAAGGCTACCGAACGGATCGACAAGACAGTCTTCCAGCCTATAGGATCCGGGCACTTTTACATTGAAAAGCAAAGCAGACAGAGTTGGTACTCTGCAGCTGACACGTGTCGTCAAATGGGTGGCCACCTGGCGACAATCCAAGATGAGAGGGATCTCAAAAATATCTTTTCGGGAGCCCCTTCCGGCTCCTACTGGGTGGACATCTACAGCCTGGGTGGAGATAACGGACCGTACTTTTCTTCACGATCCGGGCGAGAAGCCCACTATTTCAAATGGGGATATGGCCAATCCAAATATAATCAAAATCACTGTGTGAATGTACGCACATTTGGAAGGGAAATGTACAAAGCCAGTTGTACCGAAAAGTTCTTGTTCGTATGCCAAGCCTAGTAATGGAAATTTACCGATCTTACATAAGAACTACTTTTAATTTATTAAATGTGGCATTTAACTTTGAGCCAAATAGCGCTTTAATAAAATTATAATCATCCTGCTCATTAAATCGTCTTTTTTAATAAAGGACCACACGGAATATCGAAATAATAATAATACCACATGACTAGTCTGCCCTGAGAAATATATCGAAATTTCACCCTCCAATCATATCAATTATCACTAAAAGTCCCTATGTGACACTCACAAAATTCCCATAGTTTCTTAAATTTGTTGTGTTTACTTTACTTTTTGTAATTATATCGAGTTACTGGGGTCATGGTCAAGAGCTCAGAAGCTGAGTTGGATCTACCGGTGGCCAGTTGGCATAGGGGACTGTCGATCGGTCAGATGCAGGCGGCTGATGACCTGGGAACGGCACTGGGATACAATATCGGTGGCATTCGAGACTGTCTGCTGCGCCTCGGAGTGCGTCCTTTGGTCAGAAACCGCCAGCTTCTCAGGATTGTGCAATTGAGTCGCGGCCAGAAGCTGGCCTTTCTCTACTTTCTGTTCCAGGAACATTACGATTCCGGCGGGTCATGCAAAAAATTCACGGTTAATGGACAACTCCTGCTCTCGGCCATCGCCTATCTTGATCTGCCAGCCACTTTAGGAGCACTGGACAAAGTTCTGCCCCTTAGCGGAAATCGTGTCAGTAAATCGAATCCGACACCGGACCTTCAAAAGGTTGGTATGCAAAAGAGAGGTTTCGAACTCACAGAAAAAAAATGTATACGATATAATATTCTCTTTTGAATTCTGTATTAGAAGCAGTCTCGGCGGCCTTCCTGCGCAACACCGAATCCCTCGGTCTTCGAGTCGAACACCCCGAAGGACATAGAGGATCAGATGCCTTTGGATCTGCCAGCCACATTTCGAGCGTTAGACAAAGTTCTTTCCTCAAAGCAACACAAACAATATCCCAAATCCGGGAAAAGTGTGGATCCCTACTTTCAGAAGCAGCCACGCCCAAAATCATTCCGCCAATCAACCCATTTAACGTCGAGTTCCCCGCTTTTTGAAGTGCAGATTCCCAACGAAGTGGGAGATCCCAGAGCGGATGACGACCGGTGGTTCGCCGATTTTCAGTTGCATCCGATTCAGCGAACAGTAAAGGCGGTTATCAACCACGAGCTCTGCCATCTGTTCGATCAAATAGACGAGGCGCCCAATGATCCTGCACAGGATCCAAGAGATCTGTGTGAATTCCACGAGGAGACTCGATCCCTGGAGCGGCAGGCGTTTCTGGCTGAGCAGCGCCGACGTTACCTGGAGATGATTGACGTGGAAGGGACTGAAAAGCGGGTGAGTTTTTTAGTTTACATTACCATACTTAATAACAAAGCTTTACTTAAATTTAAAGAAACTAAGAATGTATGATATGTAATCTTTACATTTACTTTTCCCCCAAAAAGCTCACAAGGGAGCGGATTATAAAGCACCTTAATCGGGACGTAGATGAGTACCTTCTTAAGTTCGGGGACAAGGGCTGGAGTCCTGGAGTTCCTGCCTTTCGAAAAACCGGCTGTGCCGCCTGTAACGAACTGGTCCACGTGAGCCTGGAGACTCCTCCCCAGGTGCTCCTCCTGGAAGGTGAACGGGGACGTCTGTACGACAGGAGTGGGCCCAGGATGCGGCTTTGTGCCGGTGAGGATGGAAACCGAGAGTTCCAGAAAGATAAGCCTTTAAAGGCGCAACCAGAATATTTTTCGGCCCCCGGAAGGCACAGACCCTATGCCTTCAACTATGCTAGAATATTTGAAGAGGGCAGTAACCAATCGTTGAATATCAAAGGTGTCATTGGACATTCCGTGGTCAAAGCACTCGAGGATGCGGAGGGGAAGGAAGGAAGGTTACCCAGGACCATTAGAAGCAGCCACATCAGCGAAGCGGTCTCCCGATGTGTGAGAAAAATCTTCGAGAAAAGTTTGCTGACGTCTCCGAACCTGGTTACTCCAAGGAATTCCAGGGAACGCCTCGTCTATCACCACAAGCGGATCGATCCCGATGACGAAGAGTTCATGGATCAGATGCTGAGCGATGCTTTTAAGATCTTGCGCCGCGATCGAAATCTTGTGCTGGCCGGCCTGCCCGATGGCCATAAGGTACCAGAGCTACGAGAGTGGATTCGAAGGAGATATGGCAAACGATATGGTCCGCTAACTGATGTGGAGGCAGAGAAGCTCAGGCAGAAAGTGAAGAATCTGCCGGAAATGGAAAAGAAATTGATTCCGCTGATGGCTAATGTAGATCCCCGGACGGTCCGACAAAATCCCGTCCCCTTTGCACAGTATAACGATATTATGGTTACGGCTAACAAGTTCAAGAAATCGTTCCGGGAGGAAGTGCTCCAGATTGTTCTCAAGCAAACCCGACTCTGCTGGCAGGCGCAGCACAATCTGCGCACCTTCAACAGTTCCGGACTTCGACGCACTTTCTTCACATATTTGCCAAGCAGTGCCTCCAGTAGAGATCCCACCTTCAGTCTCTATTTGGCACAGAAAAGAGCCGGATCCTAAGTTAGTTGGTGTCCAGAGATTACAATATGATACTTTTCTAAGGCCAACATAAGCATTTTAATCGAAGCAGATAGAATGAATATCATTGACCTTAGATGGTATCAGTTATTTAAATTACTATAGTTCAATGATTTATTTAATTCCTCTATAATTTTTACCACTTGACAAGAGAGCTTTTATGTAGACTAGTTTGTGCGTCCAAATTAATGATAGTATAGTGTACTAACATTTTTAATCAACAACGAAACTTATTTTTATACATATGTACCGTAACCAATTATGGTTTATTATAAAAATCCGGTCTAAATATCAAATAAATAAATTGTCTTTAACTTACATTGGAAACGTTCTTATCTGAGTAGGTAATATGAATTGTAGCATTTCGATTGCATACGTTATGTAATCTTTATAAAATAGCACCCATAAAAACAAGTTAGGAAATGCAGGTAACAAAAAAAATTGTGGGCGGCTTTGTCTTGTGCCAGCCGCCCGTATATGTGTTCCATCCTTGTCTAGGGGAGTGCTAACTTGCTCTCCTTCCAAACAACACAATGACCTGAATTGTTCGCCGCCTTTTATACGCACGCTTTGCGGAATAAGCACTTGGGAATTTTAAGGAAGCCGCGTCGGAAGATAAGTAAAATATTCGCTTATACCTTGATATTTTTTATGAATTTTTACGTTTATTAGTTTTGTTATTATTTTTAATTTACTATATTAATATTACATATTTTTTACGTTTATTTTTTGTATATATTTTTGTATATATTATATTTATGTTGTGCGGCTAACATTGACATTGAAATTAATGGGTTGATTGGCTTCCCCTTTGGGTTGGGGGACCTGCAACGTGACATTGACGACAACTCCAAATGGCCACTAGGGCCATCGGTGACCCAGTCATTAACCATATGACCACATTTTACCACCGAACATTTATTAAAACAAACACGTAGTTCCCGAGAAACATATGTATAAAAAGTCAGGTTGCGAACAGTAAGTTATCAATCATAATCGATTCCACCATCAGTTCGGTTATCTTTATTATCGAAAGCAATATGTGCAGAAACCTGAAGTCGTACTGTTCCCTGATGGTTCTGATCCTGGCACTAGGAGCGATTTCAGCTCAACCGGCCAGGTTAGCAAAGCAGCTACAGAAACAGCAGGCGGCACCCTACCCATCGGCCGCGGAACTGAAGCCCGAGGTTCCATTCGAAGAAGGGGTTCCCGATCAGACCTATGGACCTCCGGATCTGACCTACGGACCTCCGCCCACCGATGCTGTGGAGCAGTTGCCCAGTGATGAGGAGCCACAGGACTTCACTCCCGATCCGGATGCAGAGGAAGTTCAGCCCATTCAGCAAGCCCCCGCTCGTCTGACCAAGCAGATCAGGAGTCGTCCACAAGCCCAAGGATTGATTCTGATCTCCTCGAGTCCATTGCGAGTGCTGAATTCCAATGGAATCCCTGTTCCAGTGGCTATTCAATGGTAGAAACAATAAACACTTTATATGTGGTACTGATTTTTATAAACATTATATTAATTATTGTCTTTTGTTATCCGTTGAACCATTAAAGAACATTTGTTGATACACCGAATAGATGTACTTACAATATTGTATCGGAGGTCGACATTTCGAGACCCAATACGGTATGTGGAGTACCTATACATATACATACATATATAATTACAAATATAAGAACGATAAAAGTATGCAGATAACTTTAGCTAATCTCGGTTTTGGGAAATTCTCAGCAGTTGCTTTGGAATGATCTGCCCCGACCTAGGCTACATAGTAAAAGCTAAATAATAATTTATTTAAGAATACTACGTAAAATCACTTTTGGCATTGTGCGGTCCTCGAGTTAACACAGAAATATTCTCCAACTGACAAACTGAACAAATACATATATCGTAAAACTTTCTACTTAAAATGCTAGTTATTGTCTGGTACGATTGCAGCTAATTGATAACAAAAAAATGCAACTAATTCGCGAAAATAATAAATTAAACAAACTAGAGCACCGCCACTGGTGTCGAATAGGTAAACAACTAATGGTAAACATATTCGTAGTCTGAGAGAAACTACATAAAGCCTTCGGTCATAAATTCGCACACATTTGTAGGCAGAACCAGAACTAGCCAGGTTCTGTTTTTGTTTTGCTCTTCTCTTTTTTTAACTTAGTGGGTGGAGCCGTTTAAGATTTGAGCTAAGCTGGCCCAGGTACCAAAGACAAAGCCACAGAGTCCGAAGATCAGGATGAGAAAGTCCTTCCACAGCATCCAGTTGTAGCGGCCGTAGCCAACGTTATAGAAGGTGATAACTTCAATTATTGGTGGCGCAATCAGGGCCAAAGCTGAGCTGCTCACGGCTCCAACAAGCGAAATAATGGAGCCAAGATTGGGAATGCAGGTGGCGAGGAGAACTATGAAGAAATGTATTGTGTTATAGTTTATATTGTGGATAGTTTTTAGGGCACTTACAGGTAAAAGTGACTAGAACGACACGCAAGACTGTGGCCGAAAGATCCTTGGCCCGCGTGGTATCGAAATGACTCATCACAAAAGGCTCAACGATGTTCACGGGCACATAGAACTGAAGCGTATAGGATAGGAAGATGGCCACTGCCATGGAGATCCGGACCAACTGAGAGAGTCTAAAGGGAAAAGAGGGTACATTAAAAATGTTGGTTAAATAATAGAGCACTTAAGAAATTCGTTAAATATTAAAACTTTATAAATATGCTTTAAAAACGTATAATTTCATTATGATTTTATATATATAGAAAAGTAATACTTTGAATATTGTTTTAAATAGAAGCTACAGAATGCAGTTTCCTCTAGACAGCTTATTTTGAGATAAAGAATATTTAATCCTCTTTCTCAGGAACTACAATCGATTAGGAATGAAAAGTTTTAGAACTCACGTATCGCCCTGCGGCAGATTTAGGGTAATGCTGCCCTCCACATGTTCGCCGTACTTCAGGTAGCCGAAGAACCCGACCGCTGTGTACAGGCAGGCCACGATTACCATGCCCGTATTGAGCACACCGGTGGTTCCGCCAAAGTCCTCCGGGGTGCGCATGTTGTTCTCCAGGGGCAGGACAACGCCAATGCCCTCGAACGCGTAGATGGCGGTTCCGAAGTACAGGGGCAACGTGGCCCAGGTGGCCACAGGTTTTACCGTGTGCACATCAGGCAGATCCACCAGCATATAGGAGAAGGTAATAGCCAGACCGGCCACAGTGAGAAGAGCGGCCACTAGCGATACGGGCGTCAGGTACTTGAGGTTCCGCACCAGGTTCAACAAGATCATAGGCACCAACATTATGAGTAGATAGATCTGCACGGGCATCTGGTAGTAGTGGTCCATTACGTCCTTAATGTTCAACGCCACAAACAGGAAGTAGACGCAGCAGAAACCGATTTGGGTTATGAACAGGAACGTGGTAACGATCCGTCTGGCCAGAATCGAATATCTCCTTAAGCCCAGCGGTCCAGACTCAAAGCTGCAGTATGCCACCTCCGAAAAGTTCAGAGCAGGCTTCTGAAATCTCCGACACAGCTCGTGGGAGCAGTTGACCAGCATGTGCATGCAGTGGGTGCAGATGGCACCCATGATCATGGTGCCAAAGAGTCCCACATAAAGGCCGGCGTTCTTGAAGGCATCCGGCATGGCCAGAATGCCCGTGCCAATGTTGCCCTTCAGCAGATGGACCAGGGTGTCAAAGTTGGACGTCGGATGCTCCAGAGTGCGATGATGGGTGGGGTTGTAGCTGGACTTATCCGTGGCTCCGCGTTCATCATCTCCCGATCCCGAGGCTGCTGCGTGCACTCACAGATAAAAATCGAGAGAAATATAAGTTTGATTTCATCGAAATAATTTTATTAATTAAAATTCCACCAACAACCAATTAAAATGTAATTGCAATTAAATTACACACAAAATATTTTGAATTTTTTGATTCAATGCTCAAATTAGCCTCTATATTTTTAGAAAAGTTTATTGTAACAGGAACACAATGATTAATTAAGAATAATCTAAAAATGAATAAGCAGCCTTTTTAATTACGGCCTGCAAATATTTTGCGGTTTTGTGAAACATGTCAGCATCAAAATAAGTCATTTTATCTGTATGACATAATTGGATAACCCAATCATTTTTTTTAAGTTTAATAAACTCGTAATACAAGGTTAAGATATGTTAGTAAAAAAACATGATTTTTGAGTTGATAATATTCTATGAATACTCCATGAATATTATTCTATGTAAAAATGAATTCGTGCAGTCTTAAATACACCGAGAGTGCAAAATTTGAGGGTATTGGATGGATTTTTTTCTAATGTGCCACTATTGTAGTTAACATTTTAAAAGAAAATGTTATTATTTTATTACAATTTTTAAGTAGAGTGGTTGTTTTATCAAATTGAATGTTTATCTTTTTAAGGACCGTTTTTTCGTCCGTTTGTTAAATTTGAAGTAGGGTTAAAGCCTTGAAATCTTATGGGAAATCGAAGTTTAAAGTTTCCTTTAAATTTAACAGGCGGACGAAAAAAAAGCCCTAAAAATGGTCACTCTGAAACCAGGTTAGAAACTCACCTGCTAGGCTGTCCTCGCTGTGCACGTTGACCAGCGTGTTGTCCGGCGGAGAGCTGCGCACGGGTCGTGCCGACGATCCTCGACTGCCCTCGTAGTCGGAGGCATCGCTCTGCAGGAGCAACGGCTGGCGTTCGGTCATCTTTTTCTTGCGCGGCGCACCCTCGGGAATCTGGAAACCGTAGTGGTTAATTAGTTAGGAGCGATGCACTTTATGATGCGGAATGCCCGGCTGCGCGAAACACACTAAAACTGAATCTGAAACTTCTACTTGAGAAGCCCGCTTTTCGCCTCGGAAATTTTCCGCTGACTCAGTTTTCCACACTTATGTATAACAATAGGAGGTGCAGATAGTGCGTCGGATAGGGTAGACAGTAGACGCGTGCCGGGAGTGCGGAGTGGAAAATTTCGACCATGCTGATAGTCGGACTCAGCCTTGGACTTGACTCAAAGTACGATTAATTTGATCACTTCATTACTTTGCATATTGCATATGGGTCTGATTACGCTCGCTTCGGAAGTCGATATCAAATTGGCGAGTCCAGTTGCTAGAGTATAGCTTTAAAACCGAAAACACCGACAAGTCACAAAAACAAGCTATACGCGGCGATAAGACCCGCATATCGCCTGCAAAGCCAGTGGTCATACCATAAATCAGAATTATATAATGTGTATCCAGACGGTGAATCAAATATCCACCCATTATTATTTGATTACCGACTGATTGAGTCAGTAGACGGGGCTACTCAGATTGCAAGACCAGTTCTTTGATGTTCAATACTTCCGATGGTATAGAATGAGTTTGAAATTATTTAACGTTCTACGAAAATACTTAAAATTGAAATAAAATAAATGAAAAATATTGATTTAAACATAGTTAGTTCACAAATTTACCATAATTCTACAATAAGAAACATATGAAATTCTTTATAATTTTAAATTAAGAGATCGAAATAGATTACATTTAAGGTTTAAAATGCGTGACCGCTATTAAAAAATGTTTTTGCCAAGCGAAATACTACATACATAGTCAAGAAATATGAACTATTTTCTTAGCCAGCGATTAAATAGGATTATATCTAGTCTACCTAGATCCCGACAAGCAGCAGACTTATGTCAAGTAATCTTTATTTGAGTGCAATAAAGAAATCAACAAAGCATCAAGAATTTCAACTTATTTTCGTTTTATCTTGCATCACAGACTTGCACAACAAAGTGCGAAATTACAGATATACATAAATGTATCTTGTTTCACTTACAGAGAGTATCGCGAATTAAATGAATCTCAACTTGGGATGGGTTCTTTTGTAGTCGTAGAATCTCGGCTTTGGGCAGTGGAATAAATAATAATCTTTGAACTAAAACTGAAAAACAAAGGATAATTAACAAATGAAAGATACAATCAAAATAAACCCAGTCAGCATGCGCATGTGGATGGTCGGATGTGTGGGAGTTCTACCTGTTGAAGGTTGGTTAAAGGCGTCAGGTCCTCCATTGATTTTTTCCCGCTTGACACTGACAATGAAATGTGTAGGTGCTCCTGCGAAGGTCACAACGTTGTGGTGCGATTGCGATTTATCAATGTGCACGGCAAGTCAAACTAAAACCGAAGTGCTCCAAAACTCCATTAATTACAGAATTGGAGTGCGTGGGGGAGGAGACGGATGCCAATTATCTTTGCCCAGTCTGCGAATCGAACAGAGAAGACATCAACAATGAATCATGTTGTATTCGCCACAGCCATTTGATAAGACGAAAGTGATGGCCTTCGCCCAATTGATAGTGAGTATCATTAAACTTGCAACACACATGCTATCCTTTAACTGCTCTGGCGGTTTTCAATACATACGTTACACTTTCTTCGAATTTATCTCGCAATAACACCTCACACCCCGAAACAGCACTGAAGCTGCAAAGCAAAACACCAACAAGGTTGGTTTTTTCCGTATCTATCGATTGTTTAGTCGATTTGACGGTACAGTAAAGATTAGTTAAGAAATATGATCCCATCCGAAATTAATTGTGGAAAGCGGAAATTCATTGTGACTTTAATGTTTAGAGCTTTAGAACTTCAAAAAAATATATTTTAAATTATATTGACCTAAAAGATTCTTACTTTTATTGGAACAATATTTTCAAAATCAATTGTCAGATCTTCTCTTACTCATTTTCATATACAAATATTTATAGAAGATTTAATTTAAATATATTGTTAATAATTTTAAATTTAAGCGATGTAAATATTAGTTAAAATTGATAATTACTTTTTTTAACCAAGTTTAACGTAACAACCAATTTTAACGTTAATTAATTTTGTTGTAAAATAAGCTAAACAGCCAAAGAAATGTGTTAAAAATATAGTAATTTTTTTTTACCCATAATTTTTACGTCAGTCTACCTATTCAGTGCCCACTGTACTTGAGACCTCATCGCTAGAGTTTTCTGTATTATTTTCACATTCCAACAACGGTCCTACTTTCGTGTTCTCTCCATTTCGTGACGTGTCTGCGGTGAATTTATCAAAACTCGCCTTTATCCTTAAACTACCGGACAAATAACCCAAGGAAGAGCAACATGGTGGAGCTGTCGAGCGTCATTTCCAAGTTCTACAACGACTACGTGCAGAACACGCCCAAGAAGCTGAAGCTGGTGGACATCTACCTGGGCTACATTCTGCTGACCGGCATCATCCAGTTTGTTTACTGCTGCCTGGTGGGCACCTTCCCCTTCAACTCCTTCCTCTCCGGGTTCATCAGCACCGTCAGCTGCTTCGTCCTGGCCGTGTGCCTCCGCCTGCAGGCCAATCCCCAGAACAAGACGGTCTTTGCCGGCATTTCGCCGGAACGCGGATTCGCCGACTTCATCTTCGCCCATGTGATCCTGCACCTGGTGGTGATGAACTTCATCGGTTAACAAAGCTACCTAACATGCGACTCGGATATATTTATAAATAAAATGTAACTCTAATAGTAGATCTCGCGATACGCGCCGAGAAAATCGAAGGGTTCTTGTGTACAATTCAAATGGATCTGTGGCTCCGGAATGGCCATCTCAATGGGTTCCACCTTTTCCGCATAGTCGGCCAGTTGGGGCTCGCTTTTGGCCTTGTTCGGTTCGGTTTCCTTGGATGGCTTGTTCTTCGAGGCGTCGCTCCTAAGCTTCTTCGGCACCAGCACGGAGTCGTTGACATTCAGGGGCACCAGATCCTTGAAGACAGTCTGATCCGGCGCGAAATTCATCTTCTGGGTGACCTTTTGGGGGAATTATAATGGTTTTAAAATTGTTTCTACTATTTAGAAGCCAGGATTTACCTTTGGTGCTATGGCTGCACTAGCCTCGGAATGAATTTTCGTGTCCAGCATAATGTGGGATATGATCTGGACCTCGCTTTGCTTGCGCACGGTGGTGTTGTACTGGGGAACGGCAAACTTGTCAATTATTAGGGGTCTCTGGGACGTCAGTCCGGTACTTTTGGGCTTCGGATTATCCGGCATCGGAATCTCGGCCTCCACGCCATTGCAGGATTGAACGAGAACGTTCGGTCGTGCTGTGGGCGCCAATTGGACACGGCGCGTCGCGGAGTTCCTCTGGTTCATATTAAGACGGGTTTTACGCTTGTGCGGCATTTTGAACAGAGCCGCAAGGAATACGAAAGTACTTTTCAACTCGCCTCTGATTTTAAACAGCACGCCACACTGATTCGGCTACTTTGGAGCACTGGTAAACAGCTGTTCTACAGAAGAATTTCTTTTGAAAGAAAATATTTGTAGTATTCGAAATAAACCGGCTATGTTGTATTAAATAGTCGCAGAAAAATGGTTGGTTTTTTGGAAATTCATATATATTTTATAGAAATATTTAATTATTTTCAGAACATTTTACTTTCCAATACCCACTGTATCCAGCCGGTTCTGGCGTTTTACAATACTGCACCACCTGCACATCTGATTTTGGGTGGGGGGTTTTGAACAAAATATTTTGATTTGTCAACGAAAAATGGCTTTATCCCGAGCCAAGCCCGAAGAACTGCCCAAGGATGCTGTTGTGATCACTGAGGATCAGGCCCTAAAATACCAGTGGAAGATCATAACCGCCTGGGACAAAATCGGCGATGTGTAAGTGCCAGAGAGCGCAATCAAGCCGCTTACCTAACATCCAAAACCAAAACAATGTCTTATAGGTGGTCTCTGCGTTACACTCCCGGAATCCTGGCTGCCCTGGCTGCGGGAACGGGGGCCTACATCAACAACCACTATCGCACCAAACTGCGACTGGGCGGACATGGTCGGTTGTCCAGTTACCTGCCGATTGTCGCCGTTCCCGCCATTTTCACCATGCTGACGCACAAGTTCTTCATCCAGCGACCCATTCTGCTGAATCCGCTGGGCGAGTGCCCGGTGTGCATCCAAGTGCGGAGCGCCGCCTTCCAGACGAGTCTGGGCATCGTGTATCCCACGATCCTGGCACCCTTCGCCGCATTTATGTTCGCCACCCGCTGCTACACGTACCGCATGCCCTCGATCACGGAGAGTCCGCGCGAGGTGTTCCAGCTGTGGCGCAAGATCACCCGCCCCATTGTTCCTGCCCTGGGCACCATCATCTGCCTGCAGGCCCTGCTCACCATGTTCCTCACTGCCCAAGAGGACAAGCAGAACTTCAAACTGATGCTTCGCATGAGGGAGATCGAGCACCAGCTGGAGGAGGAGCACATGCCGCAGCGAATCGACTTTTAATTGTTATACCCTGTTAACTAGATGAAATAGAGGCGCATTTTGGAGATTAGACGAAAGGCAATTTGTAATTCGCTGTATATAAATATATGAATATAAAATATCAAAAATATTGAAAGAACTGTTAAACTTTTTCAAGTACATAATTACAATTCTGAAATATACCGGTTTCCTTGCCAACGGGTTTTTTGACCATCGCTATGTTTATCGATGAGCCCCAAAGTTTTCCGCATGCCTATCGGAAAGCTGCACACGTTTCTGCAGTCGGCTGACGAAATTGTTTGCATTTGCATTTACTGTTGAAAACGTGAGTAATACATAACTTGTTTTGGTTGGGCGGCAGTGCGGGCTAACTCGGAAGTAGAGAAACAAACAAACGGACGCTTTTCTGATTCAATTTGCCTCGTAATTGTGTAACCCCGTCACGAAGTGTGCAGTGTGCACTTTCACTGCTCCGATTTGTGGGCCATTTTGAGGGGTTAGGGAGCCCCAATTGTCGCGTGGCAACCTTTATGTTGAGTTCACCCACTACTTGTCCATTGCAGCAACCAGCGAAATGAAGTTCCTCACCGCCAAGGAGGTGCGCGATGCCTATCTGGGCTTCTTCAAGGAGCAGAAGCACATCTACGTGCACTCGTCCAGCACGATTCCACTGGACGATCCCACGCTGCTGTTCGCCAACGCCGGCATGAACCAGTTCAAGCCCATCTTCCTGGGCACCGCCGATCCCAACAGCGAGATGTCCAAGTGGGTGCGCGTGGCCAACACGCAGAAGTGCATCCGTGCCGGCGGCAAGCACAACGATCTGGACGACGTGGGCAAGGATGTCTACCATCACACCTTCTTCGAGATGTTGGGTAATTGGTCCTTCGGCGACTATTTCAAGAAGGAGATCTGCTCCTGGGCCTGGGAGTTCCTCACCCAGCGCCTCAGCCTGCCCAAGGATCGTCTGTATGTGACCTACTTCGGCGGCGATGAAGCCAGCGGCCTGGAGCCCGACCTAGAGTGCAAGCAGATGTGGCTGGACTTGGGCCTGAAGCCGGAGCACATCCTGCCGGGCAGCATGAAGGATAACTTCTGGGAGATGGGCGAGACGGGTCCCTGCGGACCCTGCTCCGAGCTGCACTTTGACCGCATCGGCGGACGCAGCGTCCCGGAGCTGGTCAACATGGACGATCCCGATGTCCTGGAGATCTGGAATCTGGTGTTCATCCAGTACAACCGCGAGTCCGATGGCAGCCTGAAGCAGCTGCCCAGGAAGCACATCGACTGCGGCATGGGCTTCGAGCGGCTGGTGTCCGTCATTCAGAACAAGCGTTCCAACTACGACACCGATCTGTTTGTGCCCCTCTTCGAGGCCATCCAGGCGGGCACTGGAGCCCCAGCCTACCAGGGGCGTGTGGGCGCCGACGATGTGGACGGCATTGACATGGCCTACCGCGTGCTCGCCGATCACGCCCGCACCATCACCATTGCCCTGGCCGATGGCGGCACTCCGGATAACACAGGCCGTGGTTATGTCCTGCGACGCATTCTCCGTCGCGCTGTGCGGTAAGATGACTTGACTTATAAGCATTGATAACATTTTAAAACGAATCTTATTCTCCTCCCACAGCTATGCCACGGAGAAGTTGAACGCCAAACCCGGTTTCTTTGCCACCCTGGTGAACACCGTGGTGGACCTGCTTGGCGATGCCTTCCCGGAGGTGAAGAAGGATCCGCAACACATCATTGATATCATCAACGAGGAGGAGTTGCAGTTCCTTAAGACTCTAACGCGCGGGCGCAACTTGCTCAACCGCACCATCGAGAAGTTGGGCAACCAGACTACCATTCCCGGCGATGTTGCGTGGCGTCTGTACGATACTTACGGCTTCCCAGTCGATCTTACCCAACTGATGGCGGAGGAGAAGTCGCTGAAAATCGATATGGATGGCTACGAGGCCGCCAAACAGAATTCTTATGTGCTATCGCAGGGCAAGGGTGCCAGCAAGATCGAGGAGATCAACCTGGATGTGCACGCCATTTCCCAGTTGCAGGAGCAGGGAGTACCACCTACCAACGACTCCTTCAAGTACAAGTACGAGGCTGTGTCGGACGAGCGTGACTCTGCCTACAACTACGGTGTGTGCAACAGCAAGATCGTCGCCCTGCGCTTTGAGAATCAGTTTGTGAACGAAATCAGCAGCGGACAGAAGGCAGGCATTGTCCTCGACAAGACCAACTTCTATGCAGAGAGCGGTGGTCAGATCTACGATCAAGGTGCTCTGGTCAAGGTTAACGACGAGGCAAACGAATTCCTGGTGGACCGCGTGTACAACCGCGGAGGCTACATCCTTCACATCGGCGTTGTCGAGGGAACACTAAAGGTGGGCGATGAGCTGGAACTGCACATCGATGTGGAGCGCCGCTGGCTGACGATGAAGAACCACTCTGCCACCCATGCGCTTAACCACTGCTTGCTGCAAGTATTGGGCAAGGACACCGAGCAGAAGGGCTCCCTGGTTGTGCCAGAGAAGCTGCGCTTCGACTTTAACAGCAAGGGTGCCATGACCATCGAGCAGGTGTCCAAGACGGAGCAGCTGACCAAGGAGATGGTGTACAAGAATGTGCCCATCTACGCCAAGGAGTCACAACTGGCGCTGGCCAAAAAGATCCGAGGCCTGCGATCTGTCTTCGACGAAGTTTACCCAGATCCCGTGAGGGTAATCTCCTTCGGCGTGTCCGTGGACGATCTGGAGCAGAATCCCGACTCCGAGGCCGGCGAACAAACCTCCGTGGAGTTCTGCGGTGGAACCCATCTCAGACGCTCGGGCCACATCATGGACTTTGTCATCAGCAGCGAAGAAGCCATTGCCAAGGGCATCCGACGCATTGTGGCTCTCACTGGACCCGAAGCTCTGAAGGCGCTGAAGAAATCTGAGGCTTTTGAACAGGAAATCGTCCGGCTTAAGGCCACCATCGATGCCGATCAGTCTGGCAAGGACTCCAAGTCGCATGTCAAGGAGATTGTCGACCTGACCGAACAGATCTCGCATGCCACGATTCCGTACGTGAAAAAGGATGAAATGCGCAACCTGCTGAAGGGTCTGAAGAAAACTTTAGATGACAAGGAACGTGCCCTGCGCGCCGCCGTCTCGGTGACCGTCGTAGAGCGCGCCAAGGCACTGTGCGAGGCCAATCCCGAGGCCACCGTGCTGGTCGAGCAGCTGGAAGCCTTTAACAACACCAAGGCACTGGATGCCGCTCTCAAGCAGGTACGCAGCCAGCTGCCCGATGCCGCTGCCATGTTCTTATCGGTGGATGTGGACTCCAAGAAGATCTTCTGCCTGAGTTCGGTGCCCAAGAGTGCCGTGGAGAAGGGCCTGAAGGCGAACGAGTGGGTGCAGCACGTTTCCGCCACGCTGGGTGGCAAGGGAGGTGGCAAGCCAGAGTCCGCCCAGGCCTCGGGCACAAATTACGAAAAGGTGGACGAGATTGTCCAGTTGGCCAGCAAGTTTGCCCAGTCGAAATTGGCTTGAATGCATGAAGAACTAACCGGCGGCAAGACCTTCAATTACTCACAATTTTGATACACACTTATGCTTAATCCTAATCCGTAGATCTGTTCCAAACAGCATTTCAGATGAATTTTTACGGCTATTTATAAAATAAAAGCATTTATACACTTATAATAAATACCCATATGTGTTTGACTAGAAGGAAAAACTACAGTGTGAACTCAATTTACACAATTTAATTACTTTTCAAACTCTAAAGATAATAGTAATGCCTTATTGAATTATACATTAAATGAATAATTTGTCAATAACTACATTTATGGTTAAATATGTCACACACATTTTTTAAAGAACACATATCGCTTAAGACTTGTTTTTCCATATTATCCAATCGACGGCCTCGGCAAAGTTCTCCACCAAAGCTGTTGGTGGAGGCGATGGCTTGACGTCTGGCAGATATTTGCCAGTCTTGACCTGAATTGCCTGCATGCCCACGCTCATGGCGCCCACAATGTCATCGTTGGCATCCTGGAAACCATTCCGGAATTAGAACAGAAGTTATTCGAGATCCCACTTACATCTCCTATCATAACGCAGGTAGCGGGATCCCGGCCATCCAGAGCACCTTCGAAGAAGTACGGATTCGGTTTGCCAATCACTTTGGCGGTGCGTCCGGTGGCATACTCCAGACCCTTGACAAAGCATCCCGGTCCCAAAGCCAGGCCATCGGCGCGTTTGTAGTATTTACCCTGATGCACGGCCACCAGTTTGTGATTCTTATTTTCCAAGAGAACACTACAGGGAAGTTTGGGACGTTAATTAGGATATGATGGTCTTTATAGCGATGCCCACTTGAAAGCCTCGTTCAGCTTGTCATAGTTGAAGGACTTCGGGGCCAGTCCGATCAAAACTGAGTCCTGGTAGCGCTTGGTATCCTCTGGCGGAAAGTCCTGGCGCGCATCCTCAGACAGGATATAGTAAGGATTCAGTTTCTCATCCTCCACAAAATCCACTGCCGCGCTCAAGGAGCTGTAGATCTCAGAGGGGTCCACTTTGAAGCCAATCCTGCAGAGCCGTTCGTGAAGAGTGGCCTTCGAGTCCTTGGTGGTATTCGTTACGAACTTGACCTCCACACCTGATTCACGGAGTCTGCAAACAAAACTTGTCCTTTTTGTTTGGATTTTATTGCAAACTTGTAGTAGCACCTTTTCAAAGCCTCAACTGCATTCGGAGTAGGCTCATCCTCCACATGCAAGGTCCCACTGAGATCAATGAGGGCTCCTTTGATAGACATCCTTCGCAAGTGTGAAAAGCTCCTGCTTCTTCCCAAGAACAAAAACATTTAATAACTTCCAGCTGGTTCGATTTCCGATAGTCCTTTCGATATGTTTTATGTATCAGCAGGTGATTTTCCATGGGCGTAGCTCGATTTTGTTTCCTTAAAAATTGGTCTATTTATTTAGTTTCACAAATTCTAAATAATACTATATTATAATAAAAAAGGATCTGAAAGGACGAACCTTATTTCGGTATAAAGTTTTCTTTTTCCTAGGACCCCTCTCGCACAGATGTTTTTCTGACCCCCGCCCATGCTCACTTAAGCTTTAGCAATGTTGTTTTCTACCGGCAGATCTTTCCTGGCGCGGATTTCCTCGGATATATCCAGAAATGCTAAGTCCTGTGGACTCATAGCCAACTACTGCCAGGTGGCCACTGCCCTGCGTCCAAAGAAGGCGAAATCTAATCGAAAAGAGGTAAGATCTTCAGTTTCCAATGGGATTTACATAACTTTAGCCACTTTTTGGTGTCCCCCACCCAGGCGCAGTACTTTTCCGATGCCAAGAGGATCCGAGCCATCGGCGGGAAAGGTGGTGACGGGTGCGTTTCCTTCCTGCAGCTGTGGTGCAATGAGCGGGCCGGGCCGGATGGCGGAGACGGTGGCCACGGCGGCCATGTGGTGTTCCAGGCCTCCAACGATGTGCGTAACTTCAACCACGTGGGTAGTGTCCTGAAAGCAGAGGAAGGAGAGAGGGGCGGCTCCAAGGACTGCCATGGCAAGAACGCCAAGCACGCGGTGATTAAGGTGCCCATCGGAACAGTCATCAGGAATGCCCAGGGTCTCATTGTCGGGGATCTGGGGCAGGCGGACCTCATGTTTGTGGCCGCTCGAGGTGGAGCCGGCGGCAAGGGCAACCGCTTCTTCACCACGGACAAGGAAACGAGCCCCAAGGTCTGCGAGTACGGACCCACTGGCGAGGATCTCTCGTACACTCTGGAGCTGCGCAGCATGGCGGATGTGGGCCTGATTGGCTATCCAAATGCGGGCAAAAGCACCCTGCTGAATGCCCTAACTCGTGCCAAGCCGAAGGTGGCTCCCTACGCCTTTACCACACTGCGTCCGCATTTGGGCACAGTCCAATACGATGACCACATCCAGCTGACCATCGCCGATCTTCCCGGACTCGTGCCCGACGCCCATCTGAACAAAGGCTTGGGCATACAGTTCCTGAAGCACGCCGAACGCTGCACCCTGCTGCTTTTCGTCCTGGACGCCAGTGCAGCGGAGCCCTGGACACACTACGAGCAGCTCATGCACGAGTTGCGTCAGTTTGGAGGACGCCTGGCGAGTCGTCCGCAATTGGTGGTGGCCAATAAACTGGACGTTGCGGAGGGCCAAAGCAACTTTGAGGAGCTGCAGCGCAGGTTACAGAATCCCGTGCTGGGCATCAGTGCCAAGATGGGCCATAATCTGGGACAACTGCTGAACAGCATACGCAGAGGATACGACCGCCACAAAGAACAGGCCGAGGTTTAAGTTAATTTCGATTGTTATTTATAAATTAAACTTTAATCTTATGAGCTACGCAAGCGGGAAGCATTCGACTACAATCCCTCCTCGGATGTGGGAAGCCAGAAAGCCATGTTGGTGCATGCAGAGGCCAACATCATGTACTTGGGATTGAACTGGACGCATTGCACCGGCCCAGGGTGATCGCCATTCAGCACCGACACCTTGTTGCCCGTGTCGGCGTTCCAGATGTGCACACGTCCATCGGTGCTGCCCGAGAAGATGAACTGCGAGTCCGGGCTGAAGCTCGCCTCGATGGCGATGCCCTTGTTGTTCGGATAGCCGGTGAACGTTTGCAGTGGAGTGCCGTGGAAGGCGTCGACCAGCCGGATGACCGATCCGTTCGTGCTGATCAGGATGGTTTTGCCGTCCCGCGAGAACTTCAGGCCGGTCCAGTCGCACTCCTTCTCCTGGTTGAGCTTGAAGGTGACGAAGGGGCCCTTGTCGAAGGAGCGCAAATCGTACAGCTTGATGCTCTCCGAGTTGACGCCGGCGGCGAAGATCAGACCCTCCGGATCGTAGGCGGCGATGGGTCGGCCGGAGAGGTGCATCAGTCCCTGGCAGTTGGGCGAGCGCAGGTCCCACAGGCGCAGCGTCTTGTCCAGCGAGCCGGAGAGGAAGGTGTCCTCCACCGGCGAGATGCACAGCGAGATGACCTTCTTGGTGTGGCCGGGGAAGTAGCGCAGATACTTGTTGTCGTGCAGGCTCAGATACCGGATGGTGTCGTCCACCTTGGTGGAGCTGTGGATGGCCGTGTTGTTGGCGTGGGTGAAGTGTATGAGGTCCACGCCGTACTTCTTCGAGTTCACCGTGCGCGACTGCGTCCCCTTTTCGCAATCGTATATCACGATCTGGTCATCCTCGCTGCACGAGATCAGGTGCTCTCCGTTGGGCGCAAAGTCGATGGCGTTGATCTTGTCCGTGTTCTCCCGGAAGATCTTGGCCACCTTGAAGCTGCGCACCACGGGATCGATTAGTTTTATCTTCATTTTGATCCGCCGGATTCAATTTTGGATTTGTTGTCAATTGAATCTTTTTTTTGACGCAAGGCTCTGATAGTGATGGCAGTCCACGGCTCGATAGGTGGTTGCACGTTATCGATATCGAACTAGTGTACTGCCACTGGTTCCGGGATGAATCGGTGGAGCGGAACCAGTAAGCTGATTTTTGAAAAGCGCGCCAAATTTATTAACGTTTTTTGTGTTTATGAAATCAGATCTCAGAGGTTTTTTGATTGAAAATATTTTAATCAAACCCACAGGTGAAGAGAACAAACAAACATTTATTTTGGACAACAACAAAATTTAAGTATATATTTCTCGTAAAGCAAAGTGTAAAGTAAAATGTAAGGAGAAACAACATTAATTTAGCTACATTTCAAATGTACACAGTGCAATTGCTAATGGTCTATTTAATTCGTTTGGTGCGGATTGTGATTGTCACAGGTGATACTGTGGGTATTTCCTAGCAGCTCTTTGGGGTCAACGTACACAGTGCCCTCTTTGCCCCGAGCGAAAGGTGTTTGTCCGTTGGTTTGTAAGTAAAAGTCGCCATGTATTCTGCAAATTACAATTTCAAATAATTAATTCACGGCATAGAAATTTAGGTGTAACCCCAAGGTCAGGCAGTACTTACGACGTGGGACAGTGATGACCCATCACCACCGGCGGGCATGTCTCCGCTGTTTTGTTTTGCTTGAAGTCCGACCATTTCTTGGCGGGCACAGCATCGAATCCGATGGGATACCGATCCGAGACGCTCTCGGCCCAGAACCACCAGCTCCGCCGGTGACTGGACAAATCGTTGTCGCTGAGCATCTTGTAGTTGCGCTTGGGACAGCCCGGCTGTAGGCTGTTGCCACCGTTGGGCCAGAAATCCGCCGTGCCAGTGCTCGTCGGAGCACCATATAGCCAGGCATCCGTGTGTATCACATCCACAAATTTCGCATCGCTGGCAGAAAGGTGGGCGCCCGGATAGAAGAGTGGAAAGGCAGGATCCAAGGCGGAAATCCTAAACAAATTTGGAAAAATAGTTGAAAGGAAATGAGTTAAATATTCGGTTAAAATTTCAAATTAAAGAGGTAACAACATTTTCAAATTAATTTGATCATGCATTTTATTATTTTTCAATTAGAAAATCATTTGTTCAAGTGAATGAGCAATGCTTATTGACCATATTAATTTTGAATTAATTTTTCCAAATGGATGAACATATTAATTTCACATTAAAAATTAATAAAACCAACTAAATAACATTACAAAAGAATGAAATCAGTTGTCGTCTAACCAATTAATTTCAAATCAAAAAACAATAAAATCAGATGACCCAAAAATGAAACACAGGAATTAAAAAACCCCCTCTCACCTTTTCAGCTTTCGAACACCTTTGGTTCTCTTGATTATCTCGCGACCGAGGACTCCGGCCAGTTGGCCACCCATCGAATGTCCGACAATGTGAAACTTGTCAATGTCCAGGCCGTGGTCAAACATTTTGAGCAGGACCTTGGCCAACTCGGGGCCCAATTGCTTGAGGTTGGGGAAGGCATCGAACATGTAGTTACCGTCGGCCAGTTCACCCCAGTCCAGGACGATAAGGTTGGTGTCCTTTCGCTCCAGATAGGCCTCGGCTATGACGTGAATGCTCTCCACATCAGGATCTTCCAGGTAGCCATGCAAATATAGCACAGTATTCTTGCCCAAGTCCAAGTGTATATCCTCCAAAAGACTCTGGAAATCGGTTAGGTCATAGATATCGCTATCTGCAACCGTGGGTCTGTAGGTAAAATAATTGAGCTTTCAGTAAATTCTTAGATAAAAATTAAAAATTAATGTAGATCTTATAGAACAAATTTATGTTTTCTAGAAACTAGTAAGGATTATATATAACTGACCCATAATATAGTATAAACTTTGCCGTCGTCAGATCCGCCTTGGAGTTCTTGAGTCCACAGAGCAACCCTGAGCAATAATTATCCAAATCGTATTAGCGGAATTTTCCATTTTCGCTTACTCACTTACTGGATTTGTTTTTAATGGCCTTGTGCATTTTACTGGGGGTTGTGGGCTATTAGTCCATAAAATGATTGATTACGTGGTCAGTGGGCTGTCCGGATATCCTCTGCTTCCATGCGGTGATTGGCAAAGACTGGGCCGGACACTCGGTTAGCCGGATTAGCGTGATGTGGCGTAGCCTGGAACCCATTGAAATTGATAGCTCTAATTAAATTTCAATCTTTTTCGGATAAGATAGTGAGTGCGGCCGAAAAAGGCTTGCGACATGAGCATCGTGAATCACACGAGTGGCACCAACGGCGGCAAAGTCCGGCTGGAGGTCCAAACTTTTGCCCGTCTATGCATCATTCATGTGAACCTACAGTGGAACATCCGATTTTGGGCACTTGAATATTTTAGAACCCCCAATTATTCACCCCACTTCGATGGGCTGAACAAGTTTAATCAAACGTTAATCCCATTATGCACTTGAGGCGTAATTTAAAGGTGATTGGACGAAAGCCATAAATGAATGCTATAAAAGCATTGTCGCCAGTTGGTCTACTAATTTCAACAATCAGGTAGTTCGAAATCACCATTCACATTCAATTAAAATTGCAACATTAGCAACAAAGCTAACCAGTCTCAAATTGCAAATTACAGAAACTAAAAGACTGTAATATCTATAAATTGTGGTTTTTGAGCTTAAGTATCTTTATGCATTTCACTTAGAAATTATAGTCTCTAAAAAACGGTTTCATAAATTAAAACTATTTAATTTAATAGTGTAAGCTAGAGCTACTCAAAAGATAAGTTTTTCTTTAATAATTTGCATCCTACTTCAATCGCCTTGTGTAGTATATCTTATCAAAGAAACCATTGAAAACTTATCTAATAAAAATATATAACTCTTAAAATTTTACTTGTCATCCTAAGCCCTAAATCTTTGATCTTACACCTCTAATAAAAGAAATAAAAAAGAGTAAATGTTTGTCAAGTGTCATTTTAACCAGCTCTGTGCCCACTGTCCAATGCCACAGATTACCTTAACCCGGGGTCTAAGTGAACAAACTACAATGCTTAAATATGCAGACTTGAAATTACAGCAATGCCATACCAACACACTTGTAAGCTACAGTATTGCGTCCTTAGCTTGGACTTTGATTTGGTATAGAAATCTTTTTATCATAGGATTCTGATGAATTGTATTTTAAAACTGAGAAAATAGACTGAACTTTTCTGACTGACTTTTCTGCTGATTCATGCAGGGCTCTGAAATACATTATATTACTTAAAGTACGACTGAGTGACGAATAAAGTAAGTACTTAATTTTAAGCACATATCTCAAATGTTGGGAAAAAAACTCCAGTAATATATTTCCAGAAAGATTAAAGTAGCTCGAAACTACCGTTTATAAGTTATGGACACTCGAATTACAATTAAATTGGACTTAGGGAAGTCAAACTGTGTGAATATGTGGGGAAATCGCGGCCCCCTGACCCTGGTTGTCTCCCCGACGCAATCGTAATTTAAGTACCGGCCTTTTTTTGCCTCAATTTCGCCGTTATACTGCGGACATAAATAAAGAGCACTTCAATTTATATTCCGGCTTATCGGGGGAAAATTAGCCGCCAGATAATGGTGTCGTGGGAGCGGGACGGGGGGACCGGGGACCAGGGGATCGGAATCGGCGCCAAGCACTTGGCGGAAGGTAAAAAATAACGCTTAACAAAACGCGCCACTTGGGGGAATACGAACAAAAATAAAGCTAAAATAATGCAACAATAATTGTAATAACAGCTCAGCATTTTTGACATATGCGCGTAATTAACGCATACCCTATAGAGTGTACATATATGTGGGGACACTTGTTGCGTCGCCTGTGGGGCAGGTGGATGGTGGATCGTAGGTCAGTGGACGGAAAACGGACGCGGAGATTGCGACACCAGTGGGGAAATTGATAATGGACGGTATTTGCCTGTGTTTGGGCACACGAACACCTCCGTTTTCCTATATATACACATAATTGATTGGTCCCACCCATTTGCCCAATCAAATTTGCATCTGATTCCCCCATTGACTCGCCATTCCACGGTGATTACGATGTTACGGGCTCGAGCGCCACAGCCAGACGAATAATTCAATGGCACTTACGAGTTGATTCGGAATCGAAACCGAGAGTTAGGCAAACATTTACCCACGCGCAGCGAAACGAGAAAAGTACATGCGCGTCGGCCCGTCGCAAAAGTCCAACTGATCTCTCGCTCAAAACTGCTCGCCACCAAAACTGCTAACCAAACAAAACCATAAAGAAGCCCCAACTATCGCCAGGTGTCAGTTTGGGGACTATCGATATCGGGCTGAATTCGAAAATAAAAGTGTAATTTTTGACAGCTGAAAAATAATATTTAAGATTTCCAATTTTCCGTATTTGAAAAAATGTCAGGAGCTAAATTGAAACATTATAACATCATTGTTCAGGAGCACTAAAATAATATACAATGTTCTTAAGATGAAATAAAAGTGCAAATTTAATATTTTGTTTTGCTACTAAAAATTCCTATAAAAAGTATTCGAAATATGAATAACTTTGTACATAATATATCCTAAATTGCAGCATTGGAGATGATAAAGCAATAGCACACTCTAATTTAATAACTTCAATACCCCGCATAATTTATATCCTTTAAAAACTCGCGTCCTTATTGTTTCACTACAATTTTATTTTGCATTCAGATGCATTCAAATGTTCCAAACTCTACACATGTTTTTAATAATGATCTTTATGCCTATGGTAATTTATATATAATATAAGTATGTAAGTAGTTATGTTTAGCTGTGTCGCGTTTAGTGGGTCTCCTCCCATGCTGGCCCTGGTGGCACTTCTCCTCGCTTAACTCCCGCCTTCATCCATCAACATCCTTTACTTCATCCAGCATCGGCTGCAGCGTTAAACACCTTCCGGGATCCACTACAAATTTCCGTTCTTAAGTGTTCTTGCTACATAATATGTTTTGTTGCCGGCGTTAAATACATACAGTTTTAAAAATAGAATAAAAAAGATGCAAGAAGGTTGATTACGCTGTAAACAAATATATTATTGCACACGAACAAAGAGAGGGAAAGACAGACGGCCACGTGGTGGAGATGATACCGGGAAAGATACAGAAGAATATGAAACAACATTAGTATCGGCTGTGGTTATAGCTTGGTCCACTGCATTCGCACGTTTATCTGACATCTAGCTTCGTTATCTTGAACAAACAAACAGATGTGAGTATCATGGATCATGGCGAGGGGGATTAAACATATTGGCTGTGGAACTGGCTGGAGACAGCGGGAGGCACATCACATTTCGTATGGTTGGCTACTCATCCTCTAACATTCCGAGTCAACCGTGGGCGGCTCCGCCACCGCTGCCGCTGCCTTGCCGTTCATCTCCTGCAGAATATCGTCATCGTTAGCCGTCGGCTGTGGAGGAGGTTCCACGATCAGCTTCGAGTCCATGGCGGCCTCAATCTTTGCACCCATGCAAGGCGGCACCGCCGTTCTAAACACATTCAGTTCCATTTCTACAGCAGGATAGCAATATAAGTTAAAGCAACACCCCAGGCCGACATTTGCATATAAATAATTTGTCTAACTCTCTGATTTCCTAATGGCTGCTTTTTAAATGTCCATACTTAATAAAACTGTATAGCAATTTAAAATTTGTAGTTTAAATTGGAAAACAACCCAAACCCCTTTTAGACCCCAAATATGTACGAATATCAGACCGATCATTGCTTACCTGCTGCTATGCCGGCAATGGCCTGTGCAGCAAAATGCTTGACGTCCACGTCCGTGTCCGCGTTTAGTTTGTCGAGTGTGGGCTTCACTTGGGCATCAATGACGCTGGCCTCCAGGAAGGGCGAGATCTTCTGCAGGGTCTTTGCCACATTGAAGCGCACGTTGGCTACGGGATCGGCGGCAAGCAGGAGGACTGTGGGGAGCAGCAGCTTGGTTGTGATATCTGTGCCGCAGACCTCCGCCAAAACATTCAGGCAGAACAAGCAGGTCATTCCTATAAAACAAAAAAGCAAAATGAAATCGCAAAAAGACTTGGAAATGTCCAAAGCCAAAACTCACTGTGCAAATAGTTCTTGTTGCGCGACATAACCAGAATCATGGGAATGATGGCCTGCTCGGCCCAGGGAGCTCCAAACTGCTCGACCAGTTTCTTCATGTTGAGGGTGGCTGCCTCGCGAATGGCGTACACGTGATCGTTGAGCCAGCCCATGCAGAGACCGCGCAGCTTCTGGTCGAAGAACTCCTGTCCCAACTGACCGGCCAAAGCAGGCATGTACTCGATGATGGCCAGACGCACGCGCCACTTGGAATCCTCGGCCAACTCGACGATGGCCGGCAGAAGCGATTGTGACAGCTGCTGGATGCCGATGACGTCGTTTACGCAGTCCAGATTCGAGATGATGTTCAGGCGCACTTCCGGGCACTCATCTTTGAGCTGGATGAGGAACAGGGGCAGCAACTGTTCCACCGTCTGATAGGCGCCCAGCATCGGACTCAAGCCCATGATCACAGAAGCCAGGGCGGACTTCACATGTGGGTTGGGGTCCGAAACGAGATCGCGCACATAGGGCAAAATGGAGCTTAGGATGATTTGCACCTGGTTAACCTTGTCCAGGTTGGCACAGAAGTCCTTCACCTTGGTGGCCACCGCAGCGCGAACCTCAGCCTCGGCGTCCTTGAGCAAGTACTGGAAGGCGGGCACCAAGTCCACCCGAGTGATCTCCGGTCCCACAGCCTTTTGCAGGTCGACAAACTTCTCGGCCACCATATATCGCACCCTCCACGAGGAGTCGCTGGCGCACTGGCGCAGTGTTGGCAGAACCAGCTAAGAAGTTTAAAGAACAAGTTTAGTAAGCCAGGGTGTTGAATACCCGTGCTGATCCACTTACATGCTCCACATCATCCTGGGGCAGCAGCTGGGCAATGCTGACGCAGGCCTCCACAGCCAGCAGACGAACAGAGTCCTGAATTGTGAGTTAGAAATAGTGTTAAAAGAATGCTCCGTGATAAAAGTAAATATCTTTCATGTAAATTTAAATTGATATTTCTAAAAAATCCCTTTGTATTATTTCAATCATTGGTTCTGCCCTATGAACATTAAGGTTATTCAATTGTATCAGTTAAAAGTCATATGATTTTAAACTTTTTAATTGCCATTTTAAATTAAAAGCTAGTTATAGAAAATAAGTTATCTGCTCACCTGATCATCCTGTGCCAGCTGCACGAAGTTTGGAATCAAGTCCGACTTAAGATACTCGGTCTCCACGACCTTGGCGAACTCGCCCAGCTTGTTGGCTGCTGCCCGGCGCACCATGGGTGTCTCGTCCTGGCAGAGCTTGCGGAAGTTGGCGCGCAGCTCGGCCTTCACAGGCTGCGTGACCCGTGGATAGCAGACCGAGAAGAGTCCGCAGGCGGAGGTGCGAGAGGTGAACCAATCGCCGGATACCAGGCGCTGTAGAGTCGGCACCACGTGGATCTCCAGATCCTGGGCGCTGTGCTCCGCGGCCACGGTGCGCAGAGATTCTACAGCCTTGTCCCGCACCACGGTCTCCTCCACGGTAGCCAGACTCTCGAGCGGCGGGATCAAGTACATGGCGAACTCGGGTCCGCCAACGAGACCTGGGAATAAGAGTTGGGGAAGTGGTTTGGAAAATTTCGTAGAAATATTTACTATCTATTTGCTTACTTGTAAAGTTGCCCAGTTGATCGGCCAGGGCCAGCAGCACCTCGTCCTCATCGTAGATGGTCTCAGTGAGGAAGGGAATCAACTCGGACCGTGTGCGCTCCTCGCCCAAAGCCAAAGCAATGGTTGACAGCTTCTTGATGGAGTTTAATCGAAGCTGTTCGGTAGAAGAAGATATGTGATATTTTAGATATTAGCCAAAATAATATGAAAACAGGGTGAGAAATATGATTTTTGCATAGTAACAAAATACGTAATATATAATTTTCTGTCACCATGGGAACAAAATCACTACAAAGTGAAAGTTAATTATGTTTTAATGTCATAAATTACAAGTATTTCTAATGTTTATAAGTAAATGTTGACATATCACTCAAATAAAACGTTTGATGTATAGGGCGTGGTCGATCATTATTTATTGTTTTACCTCAGTTTATCTGCTAATGATGCAGTAACGAATTGTTATTTGGAAATAATTTAGCTTTAATTAAATTGCATTTATTTTCGAAAGTGGAAAGAGAATAGTTCCGAAATAAACTTAGGCGGCTTTAAAGCTTACAAATTGTTTTCTTTTACAGATTAGATTAGCATTTAGAAAACAAGTTCGTTTTTAAATAATAATTATTTGCTGAATAATCTCATGTTTCTTTCTTCTTTTCACATCAGTAAGTCGCAAATGATATTACTGATAAAAACCTTGCTGCTATTTATAAAACTAGAAGTTACAAATTGTATTCGCAAATAATGCATATGTATACATAACATAATAATAACTGCGTACTCGTGTAAAACGTATGCAAATAATCGCCTTTAATTGATAATAGATTTTATTAATGATATTCTGGAAAACACCAATCTTGTGTATATCGGATTTTGGAATGATTTTTACAGGGCTTTCAATGCACACGCTCTTCCTCTTCCTGTTCCCACCAACACACAAATAGCCATGCACACACAGTGACGCATTTTTGCACAAATACCACGAAATGGAAATCGCAGTGGCTGAGGGCACGCTTCCCCAATTTAGCATTAGAATATTTCGCCAATTCCCGAAAGAGGTCTCCAGATTTGGGCGTAGGCCCTGGACTAACCTGAACATCTTCGTTCTTCAATTCGTCGATCAGAACCGCAATGGGATATAGGGAATCGTCGACCGATTTGTCGCTCGCTGCCATTTTTTCCGCTGTTGCTGCTGCTCACACACAAACGCACTGAAAATCGGTTTTTCTATTCTGCAGCCAATCAACGAGATTTTTCCCTCTGGCGATTCGCAATTCGCTTGATCTGGGTCACAAAATAATATCGCAAGCTTCTTCTTTCTTCCTGCTCCACTTTGCAATTAGTCTACACAATATCCTTTGATTGCTTTTCAAACGAAAATCGTACGTCGTCGGTGCAAAATTATTTTTTTTCCTTCAAGTGACACAACGGTAGAGCTGGAACACAAATAGATTTTATTCGATACTATCGATGCTTGCAAGAAGCGGCCACATCGATAACTTTTTAAATTGGTTTTATTTAACTCGAGAAAATAATTAAAAAGGTTACATTTAAATGAAATTAATTTACTAGACTGAATAAGAGGCTAGATTATAATGCTTAAGTCTATTATACTAATATATGATTAATCTTAAAGCACTGACAAGTAGCCTTTCAAAAGCAAATTGCTGCAAAACTAATGGCGCGGCATTCGAATTATTTAAAATGTTTTACAGCGATTGAAAGAGATTTGTTATCATGAGCAGGAATTACGTGTATTTTAGATAGTTATAAGGAACTAGCAATTGCAAGAAATGGAGGTTACTGGTTAATAATATAAATCAACTCCAAATCTATTTAAAATATCGATACTTCACAACGAGCAGTGTGGCCGTTTCTGGGATGTTTCAAATTGGATATGTTTATACAAAATCGAATAAAAAATTAAATTTGACATTACAAAAAAAGTGCACGATTGCCCATTTATAAATATTATCCCTAATAAAATTGTATGAACTTTATTGAAGCCTAATTCTCTAGGAAGGTTACAAACTCAGTCAGCTTGAGCAACTGGTCATCGTTTGCACGACTGGGCGGTGCTTCCTGCACCTTGGGTTTCAGAATCACCCGGTCGCCGTCCAGCTCTTCAGTCCAGTTTAAGGCGGCGCAGGCATTCTTCAGTTCGTCCTCTGACATCAAGGACAATTCCAAGAGGTTGTGCTGGTAGATGGACACATAGGCGCTGCCCATTAGTCTAAACAGCTCCTCGCGTTGTTTAACTAAAAATATATGTTTATTTTATAACTTTTTCATAAACTTTTGAAGGAAAGCATACCCAAGAGATCCTCCACGGGTGCCTTAACTCTCTCGGACCACTCGTACTTGATGTTCCTGAAGAAATCGGCATAGTTATTGTTCTGCAGGGCCAGGTTGAGCAGGTTCAGCTGAATCAGTTCTTTGTCCTCCTTTAATCTAGCCGGAATTCGCATCCACAGCAACTTGGCATCGGCCCTTAAATATAGATATAGAAGTCACACCTATTGTTGTTGTTCTGTTAATTATTCAGCACTTACAGTTTGTTTTGGTAGAGATAAATCGCTAGTAACTGCTGGTAGACTTCAGCTCCCAATTCGACTTGCTGTGCAAACAGAGGGCTTATCACTTTCTTATAGAGTACACAGATTATGCACCCACTCACCTCGAATTCCTCGTTCTCAAGTCGCTCCACCAGCTCGCTATATTTATTTAAATGCATTTTATTGTAAATTCTTGGTCCGAAAACAATAATATGACCGTTTTTCCTGGGATTGGAGATGAAACCTATCCAAAGCAACCCTCTGTTTGTGTAGAGTTTATCTTTCAATAGTTTTGGAATATCGATAGTTGAACAAATTAAGTGTAAAAAAAAAATTCTAATAATTCAGCAATAATAATAGAACAAAGTTTCGGTAATTTATGGTTTATAAAATCAAAAAGAACCACAGTTTTGTAAAAAATATCGTTTAGCTTCGTGCTATCGCCACTATCGATAGCTGTTTGACAGGTCTCCACAATCGCAGAGCTGTCAACGTGCCAAAAGTCTCCACCTTCTTTTCGGTGTCAAAAACTAGACTATCAAGATGGGTCGTATGCACGCTCCTGGGTAAAAATGCGATTTTTTATTGATTCCAATGCAGCTGCCCAAAGCTGAGTGCTTGCAAAATGTGCCTGCCGTGCGGGATAACCGAATGAATGTGATAAACACGATCCCCCGAGGGGTTTAGTGGGTCGAAACTCGACCGCAACGGCAAGCACATGGTGCAGACGTAGTAGTATTGGGCTTTTGACAGGGGCCGCCATAAACGCGCACTAACAACCATGTATTCCTCCTTCGCAGCAAGGGTATTTCCCAATCAGCCCTCCCCTACAGACGCACTGTCCCATCCTGGCTGAAGTTGAACGCCGAGGATGTCAAGGACCAGATCAAGAAGCTGGGCAAGAAGGGTCTGACGCCCTCCAAGATCGGTGAGTACCGAAATATGTTGTTGTTTGAGGTTATGTTAACACCGATTCCGGTTTTTGTCCCCTCTTCCTCTAGGCATCATCCTGCGTGACTCGCACGGAGTTGCCCAGGTGCGTTTCGTCAACGGAAACAAGATCCTGCGCATCATGAAGTCGGTGGGTCTGAAGCCCGACATTCCCGAGGATCTGTACCACATGATCAAGAAGGCCGTCGCCATCCGCAAGCATTTGGAGCGCAACCGCAAGGACAAGGACGGCAAGTTCCGTCTGATTCTGGTCGAGTCCAGGATCCACCGTCTGGCCCGCTACTACAAGACCAAGAGCGTCCTGCCGCCCAACTGGAAATACGAGTCGAGCACCGCCTCCGCCTTGGTTGCCTAAGTCGTCTTCGTTTTCAAGTCTTGCGGGGTCCCACATTTCCACCAATGTACAACCAATAAACCCAACAAATAAAACTGGAAATCGGAACTATTTTATAGACTAAACAATTGCAGTGCTATTTATTTCATTTGGAGGAATGTGCAGTTTTTAAAAAATATGGAAATAATAGTTAAGTAGCGATATTCAGTGCCTCATTATGGTCCGGTAACTTAAATTACGGTGCAAAAGGTTATCCCTTCTTAAACGCTCTTTTTTGTCTTCATTTTTCAATTAATTTCTTTAAATTATTGAAGATTTTAGCCTCAATCCTTTTTCAACTTGGTGGAATGTGCTACTAGTATTTATAATGCAAGTAAAGTGCATCTACAGTTCAATAAAGATTGCACGATTATCTTAAAAATTTTAAAAATATATATTCCATTTTAAGTCGTCAATATTTCAATCGGAACAAAAGTTTTGTTATTATGATTTTGTTTTTGAATCATTCAATAATGGTCCACTATTATAAACTTTTTGTCAGACTTCATAACTTTGTATTACAGTTTTCTGAATTAATGTAGATTTTTACGAATTCCCTTAACTGTTGGGATTTCGTTTGTTTCTATTCTTATAATTGCACTTGTTGCACCCTCTTAAACATATGTACGTACATACCCCTCTACAAGCTTGCAGGCTTGCATTCGTTGCACAGTCTTACTTCTGTAGCTTGGATTATTTTACGAACAGATTATGATATTTACTCGGAAATCAAATAAACAAAGAAATGTCAAAGTTGAATGTAGAGATTATGCAAATAACTAATTTACGTCGACGTTGACGTAGGTTTCTAGAGATACAACATGCATAACTCCCTATTTATTACCGTTTATTTTTCTTTAGAAAATGTAAATGTGGTTAATAATGCCTCTATTTAAAAAGAAGTAATAATTTAATATGCAGAACATAAAACGAGTATCGTAACAATGGAAATTGAACTATTCTCGATTTTCGCAAAAAACGATTAGTGACAGTCAAATCTTTTGTATTAGTCTTGTAAGCAATTTCAATTTGAAGAATTAATAAGACAGTTTTTGAATAATTGCTTTCTGAGCTCCTTAATATTACTTAATCTTTTATTCTTTTTGTTTAATTACTTTATTACCTGGGGGAACGAGGTCAAGCACCGTCAAAACTATGATGACGTAATACGTGAAAAGTTCCTTTTGAAGAATATGGATACTCAAAAAATCGAGCTGTTTGCGCTGCAGTCGTTAAAAATCTAACAATTGTTAATCCTTAAATATTTAAATTAGGAACATAGATATTTTAAACCATATGTTTTACTAAAAGTCTCCAAAACTCGCTTAAAAATGTGGAGTACATATATATATTTAAAAAAAAATGATAATGATGCTCATAAAAGCTCGATTGGAGTTTGGCTTCGCCTGGGGCAAAAAAAGATGAAAAACAAACTGAACGAAGATGTTACACAGTGTAGTCTCAAGACAGTCAGCCAAAGAAAATAATATAATATAATAGTTTCTATAATCTTCAAAAAACATCATGATTGAAGTCAAAAATTAAATGGACTGCAATTAAAAAAATGTGTGTTTTCAAAATCAACAAAAAAAAACCAACTAACGTTTTATTCGGTTCTAGATAGGCAGGCTCCACTGTAGTTTGTGTGCGCCTGGGGTTGGGGGCGATTTCGTATTTAGAGCCGATAGCCGCCGAAACCGCCAGTGTTCAGAATTCAGCATTTCAGTAGCCTTTTCGCCTTTGCGGCACTCGGACCGAAGTTTGTTTTATTATTTGCAATACGTATACTTTTGTTCGCTTGCCGGGTCTTCTAGCCTATCGCGATTTTCTCACGTTCGCTGGCAACAATAACCATATTGTTGAATGTAAACAATATTGAAACAAATGTACGTACATGTGATTCGCAAGCAACAGCAATTATTTTAATTGTGCTCACCGATTGCCTGGCAATTTGTGGGCCTGAAAAAATCCATGTGATTAGATAATTTACAGACAAACGAAAAACCATCGATGCGGTCTTTATCTGTGCGCAATTATTGTTTGTTTGTTGGCCGATAAATGTAATGTCTATTTGCATGCTTTTGGATAAAAGTTTCCCTTTTGCCAGCAACAACGTGGTACGAAACGCACACCCGCACATGTGTATATATAACAGCGGTCGGCACACACATACAATAACGTTTTGTTTAATATTTGTATGGGTAAATTGCACTGGGCAGATCATCAGAGTGTGTGTGCAGACCGCTGTTCTACAGTATACGTGAGCGAGCAGCGGCTGGGCAGAACAAAACCCTATGCTCACTTAATAGGGCGCTGCCGACCGCTGATATATAAGTATGTAAATATGTACATACATACATATATGCGGAATGGGCCAACGGTATATTCCCGAAGTGCTTGTTCTCAACGGGAGTGAGTGAAAAAGGCTGTGAAAAGAAACAGACAATTACAGTGGATACCAGTTGGGAGATCTATTACAATACATGAATGTACCTCCAGAATTTCGAGAACCTCGAGAAGGATCTAAACCACAAGCCTTTAAATTTGTTTTCAAAATTTGAGATGTTCAAATGTTTCTCAAGAGATACATTTTTTGAATATTCTGGAATTCTGGAAGTTCTTTAAAACCATGAATAAGCAAATAAGAATAAAAATATTCCTTACAAGTTTAAAGGCACTAGACAACAATTTTTGGGCTTGTCGAAGCCAGCCCTATTATGACGAATTACAAAACTTATGAGCAATGACACAAGTACCATCCCTTAGTTCCCAGCCCATTTTTTCTCGACGAAATAATAAAAATTACGCTGACTTCTCCGAGTCGTCAAGCCAACGTCAGTTCGAATCGTAGATAAATAAAACAGCAATGTTTGTTTGATTAAGACGTGCCGTGTTTGTGCTCATATCGACTTTTGTTTCTAAAACCACTCAGCAGAATTACATATTTCCACTATCCGATATTGCTCAGTTTATCATTTACTTGTACGAGTGCTTATACCGCTACCGCCCTTTATTTCAGTTTCTTTAGAGGGAGTTCAACATGCAGTCGGTGAAGACGGCAGATTTGCCGGAAAATCCCCGAGAACGTTCCAATTTTATTTCGGCAGCATGTTTCTGGTGAGTAAATTCTAAAAATATTCCAAAATTTCAATATATATATATTTTTTTATCCTACTACTATTTAGGTATACCATGCCCACTTTTATCAAGGGTCGGAAGGACACGTTGGATACCAAGGATCTCTACAGGGCCTTGAAAGAGCACAAATCGGGTATGGTGAAATTATGACTATGATTCACCCAATGGTGAATTGCGAAATTCCAAATCGATTTAAGCATAAATATCATTGTATGTCATTGGGATATTTTCGTTATCAGTGCAAGTCACAGTTTTGAAGATAATGGAATGATCATTCCAACAGCCTTACATTTTCCAACCGCACTGTATGTATGTACTTATCACGAGTACAATTCATTTGACTGATCGATGGATGTACATAGTATGTTCGTTGACCGTCTTAATTGATTTGCTTTTTTTCTTCAATTGCGCTCATGATTCTGTGCTTTTATTTTCCCAAATTGATAACTGTGTCTCCGGGTAATCATTGTTTTCGTAATCGAAATTTATTAAATTGTGTTAATCTGTGCAATTTTTCCAGAGACCCTGGGTAACAAATTGTGCGCCTCGTGGGAGTTGGAACTGGAGAAGACCAAAGGAAAACCCAATCTTTTAAGGGCTCTCCTGCGGGTTTTTGGCTGGTACTTTGCCCTCCTTGGTCTGGTGCTCTTCCTGCTCGAATTGGGTCTCCGAACGCTTCAGCCGATATTCCTGCTTAAACTCATCGCCTACTACACGCACTCACAAGACTCGGAATCCATTGAAACGGCCTATTACTATGCTGCTGGCGTGATCCTGTGCAGTGCCCTCAACGTCATCATAATGCATCCCTATATGCTGGGGACGATGCATGTGGGTGAGTCCGGGTTTCCACTTCTCATCAGATTATTTATATAGTTGGTCAAAACAAGATTAAGAGGGAATTTCCTGCGCAAACTTTATGCTATAAAAATAACCGAAAATTTTTGTAGTTAGTTTATGTATAGAAATATTTATCAAAAGCTAACTTGTCTTTCTGAAAAATATGAAAAATATTTTAACTCAGTTAATATCCATTAAGCTAGTTATCAGTATGAAATGACTTAATTACTATAGCCGGTGATTCCCCTTACCAAGTTTATACAATAACGGCATAGATAAAAAGTATGCACAGATTAAAATTCTAGATTTAATTAGATAATCTGCAGTCCCACTTAATTTCTTGCGTGTAAATATTCTATTTATTAACCTAATCTGCAATAATTGGGAAATTAGATTGGATTAGGTTTTTTGTGGCATAGTATTATTATCTTAGCTAATATCAGATAATGTATCCATATTTATTCGCAGGTCTCAAGATGCGCGTGGGTTTGTGCAGCATGATCTATCGAAAGGCCCTAAAGCTCAGCAAGTCGGCACTGGGAGACACCACGGCCGGACATGTGGTCAACCTTATGTCCAACGACGTGGGCCGGCTGGATTTGGCTACCATTTTTGTGCACTATCTGTGGGTGGGACCGCTGGAGACCCTCTTCATCACATATCTGATGTATCGGGAGGTGAGCAATGCCATAATCTCATTAACCAAAGAAACCCCGAATAACAAACTTAAATCTTTTCACAGATTGGAATCGCTGCCGTGTTTGGTGTAGCCTTCATGCTGCTCTTTATTCCCCTGCAAGGATATCTGGGAAAGAGGACCTCGGTCCTGCGACTCAGAACCGCTCTGCGAACAGACGAACGGGTGCGGATGATGAACGAGATCATCTCGGGCATCCAGGTGATAAAAATGTACGCCTGGGAGTTGCCCTTCGAGCAAATGGTGGCCTATGCGCGCAAGAAGGAAATCAATGCCATCCGACATGTGTCCTACATTAGGGGAATTCTGCTCTCCTTCATCATCTTCCTGACGCGAGTCTCCATTTTCCTGAGTCTGGTGGGATATGTGCTGCTCGGCACCTTCCTAACGCCGGAAGTGGCCTTCCTGATCACAGCCTATTACAACATCCTGCGGACCACCATGACCGTGTTCTTCCCACAGGGCATCTCCCAGATGGCGGAGACCCTGGTGTCCATTAAGCGCGTCCAGAAGTACATGCAGTCCGACGAGACGAATGTTTTGGATATGAGTGTGGATCTGCCCGAGGATCCGCCAGGCAGCAATCAGGCAACGGTTCATGCCGACGGAGAGGAGGATCGCGATGAAGCTGAGGACAAGCTCTTGGGTCCACCACTTACCACGATTAGTGAAAACGCCAAGCTGTCGGAGGCGGGAATCTCCATTAGCGGACTTATGGCCAAGTGGGACATCAAGTCCCCCGACTACACCCTCAATGGAGTAAACCTTCGCGTTCAGCCTGGCACCATGCTGGGCATTGTGGGGCGCACTGGCTCCGGTAAATCCAGCCTGATCCAAGCCATCCTGGGGGAGCTGCCCGCCGAGTCGGGCGAGATCAAGGTAAATGGCACCATGTCATATGCCTCCCAAGAACCGTGGCTCTTCTCCGGCACCGTGCGTCAGAATATCCTCTTTGGCCAGCCCATGGATCGACGTCGATATGCCAAGGTGGTGAAGAAGTGCGCTCTGGAGCGAGACTTCGAGCTGCTTCCGTTCAAGGACAAGACTATTGTTGGAGAGCGAGGAGCCTCCCTGTCGGGTGGCCAGAAGGCGAGGATCAGTCTGGCGAGGGCTGTTTATCGAGAGACCTCGATCTATTTGCTGGATGATCCACTGAGTGCCGTGGATACCCACGTGGCCCGCCATCTCTTCGAGCAGTGCATGCGTGGCTATCTACGCGATCGCATTGTCATCCTGGCCACCCATCAGTTGCAGTTCCTGCAGCAAGCCGATCAGATTGTGATAATGGACAAAGGTCACGTGAGTGCCGTGGGGACGTACGAGTCGCTACGGGAATCCGGACTGGACTTTGCCACAATGCTGGCTGATCCGCAAGGGGATGAGCACTCAGAGGAGCGATCACGGTCGCGATCGGGCAGCTACACTCACAGCCATTCCGACATGCGGCGCAACAGTGAGCAGTCGCTTCTGTCCATGGCCGAATCGTGTCTGGATGACCCCGAGGCGGAGCAGGCTATCACCCAGGAACGCCAGGTGGTGGGTCAAATTGGCCTGCGTCTGTACGGCAAGTACTTCAAGGCGGGCGGCGGATTCTTCGCCTTCTTCGTGATGATGGGCTTCTGTGTTCTCTCGCAGGTATTGGCCTCGCTGGGTGACTACTTTCTGTCGTATTGGTAAGAAATCGATTATACAAGCTACTTAACGATTGCCTTTAATGATCATTTTATATTTTTAGGGTAACGAAAAAGGGAAATGTGGCCTACCGTGCAGACAATAATGATACAAGCCGTTCTGTGGAATTGGAACCTCGGCTCTCGATTTGGCTGCGTGATCTGGGATTGGCAGTGGACGCTGAAATGCTGGACACGTACATATTCACTGTGATCACGATACTGACCATTTTGGTGACCGTGGCGCGCTCTTTTCTGTTCTTCAATCTGGCCATGAAGGCCTCTATTCGTTTGCACAACTCCATGTTTCGTGGAATCACCCGAGCTGCCATGTACTTCTTCAACACGAATCCATCCGGACGTATCCTAAACCGTTTCTCGAAGGATATGGGACAAGTGGACGAGATACTGCCCGCCGTGATGATGGACGTCATTCAGATCTTCCTTGCTTTGGCTGGCATTGTCATCGTCATAGCCATTGTCAATCCGCTGTTTCTCATTCCAACCGTAGTCCTGGGCTTTATTTTCTATCAACTGCGTATCTTCTACCTAAAAACCTCCAGGGATGTGAAGCGCATGGAAGCCATTAGTAAGTGACCATCCATAAGGATTAGAGAGATAATTTATTTTTATTATACCTTCAACTTAAACTTATTTTTTGCATAGCACGATCCCCGGTTTACTCGCATGTCTCTGCTTCACTGACCGGGTTGTCTACCATCCGAGCCTTTGGAGCTCAGCGCGTCCTGGAGGCGGAGTTTGACAATTACCAGGACTTGCATAGCTCCGCTTTTTACATGTTCATCAGCACCTCGAGAGCCTTTGGCTATTGGCTGGACTGCTTCTGTGTCCTTTATATAGCAATCATTACACTCAGTTTCTTCATCTTCCCTCCGGCGAACGGAGGCGATGTGGGACTTGCCATAACACAGGTGAGCCCTTACAGAAAAGTTTTACTGTTGAAATACTCAATTCTTCTGTATTTTTTAGGCCATGGGAATGACCGGCATGGTTCAGTGGGGAATGCGTCAATCCGCCGAGCTGGAGAACACAATGACTGCCGTGGAGCGGGTCGTTGAGTATGAGGACATTGAGCCAGAAGGGGCATTGGAAGCTCCGGCAGATAAGAAGCCACCCAAGTCGTGGCCAGAGCAGGGAAAGATCGTGTTTGACGAGCTCAGCCTGCGCTATACGCCGGATCCGAAGTCGGAGAATGTGCTCAAGTCCCTGAGCTTCGTCATAAAACCAAGGGAAAAGGTGGGCATCGTGGGACGCACTGGGGCGGGAAAGTCCTCGCTGATCAACGCGCTCTTCCGACTGTCCTACAACGATGGATCCGTGCTCATAGACAAGAGGGATACCAGTGAGATGGGTCTGCACGACCTGCGCAGCAAGATCTCGATCATACCCCAGGAGCCCGTGCTCTTCTCCGGCACCATGCGATACAACCTGGATCCCTTCGACGAGTACAGCGACGAGAAGCTGTGGCGCTCCCTAGAGGAGGTAAAGCTGAAGGATGTGGTGGCCGATCTACCCAGTGGCCTGCAGAGCAAGATCACCGAGGGCGGAACCAACTTCAGCGTGGGCCAGCGCCAGTTGGTCTGCTTGGCACGGGCCATCCTGCGCGAGAATCGCATCCTGGTGATGGACGAGGCCACGGCCAACGTGGATCCCCAGACCGATGGCCTCATCCAAACCACTATTCGCAACAAGTTCAAGGAGTGCACTGTGCTGACGATAGCCCATCGGCTGCACACCATCATGGACTCGGACAAGGTGCTGGTCATGGATGCCGGAAGGGCGGTGGAGTTCGGGACGCCCTACGAACTGCTGACGGTGGCGGACTCCAAAGTGTTCCACGGCATGGTCAAGCAGACGGGTCACGCCACTTACGAGACCCTGCTGAAAGTCGCACAAAAGGTTCGTTTTTACTCGATTTCCAGGTGGTGTAACAAGTTTAATTTCAATTTAATTTCAGGCATTTGAAACCGCCCAGAATCCCAGTCTTTCGTCATGAAACTCAGTTATTATGTGAACTATGTACTTCAAATTGAGCGGAGGTGCTTGGCACCGGATCTTTAGATGGTTATAAGTAGTTTAACTAATGTTAATGTTTTTGAATGTGTTATTTTGTGTGAATGTAAATATGTTTGTCCGTGCGTATGTTTAATACTTTATATAACTCAAAAACTGTATAGGAACCCGTTGCCTAATTTACTATTTGTATTTATTTATCTTTTACTAAGTGCAAAGAAGTGCCTTTAAAAATAAATGAAAATATTTTCTCTGTTAAATTGTAGCATATTTTTTATCTTATATAAATAGGAGCAATCAAAATAAAAAATACTATTTTGTATGCATTCCGCAAATATACACAAATGTAAAATATTGCATTGGGAAGTTCTGTTAATAAATAAATAGCTAAGAAGGTAGATTCGCTTTTAATTGGAGGGTGCGATTGTATCAATGTATTTTATTTCAGTAACTCATAGCTACGATTATTATTTTTATTAAGATACATTTAACTCCATTCCAAGGTTACAAAGTATTCAATTTATACAAATATAAAAAAACGTGTTAAAATATAATTTTTAAAACAAATTTCATTATATACATTTTATTCTTATGTTGGGTAGTATCATCTTTATTTTTTAAAAATCTTAGTGGTATCATTTTTGGGTGTCTGGTATCTTATCTAACAACCTACAAGATGAGTCTGGACAAAATCTTTAGCTGGTTTTTGCTAAATAAATTATGTATAAAACCCTTAGCATTTTAACTCACTTTTATAAGTAATAAGATAATTTAATCAGAGCTTTTTTTGCACGTTTTCGGCTAATTACCCAGAGTATTCTCTTGGAGCCGATAAGTTACCCTTATCTCATTTATTGTCTACAAATTCGGAACTATGAGCCGAAAGCCTCAATTTTTCTCGCCAGTCGCATGCGTTGCTTTTCGCAGATCGGCCGTGTTGTGGAGTAATTAACATAATAATTGTAGTTTACCGTACAGAAGCATTTTGGTGCTGGCAAATATCATAAACAAATTCAATTATATGTGTCTTCCATCCAAAGCCACAATTTGAATCGCGATAGAGTTACTGGTGTTACAGAATTTCATCCATATCGGATCGTTTTTTGATTTTTGGATGTCAGAAAATAAGGATAATTATATAGTGACATTAACAATCGGCAATTGATTGCTTGCTTCTTCTTATTCAAAAAACATAATTCAGGGTTAAAAACTATGTACATACTATGTATATTGCATGTATTTTAACAGCTTTTTTCAAGAGCACACTTTTGGGCAGCGAGATTTCTCGAATATCCCATGCGATATACTCATTCTAGCATACTCGTTTAGTGCTAAAACCAGTTGAAACGTTTACTTTAATAAACTCTTGTGTTATTTTTAGTTTGCGGTGACGAAAATGCAGTCCGTGAACACTAAAGATCTGAAGGAGAATCCTCGAGAAAGATCGAATTTTATTTCGTCATTATGTTTTTGGTATGAGAGGTTGAGTAGTAAGAATTTAATAAAGTTTTTTAATAATACTATCAATATCAATATAGGTATACCATGCCCATATTTCGTAAGGGCTCAAAGAACACGTTGGATGAAAAGGACCTATACAGTCCTCTGAAGGAACATAAGTCGGGTATGATTATTACAAGTATTTGGCAAATGTGATCTCCGGATTAATAAAAATAATTTTATTTATTATTTTTTTATTTTCTTAAGATAATCTTGGCGACAAATTGTGCGCCTCATGGGACCGAGAAAGGAATGCCAAGGGAAAGCCAAGCCTGCTGAGAGCTCTGCTGCGGGTTTTTGGCTGGCAAATCGCATTTCCTGGACTGTCAATTTTCTTGGTAGAGATGGGTCTGGTAACTTTGTAGCCGATCTTACTGGTAAAGCTTATTTCCTACTACACACATGGTACAGAAGCCGCTGAGATGGGATATTATTATGCGGGCGCTTTGATCTTGAATAACGCTCTATGCGTGATGATCCTAGTTCCTGTCATGTTCACCATGCATCTTGTCTGTAAGTCAACCATATTTTAATATCGCATCCTGGTGATGGACGAGGCCACGGCCAACGTGGATCCCCAGACGGATGGCCTCATCGAAACCACCATTCGCAACAAGTTCAAGGAGTGCACTGTGCTGACGATAGCCCATCGGCTGCACACCATCATGGACTCGGACAAGGTGCTGGTCATGGATGCCGGAAGAGCGGTGGAGTTTGGGACGCCCTACGAACTGCTGACGGTGGCGGACTCCAAGGTGTTCCACGGCATGGTCAAGCAGACGGGTCACGCCAGCTACGAGGGCCTGCTGAAAGTAGCACAAAAGGTTCGTTTTTACTCGATAGTTAGTTAGTAGATAGTAGTAGTAAGTGGTTTTACATGTTTCTAAATTTTCAGTTTAATTTCAGGCATTTGAATCCGCCCAGAATCCCAGTCTTTCTTCATGAGTCTCAGTAGAAAAGGTGAACTATGAATTAAATGTTTTCTCAGTTTGTTATTTTCCTACAATTACTATTTTTAGATATAAGTGCAAAACGCCCATATTGGTTATTAATTAGTAATACAAATAATTCTTGTTGGTGTCAGAATTTAAGTTCAACAACAGACAAAAATCTTACAATACTGTCTCTTTACAGGAAACCAGTGCCCACATGGATTTAAGAGACTAAAGTTATTTTCACCGAAAGAAAAGAGTTTAATATTTTAAGTAAATTTCACTGTCGTGCGATTTAGAAATCAATCAATTTAAATTTTAAAATGCGACAATATAAGCTCCATGATAAAAATGATAAATAAAACGTGACCATAAAAAAGAATGAATCATATTCAGTTTGTTTTGAAAAGGGGAATCCCCGTTCAATTTGAGTCGCGAAAAACAAAATGTTTTCTTTAACAAAATAATCATTTATGAATGCTTCCAAAAAGGAAGAATATTTTATCAGCGACAGGAATATAGTAAAAAACCTGTCTTGGGCTTGGCAATTGTCAATTAATTCTTGACAACAGTTTATTAATTAAATACGGATACAAATTACTAACAAATATATACATAATACACAATAAACTGCCACTATCTCTTAGAGAAGGTTTTTAAGTCCCATCGTCAGGAGGAGGATCATGGCGCCCAGAGAGAGCTTCAGGCTATTGCTTCCATTGCAGTGATCTTTCATGCAGATATCACACTGATCGGCAGAGTCTTCTGTATCGGATATCTCGAGTTCTTTCTTCACAGCCTGGCATCCACTTTGACCATCGGGCACCTGGACACAACCACGGTTTATAACTGTTGTGCGATATGGAGAAAATGTTTTGTTTAGTTACATCAATTACATATTATGAAATATATTTAAAAATTTTTGTGAACATATATAGTTGTGTCTACTCACTTCCGTCTTTGTAGATGCTGTAGCAGGCGGCAAGCTTGTAAGTTACAGGAGAAGACGGTGTTGACACGGTTGTGGAATCGGTAGTAGAACCGGTGCTAGATTCGGTCGTAGGAGATGTTGAAGAACCCGTGGTTGTAGAAGAGGATTCTGTTGAAGGAGAACTGGTGGAAGAATCGGTGTCCTCAATCGTAGAGTCGGTAGTCGAGTCGGTCGAAGAATCCGTTGTTGTAGACGTGGAGTCTGTGGTAGTAGAATCCGTTGTGGAATCTGTTGTTGAAGAATCGGTTGTGGAATCTGTTGTTGTAGAATCCGTTGTGGAATCAGTTGTTGTAGAATCCGTCGTAGATTCGGATGACGAAATGGTGGAGGAATCCGTGGAAGCATCCGTTGTCGAAGAATCAGTTGTTGAAGAATCCGTGGTTGTAGAAGAGGTAGCAGCATCCGTGGTGGTAGACGAAGAATCAGATGTTGGAGCATCCGTGGTTGTAGAAGGGGTTGGAGTATCCGTGGCGGTAGACGAAGATTCAGATGTTGGAGCATCCGTGGTTGTAGAAGAAGTTGAAGCAACCGTGGTGGTAGACGAAGATTCAGACGTTGGAGCATCCGTGGTTGTAGAAGAGGTTGGAGCATCCGTGGTTGTAGGAGAATTGGTTGAGGAATCCTCACTCGTAGAATCGGAGGAAGAAGCGGTCGAAGAATCAGAGGTTGAAGCAACCGTGGTTGTAGAAGCGGTTGATGAAACCGAGGTGGTGGTAGGTTCATTTGTAGATTCGTCTAATGCTACCACATCGTCATTCGCTGCTCGTGGCATCACCGAAAGAAGATTCCGCCTGAACCGATTCAACGCGGCACTTGTTTCCAGAGCAAATGCTGAAGAGCCATCCAGAGTGCATGAGATCGTCGGAACGTTTTCCCCCTTGCATTCGTCTCCAACACAATTGTAGCATTCCAGGGCACTCGCTGGAAAGAAGTGGGTAAAAGGTGAGTCAGTGGGAGGAGGGGAAGGAGTGGTGGGCAGGTTGCCCGAAGGCCGAACGAGATAAAATTCGTCGCTCGAGAGCAGGCAATAACTCTGATTGATAAATCAAATACGAGATAACATTGGCACGGTTGCCTCACCGAGCAAATCGGACAACTTTCTACGCTTTGTACGCAACGTGCTCTTTTTAGGTTAACGTACTTGTGTTTCCCTTTATCAGATAACCTTTCAACTTGATTCTTGGTTCCATTTTAATCTGGATCATGGCTATACTATATAAATTAAATTTAATTTATGCATTAAAAATGTAATTTAAATTTACCAACTGATTAATACCACTTTTGCCCACATTTGGCTGTGATGTGGCTATCTATAAAAAGGTATAAATCAAGATAGTTAATTAAGGGAGACCCCCTATTTAGAAAGTTCAAATAATAAAAAAATTACTAAATAATGTCATAATTTAAAGTTATTCCAGTTGTAGAAAAGGATATGTGAACTGATTTTTTTCCTTTTATAGTTCACACGTTTAAATATGTATATAAAAAAACTATTAATTATTCAAAAAATTTTAATACAATTTTAAAATAGTTTTCTTCTTAAAGTTTATAAGTAATACTAAATTTTTGAATATTTTTTAACACATATTTAAGCATATTAAAGGATCTTTTTATCCTGTACATTTAACTGGTCCTTTCGATAGGCTTTTATACTTTTGTAGTGCATATGATTGTAGATTTTGGAAATATAGTTTCTGCTCGAACTTTGTCCACTGCGATCTTGAAAGTTAAGAACCGTTGGTGGCAACAAAACTAATTTCAATAATGGAACTGGCCGTGGCGCTACTCTCGACTGGAATTCGCTGTCAACACGGCTGATAAGGAGTCAAAGGTATTTTTCTTTCACTGAACTAAAAAGTTAGTAAATTTTACGAAATTCCATTTGTATTTCTGACGCGCGATTAATCAATCAATAAAGTTTAACTCTGTATTATTCAATCAGGTGTTCTGCATGTTGAGATAGTGGAATAAAATGTCCAACCTGGCGAAAATGTTGAGCAGGCACAAAGTGCCATCAGCAAAAAGTTAAACGTAATCAGACGCATTTTTCCTTCTTTTTCACGACCGAAAGGATTTTAACCGAGTAAAATACTGTTAGCGAGGATCAGAGCTTATGAATGTTAAGAAGCGCACCGCACGACGGTTGAATGGGAACTACCAATTAAATATAATGTTAACCTGGCTTTTTTATCATTTCCAGTCACTGATAAGCACGGGCAGAGCAGGAAAGCAGCGGAAAAGCAGAGCGGCAAACTGGCATTGTTTAGGCCATTTTTCGCAGCTCGTCTTCCTGGCGATATGGCCCCATAAAAGTTAATAGCCCCGATGCGTGATGATAAGGTATTTGAAGGGTTTCTCGGGTTTATACACTTCCTCAGGATGCAGTAATAATATAATAACTTTCGATTATTGCGCATTTATTGCTGACGATTTGCTATGTTGATTGACTTCGTTCCAAGAACTGACTCCTTATCAATGCGGTTTTTACTCTATATCCCATTTGGCAGACCCCTAAGACCCCTTTTAAATTGCCTATTGATAATGGGACAAACCCATGATACACCCCTAAAATTTAATTGCACTTTTGATTGAAGGTATTTTTGTGCGAATTCCGCAATTTTTATATATCTATCCCCTTGGCCACATTTAAGAGGTCATAACTTCTGAGGACATACGCGAAGTCATCGCTTGCCTTTCAATTTATGCAGAAATCTAATCAGTCGGATCGATTTCTAATCAGCCCGATCAGTCTAAGACTTTTCTTGGCTTTATGAAGACTTTATGAAGAGTAATAAGCCTACAAATGTACATAAATATGTATATTTGCCAGGAAAATATATACCCTTAAAATAAAATTGAAAGGGAATGGGGAATATATGCGATTTTAGTTTTAATATATTCAACTATTTTTGGGGAGATATTATAAAACTTGGAATATGTTTTTTTAAGAAAACTTAAAACACCTTTTTAAACAATTTTAGAAAGAAATCGATTTGGAATTATTCTGTACAAATATGGGTCCTATAGACACTGTGCATATTATTTATTTATTTGTTTATTTATTTATCAGTGTATGGTAACTAAACTTTCGCGTGGTCTGTTAAAGTCGCCAAAAGAATTCCGATAAATAATCTAGCAATATCAGGGAAGCCAAATACCATTTAATACGAACATTTATCATGATTCATACTTTTCCAATGTGGTTAACTAACGAGTATTATCTACATATATTTATCATGATTCATAATATTTTGGACAGCTGCCCAATAGATGAGCACCAAAATCATCGTAATTTTTTGTACTTCTTTGGACATTGGAACTTTGGGAACTTTTGTCAGGCTTGTGACCTGCACAATATTTGATTTGTTTTAAAATTGATTACATCTTGTAATTTAGTAATAAGTAAAAGTGGTCAGCAAGGCTAATCTATCGCAAATTCTAAGAAAGAGACTCCATGTCTAGAGGCTTTGATTACAGATTTTATCAATACGCCAAACAAGCAGGTCAGTTTTAGTGTCATGTGTGGTTTTGCCCGTTATAATCGGTTGAATTCCAAGATAAGCCAATGGGTTCAAAGTAGCGGACACTCTTATGGCACGTAAAATAGTTCTGTTTAAGTTATCAATCAGTTTATGGCAGTATTTATTTGGCGCTATAAAATCACTTTATTGATAAACGCGTGGCCGCATATTTATTTCGTTTAGTGTTTCCGAAAGTACCAAATTTGTTTAATGAAATCTTATCTAATCAATGAGAACCTTTTGTTATTGTGTGTTTGATTTCCTTTTTATTTTGCTTTTGGGCTTGTCTTGAGCAAATTTGCTTAGCATAAATGGCCTAAAAGTATGCCTTTGCCTGTTTTTTAACGTAGAATGTTTGTTCAACAAATGAAATCGTACCACTAGGCGTATACGTGATATTGTCATTGGTATTGCAAGGTGCTTTACCGTCTATATTTGTTTTATGCATACGACAATTAGTGTGTAGTAATGTGATAAGATTAATGACATTTAGTCATTTGACCATAATTTCTTTTTAATAGTCTTTTACTGAAATTCTTAAATTTACAGGTATTTTCGCTATTATTTAAATTTAATAATTATGTTTATGACAAAATGTTTGTTTAAAAATTGTATCACCTACAGGATGTGATCTCATTGGTACCACTTATCTTCCTCAATATAAGAGAAGACCCATATAAATTCCTCTAAAGACATTAAGATAAAATTTATTGGTTTATTCACTTTGAGGTTTATTATTTTCCTTTAAGTTGCCGTACAGTATCAACTGCCTTATAAAAATAGAAAATGCAAGACTTCGTTGATTTGTTTATTTAATAATTACATATTATTCATTAAGTCGCCTGAAGCTTTACATTTGGTTAGATTAAGTTTGTATACAAATACAGTTGTATATATTTCGATATTCGGTTTTGTGTGCATGTGTGTTTTGTGTAAATCTTAAAAAATACATAAATTTTCGAATCACTTAACAATGAGCGCGGACCGATGAGTGTGTGTTCGCGTTAAAGAAACGAGGAATACTAGATTAAAGCACCGGGTGATGGGGTGATGATCTGGACCCTAGTTGCGCTGCAGGGCAAAGGCCACGAAGGCCAGGAGCAGGGAGGCCAGGACGGAGTTCTGAAGCGTCGCACTGCCATTGCAGGCGTTCATACTGCAGGGATCGCAGTTGGCCAGCTCCGTGTTGTTGTTCTGGATCTTCAGCTGCTCGCAAACGCCCTCCATGGTGGTCACCCGGGAGCAGCCACGGTCTGTGGTCATTGAGCCGTTCACTAAAATAATTGAAGGAGGAAAATTGGTAAGCTATTTAATATAAAGGATAAAATAAAGGATTTTTTCTACCCTATTTTAAAGATTAAACGTAATGTTTTGGAATTCTGAGATTGGGAAACAGTTTTAAAATGTTAAAACAAACTTTTTTTTAAGATTAAACAAAATGTGTTAATGAAAAACATTACTAAACATTTTTTTAAAATTAATTTTTTTGTTTAGGTAAATGTTTTACAATATTTTTAAATACAACTTTTTAAACTAATTAGTAATTCTGGATTTTTAATTGACCCATGTGACTCACCATTAACCTGAACGGAGTAGCAGTGATAGGTGATCCCGGTGTCGACCACTGCTCGTCGCTGCCTGATAGCCAGCGAGGGAATCGGGGTGGTGGTCTCCGCATCCGCCTCCACCGGCACCAGACGGGTGGTGTTCAAGGCCACGGCCAGCGCTGCCAGATCCTCGGCGGGTGGCGTGGGCACTCCGGTGGTTGTCTGCACGGGTCCTGCGGTGGCTGGCGTGGGAATCGGGGCCTCGGTGCTCTGGGTGGTGTCGGTGGTGGCTTCGCTAGTCACAGTAGTTTCCACGGTGGTCGTTGTGGACTCTGTGGTGGGCGGATCGGTTTCAACACTCGTTATCGCTGTGGTTGTCTCCACAGGAGCCGCTGTCGTTTCCTGCGTCGTGGTGGTGCTCGCTTCCGTGGTCGTGGTGGTGGTCACCGTGGAGGCTTCTGTGCTGCCGCCCGCATTGAAGAAGTCCTCATTGCAAGCCAGCAGGGGAGCGTCCTTCGGCAGCTGGGCGCAGTCATCGCACACATAGCACATTAGATCGGCGCGAATTACTGAAATTTAAAGAAACTTGATTTTAGTGAAAGTTCTTTAATCTTAAAACTATATTTATCATTTATTTGCTTTTATTATTTTTGCTTTAAATACCTCGATAATCATAAAAATCGACCTTATTTAGAGTATCTGGGCTTGTTTATGATCTGATATAGGCAATACACTTTTATTTCGAATTCTTTATAATGCCTATTTTTAAGTTGACCCAAAAAGTTCTTATTTGTGATACACCTATGTGTTCCTACTCGATTCTTTGGAAACCTTTTGAACAGCAAACCAAAGTCCTTGAACCATTTAAACAATTTTAAGGAGAGTCTTTTACGTAGATGTGAAATATATCTTTAATTTATTGATCACAATTTGCATACCCTACTTTTGCACACCTTTTCCGGTTTTTCCCCTTTATCGTAGTTAGTTTTTATTATTTCACGAAAAGTGCGGCTTATTACCCCTGGCCTTGCCCTTTTCATGGATAGAAATTTTATTGGACGCCAAGATATCTATCAGTTAAAATGCTCAATTTACAGCTTTGGCAAACATAAAAACCGCGATAGTCGGTAAATGATGACAATAAGAACAAAGAACATGTGAGCACCATAAATCAATTTAAATCCAAAGTATTTGGCGTATTATTTGCCGATTCTTTAGTATTAGTTTGTATGTGCCTTTGCCTAGCCTTTGATCTAGCGCAGTAGCCGTTTTTATCTGGTTTTATGTGGGGGGAGTGCGCCCCCTGTAAATCGATTCCATTTGCATGTTATCGTCATCGCAACAACTGGCCAATATTTGCCAGGGGCAAACAGGTAAACAGAAAAACGTATCGGCGTGGGTACACTGGCATAATTGCGTTAATTGTCTTATCAGCAGGGGATGCGGCTACCCTCGGCGATCGCAATTATCAGCGGAGTGCCGGCGGTGAGTCATATCGACGGACAGCCACGATAATCCGACCGAGAGTTTAATCTCCACTTGACGGGTCTCCATGTGATAGCATCGATATCAGCAGAATTGGTGCCAGAAATGTGGGTTCTTGCCAAGAGTGACTTGGTAATCTGTACTCAACTCTGAGAGGCTTTTTCCCATCATATCTAAAAGGGTTCTATATAGAATCGTCACCGTCCTCTATAACAATCAAATGGTTCAATACATCTCTGCCCAACTTTTGTTGATTTATTATTTTAAAATTTATCATAAATCACTGTGATTGATGGGACGTTCTGGGGGTATGAAGGCGGGTCTTAAATTCTCCAGGGGGAATGACAGTATTGCTGGGGCTGGGGTTTAATGGCACGTGATAAGCGCCACCTCGCCACGCCATTTTAATTTTTTGTGCACCTTTGACTTTCTCATTAATAACCCCGCCACAAGTGTTATTATTATTTTAGCATTAAAACAAAAGTGCAACTCGGGGGTCTTTTGTTGTTTTGTAAAAACAAAGGTGCAACTGGTAGGGTTAATATTTACTTGGGTAATTCCGTAAAACTCTCTGTGATGCAAATGCTGTTTGTATAAGGGTAATTGAAAAATCATTTAATATTCCTCAGTCAAAGTTCGTTCTAGCTGATTTCTTTTCTCTTTTAAGTATAGAAATAAAAACAAGTTTAAAATGGTATTTCCAAGTGACTTTGAATATACACGTAACTCTTCTCGATTCACAAATTAAATCATTTGCAATTGCGTCAAAAGATCGTGAAAAATATCTGAAATTCAGGTTTTGTTCGGTTATTTTCTGAGTGGTGCTAATGGCCAGACAAGTTTTTCCATTTCGGGCCGCCTTTGCGAAATGTGTTAAGTGTAACTATAACATTTCCAATTAGCAGCAGGCAGCTCGCCTCAATGTCAGATAATATTTGTTCACTGTTCTCCATTTCCCCAGCTGACTTTTCCTTTTCATCGGAGGCATAAATTAGAGAGGGCCCAAATGATAATGCCGTATAAACGCAATCGAAGGGTGGGAGCTGACTGGTCGAATGACATTTCCGCATCACAGAGCAATAAAAAAATTTTAGCCCGCAAATTGGCAACAATCTTTGCATTATTTATGACAGTTAAATAATAACAAATAAATTGCCCGTTTTAAATGTCGCCGTTGTCACCGCTGCTTGATATGCAAAATATTATGGCGAAATGTTCATGATCTTGAATTCTGAATTAATTTTGCTGTCTTTTTTGGCAACTGCATATGTGAGACACGAGTGTGTATTTTTAGCGGCAGCCCGTAGGCTAAAATCCTCAAGATATGTTTATCAGATCGTATGATTCCATCGGCTGCTATCTGATACACCCATGATTTAGACCTTTTTAGGCAAAATAAGACACATCAAAGTTATCACGACACTTTTCACGCAACTCTAATAGCCTCAAATACCCAAATGCTTTTTACTTTTTACCTGGCAGGGCGATTAGCAACAGCAGAGAGCTGGCCAAGACGATGTGGCTTTTGCTGAACATGCTGTCTGTGTGTTGATTATTTCGAAATATATGTTTCAGATATATTTTAAATATTTTTCTCGGGTATAGTATTTATACTAATTAAAGGGGCCGTTGTATTTCGTTTTGTTTTGCGCGCTCTTGGTTTAGACTTTGTATTTATTTGAGGGGCGACCGCAGTTTGCGAATTCAGAAATTTAACTGAAAATCTTGTGATTTGTTTGAGACTTTTTATAGAGTTTTAAAAAGCGGACTGCGCTGCTGCTGCGACGTCAGCGGCTTCAATGCGTAAGAGAGTGAGCGGTAGAGAGAGACGGCACGAGCCGACAAGAGAGAGAGGGAAGAGCGGGCCGTAAAACAAGTTTCCCATTCTTTATTGATAACACATTAATTTATAATGCAGACTAAACGAGCAAAAATTTAATTAATCGAAGAGAGAGAGAGAGAGGGTGCTCGTACTCTTAATTTTATTGGGGTCTGTTCTCTTAGTATGCTAATGTGAGAAAATGGGTTCTTCCGGGAAAGAATCTTGGGTTCTTCGGCTTTTCCCCCACGCAAATGATTCAGATCTGGGGATTCGTTTCACTTTTAAGTACGACTTTTCGCACTCTTTGTTTTTTATACCCCCTGAGATTCTTTGTTGCCCGCTAATTAAGCAGCTGATTGTTAGTCAGCAACTGAGATCCAGAAATTACCCAACCCCTTCTGAATTAAGGTTTTAAGCCGCCCTGCCTGTTCTCCCATTTACATAATATTCGTCACTTTTATATCGCCGTGGATGTCCCATGATTGTTATCCAATATCAGAGCACGAAGAGCAAACGAATACGGATTAGACAGAACCAAACAATTAACAGAGATTTCATTGTGGCCCCTATTGGCTTACCGCATTGGCACCTCTCGTAGCTTGCGAGCTTAGAACTCTGGATTCGCAACAGCCTAACGAAATTTTCCAGTCGAGTAAGCCTCAAGGTCGTGTTTGCTCGAAAGTTAATTCAATTCGCTGTCTGACCCAGAAAGCAGCCTGAAGACCGGGGACAAGGTCAACTGATAAGCCGAACTTTTGTAAGGTGTGAAGTGTTTTGTTGATATTTTTATTTTCTACGAAATTGCTTTTTCTTGATTCGTTGTGTTTTGTATTGTTCTACAATTTTTAGATAATATAAATTATAGAAAGGCTATTTTTTCCCCAAATTTAAAGGTGATAAAATCAAAAAAAAAAAAATAAAACACAATAAAATTATAAATGGAGTATTTCGATTAAAATTTAAATAAGCTACAATTTATAAATAATTATAATTATTTAATACATTATTTTATTAACATGACAATGCTCAAAATATAATAAAATAAAGTAAAATATATTACATTTATTGGTAACATGTTTTAAAATCTAAAATGTTCTATAGGTTTGTTTTATCGAATAAGTCACATAATTTACTTAAATCGGCTATCTATTTTTCCACAATGCCTGGCCCTGAAACTTTACTGCTGCATTTTGGGAATCGTGCGTCTGCCCCGTGTGCATATAAATTATAGTTCATCAGTTACCGGCCGTAGTTCGTGCCAAATGTCGAGTGAATCTGGTTAGTGCCGGCTGGCTTAACTGACGCATCGTCTGAAAAGCGCAGACTGGAGATAAAAACTGTAACTTCCCCGGAGACGCAAAAGAGGTAAGAAAGGGGAAAAGTTGCATATATCTTCCAAAGTGTCGACGACATCACGTAAAGTGCTAAGTGCCGATGACGATTCTCTTTCTCTGGGGTTTTTCGCCGATTCTCATTGGGATTCTCTTTGGATTCTCTTCGAACGTCAACCGAAAGCCGGGTTTCGAAAGGCTTTTTGGGCACGCTCGTCATAACAAGGTACTTTACCGTCCCGGAAGCCGACGAAAATAAAACGGGGAAGCGTTTAAAAGTCCCCAATGCGAGCCCACAAATCGATGAGTTAAAAAACAGTCTGTTTATACACATTTTACATCAGCCTAACGAATTTGGCAGTTGCATTTACAGTTTAGAGCAAGTTTCCTTAAAGCGATAGCCTGTTTTCGGCCGCATTTCCTCATCGCTGTATTAAGAACTCTCCTCGATTCCGGACCCCGAAAATAATACCATAAATCTGGAAAAAGTTTTAGGCAGCAATTGCCACTCGACTTCCTAACGCTTATCGGCCTAAACGCTTACGGCATTTGATCAGTATATCATATTTTATCAGCTCACGGGTCGCATGAAGTCATGAAATTGTATTTGAACGGGAGCACCCGACTCATACAAGTATTCCTCCTCGTCACCACTTATCGCCACCGACTAATTGATTTGATTCCGATACGGCTGCAACTGAATGAACGTTCTCAATGAGCGAGCACTTTCCCCAAAGGGACAATGCCTTATCGATGCCAATTAAACAATTATGCGAAAATAGCTCAGGTGCGCTCATTGCCTACCAGACTTTACGCTTTACGAGTGGTAAGCGAGCCATAAATAGACACATCATGTGGCCCGTAGATCGGCAAACGCTCCCAAAAAAGAATGAACTCAGACGACAAAGTCGAAATCAAAGTTTGTGGGCCATATATTTCTATATATCAAAACAATTGCCCGAAGGAAATGTTGTGATTTTCAGACCAGACGACGGGTCGTAAATGCCATTAGCGTGAGTGCTACAATAGTCCAAGAATGCCCGGTATTTCGACTGGACGACACTCCGCTGGTTGGGTTGGGCTGGTTGCATCCGTCGTCCTGGCACAGGATACATCCGCCCACGGTCCAGTTCTCGAAGAGCCCATCGCAGCCACCGGATTCATTACTCTTCCTGGCGGTGGTGCAGCCCCTTTTGGTGATCACCGATTCGTTAACTACAAAGGTAATTCGATTAGACGGTAATTGTATTTTGAAACTGAACAAATAACTACCACATGACTTATGAAATCTCTTGTAAATGAGTACTTTTTTGAAATAACTCTCTTCTTTTAGATCAATCTTTCGGATTTCAAATCTATTTTTAAAAAATAAGTTAAGTATTAAAGAAAAAATTTAATACAAAAAACAATACAAAAAATGTTAATATTTGTTAAATTATTTTAAAAATATTTAATGATGAATAATGTTTTTTAATAACTGAAGAAAAAGTTAAATTCGTTTTTCATTTTGTTATGAAATTTCATTGAAGAAAAATTCTCTATTATTGCAAAATTCTGAACATTTCTTTGACTAGATTTTGAATCAATACTTTCAATATCCCTTCCTATTGTTATAACTCCCTGTGCATTTCAGTTTTGCACTCTATGTTATCTTTTAGTGGATGACTCAATCGTAGATAACTTATCGCTGTGGGTGGGAGCATCACAGCAGACAGCTTTTTATGATTTTTATGATGATGTGCACCCATGGGAACTGAAGGCAGATGCTTACGTTGGAGCCTCAATGTGTAGCAGAAGGGGATTGGCATATCGAGGTCGACCTGTCGGGCATACGATCTCCGCCTGCGACGCTCCTCCTCCTCCTCTTCTTCCTCCTCTTCCTCTTCCTCCTCGCTGACAGCTACTCCAGCTGCTCCTGCAGCTGCTCCACCATTTCCGGTTCCGGCTCCCGTGGCTGCACCAGTTCCTGCTGCCATGATGCCTATGGTGGCCGACTCTTCGCTTTCATAGTCCTCCTCCTCTTCGCTGGCATCCGAGGGAGCGGGAACGGGGGCGCCAGAAGCAGGACCTCCGCCAGAAGGCTGAGGATTGGGAGAAGGCGATGCAGCAGGGGAGGGAGATGGAGCAGGACTCGGGCTTGGACTCGGACTTGGACTGGAACTGGCAGGTGTGCCCTGTCCATTACCACTCATAACTGGCATATCGCACACTTCCATGTCACTTAGCTGCGCGTTCTCATCGCAGTCCTCACATTTATAGCAACGCAAAGCTGTTCAGAGAAAGCATTTTGAATAAATGGTTATGGAAAGTAAAAATGAAGAGCCTGATTAAAATAAAATCTTGTTAATCTTTATTAAAAATGTAACTTAAAATTCATAGTAATTGATTTTCTAATTCTATAATTTTCTGAAAAAAACAATTTTTTTTTATTCGAAATTTGTAATCCAGTTTGAAATAATCAAAACCAAATATAGCTGTCAAAATACTTAACCACGAGAACTTGTATTAACGAAAGACATTAGATAAGTAATAATGAACTTTATAAATTTGCGAATATAAGCTAAATTCGATATTAGCAAAATGCGGTTCATTTCCAAAAGGGGCAAACCCACCCCTGACCTTTAGTTAGGCGCTTATCGGATCCACCTTATCGGCTGGATTACTCGGGCAATAAGCGCACCCTTCTGTGTGCGGTTCAACGTTGCGTATGCGCAACTTTCGTAACTCGGTTCGGGGTCAATCAATTAGCATGTGGAAGGCTTACACCGCACCATGATTTATGACATACCTGAAACACCTGGGCAACAGGCAACGAGAGCCAGCAGAGCCAGCAGAAACCACAGCGAGTGCATTCCGGGCTTGGGAAATTGGGTTTGGGTGGAAAACTTTCAATTTGCAAAACGTCAAGGTGTCAAAGGAGGTATCTTTCCCAGATTGAGGATTGCAGTGTAAATATAATATGTGCAAATTGGCGACTGCTTCTTCAGGTTATTTTTCTACTTTTCCGCTCTGCTGTCGTGTCAGCAGTTGCTACCGAAAATTCAAATTGAACTGGCACAAAGAACTTTCCGGAGGCTGTTGTTTCCGCTATCAAAACTGAATTTCTTGGCTATAAACGTTGGGGGGGATGGGTGTGTTGGTGACCCATAATTTGCGGCATTGGTGAAACATGTAGTTCACGGGAAGCGGGGAAAAAAACTACATGCGACATACGATAGCATCGGCACAGACTTTCAAATTAAATGCGAAAGAGAGAGACGGACTGAGGGAGCGACAGAGGTCGAGATATTGATAAGCGGGCTGGGGGCGAAGAACTGAAGCATCTTACATGAGTAATGGGAAAATTATCTTTGATTGCTGAAAGCGAGTCAAAAAAAAAAGGGAAAAACAAGAGGAAAACATGAAATTTTATGAAGACTTTGGTAACCGAATACTGCGATACCTCGAAATAAACGTTTAACGCCAGGATACATCTAAATAAATGAATATAATATGAGTTTCAGAAAGAAATAGGTATTTTTTGATGATGATGATAGTTCTTGAAAAATCTTTTTAAATATATTTATTTAGTATTTCCTTAAAAAAAACATTATAATTAAACAATTAAATTTGGTGATTATAAATATTTTATATGTTACCTCTGTTATTAAAGAATTTATATATTTTTTTATACAAAATACTTGCCTGCTTTCACCCAATCAATAATAAATAAACTGTAATAAAAACAAGAGAGAACGCTATAGTCGGGTGCCCCGACAATCAGATACCCGTTACTCAGGTAAAGGGAGTGCGAGGGAGATGGAGATAGAAACTTTGAACACGCATAACTTTTTAACGAATGGTCCGATTTGAAAAATTTCTTCTACATTTCGATAGGTATTGATAAACACAATAAAACTGCATTTTTACTTTTCCGAAATATTGAAATTTTTAAAATCGTATATAAGCGATTGTGGGCGTTAGAGGAGGCGTGGCACCCTTTTGAAACAAACTTGCGCTGCGTAGGAACTCCAAGAATCTTCATGCCAAATACCAATCTTCTAGCTTTTATAGTTTCCGAGATCTCAGCGTTCATACGGACAGACGGACAGACAGACAGACAGACAGACAGACAGACAGACAGACAGACAGACGGACAGACGGACAGACGGACATGGCTAGATCGACTCGGCTAGTGATCCTGATCAAGAATATATATACTTTATGGGGTCGGAAACGCTTCCTTCTCCCTGTTACATACTTTTGCACGAATACAATATACCCTTTTACTCTACGAGTAACGGGTATAACCAGATACCCTCTGGCAAGATACAGAAACTGTTATACAGCTACCGCCACCGTTATCTGATGGTAATAAATTCGTACGCCAAACTCTGTTATACTGTCATACAGCATTTATTCGTGTGCTCTGAATGTTCCATTTGGTTTTCATTTCAAAACTCGCTTACGATCTAAGCAGAACTGATTGCTCGACTAGGCGCAAAAACATATAGTACTATAGTGTGCGGCTTTTAGGCGATTTCCAAGCTCACAGAATATTTATTGCATTGCTTTTTGTTAACACTTCTATTAATTGCACATTTATTAACATGTATTGCATTTCTTTTAATTCGATCTTAAATTCGCGATTTGCATTAAGTTGATTGTGTTTGCTTTCCAGTAATTTTTAAGCATTTTTGAATTTACCTAAGAATATACACATATCATAATCATGCGACGATTTCAATTCACACCTATATTGCTTGCTATGAGTTATGGAAATTAAAGGCAATTGGTGAATTCTTATACTCATCGCTCCTAGCAATTATAAATAACAATCTGAATAGTCACATAATAAGGCTAGATAGTAAGAGCTAAGGGCATAAAGATCCAAACATTGATATAAGGGATGTATTGCCTCGCAAGCTTGGTTACACATATCCCTACTATGTTTTTTTTGGTATTTATTTTGGAAATTGAAAGTTCCATGTTTGTTTTGAATCAAAGCGACTTTGTGTTTGCTGTATCGGTGTATTGAGTGCTTACGTTTCTAGGGTTAAGGGGGGAAAGGGTAAATGGGGTTAAGTGAGTGCCTTTGAAACACTTGTTCGAATCAGCGACATTGCACTCAAATATTTACAAAGTAAACGGCAAGTAAGTCAACCTAAATGCAACCAACGCAGCCACCATGCCACTCGATCTATCTATATATATCTATATAGATAACTTTACAAGCCCAATTGGATCATAATCATGGCCAGAACCGAGCCCACAGCCAGCGTTATGGCCGCCGCTCCATTGCAGCGATCCGTTTTGCAAATGTCGCAGAAGAACGCCTCCTCCGCGGAGGGTTCGTCGCCATCGTCTCCATCCTGGCCGTGTCCCTGGTTCTTCCGCCTCTTGTTCTGGTTGCGATTGCGCTGCTCCTGCTCCTCGGCGCTGGGGATTCGCAGCTTGTTCCTCAGGATCTCACAGGCATCGGAGTCTCCGGTGTCCAGTTGGCAAAAGCGCGCAGTCACCACTTTCCTAGTGTCAGCTGAGGAAAATAATGAAATATAAAAATAATAATATTTTTTTTTAAATTATCCTATAGCCTATAAGTTTAGAAAGATTTTTACCTAAAGTTTGACCTAATTAAAAATATCATCGTACAATTTAAGTCATCTAAATGTCTAACCATATCATTATTATTTAATATTATATTTTAAGACTGTTTTACGTCTATAATGGGCATCTAAATGTCTAACCATATTATTAATATTTAATATTATATTTTAAGACTGTTTTACGGTCTATAATGGGCCTTAAAAAACCACTGCACTTTGTTTACTTATTAGATATTACTTTTTATGATTTGCAATGCATGCCATTTCGCGTGAACTGTAAATCTGAGTTTTTATCTTTAAGGCTCTTTTTATCACCATAATAAATATAACACTAGAAAAGCTGCACATTGCAGCTTACCATCTACTATAGATATCTGATAACATTCATTTATAAGTCAAGGCAAATATTAGTTGGCAAATATTTGCTGTAAGTCAGAGAACAAATACTGATTTAATGATTCATATGACACTTTATATAAAACTAATTTGATATACCTAAATATTGTATTTATTGCAGAGAAAATAAGATTTTTTAACATTTTGAAATGTATAAAAGTTAGGCTTTTTAAAATGTTTCATTTTAATTTTTAAAATGTTTTAAATGTATATAATAAGCGAACCATTTTCTCTGTGTACGTGCAAATACTCACGGTCTTTGGCCACAACTTTTTGGCAATTCATAAGCGGACTTTTGTTGGCGCCGTTATCGAAATAGGCGAATTTGTTCAAGTCAAAAAGCCAGGTGTCTAGGGATCGCATTTTGTCCAATGTGCATTCCTGAAATAAACCCAGTAAAACAGTATGCGTCATTAATTGTGTTTGATTAAAAGTTTGGTTCATAACAATGGTAACTATAGGTGTGCATTGTTCCACAATCTTGTCGCAGGTGGGTAATTGAGGTATTAATGGCTGTTGCACTTGGTGCGTAACTAATTTATCTTATCGACATGGCCCGATATCGGTAACGATGCGTTTCCCGGGCGGCCTTGGTTATCAGACGCAAAGCACTTGAACTCCATTTATTTAACCCAGATAAGTCTGGTAATAAAAAGATTTCTTGGAAAACCCCAGTGGTTTTATAACCATTCAGGAAAAATAAGGGAAAAACCCCTTTAAAGTGTTAGAGATTTAATTGTTTAACTATGACTTCTGATAAACAATGGCTTAATGCTTGAAATGAGGTGTTCAAGTTAAATATTAGGAGACTCACAATAAAGACTACAAGATAACGAACTTGCTATAACGAAAAACCTGATTCCCCTTCTATTACAATTTAAAGTCCCGAAAGAACTGAGCAAAAATCACTTAAGAAAATATACCCATACTTGCAGTTTATTTTTGGCTAATCTACTTTTCCTATCTAGCAAAGAAAGTATAAACGTAAATTAATAATGACGTTTGTGAATTCTCATTCACGCTTATAAAAAGATAGGCGTCAACTTCATAGCAATCACAGAACCCCGGGCCGTATTTGTTGTTATGATTGCAAATTCAAATCTTAAATTTGACAAACCACATAAATTGATGGGATTAATTTGGCACAGCTAATTTGATTTTGAATTATTTACTTTGACAAGAAAATTGAGCTTCTCATACGAAAAAGATAAGATTAACACATCACAGAATAATCAGAACACTTTTCGCTATTCACATCTTTGATTTGACATGAGAAATAAATTTTAAGAATTAATGTGACTTTTCATAATGAACTATTTACTTTAACTACAAATTTGGTTATCGCATTGAAGAATAATAAGACAACCGCACGGGACTTTTTTCCAATTAGCAGTTTATTTGTTTATTACCGAGTTAATATTTTTTTTTTGCGAAAATAAAAATATTTCATTAAATTTTTTTTTACACTGACTACAACTTTTAAAAATGGTAATGTATCAGTTTCAATGAACTTTTTATTTTTACAAAACGTTTCCACTTTCTTGATTTAATACAAGTTTTAATTTTGTAGACTGAATTTTAGTTTTTTTCCTCCTCTACTTTTGAAGTCATAAATCATTTGAAAGTGTCGCCACCTTAAATTAAAAGAATTCTTCTAACTGGCAACTAGATTTCTGCAAGAACCTGTCAGGTGAAAATGTACGCCGTTTGGACTTTTGTGAAAGTATTTGCACTGTTTGGCACGTGGCCGGGTTAAGTTTTTCCTTCTACCTTCCTCAATCCCATGTGAAAAAAGCCGAAAGATGCCAGTAACAGAAAATTCACTTAGCGTGGAAAAGGTGAGAGCGGAAAAGGGGTTTTTGCCCACAAGAGGACGACGACGTAGCACGTTTCCGTTTCCGCTTTTGTGGGCTCTATTTCTAACAGTTCCCTTGCACTCTTATTTTTTTTTCTTTTCGGTGGGAATGTGTCTGCCATGTAGTTTTTTAATTTGTGAGCGTCTGTGGGCCAGAACTTTGATTAAGGTCAACCTGGGTGCGATTAGGCCGGTTGCAAAGGTTGAGCCCACTTGACCTGGCTGACTAGTGTGCCTAGTGGCCCACCAACAGGTCCTAGGCGAAACATCAATCAATCAATCCGCTGATGGACGATGTCTTGGCCATCTGCTTTTCACTCACCTCCGGAACTATGCTGGCATTGGAGCCCAGATCGGAGCAGCTGGGGTTGTCGCTCGAATCGCAGACGAAGCACTTGATGGCTGCGCCTGTAGGATATGCAATATATATTTTTATTTCGGAAATTATAAGCGCAGAAACCGCATGGAACACACACCATTCGAAACGAAGGCCAGCGAGGCCAGAAGCAATAAAAAGCCCGACATCATCTTTAGCACACTTATTTCCTTTACTTTGATTTATTGAGGATTTTTCAAATATTTTTCAGGCACTCGCGCGCTGCGTTCCTCTCGGATTTTCCGCTCCAAGTCGGTCGAGATGTTCCGTCACTGCCGTTGGCCAAAGGCGAACTGAAATTGGAAGCCAACTTGGCGATGGTGATTGCCTGCAAAGGGACGACGACGTCATCGTTTGTGGCCCGACCAGAACCGAGCCAAGGAAAATCGACGAAGCTGCTCTCGTCCTTCGTCCTTCGTCCCGGGACATCCTTTGCTGCGTGGGTGCGTCGCTCGAGTGGCTCTTGATTCCGACAGTAATAACGTCTTGGCCGCCCCACATGGCAGCCAAAGGGAAAAATTATTTAAATTGCAAAATGCAAAATGCACTAGCCCAAAGCGAAAGAGATGGCGAAAACTCGTCAAAGGAACAACACGACCGCGACGGAAAAATGCAATTTCCTTGCGGCCAAACACTTTTGGCCTGTGTTCTGCGGCTCGACACCAAAGCCAATAAGAAATCGCATGAAAATGGCAAAATTTTTAATAATAAAGTTTTATTCCAAAAATAACCGGAAAAGAAAAACCACAAGAATTATCTACTTAGAAAGAAGATTGTATTTAAATTGAGGAAATCTAAAAAATACACTTTTTATGTCAATAATTTTATGTATTATTTTATGTATATTTACTAAATTTACCTTATAGAAAAAAAATTTAATAAAAGGGAATTTAATTTAGATTTAATTAAAAGAACCATCAAAATCATTAAAATACCATTTGTGATTTTTCTTTTTCAATTGAAGTAGCTACTTTATACTTTTGTATTTTTGTTTAGAAAATACTTCATTGCTCATGAAAAAAGTGTTATTTCAATATTTTTTAGAGGAAACAAAATATTATTTTATTTTGATTTATATTTCAAAATATTTGTATGCTAATTATTTAATATTTTTTTTTGTGAATGTAATTTGTTTTATGCACTTTCTTGGCCAACAGTAAATTATCTAGTTGGCGAACAGGACACCACACCATTTGACCCATCTAGCTGATGATAAGCTCGCCTCTGCAAATGAAATTATGTATTCAGAAAATAAGCGCAAAATGAGGAGACACGCAGCTCCAGCGAGAGTCTGTTAAAATATGAGTGCCCCGGGAGCTGCTAGAAACGTGGAAAAAAGCTGGGTGAGATAGGATATAGAGGAGGAGGTGCTCAGAGGATTGGATAGCAGCAACAAAGCGCAGCAATTAGTGGCGCCCAAGAGCGAAAAACTCATCCGCTTTTCTGTATTGCGGCTTCCCATTTCCCCATTTTTTTCTGTTGTTCCTGACCTCGTCGCACGGCCACAGGACGACATCCTGGGCGTGGGCGCTCATTTATCGCCAGCCAGCGGTTGTTCTCACATTCAGGAAATCCCATCCCCTCTCAAAAACCCCCTGCCCAAATCCTTTCTTTCTCGTATCTCCCGCGGGGCAGAGCAGCTGGCAAGCGTTTCCATTTATCATAAACAATGCAGGCCGTGATTGGTGTAGGTCGCGGCCCTGGCCCCAAAAATCCGCCAAAAGGGTTGGCTAATGTGCCCGCTTGTTTCTGTTGGATAATAGAGGAGTAGTCGGGTTTTGTGGCAGGTGTTTGGCACACACTTTGCGGCAGTTTAAAACTTAGTTAACCTGCTCTTATACAAAACCGCAATGGTGGTTTAAGGTTTAAAATGAGGGCCAAACTTAAGTGCACCCAAAGAAAACTTGATATGAAACGATGATCGATTTGATGTTATGTGGTATCAATTCGAAATGTAAACAACAGACCAGTTCGAATTTCGAAAGAGACTTGAGAGAGTTTGTACTTTTAACTCAGATTTAAAGAATTTCTTTTTGGAAACCCTCTGACTTTATAAATCTAACTTCAAAGTATTAATAAAAATATTAAAAATATATAAAGAGCAAGGTTAACTTTCATCAGTAAACTTTATTAAGTTTTCAATTTCATGTAAAACATTTAGCTTTTAACCTTTGAAAGTTCCTTCAAGTTATATTTACTTTTCTTGTAATAAAGCCATAAGTTTATCAGGCTATTAGCGGCACTGCGCTGACCTTAAAAGTTGAAGAAAAGCTGATTATTAAATTTTCCACAAGCCAACTATGCCAGATCGCAAAACAAAACTTCCGGGCGATTTCAAGTTTATAATTGTTACAACTTTGTCCAAAGGGGGTAAGCCAGTGAAACCCTCAACCAACGACTCCCAGCGGAATGGCGAATCAGCGCCAATTTCAATTACCCTTTAGAGCCGACCATTTCCACGGGTTTTCCTGGCGGCCATAAAACTGCAGCCTGTTGCCCGGGGGGAAAATGAGAGAAATTAAATCAGAGCCTGGCCAAGTCCGCTACACACAAAAAAAAACACGTCGCGGTCAAATCGATATGCGCTTGGTAAATTTCTGGTATTGCATACGCTTATTTTTTGTTCCGGAGATTCTCTGACATCGAAAAAAGTGGGAGAGAGAAGTACTAGCTCTCTCAATTCAAAATAGAGCGAGATAGCGCTTAAAGTTACAAGAGTGGGAGGGAGAAAGACACATTCGAAATTCGAACTGGCCTGTTGTTTACATTTCGATCATATCGAATTGAGGTGCCCGCATATCAAGTCAAAATTGATACCACATAACATTGCATCGATCATCGTTTCATATCAAACTTTTTTTTTGGGTGTACCAAATATGGCTGCCGCGTGACAAGGACACATTCTGGGCTGTCTGGACAATGGCGATGGCGTAGATGATGATGACGTCGTCGTGTTGATGTCATAATTCCCGGGGTGTCCATGACCATTGGGTTCCGCCGCATCGCATGCCGCCACTTTATTCGCTAACAGCCACAGGATATAATTACAAGTTTTTACGCACCCTTCCGTTTCCGGTTGGCATTCCCCAGAAGGTCAGCCATGAGTTATGCCTTCGATTTTTACAACTTGACACATTTTCGTCGGTACTCGACTTTGGTTTACAACCCCATTATCTCTGCATCGAACCGTGCAAATCGTAAACCGTGTTTTTCGTTTTTTTCTCCACTCTGTTTTACCAGGGCCATAAATTTGGTTTGGCCAAAAAAAAAAGGAGAACAGAAAATGCAACAACATTCAGTGGGTCAAAAGTTGTTCTACTGTTGTGGATTTCCGCCCACAAAATGGCCTTTAATTAGTTGAAATTTTCGCTTGGCATGCTAATTGAAAAACTTTTTTCCTCAGCCGCTGCACCAATGAAATATTTACGGTCGCCGGGCGAAAGTGTGTCAGACAATCCTATCCTAAAACCGCAGTGGCAAAAGAAACCGACTCGGCGAACGTCAGACTTCTGTGTTGACTCCATTTTAATTGAGTTTTATTACGTATACGCACCGGGCCACACTGTTTGCCTCGGGTTTCCGTAGCCAATTAACTTGCCACTGGCAGCTTCGAAGGACGAGGACGCAGGAACGCAGGAAAGCCAATTCCAGACTTCTCCGATGCCAGCAATAAACATAAAACTTTATCGTTGGCTCTATCTGCAGCTTCTGGGCAAATCAATCGCAACAAATGCGCTTGCAAATGCCGGAGACTCAAATTGCTGGGGAGTCCGAGCGGAGCAACTGCTTGCACAATTGTAAAAGGATCCGACACACAGTTCGAGGAGAGTATTCGGCACTACACTATATAGTATACATATGTGCTCTGCCATCGAAGGTATTTTATGGTTACTTATAATGGCTGATTGGGGATTAAACTGGCTCCAACTGAAGCTTATATAAATTAAAATTGACTTGTTAACTATCTAACAGTAGTATAGCATAAAATCATAAATGACATCATTCGATTACTAGTAATGATTTTCTGCTACAAGTCAAGAGCTTTTAATTATAAATTTATTTTAGTTACAAATTTAAACTACATTACTAATTAGATCATACATACAAATTTTTTAAAAAATACAAATATTATAAGCTTTAATCTAAATATCATTTTGGTTTAAAAATAAAATGAAACAATTTAATTAAAATGTAATGAAAACATGAGTTTAAACATTTAAAATTGTTTAAAAAATATTTTGAAAGCTGACCGAAAAACGCAATTTTTATTTATTTCATTTATTTATTGTTTTAAAGAATAAAATGAAATATTTAAATAGTAAAATAAAAGTAATAAAATATCAGCTTAGTTCATTAGTTTATACATTTAAGAATTGTTTAGAAATATAAATGCTTTTAAAGTTAGCAATGAAAACCAATTCTCATTTATTTAAACCATCTCCCAGTAAAGAACCACCTTTACAATTGCCGGGCCGATCATCTCCAGAATGCTAAGCACATAAAATCAATTTGGCAGGCAGACAATGCCAAAGTACGTAATTTTTTCCAGCAATCACTTGCACTTGACTGCAATTGCCGTTCGAGCAGCTTCAGGTGGGCCGAAGGCCAGAGAAGAAAAATGTACGAGGAAAAGGCCGGAGATTTCCAGCTATTTACAGGTCAATGAGTTGACTGAACTGGGATGATGATGATCCAAAAGGTAGTGCGGAGGAACTCGAAGAGCTATGGCAGCAATTTGTGGGTGTCTCTGGTGATGCACGTGCCACAGGAATTTAGACAAGAAGAAGGCAGCATCATCACCATCAACGGCAATCAGCTTCTGAGAGGGCGTGACAAATACAAAATATCATGGCATACTTCTAGGTGGCACCACTCCGCATTGCGTATACGCCACGATGGCCCCAGGAACGTGACTCACTGTGCGCTTGGAACAATAAAAATATTTATGTGCCTTTGGCAAGAACAAAGCCAAGTATAAATCATGCAGCTGATTAACATGCAAAATCTGCGAGTCTCTCTAAAATGCCAACGAATGCCAAAGACAAATGTTGGCTTGTGAGCAGGGAAAACTTTCTTGAGATTTAACACTGGCCAACAGCAAAAGATAACTAGAATAATCGGCTTAAATGTGATTTGTGAGCGAAAAAAATGTAGGAGATAAAAACCTTCTTTAAATAGGACAACATATTTTCAAATTACTACTGCAAATTATAAAACAGAATTTATGTTAATGAGTTAAAACCTTTTCCGAAGTAATTATTAAGACACCAGTAGCCAGAAGTTATACAATTGAAATTATAAATATTAAAAGCGGAGTTAAATGAATTTTGAATTTATTTTAATTTAAATACCATTTACCACAAATTCCGTTAATTACAAACTACATTTCAAGCACAATTGCTGTGTTGATAGAAATTCCAACCATAAAATTATGGTTATTACATTGCACAAATATTTGCGCAATGGTTTGGAAAGAAAAACAAAATGCCAGGGAAACGCGGACAATGACAACTTTATCCCCATCCCTTGGTGCGGTTTTGTTTTTTCTACTGCTCCGCCAACCCTGCGTATGCGCAATTTGGCGCGTAATGACATTTATGTGAGCCTTTTTACGAGTGCCTTTCAAGTTTGCGAACTTTTGCCAAAAATAATTACCAGGGAAAACTTGAAGCTATTTAATAATCGTAAAATATGTGATTGAAAATTTGGATTACTTTTAATTAAAACAAGAATGAAATATTGAATAGAAAAAATAAGGTTAATTTATTTAATATTTATATATTTTATAAAAAAAAATTTTAAAGTAACGTTTTTTTCACTGAAATATCTCGATTCTATCATATCAATATTATAAGTTAAGTTAATAAATAAAAAAAAATATATTTGATAAGAAAATAATTTATTTGAAAATTTAAAAAATACAAATAATCCAAGGTCAAACTTCTTAGGTTTCAACGCTTAAAAATCGCTTGCCAAAACTGTCTACAAATCAAACAATTAAAGAAAGCCCGGAACCAAAGAAATGCCAGTAATAAATGATTTGGACAGTTTTTTTTTCGCGAGGGCGCTCAGTGAATCCAAAATCAATGTTTTTTATGTTGGCGCCAGGCTGTCCACGAAAATAAAAGGAAGCCAACGACTGAGCAGACATAGACAAGGCTGCCAATGAGCCTGGGGAGGGGGGCGTGGCCGGACCAGTGGGCGGATGGACGGATGCTGTTGCTGTGGCAACCAGGCGCCACTCGGTCGGCAGAACGCACCCATAGACAAAAGCTGCAGAGCCATTTGAGCATTTCAGCTGGCGACGACAGAACACAAATGCTAACGCATGTAGGTCGACCCAGAGGACGTCTTTGTATTTGTATCTGTATCTGTATCTGAACTGCTAGCTGCGTATCTGTGTGAGCGTGTTTCCGCTCATGTATGTGTGCCGAAGACAAACAACAACATTCTGCGCATTAAAGTCGCTGCTCATAGCCAAAAAATGGGCTACACTCAGAAAAAAACCACTGATTGTTCTTAAAATTAACCAAAGTTTAAATTATTTTATAAAAAAAAAATTTTTAAAGATAGTTAAAAGAAAAAATAAAGGGAACTTTAATTTTAAAATGGGCTACACTCTAAAACTATACACCGTTTGTTCCTAAATTTAAAATATTTTAAAAACATTTTTAAATATTTTAAAAAAAGGAATATTTTTAAAATTAATTACATACAGTATACATATGTTTTTTAATTTATTCTCCATACTTTGAAAATGGTTGAAATATTATTTCGTTTAATTTAATTTTGTAATATTTAATTTAATCAACTTTCAAGAAACCCTGTGTATTTATGGATTTTTCTCAGTGTGCGGTTCAGTTCTTGACTTAATGGGCCAACATGTCGTCAGGGCTTTCATGCTCATCCTCAACAATAAAACTAACAAAGTTCCCCTATTATTTTTGGCCTGCGTAGACAGTGACTTTGACTCTGGGCCACAAAACAATTTCTGCAGACATTTTGGCAGCAAGTCTCAAAGCGACAGACAGGACGGAATTTGTGGGCGAGTCCTTGGTCAACTTAGGCGTTCGTCCTCCGCTTTCACATATGAAAATTTCGATTTTATATAATTGCCGACACATTCTTCACTTCTCTCCATAAATTTCGGGGGTCTCTTCCGCTGCATACCAAAGCAATTTAAGTGCTAAACATAAACGATGTGTTTTTGCCCCAGGATTTTCGACTGTTTGCATTCCCATTAAAAGTCCAGCCATATAAGTTAAATATTAAGCCTAGTACTCACCTCAATCAAAAAGGGAACGAAATTTTTTGGACCGAAATGTCTATTATTTCGGGCATGTGGAACGTAAAATTTATTTAAATTGTCAAAGTAGAATCTAACAAACTGAGTACTCTCCGACGAAAAGGTGTAAAAATATTTTTGTCGTGAAATTTTTCAGCTGTCAATTTTGTATAGGAATTTTCGTTTCGTTGCATTTTCGATTGAAGTGAGTACTAGGCCTTATGCTTAAATTTTTATAGAAATTACAATTACGAATACAAAATACGAGACTTAACGCGCAAGAGTTGCCAAGACAGACGGGGGGATGTGTACATAGCTAGATATGGCAAACAGCAAAGAACTTAGTGCAAAATATTTAAGACTTAGTTTAACCAGTTAGGGTAAGGTACTTTTTGGATGCAGGATACAGGATGCAGGAGTTGAGGTGTTAATTTAACGACTGAAGGCGGCGGCCACCACCAGACTGACCACAGATCCCACCAGACTGTAGCCCACCTGTCGAACTCCCAGCAGTGAGGTGGCTCCATTGCATCCTTCCTCGGGGCAGGTGCAGATGATCTGCTTGTAGCCCTCGTTGTCGGCCGTGAAGCAGGCATTCTGGATCTTCTCCGGAATATAGCCGCAGCTCCTCTCGATCCTGTGCTCGTCGTTCATCTCGAACTTGATCACCGTCTTGCGGCAGAAGGCGTCCTTGCCGTTGGGTGGAGTGCAGTCCGTCAGGTACTGGTTGTCCCTTTGGGCGCGGGGAGTGTTCACCACCAGGCCACCGCAGTCCTCGTTGTCGTGCGAGTTGCACTGATGACACCGAATGGCACTCACTGCAAGGGCAAACGAACAGGGCAAGACACATTAATAAATGACTTTTTAATTATGTTAAGTTGATATAATAACCTCTGTATCACATCATAATATTTTTTCTAATTATTTTTTCAACTTTTGAAATATTTCGAATATTTTAAAATACTTTAACGGTAGCTAGCCCACTTTCAAATCTAAATTTAGTTCCAGAAATAAATTAAAATACAAAATTAAATAAAAACTAGAAACTCTGTTTTGTAGTTTCTCAGTTTAACTCAAAAAATTATAATAAGACTTAAGACATTGTTTACACCTTAATTTTATAATCTATCAATAGGCTTATCCCTACTCAGAAATAAATCCCAACCCGTTGATATTATTTACAAAATTTCCTTTAATTATACAACCACTACTCTTTTCCCTCCTCGACGGTAATTGGATACGTACCTCTAATGGCATTCAAATGCCTCGCGAATCGCCCTTTTCAAAGTCCCCGTCACACTGACAGTAAATTGTTTTATTAGCCTCCCACTGCCACCCACCGGTTCTGTCGGCAGGTGAGGCCTCTGACTGACAAACTGACTTCCATTCGACTGCAGTAACCTGAATAATTGCATGTCAACTGCTTGGGGCCGAAAAAAATAAATGCCGAAACATCCAGACATTGGCACGCGAACCCTTGAGAACTAAGCAAAAACTTGCAGTCACTAGGGGTTAAATTATGGCGAAGAGCCTTAACCCTTACTTAACTGTAAGTTAATTGAAAATTAACAAATAATTATTAAAAAAATAATGCAAATTATTTTTAATCAATTTTCATACAGTTTTTCTTTGTATCTACTTGAATTTCCAACACAAATCACCCACAAATTGTTAAATAAAAACCTCGCAGGTTTATCAAATTTAAAAATGTATTAAAACTACGCCAATATTTTGATGTAAATCTGTGGAGCCTTTTAAAACTGATTGAAGAAAATTTCCAAACCATTCGCTTTGAGCAATTATCCTGCCCATTTTTCTTTTCTATTACCATATCTGTTTTTCCTTAAGCTTATTTGGCAGTCTCTATCCAATTTGGTTAGCATTTGACAGCAGAGAATTGGAAGAGTTGAAGCCATCACTCAAAAGAGAACCTGGTAAAAAAAATTACATTGCCAAAGGGCAAGGACATGCCGACTGGAGGAGTAGTACCCTAAAACTCATTCTTGTAAACTCGAAATATGTCTGAGTTTGTCAGGATTACAAACGTCTAACGTAACGAGGCGTATGCATAATATTATAACACTTTGGTGGCTACTCACGTAGACCGTTTGGCAATTAAGCCAATCCAGGGCGAACAAACATTGAGTAATAAGAAGTCACCTGCCATAAAAATCCACAGTGGCAGTTCGGAGTCGGAATTTGCATTTCTAGCATTTCGCATTTGCATTTTACATTTGCTGCATATTCATGCGGCTTTTCAGTGAACTTGGAGGAAAAGCGGAAGGGCGGAAAAGCGGGAGGAAATCGTGGCAGTCGAGCGCGATATCTCTCAACTGTTGCCATTGTGGCAACTTTTCGCTTGACAATTGTTCGCTAATGAAACGCGCTCTTAAGTTTGCCAGAGAAAAGGGAGAAGTACTATTCACTTGCCGCTGGAATGTCCATAAACGTGCATATTTGCCAAAACGATTATTATATATGTATATCGTCATATGTTCGCGTGCAAATACTTTTAATATTATTTAACACCGTTTAATGTTCCCTTAACATCCAAGTGCGAGCAGCGAAATTGCTTGGACAATCAATTTACTCGTGGCGGCGGCCTACAAAGGATTGTGTGTGCGTGCGAGCTTCCAGTGGCTAATTAGAATAAACTCTCGGATTTTTTAAACAATTAATAAATAACCTACTGGTGGGCGTTGAAGTGAGACGCAGAAAAATGAGATAAATGCTACAATCACTGTGAGCATCGTAAAATAATTAAAAGCATAAGAACAAAATAAATAAATATTACCACTTATCAAAAAAAAATCTAAAAAATTATATAAACGATTCTAAAATAACCAGTTCTTATAAAAAATATTTGAACCATTAAATATTCACTTCATTCACATTACAACATTTACTAGCACCTATCACTATCCATTTCAATGATCAATTACGAAGATCATTCATCATCTTTAAAAGCTTCCACCGCACTATGACTTCCTTTCATATTTCAAGCTGCAATCCGGGGTAAATTCAATTAAATTTTGGTGCTTGCTTTGAGAGCATCAATTTTCATGAAATGTCTAGGTGATTCACAAAAGTGTTTTGGCATGAGTTTCCACCTTAGTGATTTTATAGCTTGTTGAGTTGAGGTTGGTCGATTTAAAAAAGAGGGGGAAAATAAAACAATTGGCGAAAACCAAATTTAAACAGCTCTAAAGTGTTGGCCAATCAATTGGTATTTTGTACTGAGCTAAAATAAAAGTGGTTTTCAATTGATTAACAAAACAAAAGGCAGCTGTTCCCTCGTAAACTAATTATGTACTGGTAAATTGCTTAATTATAGTATGTAAATTCACCTGTTAAAAAATTGGCAACCAATCCCAGGCACACGGCATAGATGAACATAGTTGGGGACATTTTGTGGTTTTTCGTTCGGGTTACGGTTACTAGATCTCCGATAGCTGACTTATCCAACGCTGATGCTGAAAGAAGAGTAATCGAATTTCCATTTTAATTTATCTGATTTGTTTTCTGTTTTCGTACTGGGGTTTGTTTGTAATTTGATTAGCGCTGAAAGCAGCGGTCTGTTCATTAGCATTGCTGTAGTAATATTTATAATCTATAATTCCTTGTACATATTATATTGATGTTATTTACACTAGTAAACCGGTATCAGAACGTGGCTTATAAACGTGACAAGTGCTAATATTGTACTAATGCAACTTTTTTTAAAGATTTAAGTATTTTAAAGGGCTAATTAAATTATATATGTTTTATAAATTGGCATTATATTTATTTATATCAATTCCAACGATAAGCCACTAAAACTGATTAAACAGAATAAAATTATTCAGAATTCTTAGCATTTTAAACACTGTTTTGTATTGTGTTTATGCAAAAGCACTTAAACAACTCTTCAAGCATATTTAACTTTTTCTGTATAACAAATTTAAATATAAGATATATTTTTATTTTAATTTTAATTCACCTTTAAGAAGTTTAATTAAAGACCGCACAACTCTTTATGGTCATAGATGGTTACAACACACTATTATTCTCACAATCCCACACAATTAGTATTGTTTAATGCGAGCGGACAACTTGACGCGAGCACCGTCGAGATGAATCTGAAAACTCGTATTTGACTTTTCGAAAAACGTTGATTTTCCAAAAAGTCAACTCAGCCCGAAATGAGAGCCGCAGAGAGCTGCTTCGAGAGAGCGGAAAAAGAGCGACTTCAACAACAAGATCGGCCCTAAAGTCAGCAAATGGGAAAATGTAAAAACTTCCGTCACTCGATCGTCTTTACAGGGTCGTATTATGTGAGTATATGTGCCAATACTTATACATATATAGGGGATGCTACACAAGGTAGTTCACTTGCTGCATTGATAAGCTCTGGCTTCGGTTGGTTTCAGCTTGGTTCTTAACCCAAAAACAAAACACAATCCAAATGGAATCCACCGGCTTGAACCGGTTAAGTCCGCCGTGACGTCACTGGCAGAAAGAACAAAAAAGTAAACAAGCTATGACTAAATTATATCTCATTAGGTGACATTGGACTTCCCTTTGAATGGAACTAAAGAAGTCCCTTGTTTACATAGAGAAAACACTGAGTAGTTGTTGTATCAAGCTAAAATCTAAAACTATCTAAAATTTTGAAATATTATTATTGTGTTTATGGTAAAGAAATTTTATAGATGTTCCCCTGTTAAATTATTAATTTTGAAAAATAAAAATCATATTAAAATTTCAAAAATTAAAACTACAACTTTTTTCAAAAATATCAGAAATTCTCAATCTCCAAAATAATCTCAATCTAGGAATATAAAAAGCGTAGTACATATTACTATTAACATACAAAATAATAACAACCAGTTTATTTACTTGGTATTTGGTTTACGATCGGAAGTCCTAGATCAAATCTTGGGTTCGGGCCGAGATGTCATTGCCTCTACTACTATGTTTTTCTATCAAGCGATCGTTTTGGTTCCGGTGAGCTGGGTTTAGAGATAGGAGCACGTTCTGACGGCCAGAACGTGGACTGTTCGAGCTCCACATACACATGCATAATTCCAGTCCCTTATCAACGGCACCGATTAGTTAAAACTGGTTCGCACCTCCAAAAACTCAGCTGTGGTGGTTTGGTCTAGTCCGCATCGGTGACGAAGTCAGTCTTCCAGACTCATCTTAGTTGAGGAAAACAGTGGTCTTGATAAGGAGGATGGAGCTTATCTGTCCTAGTTCAAGGCAGTTTTGGCGGCAACGTTGGTTGCTTGAGTCATCGTTACGGGGGCTATATGTTTTTCAAAGTCCGCTCCCATATTTTGCTACATTAATTTGGTGTCCGATTCTGCAAACAATGCAACTAATTTGAAATTTCCACGCTGCTTTGTGTGGAAAGCGAGAACAAACCGAATTAATTTAGTTCAGTTTTTGGTTTTAGCCAGTTTGATGCGGTTCTTAGACTCGAACCATGCATGGCCATTAAATTGTGGAAAGTTGTTGGAAAAATCTTAAGTGAAAGAACAAATAAGAACCCAAAAAACACCAACTTCAATTTTTGGTTGTGTGGAAAATATATATTTGGAAAATAACTACCAATTACTTTTTTATCGTTCTAACCATTTAATGTTTATTTATTTTAAGGGAAAATATTTTTGGAAATCCTCCTTCTTTAATAAAGAAAAGTGGTTTAAAAATACTTACAAAGCTATATAAAAATCGATTTCTAATATTCAAAATATTATTGATAAAATGCAAATTTAGTATTTAATTAAAAAAAACATTTAAAAAAAAAGTACATGAAAAAAAAGGGCATTCTCTTAAATTTTTTTATATGTAGCAAAACTTACGGTATTTTATTCACAAAGATTATTTAAGATGAAATATGAAAATTCCGAAACCCATCGACTGTAGAACCAATCTGCTGCAAATGGAAATCCTCCTTCTTTAACAAAAAAAAGTGGTTTAAAAATATTTAAAAAGCTATTCAAAAATCGATTTCTAATATTGCAAAAATTATTGATTAAATGCAAATTTAGTTTTTAATTAAAAAAACATTTTAAAAAAAAGTAAATGAAAAAAAGGGCATTCTCTTAAATTTTTTTCAGAGGTCAGACCTGGATTCAATTATACAAAAAACAAATTCAGTGAACAGTTCTTGTTTGCTGGAACCAGTTTGCGTTTTTTATTTTTTGTTCTAACGAGTAAACTCTCGTGCTTCAACTGTCAGACTTGAAGATTAATTTCGCATAAAAATACTAATTTAAAGTTCACCCAGACAAATCAAAAAATAAATAAGAGGCGCATTTTTTGGGGTTAATGCTCTAATCAAAACAGGGGGAATTTCCCAACCAAATAAAAAAACCCATATTTTGTTAGTTAGAGCTTTTAGTCTGTTCAACAACTTATTAGAAATCTTAGCTTAGGTTTAAACCTGAGCTTAAGACTCAAATGATTTGAGAGCTTCGGCTTTCAGTCTCAATGTTATTTAAATTTAAACAATTCTTTGCTTAATATAGTATGTTAGTCAACATTTTGATTAGGGGTACTTTAACCCCAATCCAAAGACGAAACTCTTTTCTTACTATCGCTATTTATAGTCACAAACATAATTTAATGCAATCAACTGAGGGACACTGCACTGCAAGAATATGATATTATATGATGATATGATATTATATTAATAAAATTTTTGTATTTCTATAAAATCAAGAATTAATTCAGTCTAATAAATATTATTCAAGGTAATTATATGAAGGTAATTTTTAAGACTTTAAAATCTATTAGTTCTTATTAAGTCATTAGCATTATCTATGATTCTTTTCTGTGTAAGTATAAATGAGACTCGGAGACAGAGTAAGAACAGTCTCCCCAAAGGGCAATCTTCCCCCATGGCTTCTTCAATTTCGCGCACTGATTGGGGCACAAAAGCCAGCCAAAACGATCTGCAAAAATATTTATACGGTTTATATGGCGAGTGAAAGAGAGATTTAATTCAATTGACCAGCGTCTTGGGGCAGCAATTTGTGCGACTTTGTGCTAAGCTAACTCGGAGCTCCAAGAGGAAGCCTGCGATTAAGCTTAATTAATGCACCGGCCAGATTTATGCTTGGGTTATGCGACATTTTCTGCCCGTTCACGTGTGCGTCTTGATCGCCGGACTGAGTGTCTGGACGCCTAGTTGAAGTGGCGCTCAGGGTTATACGTGGATAGTCCAGTGCACTGCCTTCCTAATTGCAGGTTCTAATTGCGAGTACTTAAATATACATAAATAAAAGAGTAAACAGACAAATGGGGCACAAATAAGTGGGAAATATTTGGAACTAGAGGGCTTAGAAGTAGAGTGTTTTTTTTGTTTCATTAGTTTTCGGAATATATACTTAAAATTACACCAAACGACTTCTTATCTCCTCATTGAGTAGGTAAGTTTTAAGAAGATTAGTTTGAAAATGTTTTTTCTGAGCTCAGATTAGAGATTTCATCACTGAATTGGCCCTTATAACCCTAACCCTTGATAATCTCGAACTAATTATTTCTTTACATTACAAACGGGTACGTTTACGTTATGTTTAAACATAAGCTGTAAATAATAATAAATATAAAGTAATTTCTTTGATAAAGCATGTGAATTTAGAAGATACGTGATGCTCAATGTCTATTTCTACTTATAAAATAACTAAAAATAATAAAATAAAGAATTTATCAGATCATTTAATTATTTAATCTATAACACATTTTCTTAAGACCCCACCCCTGTAGACCAGTGTCGATTGAGACACTTTTTTGCAGCTACTCTTTCGTATCTCCTGGCTGCAAAAAGAGGACGCACACTCGAAAGCTTCCCGGCCAAAGCTCCCTGGCTGCAAGCTGGAAATCTGAGGCTGGGATTGGGGCCACCACCCACCGCCGCCCGTTTCACCACCCGATCCGATTCGACTGCTCATCCGCCCCGTGGACTGGCCTGCCCGTCCGCAATTCGTGTTCGTGTGGTACTTTTGTCGAGTGCGGCTGCTGCTTTGCCCAGTCGTTTGCCGTTTGTCAACCGTTTGCCAGCGTTTGCCGTGAGCGCTAGTTTCTTGCAAGGAATATCATATTGGAACCACCAGCAGCCCCATAAAACGGAAAATCTGTGAATCTAGTCGTCTGTGAGAGTCGCAAGTTAAGATCCGCGACCAATCGAATAGAATATAAAAGTATTTAGTGACCTAAACGAAAGAGTGTTTCAAGTCTATAAAGTAAAAATGCAGTACATCTATGTGATTAGTGCGCTGATTTTGGCCATCGCCGTGCAGCAAGGTAAAAAGGATTTAAGGCAACCACTCAAATTGAATCCCTGAACGGACGTCCGACATCGCGATTACGATTACATAATAGGAGATGTACGATATGGAAGGGGCAGGTCCCTGGGTCGCGCTGAGAAATGGGAGAGCTTGTGGCGCCGTCCTGACGCCACCGAAGAACTCAGAGTATCGTATCTAGGGTCCCTAAGCCGGCCGCCGTGGCGCCTTTTTGTCCGCCCCACTGAGTAATATTTGCATTCAATAGATATAAGTTGGGTTCCTTGAGCTCTCTGTGAAAAGGAACTTTTTTCTCTACTTCATTTGTTGGCTCTCTGCCACAGCTTTTTCCTGGGCTGCGAGAAAACAAAAAGGAGGAGGAGGGGTTGTCCATGCGGTCGTTGCCAGTTGACATCCTGACTAAAACAGATAATAATTAGCCCACACTATATTATAATTTCGCAAAGGATAATCCCGAGGAACTTGTGTTAGCCTCAAGCTTTTCTTTCCTTCTTTTCGTTCGAAAATCTCTTTACAACTCTTCCCACATATGTGTGTATGTGCAAGGATAATGTAGGACATGCGCACTCTATTTGGTTAAAGGTCCAGGAGGCAAGTTGCAATCCGCAATACCCAAAACCGAAATCCGCTCAGTGACTTATATAAAAATGCTATTTGTTTTAATAAAGCGAAATATGTAATATCTTTGTTTCGTAAATAGCTCAATAGATCAAAATTAAATTTTGTTTTGAGGAATTTCTTAATATATTGTATATGTACCATATTTTTCGCGTTCTAGGCATTTCAATCAATGCAATTTATAACTATTTATAGACTGTAACAAACCTTAATTGAGGATGACTGGACACTGTGGGAAAAGTTGGAAATTTCACGACCAAAATGTCGAGAATATGTAGTGGAAGTTGTTATGCCTAATACAATATGTGCGGTTTTTTAAAAAGATTTTAGTTTAATTTTTTATATATATTTAGTTTTTTTATAATTTTTGATTTTTTCAAAATATTTTATACAACATTTTATTTAATAAATAGTTTTTTTTTTTATGTCAAAATCATTTAAATAATTTATCAGGGTATGTTTTTCCATTTTATATTTAAATATAATATACATACATTTTAAAACATTAATATATTTGTTCCGATAATTGTCGGAGATGCGATAAATAATATAATAGAGCTTACGAAATAATACGACATAAATTATTATTAAATATCATTAAACTTAGTTTGACTCAATGGTCTACCTATCCTCTAGTAGTTCCTCCATTTGCTCTTAACTCTAAATGAAAATCTGCTTGTTTCAATAACTTATTACTCATCTTTGGCACTTCCTTTTAGTATATGGCATTCTTTTGTCATGATGTTGGCGATTCTAGCTCTCAGAGTATCTAGTCCACCCCGTAGAGTGCTTCATCTTACCGAAGTCCTTTTCTATTGTTCTCAAGTATCTTGGCCCAGAAGTAGGCAGCACTTTTTTCCGCCCTGCTTATGTAACCCAACCCGACTGAGAATGGACAGTGGGAGTATTAGTATTCGCACCCGAGTGAAGTGAGGCAAAGTTATTCGAGTCCATTAGCAACGTCGATGTCTCAATTAGCAGGGCACTCCTAAGAGCCTCGCAGTCTGTCACTAATGGAGGCGTCGATGGATCCGCTGGAATCACTGGCATCCCCATGCCATTGTGCCATTTTTGGCACCGCGTGGGGCAAAAGCGCATCGCAAGTTGCACCATTGTTATGGCGGGGCAGGTGACATTCTGGCGGACGGACAGGCGGCACATTTCCAGTTCGTATATTCGGAAAATTAAATAATGCGAATCTCGTGTCGCGCACGACCTTAAATTCAATTTAACTAAGGCAACGACATCAATCGTAAGCACCAGAGATCTCTTTATACTTATATCTAGGTATGGCTCAAGTATTTGTTTACACGCCTGATTCTTTAATATTCGCTTGTTTTGTGAAACTATTAAGGTTAAGCATATGCTAGCTGCAAATGGAAAATTTCTAATTGGCACTAACAATAGCTTTGTGGTCAATTAAGTGGAAGATTGCAGGGAGGGGGAAAAATTAGTGGCAGTTAAAAGGAATCTAGTGGAAAGGAATATGCACTCAGGATGCGCAAATGCAATTACGGAAATACCTTTGTAAATGCAAGAAGCAAAATAAGTGATTTAATTAAGTAGTGGGTTTCTCTGGAGACTTTCAATTTAATAAGAATTATCTTTACGAGACTTTAAAGATATATTATATTTACAAGATTCTCTGGGATGTATTAACATTGAAATATTTTTCAGATTAAAATTGTGTATTGTTTTTTAAATTATTTTTTATTATGTGTAGATTAATATAGTAGTTATACCCGATACTCGTAGAGTAAAAGGGTATATTGTATTCGTGCAAAAGTATGTAACAGGTAGAAAAAAAGCGTTTCCGAACCTTGATCAGGATCACTATCCGAAGAAGGAGACTTTTTTCAAATCGTTCCATTCATTAAAAAGTTATGCTCAATCAAAGTTTTATATCTCCATCTCCCTCGCACTGCTAGCTGAGTGACGGGTATCAGATAGTCGGGACACCCGACTATAGCGTTCCCTCTTGTTTTATTATAAATATAGCATAAAATGAAGAAGTAACCACTGGTGATTAAGATTAAACTATTATTCTTCTTTAAATAAAAACATACCCAAATACTATTTTAAATACAACAGATTTTTTAACAAATTCTCTTAAATTATTTTCCGTAGGATATGCCATCAAGTGCTTTGTTTGTAACAGCCACAAAGATGCCAACTGCGCGTTGGACATACCGCCCGACAACTTGGTGAAGGACTGCGATGAGCAGTATTCCTCCCGCGGCAAGGGGATTCCCACGTACTGCCGCAAGATCACACAGATCATCGAGTTCTCCGTGAACAGCCGTGAGTAGAGAGAGCAAACCAAAATGGAAAATAACGAAATATACCCTGGCTAATCGCATTGCAGTGCCCCCGGATAGCCGAGTGATAAGGACCTGTGCCTACCAGAACCAGACCTCCACCAACTACTGCTATCAGCGTGCCGGGTTCGGAGGTCGCCAGGTGGTCTGCTCCTGTGATACGGACACTTGCAACGGAGCCGGGGCGATGGGCGCCTCGGCGGTGGGCGTGGCAGCCGCAGCCATGGTGGGACTCCTGCTGAGCGCCCGTCAGTATCTACAGCGTTAAGGACGAAATCGAGGGAGCCCCTCAGTTGTTTTTGTTTGTTTTACCGATGCATCCACCCAGTTTTCTTTTCGTAATGCTGCTGACTCTTTGACTTCTGTGACACTTTCACCGTTTCTCCCCCAATCATCATTAATAAGGTCCGGTCCACTCGCAGAGCTGCTCCAGAGCCAGGTAATACGAAATAGATCGTCAAAGGTCAATAGAAATTATAATGCCAACTATTTTCAGCTCTGGTCCAGCCTGATTTTGTAACATTTTTTGAATGGAGAACCGTAAAAGCTTTATACAAAGTATTAAATAATAACATAATTCCCTAACTAGAAGTGTATATAAAAACCAAAGAGAGCATGTAACAATTGGCCAATATAATCGTTCAAATCTATTTACATTAACAGGAATTTTGAAACTAACGTATTAAACGAAATCAAGGAAAATAACGAATAAATAAAACTAAAACCTACCGCAGTTGAAAGTATTTAACAAATCGAAATAAACGAATAAGTCAGAGATGGCCACAAAAGCTAACAATGTTAAAAATTAAGGCTACCAAAATGGAAAAGTAGTACATAATAAATGTTAACACTCTTCGCCTAAGTTTCTCTATTTTTATTTACGTAAGACTTAAACCAAATTTCTAACAAGCAAGCTAAATGTCAGCAATAGCGAAAATAAAAACGAAAGTATTAAAATAATAAAGCTCAACGAGGAGAACACTTCATAGAATAATTAGCAAGCAATTGGGAGGAAAGTCGTCCTTGGATAACCCAAAGATAGTTGTGACACGCTTAGGGGCGACGACCACGCCCATATCTACCGCACTCCCAAGGGGAAAAACACTCGTTGTTGTAACCAACTGCCAAAAACGGAAAACTTTGAAGTCGTTTCATCTACCGCATAGGCACCACCCAGCAAGGAGACACCAAGTTTATGGGAGATCCATTAGAGGAAACACCAATGAAACCTTTTGTCCAACGTAGCGATAAATGCAGATGCAGATACCAAGTAAAATATAAAATCCTTACAGAAACCAAAGCAACAAATACATCATTTTTAGTTCGTATAGCAAATTAACAGTTTATAGTAAAAATTTTTTAGTTAAGAATCTCCTCTAAAATGCAATATTTATAATGCAATAAAATTGTAAAATGTTTAAAGTGAAAAACAATAAATATGAATACAAAAGACGAATGTTTTTATTGCCCAGAAATGCAGCTTGTTTAAGAAAGTAGGAATTGCATTTTAAACCTCTGATTCAAAATGTATCTTTAAAGAAAAAATATAAGACCCAAAAGACATTTTTTGATTAATTTCTAATGGAAATTTATTAAAAAGTTATTCATTTATTTGCAAAATCATTCGGCTACTAGATCAGACATTTAAAAAGCGTTTTATTTCGCTTTAATCTTAAATCGACAGAAAGTGAGAAATTCTAGGCATAAACATACATATGTTCCGGATTTCAAATTCATAGATTTTCAGCAAAGGAAATGCTACTTGAGGTAATTACAAGGAGCCACTACAGATTATGGTCTTCTTTAGTGGAATAAAGCAAAATACTTGCTGAATTAATTACAATTCGATGAAATTCCTTGACGAGGAAAACCGAAACATACTGATAAGCGGATTACATGGTACATTCCACGTCATGGGCATGGCATGTGGTATGATCAAGACGATTGCAAAAGACTAGGACTATGGGTTCTAGGAGTCCTTGTGGACCACCCTCTTGAGGGCCAGGAAGCAGTGGCGGGTGGTCAGATCATGATAGCCAACGGGTCCTCGCTCGCAATCCGCACAAACCAGGAACTTCCTGCCGTCCACCGTGTTGGAGAATCCGATGTTCTCGAACGTCATCATGTCCTTGACCAGCCAGAAGTCCTTCAACGGCTCGCTGTTCAGACTGTCCGTCGTTCTGTCCTGTTTTTGCATCATCAGTGGCACTTCCACCTGAAGGATGGAAAATGTAAACATTTAGGGATTGTCCAGTTAGATGGGAAGTATCTCCCGGCACACTAACTTCCTCCTCGCTGAAGGTGCCCTCCTGAGCCTTGAGCATCAAACTATTACAGAACTGGCAGCGCACATTTGATTTGTTCTTTCCACCCACTATTTGGTCACTAAAATCAGCCTCTTCTGTCATTTTTAATGGATTTATATTAAATTTGTACCAAATGCATAAAATCTAGTGTTGAATGTAATGAGCAGCCGCTTAACAACACTAGTCCGCTCTGCGGTCACACTGCTGTAATCGGTATTAGATATCGACATCCGATACTTATCGCACCCGCTAAATTAGAAATTCAAAACCACAGTTTCCTGTCATATTTAATAAACGTTCAAGTCTTCTTGAAAACGAAAAAAGTCACTTTTGTTTTTGGGAAATACAAAAGAAAAGTAGTGAAATCTATTTAAATCTGCCTGACTGTTTAAATATAACTAAACTAAACTAATATTAGGTTTGTTGGCAATCCCTAGGTTATGGTCCTACTTAAAAGCATGCGACAACTCCATAGATTTCAAGGCAACTCTGGATGCCATCTTGGAAAGGAATTTCCTTTTCTTTTCTGACTTTCTGGAGAGCGGACGGTTCTTCTTTTGGGCCAAAAATTCGGCACTTGCCATTGAATAATCAGGGGTTACCAACATTTCAGTTCTTGTAAGTTTCTGCCGAGGATTGAGCAATCCACATGCAAATAGTCCTCGATAGCTAACCTCAAAATGGAGATAATATTTTTGAGCTTTCGTTAGGTGTTTTTCTTGCAGTTTAAAAAAACCAAACTCCTGGCCGAAACATGAACATTCCCCTGTACCAAATACCATCGGTGACCATGCAGTCGATGCACCAGCAATCGATGTACCAGCAAACCTACTTGGATCGCAATCGCATGGTCACCGATGTCTTCGTGCAGGAACACGTCTCGCAGAGCTCCTGGTCAATGGGCACTCCCGGTCCGTCGGCTGTGTTCATGCCGGGTACTGCCAATTGCCCCATTATGACCGGAAACGCCCATGTGCCTTGCCAGCCCAATCCGCCACCGCATCCACCACAAGTGAATCCTCATCATATGGCCTACATGCCCATGCCGGGTATGCAGTACTACGCAGCCAGTTCCGGTGCGTTCAGAACGACTCCAGCGTATCCAGTATTTCATTTATTCCCATTCCTTTGCAGCCTCCATGAACGCCTATGGCCAGGGCCAGGTGTATTCAGCTCGTGCTTCGGCCAGCGCCAGTTGCAACATGGCTGGTTACTATATGCCACAGTACTATACATGTGGCACTCACGTTCCGCCGCCCAAGCAGTGCCGTGCCACCCAAACCCAGACCCAGACGCCTGTAAAGCGCAGCTGCGATGTGGCCACCCAGGTGGATTTCGGCCTCGAATTATCAGGCACAGAGCTTAAGAAGTCGGGACCAGTTCTGATTATAGATGGGTAAGAATAGTTGTGTTAGGTTAACTATCCCATAATATTTGTGTAAAACAGAACTTCGTATATTCGTATAAATAATCTTGAAAATGTATCGTCCACTGCACTTCATGAACTATCCTTCTAAAATATTGCCTATTTCTATATCTCTAAAATTCCCATAACTTGTGCTAAGAAAAACACAGTAAAACAATTTTTTCTTCGTAAATTATGAAGATTTTTCGGAATGCTACATGTGTTCATACTTGTACTTTAGTAACTGAAAGTTTTAAAGGTTATATAATTTCTAAACTGATTTGATAATTTGAACATAATTTTTTACTATTTTTATAATTAAGTGACGTTATTTTTAAATATTTTTTAGATCTAAACTAATTTACATAGTTTTGAATACCTATATGATAAAAATTCGACCGTTTCAGCTTTGGTCCCGATGAATCGAGCATTAGTTCTTTGGAAAGCGGAGCCGGCGATGGGATGCGTGTCGGAAACTTACTGCGCAACTCGGAGGTGTTGTTGCATGAACAGCGTCTCCTCGACATGACCAGGATTTCTCTACAAGGCAGCGAGATAGCCGAGCGTCTGGCCAATGCCCATCGCAATCGTCCGTGCTTCAAGAAGATCGACACCCTTTGTGCTCGCTTGAAGCAGGATCTTCTGCGTCCGGACGGCGTGCTGCCCAACATCAACTCGCAGGGAATTGCCTGGGCTGTCAAGGATTTCATATTCGTCTTTACTCGCATTGTGAATGCCTGGGTTATACTGAAGGGCTATGTTTATAACACGCCCGAGGGCCTGAACAAGATTAAGGATGAGTTGCCCATGGGTTTCATGGCCACCTTTGATTCTTGGCAGGTTTCGACCTTATCTCTCGTGCAGATGATTATTAAATCCTACGTGAATTTAGATGAGCTGCTGCAGAAGCAAAAGAACAGCTTTGCCTTAAAAGATTGCGCTCTCATCAACGTGAACATTAACAATAGTAGCTCATTGAACGACAGCAGCAGCTTTGGACAAAAGCACCAGGCATTGACCAATGGACAAGGCCCAAGTGCCTATAGCACTCCCCGGAAGCAAAATGGAACGGGGAAATCCTTTTCAGAAAATCCAGCGGCAACCTCTGCTGCTCTTTACAAGCCAAAGTGTCCTTTAAATCTTAACTATTTGTACACCATGATCGAGGACTCTGAGGAAACGCAGCGCAATGTGGATGCTAATGGCACTTATCTTAAGACCGGAACCTATCAACCACTGCAAAAGGATAAAAAGCTAAAACAATTGGAGCCCTCGACACCAAAGGATCCGTACGCGGAGTGGAAGGCTAACCAAAAGGCTTTGCCAGCCCAGGAGGTTCGTAAAGCTCCAGTTCCGTTGTGCTGTCCGCAACCTGAGCCGGAGCGCGAGCGTCAGACGGATGTGAGGGCTTACACGAATCCATTTAGCATGATCGGGCGAGAGGTCACCCGCCAGCTGTACGAGTTCAGCGAAGATGTGTTGGAGCTGGAACACTTGGAGCGTTTCTTTAAAAAGCAGTTCACTCGCAACTATGTCAGTAATCTTAGTGAAGTCCTTACAATTCCTATTCATAAACTCTATTACCATTTCAGTACCCAGATTTCTTTCAACAATGCCAGGATGATTTCATAGACGTTCGAGCCATCATTCTGCAGTGCGAGAGTGCCTCCTACCATCATATTTATCAGGCCATTCACGATCTACGCCGGATCATCTTCGCTGTGCGCTGCTACCTGAAGGTATTGGTTTGATTTTATGCAGCCGTCTGCCATACTCTACACTTCTGTTTGTTTTCGATTATCCTCCGATGCTGCATTTATAGGTCAAGGAAAAAGTGCATCCCAGACAAGGTATCAGTATGAGTTGGCCATTTAATGGACTAATGTACTAATCACTGGTCTCATTCGGGCACTAATCTCATATATAACTCATTAACCAGCACACGCTACTAAATATTTATCACAACCGCCATTGCGCCTTACTGATTCCTATTTTATTAATATCCTAGATGTACTCGGACGAGAACCTCCAGCACTACATTGATCTCTATGAGCGCTCTGTGAACGGATTGCTATCCAAGCCACCGCATATGCCCAATCAATACGACCACATCATGGGCCGACCTGGCGAGAAGCTTTTCAACTATGAAATCTAAGCGAAGAATCTCCAGCCATTGTTAAATAGGTTGTTTATTGAAAGTTGCCCTACTCAAGAGGCTTGTTAAAAAAACATTTAGTTAAGGTAGAATCCATTGAAAGATTTGTAGAAAAGAATTTAATTGCGAAAGCTTCTTGGAGTCGATGACGCGAACTACAGTGCCTTATATAGAACTTGGAAAAGTCTGATTCATCAAACGTTAAAATTGCCTAATTTCTAAGTTTCTACGCATTCGAGCATTCAAACACCTGTTTTTCGTTCGCAACAACTAGTCAAGCATGTGATTAAAACAAAACATATATTTTATAATATAGTATATATAATATAACGCATTCTGTACACTTTGTACGAATTTAACTACTGGCTTAAAATCACTACAAAAATAGTTTGTCAATCAATTTCATATTTGTACAATGAAATAAAGCTGGAACAAATAATGTTAGTTTTTATCGATTTCTTAATTGTTTAGGGAACTCAAAATGGAATCGTAAGTTAGGAACACAGATAAATACAAATTAAACAAAATAATAAATAAAATCGTATAACAATTGACTTATATACAATTGGTAGTTAATAAACTGTACTTAGTGCTAATTCGGCCTGACGAAATCCTCTGGATTAATGTCCTGGGCGAGTAGCATGCCATGAAAAATGGTTGCGCTATTGGAGGCCAGGTCTTGGGGTTTACCCTCCTCACAAATCCGTCCATCGTCTAGTACTATTATCCTATCCATGGCGTTGAGCCCGCGCAGGCGATGAGCGATGAAGAGGAGAGTGCAACTCTTGAAGGCATTTCTTAAGGCCTGCTGAATGCTCAGATCCGATTCGTCGTCTAGGTTGGATGTACCCTCATCGATGGCCACCACCTTGGCGTTTTTGAGCAGAGCCCTTGCCAAGCAGAGAAGTTGCCTCTGCCCAGCGGAGAGGTTGTTGCCACACGATTCCACTTTGCCGTCTAATCCACCCAGTTGCTGGACAAGAAGAGTGGCTGCTGCCGAATTCTTGATCGCATGCCAGATCTCCGAGTCGTAGAAACCATGGCGCGGATCCAGATTTTCCCGCACAGTGCCTGCGGAAGGGTAAAAGTTATAATTTAGTATATGAAAGCGAATGACAGTTAATAAACTTCATTCTGACCTTCGAAGAGGAAGGGCTCCTGGGTGATAACACCTATCCGTTCTCTTAGCACACTCAGAGCCAGAGTTTTCAGATTCACCTGATCCAATCGAATCTCTCCTTGGGACAGTGGAGCAACTCTTAGGAGGGCAGCTAGGACTGATGTTTTACCAGCTCCAGTGCGTCCTACGATGCCGATTCGCTCGAAGGCTTCAGTTTGGAAGGTCACGCCTCGCAAAGCAGGTGCCAAGTGTTCTCTGTAGCTTAGTTGGACTTCCCGGAAGCTCAGAACTCCTTGGGTAGGCCAACCAAATGGAGGCTCAGCACTTCCGGAGGCATTCTGTTCTTCCTCCAGCTGCAGATACTGATCTATGCGCTCCACTGCGACCAGTTCCTGCTCCGTTTCAGCCACAGCATGAAGAAGATCTCCCAATTGGCCAGTTATGGAGAGAGCATAGGAGATGCACAGACCCACCAGGCCTGGATTCGTTGTGTGAGAGGCGGTAATGGCTGCCAGAAGACCTGCTCCTCCGACAAGAAGTGTGCCAAGCAACTGGAGTCGAAGAGCAAGCCATTGCTGAGCAGCCGACTGCGTCAGCTGGGCTTTAATGCTCTCCTCGAGCTTTACTTGGAAGTCCCTTTGAAATCTCGGACTAGCTCGCATACTCCTTATTGTCGTCAGTCCCTGCAGTGTCTCGGTAAAGTGCGTGTAGAGCGGTGACATTGCGTTGCTTGACAACCGTTTGATGTCTCTGGAGGCGTGGCGATAGCGCTGCTGCAAGTTCAGGTAGATCGGTACCATGGGAATGATCACCAGACCCAACCAAGGCATCGCATACAGGCTGACACAGAGAGCTCCCACTAAGCCAGCAAGTTGAGCCAATAGAATATTCAAGATGAATGGCAGGGAGTCGTCCACGGTGTTGGTGTCGGATGAGAAGCGGTTCAGAATGCGTCCCACAGAGGTGATGTCAAAGAAATTGAATTTGGCCTGGAAGATGTCATGTTATTAATATTTTCTTTGGATATTTATATTCATTAGCTACTTACAAACATGACTTTCTTTAAGAGCTTTTCGTGCATGAAGATGGCAGCCTTTATTCCAGCATAGGCAAAAAGAAACGCCCTGGCCAGAGTCACCAAGGAATTGGTCACAGCGATGGCGGTAAAGATGCTCAAATAGAATCTTGTCGTGTGCCCCGATCCAGTTTCATTTCCCATTGCCGGAACCATTAATTCATGATCCAAAGAAGTGTCATTTGAATGAGGATCCAACGTAGTTTCAGTGACCCAATAAGCTAGCCAGGCATCACTCAAATTCCTCGTCAATTGCATCAGTAATACAGAAAGCAAAACAGTAAGGGCCAGGGGAGAGGTTACTGCCTTCCAATAGCAGGTAAACACGTCGCCTGATAGATGTCCGTACTCTCTAGATTCCTCCAGAAGCAGACTATCGACACTCTTCTTATCATCCTGGTTAGCTAACTCCACGGAACGTCGCCTCACTGTCTCTTCCTGTTCATCATCCGCCTCTTCATCCAGACTCAGATCAATACTTTGAGTCATATATTCACTTGGAAGAAGTTGACCATCCTTAACTTGGAGAATCTGATTGGCGTGGAAGAATAACTGAATGCTTCGAGTGACCACAATGCGTGTTTTGTGCTTAAGTAGCCGCAGAATACAGTGCTTGATAATATGTCTGGCCACATGGGCGTCTAAAGAGGAGAGCACATCGTCCAGAAGGTAGACTGTCAAATAAAATAATTAAGATCGATTAGTTGGAAGTGATTAAGAAATATTTTACGTTCAACTCACCTTTCTTATCCTGATAAACAGCCCTGGCTAGTGCAACTCTCGCCCTCTGCCCTCCGGAAAGCGTTCTTCCGTTCTCACCCACGCCGATGAGATCACCTCCTAGGATTTGTAAATCCTCCTCCAAAGCACAAGCATGCAAAACAGTTTTATACCACTGCTCATCAAATTGTGCGCCCCAGACGATGTTATCCCTAATGGTACCTCTTTGGAGCCACGGTGACTGGGGAACGTAGCCGAATCCAGTGGTCAGTTCCTGGACGCATACCTCGCCATCGGTGCACTGCAGATTGGCCACTATAGCAGACAGAAAGCTGCTCTTACCACCGCCCACAGGTCCTTCGATGCACACCAGCTGACCCGCCTTGATATCCACATTTATGTCCTTCAAGCGGAACCCAGTGGGTGATGTGTTCTCCTCGCTATCGTGGCAGAAACTAGCGCACTTCATCTGCAGCACACTGGCCCTTGGCGCATCCAAAGGTGCGTCTTCTCCAGCTCCAGATCCTCCACTTCCCCTCATTATGGGATTGTAGTACGAGGAGTAGTCCAAATTGGGCACATCCATCAGTTGTTGGACTCTTTTGATGGAAACCCAGGCTTCAATCAAACCATTGAGCACCCACGGAAAGGCATTCAATGGTCCAATAAGCATATAAAGCAGGGCCACGCTGGTGTAGGTGGTAGAAGCGATCAACTGATTTCCCATTAACACGGATACTCCAAAGGTGAGCAGGCACATTAGCACGGGAGTGGTGGCCCAGAAGTATACACACATGGCATCCAGGTACTTCCTCTTTGATAGGAAGCGCAGCTCCTCCTGTCGCAGTCCCCGGATCTTGGTGATGAATATATCCTCCCAGGCATTGATCTTGATCTGCTTGGCTCCCTGCATGGTTTCCGTGGTGGCAGATAGCCTGGCATCCTTGGCGGTCATCAAGCCACTTGAATATATGCCAATTCTTTTGGCCAACCATCTGTTAATTGGAATCAGCATAGCGGCAAATGCTACTCCCGCAAGAAAAGCAGCTCCCAATTGAAGGTACAGCAGGTACAGTGTGGTAAACAGCTTGAAGGGGATGCTCCAGAAGAAGTGGAAGCTAATGCAAGAGTTCACAATCCTATCCGTGTCCGTTGACATCAGATTTAGCATATCTGGTTTGGAGTCCTTCAAACCCCTCGCCTCTAGGGCTTTTCTGTATATGGAGTTGATAACTCCCACTCTCATTTTCATGGACACCATGGCCATGCGCCAGTCAAAGTGGGTGGCACACAGAGCCGACAGCAATGTGCTGCCGAATAGGCCCAGGGCATAGTAATACACCTGATTGGAGTCCGTGTGATCCTGCCTGAGAAGTCCTCCGAGCAGCAAGGGACCTGCAAAGCCACTCAAGTCGGCCACCAATCTAAGGATTCCTATGAGGTAAAACTCTACTCCGAAGCACCTGTGCAGTGCTCGCCATAAACTCTGGGATTGCGACAGAGCTAGGTGCAATCTCTCGCTCAGTCGCGTGATATTCAGCGCGTCGGGAAGGTCAAACAGATCCTCAATCTTCCTCAGCTTTCCAGCCACTCCCTTTGAGATCAGGGGCTGAACCCAATGAAAGAGGAAGCGGGATCCCAAGTTGGCTTCATCCTGGGCATGACCCAAATGCCCCTCGTTCAGATCGAAATGGAAATAGGTATATCTCTGGGATAGCAGAGCCTCATCCTCTCTGCCAGAGGATCCTCCTCTGGGCAAGCTGGTGAAAACAGCACTTCCTTTGGGTATCAGGGTGGCTGCAAACAAAAGATCACAGAGCAGGGTGGCCAGGCTCCAGGGCCACCAGTCGAAGTGGCGACTCGTCCGCAGCCACACCGCATCCAGAACCACGACCGTGAGCCAAACGACATTGATTAGCAGCGATCCCCGATGACTAAGCTCTCCATATTGACGGGCTGTCAGTAGGAAACCTGTGGGTGGCGAAGCAAAGGGAATGCTGATTAAAAAGAGGTCATAAATGATTATTTTAGGTTTATCTTTTTATTGCGAAAAACTTTCTTTACTTAAAAAAGAATTTATATTTTTTCTTAGAACTTTGTGAAGGGGTTTGTTAAGTTATTTGATCAGCTAAATAAAGAAACCAAGCAAGCAAACATTATGTCGATATAATAAATATGCTGGTATCCAGAATGTAACATGTAAAATCTTTACAAATTGTGCATTTTACTTATAGGTATAAGATTGATCCATCTGTTTATAACAAAGCATGCAAATAACTGTTAACCGTTTTTTTCCTTACGCTCTACTCCCGAGAACAACCGAAAAAAAGCATGCCCCTTCGTTCTCTCTCTGCGCAGCACACTTCGTTTCCTTTCGTTTTGGTTTTCGGTTGAGCCTTTTACGTTGAGCTGTTCGCTCTGTTCAATGAGAGATACGAATGTCGCTCGCACAGGGAGACTTACCCACCGGGAAAATTCCTCTGGAAAATAACATATTTTCATCAGGTTTCTCCATAGAAGCGGAAGGGACTAAACCTCATTCACCCCTTACATTTCTTCCATCTCTGGTTTCAAAATACACGGGGGTGACACAAAAAGTAAGGGGGAAATGAGGTTTCTATCTGGATCTCTGGCAGAAGAATGCAGGACAAAATCCACTGGTTTTTCGACTTCCCGCATTATAGATTTTCCACACGTGCTCAGTTATGGTTTTCCTCTATTTGCAATATCTGCTTTTCCACACCCTCCCAGTTTTGGTTTTCCAATACTTTGTAGTATCTGATTTCCCACAATAAAAAATAACTTTTTTTCATGTAATTTTTGTATGTGTATTTATTAATAATATTTACAATCGAAGCATTGGAATTAAAAATTGTTAATGCCTGAAGCACTCCCGGTTTTTGCTTGGCCGAATGCACGTCTTAGGTATCCATGTCTTGTAAGCCTGTCTTATGAAAATATTAAAAATAATTAAGATATTAGTTTTAGACCAGGAATAATAATAAGAGTAATTACCATTATTACATCTCCATACAAAATTAAGGGATCTCTCCAGAAATATGCCTAGTTTGCCATGGCCGTTCATTTACCCTCTGATCAGATGTTTAATGTCGGGGATGGGAATTATGAAAAGAAAAAAACAAACACGGGAAATGCAAGCGCAACAGTTCTGGTCCCAAGAAGTCTCAATCGGCCTGGCTGAAATAAATGTAATATTTTGATTAAGTTAAACAACTAAGTTAGTATGAAGTACTATTCATACAACCATTTAATGAACACCGCACTCCATTTACCACTGATGAAGATTAAAAACATTTCAAGTGACACTGAAATGCAGAGTTTGTGTTAAAGATAGCATCTGGAGGCTTATATTTATTAATGGCGAAAATATCTGTGGTACCAACCTCTGTAACGCTAAAATAAAGATTATTAAGCAACAACATTTATGTTATCACTTACCTTTTTCTCGTTTTTCAGAATTAACCAAACGATTTTTCACTTTTTTCACTTTTTTAGACGAAATGTAAAATGATGTGACCCTGCATCATATACTTGATAATACCAAAATGCAAAATGCAGATAAATTTGGTGTTAATTTCGTTGTAAGTTAGGGTCACACCTGCCACGATCTGACGATCAAATTATTTTATTTCACAGAAAATGTTTAAAAATATAAAAAACAATAATATTTTTATTTGTAATTTTATGGCAATCCTTGATAAATGTGATCAATTTTTTTAATCGCCTTACCACATTACCCACATTTATTCTTATTATTATTTTTAAAAATTGTGAGTAAAATAAATTAAAATCATCAATAAATATTATGATTATAGACATTATGATTATAGTATTTAAAATTACTAAAAAATAAAGATAAATGTGAGAACAAGTTTTTTTTTGGTGTAAGTCATAGGATTTTTAAATATTATAAGTTGGTGATTTTTTGTTAAAAAATATTATAATACTAGTGCCACAGAAATCACACAGCGCATAAGTGGCCTGAAATTGATGCTACTCAGAAACCCACCCGATTTAACGCTCAGAAATTATCTATCCCCACACCGCCGCCTGCAAAAAGGAACAGGATTTCAAGAACACAAAAACCAACTTCTCACTTTCCTGCTGGGTACCTTGTAAAATTGAACTATGCACACACACATGCGCAAAAGACTTTTTGAAACGTCGTTCAGGAGCAATCGGTCTGTAAGCGAGCCGAGCAAAAGAAAGCCGAAAAAACTGTTCGTCGGCTGAGTGCGAGCAAAATTTCAGTACGAACAATTCAATCGGTTGCTCTCTGATTGTTTGCTCAAAGTCTCAGAGAAAAACAGTTATTTGGGGACCGCACGAATCGGTCAACAGTTATTTGCGAGCTATGGTTTATAAAAATCAATGATATTTATAGAATGCAAATCTGTGAAAGATAAACACGGAACATGCCCGTATGCATGACTACTTGGGGTATTGAATTGAGGTAACCCGGAGAAAGGAAACCGCACACTCACCGCTGTGAACCACCCACATAATGCACTCGGCACTAACCACCAGCAGATCGACCGCGAACAGTTCAACGCCCTGCTGGTGGAAGGCAAATACCTTGGCCACCGGGAGCAAAGCCAGTACGATGGCCAGGAAGGCCCGGATCCACAACATCCGCAGCTGCAATCCATTCCGGACGACGGGACGCGACTGATTGCCGAAATTGTAGGCGGATATGGCGGCGAAGATTGTGTAGATGGGCAGCTGGAGCAGGATCTTCTGGAAGCAGGGCAGCAGATCGTTGGTCTCGTTGGCGAACGGCTTCAGTCCCGTGGGACAGAACTGCGTCCAGTTCCAGGCAAAGTCGCCCCAATCAATGGACGACATCTTGTGGGGGATTCCTCGGTCTTCCGCTAGTATTGATTAATTAGTCATCGCTGGCTGCACATTTGCACCACTGAACCACCGAGCGAGTGGCGTTAAACAAAGCGATAAACACAACAGTTCGACTTCTGATAAAGTTCGTAATGAAAATACAGCCGCTATGTGGAGCCGCAGGGTTGCCAACTTTTGCAACGCTGGTGAAAATCGTTGGGTATTTCCCATTTTTAAATTCTCCCGAAATTCGACAAATTGCAAATTTAATGTTCTGGGCCTTAGTTCAGTATTTTGATCTGTGAATCTTAACAATAATATATTAAACTTTTTATTTACCTAATATATAACATTTTATTTACGTTTTTGTTCGATGAAGTTCGAAATAAAACATGTATTTATTGAATATTTATTCATCAAAATATGTTTTTAATTTATTCTTTTATATATATATTTTTTAATATTTAAAAAAATTATTAAAGCCCCAAAACTTTTTTTAAAACTCTACAGATTTCAAAATCTCCAAAATTTTAGCGAAAATAAGAACGACCCTGCCAACTCGGTGTGAATGACATTTACGCGAGGAAAGAAGAAGCATTTGTTTACATTTTATTTCACACTTTTGTGCAATTTGCGTAAACAATTATGACGACTGGAGTTGAAGCTGAAGGAGACGAGAACCAGGGCAACGAAAGCACCATTCCAAAACCAGACCTACCCCCTGAGCTGATGGACATCTTCAAATCCCTGGCCGAAAACAACACTATCGTATTTAAATCGCAGCAAATTGATGATCCGGAAATTCCCTTCGAGGAGAAGCAAGGAATAGCTCGGGAAGCATTTGAGAAGAATCGCGAGAACTTCCTGATCCGATTTGGATGCCACCTGAATGCCAGACAATTGGGTTCCTTCCAGGATCTGGCTGTCAAAGAACCGATCAAACCCGATGAGAATCTAGAGGAGATGTGCCTGCTGCTGGAGGATTTCCGGAGGAAACTTAGCACTCGTTCGGTATGCATTAAGAATCGCAGATACCACGCCATGCAGCAGCTCCTGGACAAGGGAGAATACTTTAGCGAGCACGAGATGATGCAAAGGGCGCCCGATCTCTACCAGGAGTTGGTGGGTCAATACCTGACGGAGGCGGAAAAGAAAGCTCGGGATAGTTACGATGTTAGGAACACCAGTTTCTCGGGAATACTAATGCATACGCTGGAGAAAAAGCAAAGGGATGAGTTGCTAGAAGAAACGCAAAAGGAGAAAGAGGAGCAAGTGGAGGTCAGCAGGGAACATCTTCCCTCTGCAGACTTTGAAGTCCCAGTTGCTTGCCGAAAGCAGTGGGGTGGATTTGAGGATGACGAACCCGTAGCCTGCTCAACCAGTCGAAATGCAGAAGTTCGGGTTCCTGCAAATATAACGAAGATCTCCACACCGGAATTCTATAATCCTGGAGAGCGCGAATTGCTGCGCAGCGAGTTTCTAAGCGTAATGAAGGAGCGCTTTCTGAGCGGTGAGGATAAGGACTTCGATTATACGGCCGTAGATGATAACACTTTGCTGGATGATTTGAAGCAAATCGAGCAGGATGAGGAAGATGCCTATTTCGAGGACAGCGACGATGAAGAAGAACTAAGGGAGCACCCTGCAGAAGAGAAGGAAGCTTCCAGCGAGGATGAGTTGGACATATACATGAGGCATCTAAGCAATCACCACAGTCTGCAGCATTAATCAAGGATAATATCGATAAAGAGCTGCTGGAGGCTCGATATCTTAACAATAATACCCGGCATTCTGCAGCAATAGTCTTTAATGTTAATCTTATTCTTAGCCCTAACAAAATTTGATCTTAGACACTAGAATACATGCAGTTGTTGAGTAAAAATCTGGCTATCTGGGCCTGCCACGGCCGCGTGGAAAACCACGTCCCCTGCCCCTTAAAACCTTGCTATTCGGCGGAGGACTCTTGGGCCTCAGGAGCTCAATCCGACTGGTGCAACCTGTGGCCGGAGCCTCGGCAAAGTAGGTCTGATACAGCTCCGAGTTGAAATTCGAGTTTGTCAGTTCCGGACCCACAGTTAACCAACCTGGTCGGATGCTCGAATCCCTGCCAAACAGATGCAGACGTCGGCGACCCAAACAGAAGTGCTCGATGATGTGAAAGATCTCGATGGGCTTCTCGAAGCTGCCGAACTCCTCTTCCTCCGAGATGATCAAGTCAATGTCTACGTTGGCATGGATGAAATCGCCATCCGTGGACCGGCGAACCGTTCCCTTGATCCCCATCAGGCAGTGCTCTTTGGTGCGCTGAAAGACGGCCTTCGGCTCCAGCTGCTTGGAGTGTCCGGGCTTGTTGATGTTCGTGCGTATCCAGCAGATGTCCTCGCACCTGCGGAATCCCCACTTCTTCAGGCAGTTGCGGCCCATGTCCAAGCCCTCCGAGGACCCGCACCACAGGAATACGAAAGAGCGGTGAGCGGCAATCTCGCCCACATCCAAATCTAGAAAAGAACCAGAGATATTAGATACAATTAATTGCAGTTTACTGGGGCTACTTACTAAGTATATCATCCCAGTTCCAGAAGACCCGAGGAGCTCCCCCCACAGTGGCCACTGAAGGAGCTGCCCTGGCGTATTCCTCCAGCGGCGGTTCAATGAGTATGACATCAAACTTGGCGCCCAGGGTCTTGACATCAAGCGATTTTAGATCCGCTTTTAAGTACATGGGAGCGGATGCCGTGTCCTGGATGAGTTTGTCCTTCAGCTTGATCAGCTCCCTCAGTTTGGGGTACTCCTCGAAGCGGTCAGCCAGTCCGACATCGCGGATGAAGTTCTGTGGACGCTGGCCGGTGTCCACAAAGTGCTGGCAGTAGTCGTTGTGCGGATTGGAAGACTGGGTTCCCTTCAGGAAGGTGGACGAGTCCCTGTAGATGATTTCATTGGGAGCCTTCTTGGAGGACGAGGCTCCACCGTCCTCCTCCTCGCGCTGCCCACCGGGATTCAGCTGGCGACTGCTGTTTATGTCCTCCGCATTGCCCAGGACCTTCTTCAGATCATCGACGCTCGACAAACCCAGCTAAGTTCGGGGGAATACATAATTTATGAGTTCAATTCGACGCCGATTCTTTCTTGGTTGGTTAGTGAGTCGGAAACTTACGGTTTGCGCCAAAAGCAATCGTCGCTTGCGAGATCGCTCCTGCGAGCTCTTTAGCACATCGCTCATGCTAGTAAATGCAGTAAAAACGGTCTAAAACGCGTTTAAAAATCACAATTCTAAGAAAAAAGACAACAAAACCAGCCGTCTAGTGACGGCACACTGATCATAGCGGTATCGATAGCAGCACACACTTTATCGGTAGGAATTATTATTATACTACATTTTAAAAAAGTAAGCAAATATTTAAAAACTGGGGCTTGCAATATATATTTGTTTGTTTTTGGAGTGGCCTATTACTAAGGCCTTCCAAAAATTAATAATGTGAAATATAGAATTAAATATATCGATAGACAGGTTTTCGCCCACCTCTAGGCTATCGAAGTGGCCATTCACAGTGAACGACACGCAGGTGCCGCTTGCCATTCACAATCAGCTGCATGCGCCGGAAGAAATATTTTGGACTAAACGTTTTTTCTGTGATTTTGCGTTAAAGTAGTGAAATTGTTTATCGCATCGCCTGCAGGATGAGGCTGCTGCACAAGACGCTGCTCAGCGGTCTGCTGGTGGTGGCGATATTCGCCATTTACACGGCCGCCCAGGTAAAGCCCAAGGTTTGTTTGTGGCCACGTCACTTTTCCGCGGACATTCTAGCTCCACATCCCCAGAATGCCGGCTAGAAAGATAGAGCCAACATGTTATTAATGGGTATCGAATCGCTTTCAGACGGGTCTCTCGCTGTCGGAGAAAGTACAAAACCTGGTCGAGATGAACGCGAAGAAGCCGCTGCTCCGCTTCAATGGACCCAAGTTCCGGGAGTACGTGAAGAGTGCCCCCCGGAATTACTCGATGATCGTGATGCTCACCGCCCTGGCTCCCTCGCGGCAGTGTCAGATCTGCCGGCACGCCCACGATGAGTTCGCCATCGTGGCCAACTCGTACCGCTTCTCATCGACCTACTCCAACAAGCTGTTCTTCGCCATGGTCGATTTCGACGATGGCTCCGAGGTGTTCCAACTTCTGCGCCTGAACACCGCCCCGGTGTTCATGCATTTCCCGGCCAAGGGCAAGCCAAAGGGCGCCGATACCATGGACATCCATCGTGTCGGCTTTGCCGCCGATTCCATTGCGAAATTCGTGGCCGAGCGAACGGACATCACCATCCGCATCTTCCGTCCGCCCAACTATTCGGGCACCGTGGCCATGATCACGCTGGTGGCCCTGGTGGGCAGTTTCCTCTACATCCGGCGCAACAACCTGGAGTTCCTGTACAATAAGAACCTCTGGGGAGCCATCGCCGTCTTCTTCTGCTTCGCCATGATCTCGGGCCAGATGTGGAACCACATCCGTGGACCGCCGCTGGTGCACAAGTCGCAGAATGGTGGCGTGGCCTACATCCACGGCTCCTCGCAGGGCCAGCTGGTGGTGGAGACCTATATCGTCATGTTCCTGAGTGAGTAGGGGGCTTATTCTAGGTCAAAAGTTGTTCTTCAGGGACCTTAAGAAGATAATTGAGAATATTTGTTAATTTTTCACTGAACATTTTAGATGTTTAACATCGCAGAACATTTCTTTTATACATATAGCTCTTGTTCCCATTGAAGTACTTATCCAAATGTCGAACTTCATGACTCAAAGCAACAAACTGCCACATAATCAAGTTGAAAACTCTTAAATTTTCCGTTTTCTATAAAATTAGTGTTCATTAGAGTCTAATTAACCTACTTTCCATTCAATGATTCACAAATTTCTCAAAAATCTCGCCATACAATTTATCAACACATCGTTTTTCCATTTCAGATGCCATGATTGTGCTGGGCATGATTCTGCTGATCGAATCGGGAACCCCAAAGAGCCACAACAAGAACAGGATAATGGCGATGACTGGTCTGGTGCTCCTCACCGTCTTCTTCTCCTTCCTGCTGTCCGTTTTCCGGTCGAAGGCGCAGGGTTATCCCTATAGGTAAGCACTTATAACCCCCAAAAAGCAATCAATAACTTAATTAACCCTCTCTCCTTTTCAGTTTCTTGTTCAAATAGAATCGACTGCAGACCTGTTCCAGTTCAAGTTCACCCTATATCGTTTTGTAGTTAAAATCACCAGCGAGCACACGTATTTTCTGTGCGTGTAAAACGACTTTAATAAATTCCACTACTAAATTATTTGTACAAAAATGCGAATTATTTCCAGTCTTCGGACTCAGAGCAGGAACGGAATGATGGCACGTCGGTTCTTGGGATACTCCCTGAATGTCTCCCTGTACCACTTGTGGGTTAGCAGGGCGTTAATCGTTTGATTGCTGGCCACCCAGAGGAAGATTAGTCGCCAGATCCTCACGGGCATGTAGAGATCGGCGATGCAAAAATACATGACCACCTCGAGGAACATGTGCGGCGACGATAGCAGATTGAACAGGCCTCCCTTGGGCAGGAGATGCTTCTCGGTGCGGACGTTTCCCGTCTGCGGGTCCTTCCTCAGGTTCACCAATATCATGTTGCTGGCAAATTGCTGCTGCCAGGCGACGAAGAAGACGACGAGGTAGAGTATTTGCTGGCCGGTCAGCTTGTCCAGGCTGAACTCCATGGGCTTGGAGCCGCGCACAAAGCCCGAGGTATTGGACAGTAAAGCTATGATGGCGCCGAAGTAGTGCACATAGCCCACGGCATAGTGGGACAGGTTAATCTTGCTCTTTCTGGAGAAGATCTGCACAAAGTTGGTCTCGTAAAAGCGCCGGGTGCACTGCAGCGTGAGCATCAGTGCGCCCACACAGGCGGTGGTGGAGTCGATCTCCACCTTGCGGTGACTTCGTCCGCCGCCCATGATGTCCAGGAATCGCAGGACATACTCGGGCGCCTCCTTCTGCTCCCGCACCGTCGAAACGAGCAGATAGAAGCCCAGCCAGCTCCAGAACAAGGCGAAGACGTAGAAGTGCTTGAACCAGGACTTCGGGACCTCCAGCCAGGCCACCAGGGGATCCGTCTCGCCCTTGAAGCTGTGCTTGCCGTACCGGAAGGACTGACGAATGCTGTTCGGCAGGTACTTCTCGACAAAGGTCATCAGGCCGCCAAAGAACACGATCGTGGCGATGAAGGTGCCGAACATCATCTGCAGCAGGTTGATTTTGTAGCGGTCGAGGAGGCTTTCGAGGACCTCGAGGACCCCAGTTTCGGGCGGCGCCATTGCGAATAATTCTGGCACAACGCAGCGCGCAAAAACGGTAAAAACTTTCTCCAAAAACCGAAAACTTGCGGAACATTCATTCCAGGGCTGCACACAAAATCGATTGCACCATCGAATCATCGATATTTTGCCTTCCCATAAACATCGATTGGTGCCGAAAAATCGATTCGAATGAAGCGCGCTAAATTTGAAAAGTCTGATTTGGTGTTCATTGCTTTTATTGTTTTTCTCTCTAACAAAACCCAGTAACCAAGAGCTTAAAGCTTTCTAAAAAAACGATCCTTTATTTAATTGCCTTCATTCTTAAATGGCAAACTAAATTGGCTAGTTTCATGCTTGCGTATGTGTATAAATTGATAATTACGATATGGTTCGTCTAGTTCGGCAGGTGTATTTATGCAATTGATATAACGCTTTATTGCTTATTGAGATTTCCTGGGTTCAGATCCAACGCCTTTCAGCAGTAGAGAACTCGGGGAGATGTTTGTCAAATATCCACGCCACTCCGCCCCAAGGTGCCGCCCTTATAAGGAGGAGGCTTGGGTCGGGCATAAATGCTCGAGGTTCCGCAGTCCAACTGGTAAAAGCTGTTGTTGGGACTGTAATAAATAAATTAAAATTAAAAAATATAAATTATTATATATTTGCTGCATAGCCAACCTCTGAGAACGGATGCTAGTATTGTCCAGAAGAAAATTCGGATCCTTGAGGCTCTTCAAGGTGGTGATGGGTTGATTCGACTTGCTATCCGAGCACTGAACCATTTGAACAGTGGACGACATGGGATAATCCGAGTTTGAAGAGCTGACAAAAGCACACAGCGTTACTCAAGTGTTTCATAGTAGACCAGGAGAAAAAAAAAATTATAACAGATCTATTGGAAAATCACCTCTCAGAACCATCATCCGCCCCAGAATCGCTTGACGCGCTTGGCGCACAGGACTCTTCGCAGATGTGGAAAATGTTGGCAAAGAAAAACTCAGAATGCGGATCGGAACTGAAGAGCAAAGAAACGTAAGATTTCAAATAATTAATTAAAAAAATAAAATTTCGACTCTTCCCAAAACAGGGAACTCACAACTTCTCGTGGTGGAAACACAAAACAGCGGATAACATCCCGATTAAAATGGCGAAAATCATGCCCGGAATGGCGAAGGCAAAGGCGAATTCATCGATGTAATTGCGCTCGGGAACGTCCTCCCTGGAGATGCCCATCCAGCGATCCTGCTCCCTCTGGTCCTCCGTCACCTGCTGCTCGTTTTGCTTGCCGCTGTGGAAGAGGATCTCGGTGGGCGATTCCATGCCCACCATTCGAAAGGCGCACCAGTCCAGCTTGAAGCCCACATTCTCGAAGATTTTTTGGACGGACGTGCGCTTGTAGGTGCAGGATGGCAATTTATATAGCGGACGCACTTCCTCCTGGAGCTCCTTCAGACGGGGTGAGAACTGGGCAAAGCTTCCCACATGGACAATGACTCTGTGGGAAGAGAAAGTTCCAGAGATTTGAAAAAAAGAATTTAAAAAGGTGTCTAAAAGAATGCTGTACAATTTCAAATAAATTTAAATCTTCAGAGATTTCCTTAGACTTACCCCTCGCGTTGCTGCGGTCGCAGAGGAAGACGTCCTCCCATATTCACAGCCGACTCCATGAAGACCACACTCAAATCCTCCTTGCTATTCGGCCACAGATCGTTGCGGAATATGTTGCGTAAGTCCTCCACCCTTCCCGGATCCATTAGGTGCACCCAGTTTAGGTTGTTGATCTTCATCTGCACGACATTTGGAGTGGGGAACTTGTGGGCCACAAACATCGAGACGACGACATGTCGGGTTTCGTAATTCTGGCGATTCAGGGCCACCACATCCAGACTGAGATCCTTGCCAGCCGCCGATTCCGGCGGAGTTCCGTAAAGGAAGCCGGCATGGTATTCATGACTATACATATATCTCATCCAACTGGGCAAATCGGGGTAGCTCTTCAAGGAGGGTCTGTACCGAAATTGCTGGCTAATGACCTGGTGTGTCCAGTTGAAGAGTTGCGGTTCTATTTTATAGGTAAACAGCTCCCCCACATTTGCCTGCAATTTAAAGCCTTCGACTCCATTGCAGACTAAAGCTAATACGGCCACTATAAAGTTGAAAAACTTCATTTTTGTTTTTATATTTATCGTAAATTCACAAGCACATTTTAATTGACTATAAACAAATTGTTATTCTGCCCAGAGGAAAAATTCCTATGGTGTGTATCTGAATGGAAGAGAGAACTATATACTAGGAATTTGTTGTTTTTCATTTTGAAAGAGAGCGCCTGCGCATTTGGGCCCTGACGTTAAGATAAGCGTGGCTAAGGTCAGTTTTTAAATATTCAATTTATTTATTTTTTAAAATTTTAAAAATTAATTTATTTAGGTTATCAGAGTTTTATTTTTAAAAAGCTTTTTGCAAAAACCGTGAACCGTCTTCTCCACAAATTCTAGCATTGTGCGATAGCCAAACCTATCGAAGTAAGAAGTAACTGTGAACGAGTCACGGGTTGTGGAGAAGTGCCATCTCTAATTTACGTTGACAACCCTAATCAGCTGCCTGGCAATTTCGGTATAAAATTCTTGGAAAACAATACGTGGCTCCGTTTATCTCGCACAAATTGGAGAAGTAATGTCTGCTGACAGGTAGCAGGTGCACCTGTTCAAATACACTAGCCACTAAAATAGTCTTACCATGTTGACCTGCCTGTGCCAGCTGTTTTTCTATCTGCTCTCCGCGATTGCAGTTGCGGCCGTGTCGGTAAGACCCTATAAACAGCCGCCTATCATTATCATATTATTGATAACCCATTCCTTAGGTTGTGGCTGTGGTGCTCTACAAGACCAAGCCCTATCCCAACATCAAGAGGCACAAGGATGAGGAGACCTTCCTGGACCCGCACAGCATCAAAACAGTGAACTTTCCCAGCCTTGAGGATTCCCCAAGTTTGGAACTCAGTGTCATCGTGCCAGCCTATAATGAGGAGCAGCGGTGTACGTTAGCTTCCATGATGAATCACATTCCACTTTTTATCTATGCCCTTTTATGATCGACTGTCTACATTTCAACTTCACTACCGGAAACTAGTAACTTTAACAGTTCATAGATATTGCTAAGAATAGAGTATTCCTATAGAAGTTGAACTATTATAACCTTATTGAGCATTAGTAATAACCGTATGATTATTCATTTTCAGTGCCTGCTATGCTGGACGAGTGCTTGGCCTTCCTGGAGCAGAAATCCGGAGGTAATCCCAGCTTCACGTACGAGGTGATCGTGGTGAGTGACGGCAGCCAAGATGCCACAGTCTCCGTGGCCCTGGGTTACTCGAAAAAGCACGGAGCAGAGAAGGTTCGCGTCCTGGAACTGATTGAAAATCGGGGGAAAGGCGGAGCCGTTCGCATGGGCATGCTGAGTGCACGGGGTCGTAATCTGCTCTTCGCGGATGCGGACGGAGCCACCAAATTCCCCGACTACGATAAGCTGGAGGTGGCTTTGAAGCAACTATCACCCGAATGGCGAGACGATGGCATTGCCATAGGATCGAGGGCACACCTGGAAGACGACGCGATTGCCACGAGGAGTTTCTTTAGGTAAGATGGTACATAATTCGATATAATATGACTCAAATTGTATCATAATTTTCGTTTTCCCTCAGAACCATTTTGATGCACGGCTTCCATTTCCTCGTCTGGCTCTTTGCCGTGCGGTCTATCCGCGATACCCAGTGTGGCTTTAAGTTATTCACCCGAACTACGGCCAGAAAACTCTTTACCAGTCTGCATGTGGAACGGTGGGCTTTCGATGTGGAGCTGCTTTACCTGGCCGAAAGATTGAAGCTGCCCATGCAGGAGGTTTCAGTTCGCTGGACGGAGATCGATGGCTCAAAATTGACACCCTTTTGGTCGTGGCTGCAGATGGGCAGAGATTTGTTCATGATCTGGCTACGTTATTTGGTCGGCGCCTGGCGGATTGCATCTATCCAAAAGAAGGAGAACTGATGTTCAGGTGGAGGGGATCTCATCCCAATATTAACAAGCATTTTGTGTCGAAACTCTTTCGCTGTCGTGCATTACCAAAACTCTTTTAACTCTACACTCTATTTTTGTAGGCCTGATAAAGTGTAAAGAATACTAACTAGTTAAGTACTTAAGTACAGTATTTTTTCAAATAAAAGAAGATTGCTTTCGTCATAAAAGCTTCGAATATAATGGAAATCAATTGTTCTGTAAGAATGTTAAAAACATATTATGATAATAATATATATTATAATATTATTATCTACATAACTTTTAAATAAAACAAAGAGGAATTCCTGTCAAAAAGAAGAATGGATGATTTAATAGTATTTAAATTAGTTAATAGAGAAACAAGCAAAGAAATATGAGGGCTTCCACTTTGAAATACAGAACAGAAAATGGATTTATACTTTACCAAAGGTTATTTTAATTATGTAATTTTATAAGTCTAAAAAATAAATTAAATAAAATTAGGCGGGTAACAAAGTTAGGGGCAATGTATGTGGTATTTTTCGAATACGATTAGTATGTTTTAACTATGGTATATTTCCTCACTCGCAATACGGTCATACACCAAGTTGCGGCGGCGCGTTTAGATTCATACAAAATCGTTATAGTTTAATAATAGCCAAATTATTGTAAACAAATACCGCTAGAGAGAACAACAGTTGGCACGTGAACAAACAATACATTTTCTAGTTAAGCCGTAAAATCGAAAAATGCACTTTAGGTGCCACAAAGTGGAAAATTCCAGGAATCCTACGTTGCGCCTGTTGCGCCTCTCTTTCCACTCGCTACAGGTGTGTGCGGGTGTCCGCTCGTCTGTGTGAGCGTCTCAGCTGTGCCTGGCGGTATATATTGTTTATAAAGTCTTTTTTCGCGCACTATGCAAATGCTGAACAAGCCGGTCGGTTGATTTTTCGTATACTCTCGTCGCCGCGCAAAAACGAAAGTGATTTGTTGTTGTTTACTCGGTCTGCGCCCTCCAATTGGGAACTGTGATTTGTTGTTAGTAAAGTGTGCTGTTGTTGTTGTTATGCGGTCGGGTCATTGCTTCAAATTGCTCAATCAACGGCACTTGTGGTAAGCGCACACTGGCACAGTTATCAATTTTATTCCTTCTTTCTCTCTCTCTTTCTCTGTCTTGTCCCCCTTTTTATCGCTATCGAATTTCGTCTTTGTTCAATGTTTTATCAGCACTAATTCGAAAGCTGCGCTTGAAACTATTGGATTCTCGTTATGGCTGATAAGAAACGATCGCTCCCATGTCAAGGCATTCTAATCAGACAGCCGTGCGTTTTCAATTGGAACTGGTACTTGGGATGCATTTGCTTACTCTCTTTATTCAATTAAGAGCCCAAAACTAAATTTGTTTTAATTTAAATAATTTATTTCTATTTATCACCATACTAAGTTCAGCTTCCTGTTCTTGTAAATGGATTTGGTAAAGTTACAAACTTTAAATATAATATTAAAAAAAATATGAAATGTGAAAAAATGAATTAATAACATAAAACAAAATAATTAATAATTACATTTCATAATTTATTTTAATAAATATAGTATAGTATAGCAAATCAAAAAACTGAAAGACCACTCGATTTCCAATTAGACTGAAATTCTTTTTAAGGTCGCAGATTCTTCGCTCTGCTTCTTCCGAGTCTCTCGACTAGAAAAAGCGCGACAATAAACAAAAATTAAATGCAAAGAAGAATACAAACTAAGCGCGACCATTTGCGTGGCGAAATTCAAAGTCAAAAACGAGTTGCCAGGCCACGCCCGCTATATGTACATAAATACCTATAGATATATAGACGTATGCAGCCCAGGTCCAGGTCTTTGGGCCTCTCGCTCCACCAAAAAGATTTATGTACACATTGCGCCTTCTGCCTTTTGCCATCCTTTTTCCTTTTTGTGCCTCGGTCCGTGTTTATTTTATTACTTATGGCCATGCGCGATGCGCTCAAGATTCTCTCGGCCCCTCTTTCTCTGTTTTGTCCCCCCCGTTCCGCCCCTGCTTTTGTAGCGGCTCTGCTTGATTAAAGTAAGGGGGTGCGGTGGGCGGAGGATCTGGAGAAGAAGAAGAGGGCATTTTGTCGCTTTTGTTTTGTTTCCTTTTTTTCCATACGAGTCAGTTCATGTTTCTTGGGAGATCAGGAGCGGATTTAAGGATCTTCGGGATTTGAGTTATTTTGAGTAATTTTCAAAACTGTAATAAATTTAGGAAATCATAGATAGTTGCAATCTTAATTTTTGGTTTCCAAAATAAAAACAAGAGAGATTGCTATAGTCGGGTTGGAGTCCCGACTATCTAATACCCGCCACTCAGCTAAAGGGAGTGGGAGGGAGATGGATATATACAATTTTTTTGATTGCGCATAACTATTTAATGAATGGTCCGATTTGAAAAAAAACAAGAGAGAACGCTATAGTCGGGTGCCCCGACAATCAGATACCCGTTACTCAGGTAAAGGGAGCGCGAGGGAGATCGAGATAGAAACTTTGAACACGCATAACTTTTTAACGAATGGTCCGATTTGAAAAATTTCTTCTACATTTCGATAGGTATTGATAAACACAATAAAACTGCATTTTTACTTTTCCGAAATATTGAAATTTTTAAAATCGTATATAAGCGATTGTGGGCGTTAGAGGGGGCGTGGCACCTTTTTGAAACAAACTTGCGCTGCGTAGGAACTCCTAGAATCTGTATGCAAAATGCCAATCTTCTAGCTTTTATAGTTTCCGAGATCTCAGCGTTCATACGGACAGACGGACAGACAGACAGACGGACAGACGGACAGACGGACATGGCTAGATCGACTCGGCTAGTGATCCTGATCAAGAATATATATACTTTATGGGGTCGGAAACGCTTCCTTCTAGCTGTTACATACTTTTGCACGAATACAATATACCCTTTTACTCTACGAGTAACGGGTATAAAAACAAAATTGCATTTATACTTTTCGGAAATCTTTAAAGGTGTGGGCGCCAGACACATTTTAAAATCGTTAGTGGGCGATTGTGGGCGTTAGAGGGGGCGTGGCGCTGGGCTGAAATAAACTTGCGCTGCGTAGGAAGCCCAAGAATATGTGTGGGAAATCTCAAGCTTCTAGCTTTTGTAGTTTCCGAGATCTCAGCGTTCATACAGACAGGCGGACAGACGGACATGGATATATCGACTCGGCTAGTATATGTATATGCTTTATAGGGTCGCAAACGCTTCCTTCTAGCTGTTACATACTTTTGCACGAATACAATATACCCTTTACTCTACGAGTAACGGGTATAAAAACAGTTTTTCCCGATTATAGAGCACTCCGCTCCTGTAGAGGCCCCAGTCTCTTGTTAGCTTTTGTTGAAGTGTGATAATTCCAGAGATCGTATAGTCGCTCTTCCTCCGGCTGGAGCCTTCTTTTCAACGAGCCGTTTGTTTGTGTACACGCTTCTTGCTTCGCGACTCGAAAAGGAAGTGATGGGAAATGTAAATGGGGAACGAGGAGCGGGAATATCCCGCTTAAAGGGCTAATCCTTTAATCCACTGTGCGCGTTCAAGGTCAGCGAGTGATCTTTGCACGAGTATACATATTCATATATAGTACATATATATCTCCTGTCTAGTCGGAGGCTAATTAATTGTCCGTTTAATCGTTCGATTTGCTGCCTGACTCGTCTGTCCACTCTGCTTCCCCTTTCTGTGCCCTTCCTCCCCTCCATTTATGTTTTATCCGTAAATGTATATAACTATATTTTCCCCTACTTTTCGCCATCCCATTCTGATTGATGTCAGCCGGAACGCCCACGGCAATTAGTCAACCAGGTAACTCCCAATGCTCCAATGTTTCACTGGTTCAATGTTCCACGGTCAATGCCTCGAGGGGCGCTCTAAAGATTCGCACGCCCACGCCCCCCGAAAATAGATTTATGGTCTTGTCTTCAGAGTGTGTTGTAACCAATTTTTTTGTGCGAGCGATTCTAATTTTAACCCTCTGAATACCAATGCGACATTATTCGTGACGTCCCACAAAGTAGCCCATAAAACTATTTAAAAATATTGATTTAGCTTTTAGGAAACCACATTATAAGTATTCATAAATAGTATCCAGTATCTTCTGGATCATAAGATTAATAAGCTTTTTTCAAAAAGTTCTGCTTTTCAAATCAAGAAATCAAAGGGTTAAAAACGTTTTTGCTTGCCTGTAAATATTAACATTGATTTTTGGCAAGCTAATATTTTTTACTTAATTATCTTGTTTTGCAGAGACTTTTTCTTGTCAAGATGATGGGCACAAAACATCGAAACTCACACGTCAATGGCAGCATCAAGTCATCGACATCGCTGCGATCGAGCAGCAAATCCTTCCAGGCCAAAATGGATAAAATGTCGGAGAGACTGTTTGACGTCGTGAAGAGCGGTTCGATGGTCAAAAGGGCCCAAAACAAAAAGCGTTTCACCCCTGTAAATTATAAACATCGATGGTTTGAGTTGACCAAGCGAACTTTCTGCTACTTCGATGTGGAAAATGTGGAGGTGAGTCATTAAATTATTGTCAGGCCAACAGGTTTCATTTGGTTTAGTTTATGCAAATGAATCAACATAATCTAATTTGAATTGGCTAAAACAAAACAAAAATTTAGATAACATCGAGGAAGCGAACATTTAAGGAAACTCAGTAGTAAATTATTGTTTTAATCTGATCGGTAAAATCTATATACTAATTGTTAGTTCAACAATCTGAAGATAATCTACTGATTAACTAATCATTATTATAAATATAATTGTAGGACGATAATATTAAGCAAGTTTTTATATATTTTCCTTCCACTTTCTTTAAGAGAATCCTTTATCCCAAAATAATATGATAAACTGTTGGGATCATTTAGATTACAAGACAATTTTCATGATCACAGATAGACACGTGCCCAAATCTCTGAGCAGTCTAAAGGGCACATTTGAGTGGGGTTAGCCAGTTGCCTGGCCGACAATGAGACGTCTTGAGATTCGAGGGACTGGGAACTGCGTACTGGTAACTGGGAAATGGAGGAACGATGAGAATTAAGGAGGACGCTTTCATTATTCATGTTCAAGTGGGCGTCTCATCTTGTCGTCATGGTTTCGTCATTTATTGCGTCGTTATTATGGCACCTAGCGGTTCGCAATTTTCACCAACCACCCACCCACCCATGGCCGCCCGGAAAAGTTACTCTGCCCCGGCAGCCGGCTGCTTTCGTTTCAAAACAAATGTCGCTTTCGGAAAAGCCAAAGTCTACAATTGGAACTTCGGCTTCGCCTTCCATCCAGTCTCCGGCTGGAAACTAACCACTGTGGGGGATGGAATAAATACACACACAAAAGCAGCTGTTAGCCGGCACAATGCATGAAAACCCACCCTCGGAGTCCTCGGGTGTAGACTCGGTGTCCTATCCCGTTATGGCGTTCCAATTGGAAGCGGAGTTTCCCTTGAGTTTCCCCCTGAATATCCTGGATGAAGTTCAGTAACCGTGGCAGGAGTTTCCATCCTGGCTTCGTCGCGTGTGGACGTGCGTTAGATTTTCGCTCAAATAATTTCACAAATCCCAGAACTCTCTAATACTTGTTTTAATATATTTTAAACTATTTCGCGGCATTTTAAGAAATTTCCCTTTTTAATAACTTGGTTATTTGCCACACTTTCGAAAATACAAACACTTTTCTATTGCGCCGGCTGCTACCCTTGAAAATTTGATTGGTTTTCAGCGGCAAAGTGAAACCACCCTTATTTCTCATGTTTCTAACTATTTAAACAGAATTTGTCTGTATTAAAACGAAAAAGAAACCATTAAAACATATAATAAATTGAAAAAGTGCAGTGTATCGCAAAGATTGCGGAAAAGAAAACACCCAAATAAAACATTTAAGTCGCAAATCCCTTCCATGGCGTCGTTGGAAAATTTTGTGCGAATCTAACCGAAAGCCAACGAAAAAAAAAGGGAAGAAAACGCCCCACCCAAGGCAAAAGTTTTTCAAGTGTATCCAGCTGCCTTTGTGTGCGTGCGTGGTGCGTTTGTGTATGTGCGTGGGTCTCGGTGTTGTTGTTGTTGTTTTCGCTACTTTTGCCGCACCCCGAATTTCGAATTTCGTGTGCCTGTGCCTAAATTAAAAGGATTATCCTGACGCCCAAAAGGACGCATTTTCAGTCCTAGGTAAGGCATTAGGGGTATGAGGAAAGTCCTCTGGGAGATGCTAGTTTTATGTGCCAAGTTTGAATTTCGTAATTGAATTAGATTGGGTTTTTCTGGGGGATACGCCTAAAATTATGCAATAAAAATATATGCTACGCTTGATTGCATTTTATGGAAATATTGGAGAAGCTAAGGATATTTAGTAGTACGGATTACATTTGAATACAATATTTATTATGGAAATGTTACGGAAATAATAACATAACGAAATTGAAGACAATGTAAAATATCTATAACTCATTTTAAACATCTGTTTATATAAATATCATATAATTACGCATTGAACCTCAAAGGAACCTAGGGCTCCTTTGAAACCTAAGGACACCCACAACAGTCGGGTGTCAATCACTCTTGTCACTCTATCCCATCATTTTGCCATTCATTTATTCATTTCGCTGATTTTCCTTTGCCACCACCGCCGCTTTTCTTTTGTCCTTGCTCCGAGGGCTGCTGCGGGAGTTCGGGGGTTCGATGAACTCGTGTAGAAAATGTTCAATTAATTGATTGATTCGCGGTGGCTCCTTTGTGTGGTCCCACCCCTTTTTGGGAGAGTTGAGGATATGCCCAGCTGCTTCAGCACTCTTCAGCAAGTCTTCCTGCCTGGTAATCCAATGTCCGAGCCTGTCATGTTTATTGGGGTCAGACCCTTGGACGCAGAGCATGCTGATTAATGGGTAGCCAGCAACAAGCTGAGCCGGGCCAACTCATCCACGTAGCCACCTAGTCATTGCACTTCTACACTTGGGAAAAAATTCTAAAAGATTAGCTAGGAGAAAAGCAGAATTCATCGAGGTAATTGTTTTCGAAGAAATCAAATAATGAAGCTCCCCAAATATTGGAGGTTTGAAATCTGCAGTTATCTTGGTATAGGTTTTTAGATAGAACATTTTTTATTTTTCCTAGGTGTAGCCGCCTTGGCTTCATCATCATCACCACCATCGTTGTCGTAGTTGTGTCATTAACCTGTCATAAAAATCGCAGCTTGGGCCAGGTCCCAGTTACAGTCGCAGTCCCACGAGCTGGAAAAAAAGAGTGAACTGCGATGAAGTGGGGGCTGGAGAACCAGAACCGAACCGAACCGAACCATCATCCTCTATGGCTCACCGCCGTGGTATGCTAATTGAACCTGGACTTTTTGTTTGCCAACACTTTGCAGTTCTCTACGCTTCCCGGACCGAGCTCCCAGCTCCGTGCCAATGCGTTCGTTCTGCTCTCTAATACATTTCGCACAGATTAAGGCTGTAAATAACAATTTTCCGAAAGGAGGCGGGTCGCCATGCAAGCCGCGTTAAATGGGGAAATGAACAGGGGGCGAAGTGTGAATAACGAATGTGGGAATGCACTTTTGTTAGGAGATTTGGAAAATAAAGTAATAACTATTAAGAATATTTACATTTAAATATATCAAGCACAAATTATTAAATAAGTATTAAATTCAAATATAATTGGGAGTACAAAATACTAATAAAAGTGTCAAAATGTATGAAAATCTGGAGGATGAAGCATATTTTTCTCATCATACTTTTAGATAACTTAAAAATTTCAAACCCAATTGGTTTATAAAACTACACCCAATTGGTTGGACACCAAACATACATGAATAATAACCTTCCCTTAACCCCTTTCTAACTGAACCCAAAGATAATTTCTTTGGCTACCCATAGCTTGAGGTATTTATAGCTTCGAAAGATAAATATATAATGACTACCCATAATACCCATACCCTTTCCCCATATCTATTTCCAAGCCAATGCCCACTGCCCTTCGACTAATGGAGGTGCCATCTGCTGGGGCTTGAGTTCCTTGCCACCTTCCTTGCTCGTAAATGCAAATGCTGTAAATGCTTTCCCCATTATCGATGTTGCGAGGACTAATCCTGTCCAGTAGCCACTCAGAAAATGAACGCTTCTTCGCGGCGAAAAACATTTTTTTACGACTTTTCGGGGAGTTCTTATATTTTTACGACTCCCCCACTGAAAGTGTCTTTGGAGTTTCGAACCCAGAGAGCCTAGAGCCTGCTGCTGATCAATCTCCCACAATTGTGAGGCATACCCAATTAGACATTTAAATTTATCACTTGGTTTTCCCCGTTTTTAAGCCGCTTCGGTGAAAGAAAAATATGTCTCTCGTGGGGATTATTACTCATCGCATGCATTTTAAAATTCTTCACGAATTGACACCTTTGGAAGGCCCCCGTCGCATGGCTTAAAGCTGATTTCGTAGAATTACAAAGCCCGCATCGTCGTTCCTCCTCCTCTTCCTCTTCCTCCAATGCTGACAAATTAGCGAGCCGAGCTGAATTTTTTTCCATATGTTGGGTGGTCCCGTTTCCAATCGTTGTCTTTATGCCTTTATAAATCTTCGCGCTGCATTTTATTCAACACGAAATTGGCGCCAAAGCCAAAATGTTTTTGATAAGCTTCGTCTTCGGTTTTGGTTTTTCGGAATGGGGCGGGGGGAACTTTTGACTCTGACATATGTCGCCCCTCTTTTCGGATCCGAAAATGAGCGGATGGCATGACGCTGTCCTCGATTTGGTTCCTGAACCTTGGAAGACAACCTGACTTCTTTGCGGTTGCCAGTTGCAGTTGCAACCGCAGGCTAAATGACTGAAAAGTTTAAGACTGATTACAGTTACTTGTAAAGGGAGGATACCCCTTGGAATGTAGGGTATATGGGGATTTTATGTATTTAAATATTTATACATATATGTATGAATAGAATACACATTAAACTTTAATCTAAACTACTACATAAAAGGCTGTATATCATATATATAAAAAGCGGTCAGTAGCAAATTCCACACAGAACGGATTGTCATAAAAATCTAAAAAAATTACATTATGTTACATATTTACGTTACACTTGTTATATGCTATTAAAAAACTTTTTAAGAGAGCATTAAAAATTCTTGGAAATAATAATCCCAAATTGGATACGATACCCCTTTCCATCTGACAGCTGACTTATGCTGACTAATTACAAGCACTTTGAAGCCATTTACATGTGCGCATATGCTCAATACATTTCAATTGTGCAGAGACCAAGCCCTTTTCGTAAGCACTTGTAACAATTATGAATCACAATCGAAAAGGTAACACTCCAGCTCCGGATCCGAACTGGAACTCGAACCCGAGCATGATAGTAATAAAATTATAAGGAAAACCTGTTGGACAATTGGTGGTCTGCTCGTACATGATTTGCCTATTAACGGATTTCAGTCCGCGGGATGATTCATTCCGATGAATGGAAGACTTTTTGGTGTTATCCGGCGTGTCTTGAATGCCAAATGAAGGTTTTGCAGCGTCTAATGAGTTGTAAATCCCTGAAGGAAGAGCCCGCGGGCCTAGGAATATATATATATCATACCTTTTGTGCCGGGACTCCAGACGTCGCATTGTCTGTTCGGGCTTAAGCTTTCATGCTTCATTATGCTGACTTGAATGAATCTCTCGCTCTTGTCTATCCCATCCCTTTGCCCTATTCGTCCTCCTGTCCTCCTTTGTCTTCTTCGCCCACGAGCTGAAGCTGACATTGAGTTATTACATCCAGATAGACTGGCAGAGGACCCTGCCCTAAAGTTGGCCGTAAAATTAAGCCCAGTTCCAATCAAGTCGCTTCCACAGCAAGTGAGCCTAAGCCTAAACACCTTTTACGCCCCATTATCTCCCAGAGACAATAAACAATCGTTTAATTGGAATTATGTTCGAAAATAAACGCCTTTCTATGGAAAAACTAAGAGTCTTAAGCGCTTTTATTGGCATTATCGCTTCAGCTATTTCCGCTGTTAATTCAAAGCTCACGAGCCATCGTCTCAATACCCGAAAAAAAACTGAAGCCCCAGAAAAAACAAACCGATCCCCAATAATTAGAAATCAAAGCCGGTTTCATCTAAATGTGTGAGCATGTGTGAGACAGTGCGGTACGGTAATATAAATATTTAGTAATTTCAAAACTAAATTATAACTTATATAATAAAAATGTATTCCAAAAATCTATTTTTATATAAATCATATTTATATTTATTTATAAAAATTTTAATTAAATACCAAAAAAACATCATATTTTCGGGTGTACCTCTAAAAATTAGTTTTTCAAAAGAAAAAACACTCTTAATTTACAATTTAAAAGCCTAAAGATAAGTTAAAATGGATTATTAAAATACTGTTATTATCTCAAAATCAAATCACCTATAGTTTTGAAACGCACTGTATCTAAAATCGAGTTCAGAAACTTGTCTACTTTCGTATTCAATAGTGTTATCATGAAAGATGGTCTGGATGGTCAGAGCCGCAGACCGCAAGCTCCGAGTTCCAGATCGTTGAGACCTCGTAGCTTCCCGCTTTCCCCCTTTGTGGTTGATGATTGATCTTATCGCGGGCCGCTCGCCTCGTGAGTCATCATAAAAAACACATATTTTTCTTCTTCAGCAGCCGCAGCAGCAGCAGCAGCGATCGCCATAAGTTGTTAGCTGTTTTGTACTTTATGGCTTTTTGGCGGCGAAATAGGGGCGGTGGATCGCATGGCGGGAGGGGGGCTAGGGGGTTAGCTTCATAACTCAATGTGGGATGTCGTTTCGGTTCTGTTTAAGCTGCGTGCGAGACTTACTTTCCTCCGTATTTTTTTGGCCCACACAAAGGCCGTTGGTAAAGTACTATGGAACGAAAAAAAAACTTGGACACCAAAAAAAAAACACTGTTTTAGCTGGTGGGAAAAAATGTAATTACTATAAATTTTCAAAACTACTTCTTCAACTGAATGAACATTTACGACTAGGCATAAATCATTAGGGCAAAAAGCTTACATTTTCATTAGCTTGGAAACCATTGAATGTATTTATGGTCAAACAAAATTCTGTTGAAACAAAAATGTAAAACAAAAGACATTTTTCCACTGTTCATCAACCCATTCTTATTAAATGCATAACTGTAAAATCATCCAGGCAATTGTCCAACCAGGCATGCAAAAATAACTTTCACACACTGCCGCCTGAAAAATGTCCAAAATGATAAATGACTTTCGCCGGTCCAGTGCAATTTCGCCAAATCAAAATTCCCTTGAATCTGTCGTGTAAGAGATCCCGATATGAAAAATGCAGCCAGCATAGGAGCACATGTAGGCATGGCCAATGATTCAATCTGCTTGGCATCCACCCCATTTCCGGTTTCCATTACAATTTCCCAGGCAGCTCTTTCTCCCGGCTGTGCGAGCTGGTCACCTCTTGGCTCTTTCTTTTTTTCATTTTTAGTTTTTGGGGGCGTTTCGCAGTCATCGGTCAGGAATTGGCGCAGACACTGCGCTTCTGTCAGGAGGAGGAGGATTCCAGAGCTTCGACCCAGACAAATTGCCCCGGCGGGCGTTGCTTGTGTGCTCTACTGGCTGCATAAGCTCCAATAACCCGGGATCCAACCCAAACTACAGTGTTACTTCTATAAGTAGAACGCCAGGAAACAAAATATAACAGAGTAAAAAGTGCTTACCAATCTAGAAAACAGCTAAAACCAAACATAGATATCCCCAGCTCAAGAATTTTATATGGGAAGTTAAGAAGTTCATCTTATCGAAGCTCCCCTTTAAGTCCAAACTAACCAGCCGACCGACCGCCCTCTTCCTGCCCCTAATTATGTTGTTGCACATGCAGTTTTATGAATGAATCACAGCCTCCGGCTATTTCCCACACGCTCGAGATGAATGAAAAATATTTATAAAAATATTTTTAATTTGTTAAATAAAAAAAAAAAAAGTTGGATCGCCCGAGCAGGGACTTGAACCCTGGACCCTTGGATTAAAAGTCCAATGCTCTACCGACTGAGCTACCCGGGCACATGGCAACACGGTCGCGCAAAACCGAATAAGAGCGAAGCGGGCGAAAATCAAGAGAGAACGTTCTGTTCTCTCTTTCAGTTCGCAGTGGTTAGTTCTGCCTAAGGTGTGTTCCAAAGTCGATAATCAGTTTACTATTCAAGTGGTTAGTTCTAAATATAAACTGTGTGTTTATTTATAGCTACATATTTTCTGTATTTTTAGTTTGCCATGAATTTTGTTTGTATATTCAATAAATAAACCAAAATATAGAAATAATTTTGTATAACATTTTAAGAAATAACAACTTACTACGTTGGTGGCTGGTTTTTCCTTAAATGTAGATTATGTACAACATACCTTATGTTATTTGGGGTTTTCCTTAAACTTGGCACCATGTCTTTTGATATAAATATAAGGTAAAAGAAAAATTACCAAAATAGCACTTAATAATTGGGAAAAAAGCTGTGAAATAATAAATAGGAAAAGTTATAAATTTTCTTGGCTACACAGAAATTCTTGGATTGCTTACTCAGTAATATTACTTTAAGAATTCAAAAATAACCGGGACCATGAAATTCATAAATACGTTCCGCCCAAAATCGAATTCGTAAATTAATCCGATTTGTATTGATATCCCAATTAGAGTTCCCATTCAGGACAGATGAAAAGGCCGAGGAAATGCAGTGAACGACCTCCGCAACGATTCGCTGATGTCTGTGAATGGGCTGCGGCTGGAGAAATGCATTTATCAAAACATAAAAATAAACACGAATTGCTTCAGAAATAGACAAAGGGCGCAGAGACCAAATGTTTCCCTCGAAACATCCAAAGAAGGAGTAGGAACATATGTATATATATTTAAACAGCTAACCAAGCAGAGGAAAATGCTTGAAAATGCCTGTGCGTAGGGGTATAGTTCTTCGACTTGGACTTCGGCTTTTCCCTTTTTTTCACAGCTGTCGAGGAAAAACTCTTTCCTCTCGCATGTAATTACTTGATATTGGGTAGATTTCAGGGGATAGGAATTTCGGTATAGGGGCTTTCTTCGGATCCACTCGCCGCTGACCTTATGACTGACAATTTCCTCAGCACATTTATCTCTTCGGGTCCCCTGCTATCGCACTTTGTTCCCCACTCACTTTTCAATTATTCCTCTTTCTTTGTCTCCGCGGCAGACAAGTTTTCCATATGTGTGTTTGCTTAATACGTTTAAAGCGCTTTTTAAGCGTTCAAGTCACGATTTTCATATTTATAGAGTTTGAAGATGGAAAAGCGAGGGGGAATCGCTGATTGATCAGCTGTATCTGTATATGTGGACGTACAAGCTCCTCTTGATGCCTATCTGGATTCGATTTTTCTTTTCTACTCCGTCGTTGTCTTTTCTTTTCTATAAATTTAATTATTAGGGTTGCTCGAAGGCAACTTTGAACTTTGTCTTATCGTTAATTACATCGCCAACGCTTTTTCGTTTTTCCCAAGATTTCCTCTGGTATTTCTCCTATTCTGCGACCCAATGATGGATCACTCCCATGTGTGGGGGAATTCCAGCGAAATCGCAGTTCATGCTTTGATGGCTTTTCTCAGGACACGAGCGGAAAATTATGTGTTTTTGTTCTCAACTAGACACCAAAAAAAAATTAACTAAAATGGGAAGAATAAAATGCAAAATTTTGAAGTCAAAACTTTTTAGAAAAATACTAATTTACATGTATCTCAATATTACTTTATTTTATGATCCCAAATGTTGACCTGTTTAAGTAGTAACTTATAATGATTAAAATTCATATAAAATCTTTAAAAATACTTTACAATATTTTCCACAATCTATGATTTGCATAGCTATAAAATCTTATGAGGTGTACGACTAGAGTTTGAGAACTTTGACTTCAAAGAAATGTTTGTAATGCAAATTTAGCGATAAAACTACGCAGAGGAAGTGGTGTTCTTATGTTGACAGGAAGAGGCGAAGACAGCCCAGATGAACAGGGAATGATTTAGCACAAATTACCCACACAAAAATTAATTGCTCCCGACTTGACCAGAACATCCGAGGCAACCAACCATGTCCTTTTGATGGCTGGGAACCAGCACCAAAAGAGCAGCGAAAACAACGAAAATTATGCATAGGAAAATTTTCGTTTTCATTGGAAAAATGCATAAATTTTTCCACGATCGAGGAAACAACTTGGCTGTCTGTCTGGCTGTCTGTCTTTGTTTACAGTCTTCTTTTAACTGAAATTTATCGCTCTTCGCCGCTCCTACGCGTGAAATTGTAATAATTAAAGAAAAACTCGTGGCGGTGGGGGAAATTGAAAAACCATTACGCCGGGCCATTTTGTACATTCGGTTTTCTCTCTTTATTACAGTTATAATTTATTTGAGGCGATTTTTCAATCGCACTCCACATGCGGTCAGTTAAAGAAGCGCTCCCTCCCAGTTGCAATCAATCATGGGAGTTGTCAGGGGTTCCCCCACTCTATAAGTAGTTTCCCCTCGATCAATCGAAGGGAACATGTGTACATAACTTGGCCCGATTCGTTACGCAGCTCAAAGTCGAACCGAAATGGCATTTAAACATGCCACATGAGGCAGTTGGGTTTTCATTAATCAACATTGTAAAGGTTTCACTCTTGAACCTCGAGGATGCACTTGAGTGGGCGATTTGGCTAAGGAGTGGGAGGGAATGCACTTAACTGTCCAATGGAGTGCATCTAGCATTATAATCGGGTTTCTATCATTCTAATTTAAAGAGCACTTGTGGTTGCGATCGTGGGAATTAGTATTTTAGGGAGTGTTTTAGCTATTTTTAGATAGTTCGTATAATAGTGAAGTGATGAAGTTGGTTTTAGTAATAAAATGTTATAAAATAATAAACAAGTATTTCTATGTAGAATACTAATCACTCTTACATAAAACTTCAATTTAATTTAGTGTTTATTATTCTAGTAAATTTTCTTCTACTTTTAATTGCATTTTCCTCGTTTACCCTCCTTACCTGTTCTTCAATCATACTTAGTTTCATTTTCCACGCTCTCTCCTTCTGCTAACCCACTCCACTTTGACCCTCTGCAATGGCAATTTTCACTTAATCGTTTTCCTTTCTGCTGCTGGTACTCAATTTTCCGGGACTTTTGTTGCGTTTTCCTTCGCCTGCTCCCCTATTTTTATTTTTCTTTTCTTTTTTTGCCTACCTGAGGTGCATTTTGCTTTGACAGCTCTCTCAATTATGCACAGGTGATTGCCGTGCCATTAGGACGCTCTTTTCCCAACCCTCCCTGTTTTTCCCCGCTAACAATAGAATTAAATACGAATACACACCGGTACACCTTTACAGGTGCGTTTCGTGTTTCAACCTGTTGTCCTTCTTAGCATATTGTGTTACCTTTGGTCCCTAGACGGTTTTTTCTTTTTGTTCCGGAAATTCCTTTGCCATTCGAGAGTGCAGCAGAAAAAGTAACCAAAGGTATATTTTTCATCTGCCAAATTATGCAAGAGAAATACATTCTTAACGAGAAAAGAATAATTAAGTAAAATATTCCCATGTCAGCGGAGTTTCCTACTGTCATAAAGAATTAGCCCCAAGGAAGTTTTCTCTCTCTCTCGCGTTCTATCCACACTTTGTTTGTTTAGCCAACTTTCGACACCCAAAACAAAGATTCCATTTCCATATTCATTCGATGTTTTTATGGTTTTACTCTTTGGCCCGAAGCAAAATTCAGAAAGGTTCAAACTTCGTAACCCAAAACTGCATTTTGTTAATCAGTTTGATTAATGTTGCCCTAATTGACTTTCACTTGGTGGAGTTTCATTTTGTCTGGGCCTTGTTTTCTTTCTTTTAGAGAGGGTATATCAACTTGCAAGAGAATTCAATCAACTAGTTTTACAGGGTATTCCACCTTTCTTTTTCATTTCGAGTCAAAGGAAATTTCCATTCGAGCTTGAAAGATCTCGATTTAATTGCCGGCAATTTTTAGCTCGTTTTCACTGTGAATCAGTAGCAGCTGCATCTCCATTTCGCTTATTGATGCCACATGTCGGGACATATGCTCAACATTTGCGCAACCTTAAGATACAGATACATTTACAGATGCGGACACATTCGCTGCTAGTTCGTTGACCTTTTGTTTCCAAGGGAAATACATAACTTTGTCCGCAGATATCAAAGCAGAAACCATAACTAGCAGTCATACTCTTTTTGCAGTTATGCAGTTCTACTTTTCATTTCTACATCCATTTCAGTTCAGCTCCGTTCAGTTCAGTTAGTTGGCTATTCACGAGAAAGTGGCACGACATGTTCCCCATCCACCTCCTGCCACTGGGGCTCTTCTTCCTCCCGGTTAACTTGGCGTGTTCAGGAAGCATCGTCTGGAGAACTATACCGAAACTGGGTTGAATTCGGCTGACAGACGCCGGATGTCATCTAGCTGTCGGACTATTTTCCCATTTTCCTGGCCTCCTCCTTCTGCTTTTCCGCTCATTGCCCCTATTGACGGTGCTATTCTGCGCCCACTCCATTTATGTTGGATTTTTCAATTCTCTAAAAGTTTGGCATCCGTGGATAGGAGCTTATAGTGTAGGCAATATTCTTTGAGGAAGATTGTTTTTTACCAAATTAAAAAGTTTTTAAATATATCCTGAAAACCTTAAATTTTAAAGATAAGAAATAATTAACTTTGCATATATTTTAAATATTGTGAAGTTGGAATACGAACTTTTTGTTTCTGACTTTTAATATTTTTAGATGCAATATTTTCTTAATTTTAAACCAGTTTCTTCTTACCATTCTTCCCCTATGCTATGCTATATATAACCACTTTTTTGTTTAAGAACCCCCTGTAGTCATACATATCATCCACGTAATCTGACAGGCTTAATAAACTAAGTTAACGGGATGCCAAAAAATGTGCGCCATTTAAATTCGTATCGCTCCTTTTTTCGGCATCGTCCTGGCATTCCACTTGACGGCACTTGAGCAAGCTCGTCATCGTCCTTTTTTTCGCCATCGCCAGGGGTAATTTTTGCACGTGTGCCGACACTTGACGGGAAGTTTGGCGGGCAGGAAGAGGGCGGGGGAAAGCAGCGGGAAGAAGGGAACTCCCGGCGAAGACGGTGCAACAATTGGGGAAGACCTTAAAGCGCTGCCAGCTCAATTAAGTCAACGTAATTGGCCTAATTGACTCAGACGGCCAACAAAGGCTGCCGTCTAAGACATGAACATAACTTGGAGGGCGCGAGGTGGGGATATCGCTGGATATCGCTGGAACACACAGGCAGTTCGGAGAGTGAAATTTTAAGACCAACAGATAAGCACGTTGTGTTGGCTGTCGGGTTGGCTTTTGGCCCCGACTTATCGCTGCAACCCAGAAAATAAAAATCTATCCAAACACAAAGTGAGGCAACCCACAGTGAGGCAGACGACGCAACATAAAAACCTCATCAACAACAGCGTTGACACAAAGACCTCAAATAAACAAGCAGCAATTTCAAAATAAGAAGAAAAAATAAAAACAAAAGCTCTACAGAAAAAACCCTAAGAAAAAGAGGGAGGGTGAAGAAACAAAAACTGAAACTCAAGAAAAGAAATTGAACTTCCTTCTTGGGTTTTTCGAGTACAGAGAGAGAAAAAGTTTAGATAAAAATCACAAACTTTAGGTTAAAAAGTCAGAACATGTTGCTGAAGTTCGAAATAGTATAATAAACTTCAAAGTTCTTAAGTTATACGTAATCATTTATCCATTTTATAATAGCAAAATTCTATTTTTCTTTGTGTACATAAAACTTGTGCTTAAAAAGTCAAAACCCATTTGGGTTAAGCCAAAAGCTAAGTGGTGGGAGGTAAAAAGAGGAGCGAATGGAGAGGGCGGAACCATGAGCCAGCAGAAATTCAAATTCAACTTCAGATTCGTAATGAAATTGAAAATGTTTTTGTGTGTTTGTGGCAGGAAAAGCCAACTTGGCGGCCAATTGAGAAGTGAAATTGAAACTCGCACTCCACTCGAAAATGAGCTGGAAAATCCACATGGCGATCCGTTAAATTGGCGCTGCTAATGTGTGAGTTTGTGCGATGAGTGGGAAAGATGATAATGCCGACGAGCATCGAGATGGAGCTGTTAATGGGTCCGATGATGATGATTGAAGAAGCTAATTCACAGAGGGTATGCTGCAATGGAGAGTTTTTTATTCGTAGAAGAAACACAGAAACGCACTTCCGTATTCGTTGAGAAATTAAATTAGAATGAACTGGAGCAGAACTATATTCTTAATCGATTTGTATAGGCCATAACAAACGATTTTATTAAGGAATTCGATACGCTGGGATGTAATTCCAATTTAACTTAATCTATTTTTTATTGACTTTAATTGGAAAATATTTTTTTGTAAGAATGGAATCTTAGGAAGAACTTATTTACTTTACAAATTTGTATTATAAAGGATTTCTTATTCTGTTAAACTTCTTATAAACATTTGTTACAATGATTTATGTGTATTAAAAAGGTATTAATATTTATTGAAACTAATGAAAGGGGAGAAAAGTTGTAAAAATGCTTTCTTTATTAACTTTTCAATAAAACCGAATAATACCACTTTTTAAACTACACATTTTAGGATCGATAAAGATTAACTTTATTATTTTTTTACCATTATTTCTGGACCTAATAAAATTAAGATACTAACCAATTAAGCGGCCAATCAATGGCAATAGCCTTTCCTCCAAAATAAAAATAAACATTTTAGATCGCAGTTTAAACTTAATTACAACTTTCTGTTTCACTTTCAGCGGAGACGCGAACGCGGTCGCATTCATTTGAAGGGCGTTCGCCTCGTGGAGGAGGCGACGGTCAGCGGCGAGGGCGGCGATCCCTTTGCACCGGATGTGAGTAGCCAGAAATCGCTGAGAAAATACATCGCAGAGTTTCATTAACAAACGCTAAAATCCAATCCATCCATCCAGGGTTATCCGTTCCAAGTGGGCTACTGTGAGATCTCTTCGTCGGCGAATTCGAGTTCGCATCAGCTGGAGAACGGCGGCGGGGGCGGAGTCGAGGGTCAGCAGAGTGGACGAGCGGTGCCCCAGTACACACTATACGTGATCGCCAACAGCGAAAAGGAGCGCAGCGATTGGATCCGGGCCATCCGCCAAGGTGAGTCCCCTCCCATATCCCCCATGGATTCGATTGATGATGACCCAGAAACAAGGGTGAACAACTGCAGCTGTTTTGGGCCAGATCAATCGATGGTGATAACGAAAAGCAGCCAAATTCAGTAAAAGAAACGCCTGGAAATTAGGAAAAGTTATTTAAAAATAATTAAGAGGGTTAAATTGGTTCAGTGGCAGATGGATATATTTATGAAGAGAAAACTTTAGTTTTTAATTGAGTAAATAAGTAACTATTATTTTATGAATTTGTTTTCCAGTTTGTGAGGACAGCAATACTCCAAAATCGTACCGCTATCATCCGGGATTGTGGTCTGGAAAAAAGTGGAGTTGCTGCAAGGGATTATCTCGAGCCACCTTCGGTTGCAGAGCTGCCGCCCATTGGCGTGAGGCCAACAATAACCCAAGTAAGTAAATCAAAAATTCCTGATAAAATAAAATAGGTAGAAAACATCGAAATTATCGATACGAAAACGATAAAATGTCAAAAATGACAGTATCGACTGTCAAATATCGATAATATTCAAGCTCTAATTAAGAGTGCGTAATTACTTTCTTACTTATTGGTTTATAGATTATATTTACGGATGGTTTAATTGGAAGCTACGTTTTAGTACAAATTTAAAGTTCCTTTAGATTATATATCTTTAACTTTCCTCCGGAGTTGAAGAACCTCTTGAAGAACCTAGCCTTGACTGGCGACTTCCTTGCCGTGTCATGTCAGGCAAATGTCATTGTCAACTGTGGGAGTTCCCCCGACTGGCTTTCCCTCCCCCAAATCCTCAGATCTCCAACTGCCCCACTCCATTCGAAAATCCTCCTTTGTATCTGCACATTTTTTCTCACTTATCGCCCCTTGTTTTTCACACACATGTTCTGCATTCGCAACGCTTTTCCTTTTTCCTGTCGTCAGGCCTTATTTGACACATTGTCTGCGGTGCCAACTGGCTCCCCATTTGGATTTTTCTCCATTTCATATTGTGTGTGCGTGTCTGAAGTGCAGCTCTTCTACTTTTCTAAGCCGTTAATGAGCAGGCTCGACAGGAGACAGGAGGCAGGAGGCTGGCCAGAAGTATCTGAGAGTTACGCAGATACTTGCACTTCTGTGTGGCCGGAACAAATACCTCCGCAAAATGGTTAAACGTCTAGCTGGGTATACACCTCTAATGCAACCTGGCACCTGGCGGAAAGTTTTTTATTGACTAGGTGCGAATTCCACATAATGCGTCTGTGGTCAGCAAATAGTTGCTAAAAAGTTTGTTTTCCATATTTACATGTGGGTTTCAAGAAACTTTTAGGTTAAGTACCTCCTAAAATGTTTTATGTAGAAGTAAAATATAAATGTAAAATACTATAAAAGAAGATGATCTTTAATTAAAAACTTCATCCATCAAATCCCTCGGCTTCCGTCTCTAGAATAAAGGAATCTTCATATTGTGTTGTACAAAGATATCCAAAACATATCTTTTATCAACCTCACGAGACTCACTGTTTGATTTGGTAAGATTGTGTCGGGGGTTTTTGAGTCATCAAAACAAATCTTTGGTTAGCGAGCGATAAAAAATCTACAAGAAATCAACAAGGGGTTTAAAAAACACCTTTCTTTATTATCTCACCAAAAACCCAAAACATGCTTCGAAAAGAAATGCTCTACAATCGTTTTCATCTAATGTGTGAGATTGGAATGTAAACACCCTTTTGGCTGGCATTATATCCCAAATCCTTTGCTCTCATTATCAGCTGTCATAAATATTTTGATGTAGATTGCCCATTTTCCCGGCACCTTCCTCAACCTTAACCCCTGACCGCCCGAGGCAGCTGAAAGTATGGCAGCGAACTTTTCCCATTCGCCGACAGCCCGCAGATGTCAAGCTGATTTTCTGATTGCTCATTTGTGTCATCAGATTAGTTTTGGAAATGGGAACGAGACTGGGATAGCAAAAGACAGACCCCTAGGTGCCATGTGTGGCCACATTTTGTCTCATTGTTTGACAGTTTCACCGAATTTAGGGCCCAACAAATTTCCAAACTTCAGTTCCCCCTGGTGGCGATATCTTCATGAGGACTCCTCTACCCCAATTCATTTCGTTTTGTACGGTGGGGACATCAATTAGAGGCGTCACTTTAAATTGCCGTTAAGTCTGCCAATTTCGGCCAGTCATTGGTCGGAATAAGAAGAAGGCATGGCCTGTTGGTTCCATGGGGATCTCCAAGGAGCCAAGCGGAAATAACAATAAAAATCAGGTCGACTTCATCTTCATTTATCAGCCGAAGACAATGAAAGTGGAATGACTGGGCCGCGATTGCGGGAGCTTGTCAGTTGCCGTTACAATAAATTAGCCTGTCAATTTTCTCCCTCGGTTATCTTTCACTCCGCCTCACGGCCTCACGGCCCTACGCCCCCTCGAGGTCCCGGGGTCTTCAGAAATTAATTATGCTGCCCGAAATCGAAATCCTTTTTCTCCACATTTTGACTTTCGCCGCGTGCCATCGCCTGCGATGTGTTGGCATTGTTGCAATCAAAAGTCCAAGTCCAGTGACTCTTAAAATGGTAAAAAATGAGGGTGAGATGAGCAAGAGGAAAAGTGTTAAGCCTTTGACAGCCATTAAGATATAGCCGTAAATTACAAACTGAAAATGAAATGGTGTTACTAATAACTCTGAGTTAAGAAAAGTTATTAAATTTATTTAAACTTGTAAATTAAAATACTTTATCAACTCTTTAATAAATATCTTAATAATATACACATGTTACCGTAAAATCGATATGGCCATGTAAACTTCAGGTCATGCAAAACCCACATCGTTTTTACATGAAATACTCTTTTCGACCAGGTCAAATTTACCTCGCCACATATCAAACTAAAATTGATCTTAAATAATGTAAAATTGATCTACGTTTCATATCGATTTTTTTTTTGGTGTATCTCTAAAATATTTTATCCCCAGAAGTCGTAACAAATTTCGGAATTCCTTCTAATACATTTAAAAGATGAAAATAAATGAAGTAATAAACCCAACTAAACAGAATAATCGGGCGAAACGTAGAAAGAACGGTCCGCTAGCTGCAATTTAACGATGTCGTTGCTCTTTCTCCAGATTGTTTTCTGGTTTGGTTTTCGGTTCTGTTCCACTATTCCCGAAAACTGAGATTTATGGGTCTCGTTTTAAGTGCTTCAAAAATAGTTTCATGTTGTGATTATTATCTGGGTACCGTGGGGTAAAGAAAATAAAGAGTGAAAAGAAAGGGGGATCGGGATCTAGCCCATAAAAAAGTGAACTCGAAAACAAAGAAGCGAGTTGAAAGAAGTTTTTCTATTAAGCTTAAACTAGAGTTTTTCGGTTGCACTTTTTTCGTCGTGTTTTTGTGTCTCCTTTTCTTTCTTTATTATTTTGACAAACCAACAAACACCCCCACCGAAGGCAGGGAGGTTTCCTTTTGGCCAGTGGCCAGTTCTCCAAACTGGTTTCGGTTTTTAGCCAGCTCGGATGTATCCAAAAAGGCAGCCAGTTCGATATTTAAGAGCACACCTCAAGAGAGCAGCAGCAGCCAAACAAACTGAAGCCCTGGCCAAACCAAACCGACGAAAAAAGCTGAAAGACCGAACACAAACTGGTTTTTATTTTGGCTTGGGCCAATTGTTTAAGCCTCGAATGGAAAAAGTAAACAACAACAACTGGCCAGTATCTTGGGATCACTACGATTGTGTGAGTGTGTGTGCCTGGGCACGTGCAATGAACTTGGCTAAAGAACTAGGATGGAACCTGGACCTATAGACGCGATGCTTCCTCTCTGGCCGCAGGCTTTGAATTCTACAGATCAGTCTAGGGGGAGGAACTGCCCTGTCTATCTATCAGTCTGTCGGTGCGCCTGTCCCCCTGATGATTTGATTAATTTCGCTATTAGCCGATCTTGGCCAGCCGTCCGCCCCTTCCATTTGATTGTAATTAGGTGCCCCTTGTTGTCTCCTGCAGCTCGGAAAAGAACACCGAAATGCGTCGGGTGAGTGACCATGAAAACGGACCTAAAGTCGCAGTGCACTGGAAAAAAAGGGGGCTTACAAAATTCCAAATAATTATATCTAATAATTCCTAATAGAACCTGAAAGTTTTGAGAGTACATTAAGATCTAACACTTAAGATTAATCTTTAAGAACCTATAAAACAGGAGCGCTAAAAAACGGGGAGATGAACCATTAGCAAAAACGGTTTGACTTAGAAATCTGAAATAAATCCCTTCTAAAATATCAGTACTTTTGTAAGTAATCAAATAGTTTAATACTTTTTCCCAGTGTAAGTGGTCTGAACCGCGTTGCTGTTCCCGTTCCTGAAAACCAATCCACCAGACAAGAAACGCGCCTTTGTGCCTTGTGTTAGTTGTTGCTGCTGCTGCTTTTTTGTTCATGCATCTTCAGTGGCTGGTGACTCCGATGCCTTCGACCTGCCCAATGTGCCTCGCTTTTAGCTCCATTCTTTTAGCTCTGGGTTCTGTGTTCTTTTCTGGTCGGATCTTTCAAAATGTTTTAGGCCGCCTCGCGGTCGGACTGCGGCATCCCCACCGCACCCCCTGGTCATCCTGCCATGATTAATGATGCGTTCTGTTGTGATTCGTTCTAAACGTGGGAAATCGGCAGCAGAAGCCGAGCTTTCGAATGGTTTGAACCCTTCGTTTTTTTTTTTTAGCCCGTTCTCCTTTGTTAACTCACTCAATTCTCTTAACCTTTCCATCTCGAAAAAGACCAAGCAATAATTATTTTCGGCCATACATAATAACTTGGCAAATTTCTCAACCAATTAATTTCTTTTCACGCAGAACTGGCGTGTGACAAGTGTTTGATTTCCCATTATCTGTCATTTGGTGTTATGTAATGGCCAAGAGTTTTGTCATGCGACAGGATTTGTTATGTTAATCCGGTGATTATCTCATGTCTGCAGAAAAAGAAGTGAAATTAGAAAAGAATTTCTATAATTCACCAAGCCGGTTTGGCAGTTGATTAGTAGCGTTTAATCATGGGCTATTGAGAGGATTGTGTCGAAAACATTTGATGGATGGTGTGGTAATGATTTCTTTATATGGCTTATTCCACGTGAAACGTGACAGGCCCGTTTGGGTCAAATCTCAGAATCAATCGAAACTTTTTTTTTCGATAGAGGAATGAAATATAAGGATGGGTTTTTGTTTTTTTTTTTTTAACTCTTACCGTTTATTTAAAAAAAATTTTTTTTTTAATTAGATCCGATTTTTCAGTTGTGCATCACTTGAGACTCGTTTGAGTTATTTTAATATTTGGTATGCAACTTTGTGGGATATCTTAATATCTTTCAGATAAATATTTTTAAAAATTTTTAAATTTAAAATTAAGTATTTTTTAAGGGAATTTTAAATTTAAAAAATTCTGTACGCCGGAATACACGCGATTTCCGAAAAAAATAATTATCCCTCTTTTGCTTCAACAATTCTTCACGAAGTGGTAAAATAAAATTTTTGTAATTGCAAGGGATACTAGTAAAGACAACGATTTTAGTTTAGCAACTTTGCATCAAGCAACAACAGCGCAGCGTGTAAGAAAGGGAAAGCACTATTCCTGCTCTCCCGTGCTCGTATTGCTGTTCTCTTCTTACACGCTGCGCTGTTGTTGCTTGATGCAAAGTTGCTAAACTAAAATCGTTGTCTTTACTAGTATCCCTTGCAATTACAAAAATTTTATTTTACCACTTCGTGAAGAATTGTTGAAGCAAAATAAGGATAATTATTTTTTTCGGAAATCGCGTGTATTCCGGCGTACAGAATTTTTTTAATTTAAAATTCCCTTAAAAAATACTTAATTTTAAATTTAAAAATTTTTAAAAATATTTATCTGAAAGATATTAAGATATCCCACAAAGTTGCATACCAAATATTAAAATGACTCAAACGAGTCTCAAGTGATGCACAACTGAAAAATCGGAGCTAATTAAAAAAAAAATTTTTTTTAATAAACGGTAAGAGTTAAAAAAAAAAAAACAAAAACCCATCCTTATATTTCATTCCTCTATCGAAAAAAAAAGTTTCGATTGATTCTGAGATTTGACCCAAACGGGCCTGTCACGTTTCACGTGGAATAAGCCATATGTAAATGTTTTATGAATTTAGCGGGATTTTTATTTATGCCTGAAATACTTGTCAAGAAAGGGGAAATTCGCTTAGTGTAGTATTTATTTTATTTAAAAAGAAATATAAAATGAGGTTCTCTCTGCAATTTTAAATTGTGTCTTATCTGTAAACTTCCTTTTCCGTAGATTGAGAGACCAAAAATATTCCTTTTGAAGTCAGTTCCCGAAATTTTCCTATCTTGTTTTGGTTTTCTTATGTTTTGCTCCGAAAACGTTTTCCTAATTGCGTTCTATAATTGATATTAGCCATGTTCTCTCTTTCTCTGTCTCTCTCCCAACTCCATTTTGGCCGCAGATGCAGCCACTACCCCCACCCCCACCCCCACCCCCACTCTCTCCTCTATTTCCCATTTCTCCATCACTCTATCTCCCTCTCTTTTGAGTGTGTGTGAGCAGCATTGCAAGTTGCCTTGCCCAAAAAAAAATAAAAAAAGAAAGACACACCAAAAAACTTGCTCTTTAGCATGTGGTGCTCATTTCCTTAAAACTCTAGAACTTTATTTTATAGTCTTGCCTTCTCTTTTGCACTTGCAGTTACGCTTGTAGCTAATTTTTAACCGATTCTAACTGTAATTGCGAGTGGCTAAGTGCACAAGTGCTCATTGATTTGCTTAGGCTGCAGTAACAACAACAATTTGCGGTTATATTCACTCTTCTCTTTTGCTTGGCTGCACTTCACTGTGCTCTCTTCTGATGCTCCATTATTCTCTATCCCAGCTGCTCCACTCTGTTGGCTCACTTGTTGTTTTTTTACCCCCTACTTGGCGGCTCTCTTAAGACCTACTGTCGCTCTCCCCCCCCTCATTCAAGAGAATCTGTCCCCCACTATCTCTCTGCACTTGGAAAAAATCTTCGAACCATAATTTCATAAACTCACCTATAAAATGTCCAGCCTTGAGATGGCAATAATCCTAGCATACTTTCTAGGAAACAATTGGCAACAACAAAATTAAACAAATATATCTTTATTTTTACCACCTTTTTTTAATCGGTATAAATAGTGAATTTGCCAGACAAAATACTATATGAAAATCTACTTTTTCTTTAAATATTAAAGACGTATCATAAAAACATTGTTTTGAAATGCTTGGAAAACATCAAAACAAAAAGAGATCTAACTTATTTTTAGCATAAGCACTAAGTAAAGACAACTGGTGCAATTATATATATATATTGCCCTATCCTAAAATTAATGTTGACAATCTCAGAAAGAAATTTTTTCGAGTGTAAAATCCAGAGTGCTCTTTGCCACTCTCCCGATCTTGCGCTCGCCACTTCTTGAGCTGGTGAAGAGCGCTCGACGCCTGCGCGATTCGAGTTTGGGATCGTTCGAGTTGCTTTTGAATCGTCGTCGAGTGCACAACGCAAAGCGGAAAGCGGATTGCGGTTTCGAATTTAGCTGTTGTTTCGATTGTCGCGTGTGCCATTGAAAACATAGAAATAAAATACTAACTAAAGAGCAACGCTAACCAAATTGCTAGATCACTGGCCGCGTTAAGCCGCAAAAAAGGGGCAATAAATCAGAAAATTTGTTTACGGCCGAAACGTGCGGCGGCGACAAAATGTAAATGCTCAGGCAAAAGTGAAGTTTCTCCAAGTGCTCAAAAGTGTTCTCAGCCCCGAAAATAAGTTTGAATGTAAATATATTTTATATATTGAAATGAAAAAGAAAAGAAAGATAATTAAATAACAAAGTGTTTGCAGCCAGGCGGAGCGAAGATTTATTACCACTGGAGATCTCACTCATCTCCAAAACTAATTTCTAACAGTAAAAGTTGCTTATGTCACGGCACACACACACACGTACTTACCTGCGTTCAAACCCTATTTAGTTGACCAATCTGGCAACTCTGGGGAGCCGAGTAAAGTTGTTTAACTTGTTTCTTTTTGGCGTGCCACAGCAGTTTTTCTGCTTTTTTGCTTTCGTGCTTATCTTTTGCGCATTTTCTAACAGCCCCCCTGTCACCTGCCACCCCCCTCAGAAATTCATTATTTCTTCTGCCCATTTGCTTAATTAACTTGTCGAAAAAACACACACTAAATACAACAAACTTTCATGAGAAAGAACTCCTCAAAGGTTTATTTTTGGTTTATGGTCTTCTATTGTGTTATTTTTGTATTTTTTGCCATCTTTATGCTGATGGGCATAAATCAATGGATGTGAATTTGAGGTTTAGGCACGTGTAAAGACTTTGATCGTTCAAGATTTAACACATTGATTTTATTTTTGAAAATTTTCCATTCTAAAGATTAAATATACTATTGTTCAACGCCTTAAATATCTAGTTCAAATGAAACAATATGAACATGTAAATTATAATATCTTAAGATATTAAGGTGGTATTTATTTAGAAACCTGCTCTACTCATGTATATCCCTATCTCCCTCTCTTTATTCCACTCCTCCCTTTCACACCAGACCAATTAGCAAAGTAAGGGCGCCTCCGATCCTAACGAACTTCAATTTCAAAGTCGTTTTATGGCTCTGAAAACCTGGGAATTATCCTAAGCAGGTAGCCGAAATAGCCCATCCCGCAATCCACTCCACTGTTGTGTAATTCAATATTGTTCTTGTGGATATTTGTGTATTTCCAAAACAGGATCTTCAAAACAGCTCTCTTTTCGTTTCTTTCCTCGTTTGCTTTTCGATTGAGTCTTGAGTTTTGAGTTTAGGTCACTTTGCTTTAACGAGAATTTGCTAGCCATTCGTCGTTTGTTTTGTGTTTATTTTTTCGTTGTTTTGTTGTCTCTTGTGGGGCCAGCACGTTCAGGCAAATGCTTAAATACTTAAGCCTGCTTATCACGTAACCCAGCTCAGAAATAAACCGTGGAAAGCCATGGAATAACACTACCGACTTAAAACCGAGAGCCGAATGTTGGCATAAGGCACTCACTCTATAATGAGAGATATTGCCTGGGAGTGGTCATAAAGGAAGTATCAATCTTCCATCGGGACTCATGGGTACTTCATCATCAGCCGTAATTGTCTTTTGTGATGATCCTTGAATGTGCGTCGTGGAAAAACGTAGTATTGAAATAAATAATCCTATTACTATTTTATTTAAATGTTAAATAAATGAAAGTTCGTAAATTTTCGATATTTGCGGAAGTGTATGTAATTAATAGGTTTTCGAAAACTAATTAATTTCCTAACAATATATCAAAAAAAGCTTAAATAACCTTTCATATCTCTAAGTAACGTTAAGCTAAAAATACTTTTCTAATTTTGAAGACTATTTAACGTGGTTATAAATATAGCTTTGTACTATAAATGCCCAAGCAGAAAAAATGGTCATAAGCTATAGGTTCCTAATAATTGTCAAAGAACGGCAATAACAAAATTCTAAACCCCTTACTCATAGCACTGGAATCTTGGAAAACCTGCCTTTTCCTATAATAACATCTCAACTCGGCTGCCTGGTCATTGTTTTTCTCGCAATGTTTCCCAGTAATCGGGGTACGTCCCCCGCCCATTTCTAAAGTGAATTTCTCAACTTACACGTTGGTCGCCCTTACACACATTTCCGTCAACTCTCGATTGGCTTATCAGTTCGGCTCTTATCCAGGGCCATTAAAAAAATTACAAAGAGCAGCACTAAAAGTGCCGTTTCAAATTTCAATAGAAATCAATTCAAGTCTACTCGTGTTTTCTCAGCTTTCGTGAAGCTTTTGTTTATAGAAAACATTTTCTCCCCATCTCCGCTTCCATCTTTTCCCTCCATGGTGTTCTTTTCATGGGAAGAGGGTCCATAAAAAATAATAAAAATAACAAACCAAAAAGCCATTAAAAGGTAGCTTGAAATTGTCATTAAAAACTGAGAAATAAGCCGAACAAAAGGCCTGAAATGGAATGTAAGGGGAAAACGGGGAAACGGGCAGAGTGAAAGATATAAAGTCCCCTACATGGCGAGGCATTAAATTTGTAACTCCAAAATGTAACTACCGAGTCATAAATGTTTGGATTACAAATATTTTGATGGCAGCCGATTAAACAAGGCGGGAGGTAGACTTTTGAATGTCCGGATAATTCCTGGTAAATGCGATTGGCATCGCTAACCTCTTCATAAAGTAAATAAAACAAACGAGGCAAAATGTTCTTAACAAATGAGCAAACAGTAAAATCCTCTTGACGTTGTAAAGTACTTTCATACAGATTTTTTTTGAGATCCTTCTACTATTTTGTTGACCTCAGCTGTGCGGTTTGTGTTTATGTGTGGCAGGTACCTAAGAGAGTTATTCATTGTCCATGTTAATTATAGGTAGGAAAAATTTATGTTTTCCACTCGCAAACAGGCCAAACCACTTGTGTGGCTGCTTGGCTCAATTTATAATGCAAACCAGGTTTGAAATCGAAGGATCCTTCGCCTAACGGTTGTGTGGCAATGCCCAAAGACTGGCTCAGATAGCCGGGTGCGCACAGATACCGATGCAAATGCAGATACAGATGCGAAAAGGTAGTTTTCGGATGGGATTGGATGCCTCTTCGAAGGTTGCAAATAAAAATCGGAAACAAGTTTTTCGCCCCATCTCCCTCAGTCTCCTTTGCCTTTTTCCGTGGGCAGCTCTCTTTGAAACTGGTTAAAAAAAAAAAAACTCTTTTGCGTATTGCGAAAGCCTGCACTTAGTTTTTTCCTTATTTTTATTTTCCTTGGTTTTTCGGTACCGTTAGCAATTTGCCAAAAATAAATTGGCCCAAAGATTCAATTGCAATTTGCTGGCTGGCTGTCTTGCGGCGGCGGCCTGTTCATAAAAATTGCATTTTATGGGAGCCCCAAAAGCAGCGGGTCAAGGTCAGCTACGTGCCATTTTATTTGCCGACTTTTTTTTAACACCAGCCGTAAACCCCGAAAAGTCCCAAGAAGTCGGGAGCACAACAGAGGAGGGAAAACAAAAACAAGCGAAAGCTATAGCTTCTTGACCGCTTTAAATTATTTGGCGGATTTGCTTTGTTCACGCTCCTCACCTCAAGTTGTTGGATTTTTTTCGGCTTCGGCTTTAGCATTTACCTTTCGGAATCAGGTCAAAGCGGTTGCTTTCTTTCACTGTGCCACGCCCCAAACGGTTTATTTTGTATTCGGTTTTATTTTGGCAGCGCTTTCCTTTTGCCCCGGGGCCAGCATCTCGACTCTTTTTTGATTTTTGCAGGGTCAGGCAAGGTCAATAGGACGTCCATATGTCACCGCTTTTACGTAGTTTGTAGTTTTTTTTGTAGTTAAGCTTACGTCAAGTAAAAGTTGAACTGTTTTTCTCGCTTTTTGTGTCAACACTCACATGTAATTAAAGTCGAGACACTAATGACGCTAGTGGAAGGCGTGAAAATTTCACTTTTCCCAATTCGACACGAGTTTCAGGCAGAAATCTGTAGCACTTGAAAAGCCGCTAAAAGGGCGCTTGCCTAAAACTCTGATTCAATCTGGTATAAATGCTTCTATTGTTTTCTTAAATCCCACGCCTTTTCATCAAGCTTTTAACTTAAAGTTTTCTCAAATAAACAATTTTGTTGACCTTGGTTTTTAAACTGAAAAAAGGTATTTATAGTATAAAATTAGTTTTTAAGTGAAGGAATAAGCTGAGAATTAATTTTTTTGTTTTATTTCTCGGTAAAATAACATATCATGTGGCGTTACTCGCACCCTTTCTTATAGATATAGAAAGCAAGATTTTTTTTACCTATTCATGTGCCACAGTTTTTTAATCCTCAAGTTAATGACGTCCACACCTGATCACTTCGATATCGGTTTAACTGTTTATCAAGCTCCTACCAATCAGTCTGTAAATAGACTTCAATTTTAATACAGGGCCACGCCCATTCTGCGTAAACCGCAAGCCGAGCATCGTTAATCATTTTGAAAGTTCATTAGATTTCGTGTGTTTGTTCCACTGAATTAAGGAACCAATAGGGTAGAAAAAAAAAACTGGAAATTGATGTTAATTATGTTGCCAACAGTTGCTACTAAACCAAAAAAAAAAGAGACATCCAAGTGTTACAGTGGAGCTCAATGAACTGCGCCTAGGTCTTCTCTGCCCACGGCTATTGATTGTTGTCTAAGATTTCGATGGTTTTGATGGCGTTTTTTCACCTCACTGGGTGCGTTTGGTTCGCCTCAAGGTTTCCACTTGCCTCTAATGTAGTATTCCCATGTTGTAAGTAAATGAAAATTGTTCTATTTTGTTTAGAGCCTCATAAATCAATTTTGGTTTCAAAGATTGGATCCGTCATTAGCTTCTACCGCACAAAATCATTATTAATCTTGCGATGCTGCTTCACTCGAACAATTACAATGCGAAAATCAATGAAGCTGATGATGATTGTCGATAATGATGGGGGCAACCTCAACCGACTTTGGCTGCAGCACCATTAGCATTTGCAGCAGGCTAACCCCGATTGTTTTGGAGCTTTTATTTTTTTCCCCTCCTAACTGCAATCTGTGCCAAGCATTTATAAGGAAATTCTCGAACTCATCTTGAGGAATTCAAAGCAGGAAAAAAAAAAGAAAAAACCGAGACCCGTTTGATGTTCTCCAAACAAAGCATAAATCAAATGCAAAATGTGTTTGATTTATGAGAGTTTCATGTGTACGAGGTAGTTAAAAGCATGCCTCCAATATTTATATTCAATTGCCAAAACAGGAATTGAAATTTCAGCGGCTTCCTCGGTTGGGTATTTTGTTGTTTTGATTGATTGTTTCAATGGTCTGGCATTTTTTTGCGTTTTGGGCAATTAAAGCATCCATTCCATGGATTTGATGGACTTTAAGTAGTGTTTGTAGTTTGCTTCCGCAAACGTTGTACTTGAGCAGAAGCTCATTAAGTGCTGAACTCCTAGTGTATTTATGTGTGTGTGTTTCTTAAAAAATCGCAATTACAAATCAGTGCAAAAAAAAAAAAAACACAAATCGCTTCGAATGGCTGACAAAACCGCTTGCCCAACTCAACTTTAATGACCCACAACGCGTCAATGTTTAAACAAATCCATTTCTCCCCCTCGCCAGCTGTACAAAATCTAATTGAATTGGGGGAAACAAGATCAAGTTTGGAAACGCGTGTGCAGCGCCAGCGTTTTTAGTCGCCATCTCATCCGTTCCCAAATGATTCCCTGCGTGAGTTTGGCCGAAACGAGCGTCATTGGCAACATGAAGGAGCGGGTCAAGGAAATGAAAGTGTTCGGCTGCCGGCTCAACTTCTGGAACCACATCGGTCACAGTCTGACCAGTTCCAAAACCAAAGAAGGTAAATATCCAGACCCCAAAAAGGGGATCAATAGACTTGACATCATTTGTTGAACCATATTAAATTCATCAACAAAAAAAAAACAAGTGTTTCGTGTTTTAAATAAGTTATGATAACCACTCTTAAGAATTATGTCAAATATTTGTTATTTGAGACGTACTATATTTCACTTTTCTGTGTCTTAGTCCATGTTTACACTGGCAAACATGAGGGGAAGCACCATAAAAAATAATTAGTTATAAATAGCACTTATTTTAGGTGTTATTATCGCCTAAAACAAATAATACAGGTTCCAGCTGTTAGATACTCAATTAAACAAGACAGCTCACAAAGAGCTGGTTCTAACTTATATAAAAAAAAACAAGAAAGAATTCATTTTAGTTAGAGACTCAAAAATATAAAGCTAAAACTACAAACCAAATCCATGTAAAATGCTTGTCATGCTTAAAAGCAACTAAAGTTGTTGTTTCTTACTAAACATGACGTAACTAAGATCAAATATTTAACAAAAAAGTATCTGTAGTGCAATCTAGACATTAGTTTGAGTGAAGTAAAACACTGCTCTTCAAAAGGTGTTTCAATTTCTAAAAATATTTCTTTCTGATAAGAGAAACTTCTGGGTTTGTTTACTTCTACCGACAGTTTTCACAACGCAAACAAATGATTTTAATATCATGCAGCCAAACCCTGCGTAAATGCTAGGAGTGCAACAATTACGTAAATGTATTGCAGCGTAAACATTTCTGGAGGCTTTGCCATACCAATTGTAAACACGAATCCGTCAGATAGGGGATCCATAAACCAATTCTGATATGTATTGCCGCATTGCATGCAAAGCGAAAGCTCAGAGCCCATAGAAGATGACGCCGAGTCATCCTGCAGAGGCGTCGCTGGCGATGATTGCTTACCAAAGAAGCAGACAGTTCCATACTGCACTGAAAGAAATATTCGGGTTTAAAGTCACTAACTAAAGACTACATTCTGGGAGGTTCCTGTTTTAGAAATTTGGATATAACATTGTTTAAAAATAGAATAACCATTTCTTAATAATGCAATCATTTTTTTTTATTATTTTTAAATACTAGCTTCTTAAAATACTAATTATTAAGTGAGTGGCGGTTCCAGGATTTGGATTTTCAAAAAATAATGTTGTTGCATACTTTTTGAATACCACATTTACTTTCATTTTTCACCCAGAATAGCTAGTGAAACGTATTTTCGCAGTGTTCGAGCCAAGCCAGCATTTAGCGACAGTCTGGCGAAGCGATCGGGGCTGCCCGCTCTGGGATCTCCGCTCCCTGACAATTATCATGATTATATGGCCATGGCTCAGATGGCAGGCGGTTATTAGATGATCGTCAGCAATGCAGCAGGCAGAGGAGCCTACATAAGAACATATGACAGCAGCTGGGCGAGACGATGCCAGGCACACGATAAAGAAAGGCAGAAAAAAAGCAAAAACAGAGGAGCAGAGAGAAGACATGGCAATTGCATAATTGAAATCAATTAGCAGTCGTCGGGTAAGCCCAGAAGAAAAACCTGAAGACGAGAACTCAACCCAGAAGATCCAACCATCCATCCATCCAGTCGCAATAAAACCGAAAGTGCCAGGCTGCTGGGGAGGGGAAGATTGTAGATTCTACGATTGTGTAGATTCTCTCCAGGCCTCAGATGCATCAATGCCAATCGAAAAGTCGGTTTTTGCATAGTAATTTCATATGGGAGACGACGAAGATTGAAAGCTGCTCCATCATGCCAGCGCTCTAGTCTTCAGTCTTCAGTCTCCCTCTTAAAACCCCTCTTAGCCCCCATTTGATCCATCATTTTTATAGCACGCCCCACTTGGAGCGTTTTGTGCGCTTTTTTCTCGCTAGACTTTCGGTTTTACTTTGTGTTCATTTCGCTTTGTTTTCTTTTTGGCTGATTGGCATGCCAAAGTTGACAATAAAATTATTGCATTGTTGTTGTTGCTGTGGTTGTTGTGTGCCTATTTATGGCCTTTACTTAACAATGACCACAAAAATTTGCAATTTGCATTTGCAATTTGAGCCAAAAGCACAAGCCATTGGCAGCTTCTGTCTCTGTCTCTCACAGCCACTTGTTGACTGTCGAGCGGTTTCGGTGCTTTAAAGTTGACCAAACCAATTGACCAGAAACATTCAATTTATTTTGCAGTTGTTGTTTTGTTGTTATGTACGATTTCATGTGCATGTCAAGCTGCGTTTTTAACGCGTTTTTATGGGGTATTATTGTGGGTATTGGAGGTGTTTTTTAAGATTTTATTGAAATGAAAAAAAAATAAATAAATAAAAAAAAATAAAAATTAAAATAGAAATAGGAATTTATAGTGGGTAGTACAATTTATATATCTTTGATTGTGGTTTCGGTTAGTAAGTTAACTTTACAGGAACTAATCTAGTGTAACCCCCAACTTGTTTCGAAAAAAAGTGTGATCGTCATGACGTCACAGAACCAAGATCGTGTCGCAATGCGAAATAACCGCAAGACTTGACGCAGTTTCTAGTAATTATGGCCGCACACACCTGCCGCAAATCGAAAAATTGGTTCTAAGTCAAGTTTTTTAGTTTATTAGTAGTCGTTGGTCGCATTATCGATATGAAAACCCATTGGGATTTACCCCAATGGCGTGTACGAACGAATTCCGATATCATTTCCCATTTAACCGAAATAGCCTTCGCTGGGATTCGGTAAAAATGAAATGAAACGAAACCGAAAACAGAAACAGAAACCCAGAGACGCAAATCTTGTGAACCGGCAATGGCACGTTCAGCTCAACTCAAGTCGAGTTAAGTTCGGTTCAGTTAAGTTAAGTTAAGTTAACTTGGGCAGTCGCCAAACCAGTTGGCGAGTCAAAGCAAAAAGCAGTTGCAAAAAGCGTATTTAAATATTATTGTAAATTGTCTTTGGCCCGACAAAGCAATCGGTGACTCTTCATGCCATGGGGTCTCATTTTGCTTCTGGGCACGAAGCTACAGACGTGCATTACTGCACCTGGGTAGCTATACGTCCATTCTTGGTTCGGTAGTTCTGTTGCCAAGGCAAAAAACATAGCCGAAGATCGCTGCCATCCGGTTGATCACTTTTATTTATTGTAAATTCAATTTGCATCGAGATGCGAAACATAAAGTTATTGACAACACGTCTGCCTGAAAATGGAAAAATGTCTTTCGGCCTAAACTTGAAAGAGAAAAAAACCCGAACAACATAAAAAAAATAAACCATATAAAATCAAGGTCAGAGAGCAGCTCAAAAGTTGCTTATCAACTTTATGATTTCGTTGGGATTTCTCGCTGTCATAAATACAATTTCCATCTGCCTGTGTCCTCTTAAATGGTTTCATTAAAAATGCATAAAAAACAAAAGCTGCAAGCTGCGGGCAAAAATTAACCAGAAAACCGAGAAAATATTATATCTCACAAAAATAATCAAGCAGCAACGCCCGCTTTATTTTCGACGTCATTTTTCATATGCAAATTGGTTCGATTGATTTCGCTTTGTCCCCGACTATTTCTGCCTTTGTTCGGGGTTTGTTTTATATTGTGTTAATTGGAGACATAAACCCCACAGGGGGGAGTGGCACTCGCTTAGAGGCGGTCGCTAATCCCACCAGCTTTGTTTGCTTTTTGGTACTGATTTAAGGCTGGCGTCGTCGATCGCCTGGGGATATAGTTTTTCAAGGGAAATTTGTCTAGGGTCTTGTGTGAATTTGAACAGTTGCATAATGCGCCTTTTGACTCGACTGAAAATCGAATGACCGATCTATAAATACTACCCAAAATATGTTTATACGAAGTTACCTATAAATCAATTATAAAATTTAATTTCGTAATAATACATAATAGTTATATGAAATCATGTCATATTATAAAGTATAAAGTACAGTAGCTTTTGCTGTCAGATTCTACAAGTACCTAACCAAAGAACTTGAGTGATTGGCTAATACAAACTTATTCAATTACAACACACTGGAATCCCACTTCCGTCTGGCGATAATTGAATGCCAGAATGCAAAACCAAATCGAATGCATAATTCGATGCCTTCCCGACTGCAAATTGGCTATATAATTTACAGTTGGAGTAATTAATCAAGGCGCGTAAAAGTTATTGGGGGAAGGAAAAACACCCACTGGCAGCAAATCCATGCGATAGTCACGAGAAACATTTCAATCAAGTCGGCAAACTTTGTTCCCTCGGCTCAACAAATCACTGGCAGAATGATTAGAATTCCGCAGAGTCTTGATTGCCGCAATGTTTTGTATTCGTGGCGCATGCGTTAAAATGTTATTAACCCACATTTGCATAACAAATAACAAAAACAGAGACGCGGCCACGATTACAATTTGTTGTTTGTCTCTTTGCCGTTTCCTGTTTGATTATTATTACTGCTTTGTTATTGTTTGTTGTCGCTGTCAGCGACACTGACTGCACAATTTTTCAAACAATTTGCGTGTAATTATTTGTTTTCTTTGCCGCATGCAACTTGCCAATTAGTTAACAATTTTTCACACGCCTTTTTATGAGCCTCGGATGTAAACATTTAACCTTAATTTTCTTCCATACATATATTTGGCTTCGAGTGACGTGCGTTTCGTGGCTGTAAGATGATTGACAATTGCAGTTTATGAAGATGCGAGATATGTCATTTTTTAATAGTTATCATTATTTGGCCTGCTATTTTCAACGAGAAAATATTAGTTTGGAGGCTGGGACTGTCCATATATTACGTTATCACCCGTCCACCCACTAACTGATTACGTAATAGTTATTTTGCTTTAAGCAATTCAACTAATATAAGTATTCTAAGATTTTTTAAGTCATGTCATCTATTTGTTCTATCATGTTATTCCCTAGTTTCTCTGCACTTTTGAAAACCCATTTGTTAAAGGCGCTAAATGGTCTTTGAGCAACTATTGTTTAGGCATGTGGCAGCTGCCTTTCTTCTTTAGCATGATTATCATCTTTTTCTTCGTTACCACTTATTTTTCCTCACTGGTTTCAAAGACCATAGCATTGTGGCCACAAGTTATATTTCAAAAATGCTGTTGCCTACTTTCAGGCAGGATGAAAAAATTAAAAAAGGAAATGGGGTCGAACTTAAGAAAGTTTGATAGGCTTACGAGTAGCAATAAGATACAGAAATAAAATGAAAAGCAAAGTTTATCATTTTATTTACATTTTTTAAAAAATATTGTAATAATACTCTTAATTTATAGAGATCTAATAACCTAATTAAAATGTTTGCTACCTAATTTAAAAATAAATTGAAATACTAAGGATTAAATAAAAACAATTCTTGAATTTAAATAATTATTGGTTTATATACCGATAGCAACATGTTGCTGGCGCATTGGCAACATTTGTTTCATTTTGATATTTATTGGCTACCGGCTTGGCAACAAACACTCTTACACACACCTGTGCAGGTGTGCAGACATCGCCCATCTCGCTCTCACCTGCTGATTTTCCCGCCTGTTGCTTCATCTTCGCAAAGAAGAAACAACAAAAGAAACTCTACGTTTTTCTCGGTCTTGTCTTTTGCGGCTTTTTGTTGTTTTTCCACACACTTTGCTATTATACAAGTGAGTTTTCGTGCTTTTTGTTCTCCGAAAACTTTAACGTGCAAGCAAAAGTTCAAAAGTTTTGTTTCGTTTCATTGATGTAATTGTTGTAATCGCTGTTGTTGTTTTTTTTCTGTGTGTGTCCATTATGGCATCTTTACCGTTAGCATTCAAAGAAAATTCATTTTACAGTTGAAGGCGCATCGCTTGGTAAATACAAAAAAAATTTGAAAATCATAGTTGCAGCTTGACAAGCTTGAACGAAAAAAAGAAGAAGAGCTAGCTCTCAACTCTGCACCTTGATCGGAGATATATACACATGCGTTTATACCTGTACACCGAGAAAAACGTAGATTACAATAAATTATGAAAAATTTGTTATTTCTGTAATTAAAATATATCTAATTGAAAAATGAATTTATTTGATGATTTTAGGAATATCTATATCTATTCAATGATCATAGATTTTACAGACCTAACTGATTAGAAATTCTGATATTATTTTTGAGAAACATAGCTTGAAAATCCCAAAGTTTTAGATAGAGAATGTAATGTTTTAATTATAATTATAATTATAATTATAGATTTTTTTTTTAAATATTTAAATGGCATAAAATTTGTTTACAGTGTTTGTTTATGTTGCTCAAGTTGTCGTCGTTTCGCTTGGCGGCTTCTGCTTTGTTGAGCCTGCTGCTTTTGCTCTCCATTCTCTCCACTCTCCGCTCTCCACTCTCCACTGCTACAATTAAGTTTTACTTTATGTCTATGGCCTCCGTGAGTTGGAAGTTGTTTCTGTTGTTGTTGTAGTTGTTGCTATTTTTCTCAGCCGTGTTGCTGCTGTCTGGCTAAAAAAATTCAGTTGCCATTTCAGTCAGTTGGCTTTTAAACATTTACTGAAACAGTTCGCGTCGCGCACAAAATTTGATTTTTTTTATAAAGAAGAAAGATATTCCAAAAACCCACAAATATATGAATGTGTACTACATACTTGTTGTGATTTTATTTGTGTCTAGAATAAAATGAAAATCAAAGTTTATAACTATAACTAATGAGAGATAATGCAAAAATAGTTAAGGCCTATGGAACATGTTTTCAAGATGGCGTCGTCTTTTGCCATTGTGTGAAAGCAGACTTCAGATATTGCAAAAAAAAATAATTAAAAAATAATACATACATGTCGAGATCACTAGAAACAAAATCTTGAGCACAGGAAGCTCAGAGTTTTTTATTCGAGGGCCGCTTTAACGGTAAAAGCCGCTCAGCATCGCTGAATGGGGAACGCTTAAAGGTCAACAGCAAGCAGCTAGCAGCAACTACTATAATAACAAATAACAACAACAACTGCAGATTGCAAAAAGGAAGCAACCGCGAAACCAGTTTGCCAACAACCTGAAACTGTAGTTCAAAGAATTGCAAATCGAGAAAGAAGAAACATAAAAACCGAACAAGCGAACAAGCGATTTATGTGAAAGTGAATTGACACAATTACTGCAAGATATCTCGCCAAAGAGTGGATTTTTTAGCTGAGTGGAGTCTCCGAGGTCTTCACCACAGACATTCGCTGAAGCAACTATGATGCTTTTATCGGCACTCAAGCTGGGTAAGCTGAAAGATCGGAGATCTTGTATTAAAATTTCGATTCTTGTAGTGCCTTTCATGGCGCGCTAATTAAAGAATTCCACTTAAAAGCTGGGTATCGTGATAGTCGGATAGAAACTAGTCCACTTTTGGTGATTAATCAACAACAATGTCATGAAAAATCCATAAAAAATAGACAATAATCTATAAACATTTATTTAAATACCATTGTAATACCTACATTAGTTATTATTTCGATTGATTTCCATGATTTCGTAATGTTTTCAAGTTTCCTCCATAGTTTTAGACCCTGATCTTGTTTGTAACTTTAGTGGGCGTTTTCTTTGCCGAGCTCGCTGCTGCTTTTGAGTCATCGCCCAAGCATTTTGATTAGTTTCACCTGTTTGGAATATCCAATAGAGAACACAACAGCAAACACGTGTTTGAAAGTCTTGCAGCTTTTGATTTTCACAAACACTCGGCTCGAGGTTGAGCAGCACAGCTGCAACAACAATACTCGCATTAACAGCAATAACAAGAATAGCAATTTGCATAACAAATTGTTGGCAGAGGAGGGTTTCCCAGGGGGGCTGAGAAGGGGGTCGGTAAAAGCGGAGCAAAGACAAAGCACAATTACACAATTAGCTATAAATACCTGTAGAGCGGTAATGACAAATGTTGCAAGTGGGCTTGGAAATGCAACGCACCTGTTGAAAGCGTTTGCGTACCTCTAATATCTGCTCTCTCCATTTATGAGCAATCCTTAAGAGAGTTTCGCATGGTACATGAATATGTGTAAAATGAACTTCCGTTTGCCAATTTTCAAGTGTTTTCAAAATGATTTAAATACTCAACTTGCTGTTCAACGGGAAAATCCAGTATTTAAATACTCTGTCATTAAAAAAGAGTTTATGTGTTTTAAAAGTAGGCCTATTTTAAAATACCCTAACTTAAGAAATTAAGAAATACTCCTCTTAAAAGATTTTTAATTTTCAAATAGAATATTTAAATCTTCAAATCAAATTTCTACAAAAAAGCCTGTTTGTATAATTAAATATTGTATCTAATATTTATAAGTATTCGCTTAGAACTTCATTAGTTTTCTAATTTTTCACTTAAAACTCATAAAATACCACAACCTTTCGGCAGAAGTCAGACATCAAAGATGGCAATTTACATATTATAAGTATATGTAAGCAGCGAAAATGCTTGGAGCGCTTTTCATTTGCATGGAAAATGGCCAAACAAAAGCCTGAGCACGGCTTTAACAACCGGCAAGTGTGCGATTGTGTGCGTTTCGCTGGGAAAGAAAGAAAAACTTTCTATTTTTGGTTTCAATCTTGCATCAATGCAGGGGCACGAGTACCCAACTGGCGTATTGTGTACGTACATACGTACTTCGTAGTTGGAGTGCTGCCTCCAAGGCTTTTGTCATCTCTTGCCGGCACGTTTTCCTCGTAACGCTGTTGTTTGGCTTGTTTGTGAGAATGGGTGGCAAAATAAAAAAAAGGGGGCGGGCCGCAGCCAACAAGTTTTCACATGAAAAATGTGTGCGCACTACGGCTTTGTGCTTTGTGATATTGAGAAAATTGGCTTATCAATTGAAAGTCAGTGGCAGCCAGGGCAATTTTTCTCTTACCATATTTTGTATGAATTTATTTGTAAATATATATATATATATAGCGAGCGAGTTGGGAAATCGCTAATGCCGTAGGCAGTCACTTTCGCTTCGCGATTAACCTTCACTTTTGTTTTAACCGCTCGGCGATCGCGATTCTCGAGCAGAGGCGCCTACCTGAAGCACTTCTCCATCCGCTCATCCGATGCAAAGTGGATTCCGAGTGGCACACAGAAAATCTAAAAAGGAAAAAAACAAAATGTGTATCATGAGCCGCCGTTGACTCATTTGCTAAGGGGCGATTGCATAAGAGACGCCCACTCAAATGCCGAAACTCGACTGCTCTCGACTGGCATTAAAGTTTCATTTATTTATCTTTATTCATTTTTTCTTTAATTGGGGTTACACTTCGAGTTCACTTTTGAGCTAACGTTATTATTATTGACGGGGGCACTCGAAAAACCGCGGTTGGCAAACACTGAAATCGCTTTGAGCCGAGCAAAGTCCAGCTCATCAAAAAGCTTTCCAATGCCCCGATGCGATGTCTTTGAGTTATCTACGAATTGTGGGCGACTGAGCGGGTGCCTTGAACCATTGAAAATCTTGTCAATGTTCAGTGTCAGCGCTTGGCCAGCGTCTAATTAATTATCACCTTGACAAGAATCGCAAGCCACAAAAAAAAAGAAACAAATAACAGACAACATAAGGCGATTTTGCGATATTTGTAGATGGCTAATTAATTGGACAGCCCTGGGGGCTGAAAATGTTTAAATTTAGATTTCAATGTAGTAGGTACATGGCACACTAATGTAAAATAATGAAAAAAAAAATTTAAAAATAATTTACATATTTTTGAGGATATATTTTAAATTCCATATTTCTTATTCAAAACGAAAGACTTAGGCAACAAACTTTAACCATATTTTTAATATTTTTCGCACTTGCCTAACGAAACTTAAGCCACGAACTTGAACCTGTTTTCTAATTAGTTTTGGCTCCTCCTATCTTTGCAGGCAACGGCAGTTCTCCAGCCCAGAATTCAACGCGCAGCATCAGCCCCAACAGCTCCACGACCAACAGTCAGTTCAGCCTGCAGCACAACAGCTCGGGGAGTCTCGGCGGCGGAGTGGGCGGCGGTTTGGGAGGCGGTGGAAGCCTTGGCCTAGGCGGCGGAGGAGGTGGAGGTGGCGGCAGTTGCACGCCCACATCGCTGCAGCCTCAGGTGAGTTTCGAGGAGAAGTCGCTTGTGAGATGAACTTGCATCTAATCAACTTTCGATTCCATTCAAAACAGTCCTCGCTGACAACTTTCAAGCAATCCCCAACTCTATTGAACGGCAACGGGACTCTATTGGATGCCAATATGCCTGGCGGTATACCCACCCCCGGAACACCGAATTCCAAAGCCAAGGTGAGAATTTATATTACTATACTTAATAGAAAGGATTTTACATTTATGTTTTTCTTCCCTAGGACAATTCACACTTTGTCAAATTGGTGGTGGCACTCTATCCATTCAAGGCCATCGAAGGCGGCGACTTATCGCTGGAAAAGGTAAGGCCCGCAGAAGTCCTTTTCCTTAATTGAATACATAGTAATAGTTTTGATCTATTTACAGAATGCCGAATACGAGGTTATCGATGACTCACAGGAGCACTGGTGGAAGGTCAAAGATGGCGTAGGGAATGTCGGCTATATACCCAGCAACTATGTCAAGCCGAAGGCGCTGCTGGGCCTGGAGCGCTATGAGTGAGTAAAACGAGCTTTTTAAAGAATAAAACTGGGAAAAATCACCAAGAGATATCACTATAAACTAAATGGCTTTATTAATATTTTGTATAATCAAGATAATTTAACAATAATCGCTGTGATAATGAAAAGCCAATGAACTGAATTTCAAGACAACCTCAAGAAACTAACAATAATCAAGATATGAGAACAAAAAAATAAATAATATACACTAGAAATATTAACCTAAACAAACCTTACTAACTAATGATTGTCATTATTTTTTCCAGATGGTATGTGGGCGACATGTCACGACAGAGGGCCGAGTCCCTGCTCAAGCAGGGCGACAAGGAGGGCTGTTTTGTGGTCCGCAAGTCATCTACCAAGGGTCTCTACACACTATCGCTGCATACCAAAGTGTAAGTGATAAAAGCAAAAACAACTGAAATAAATACAGATATTAATCTCACGCCATCCACAGTCCACAGTCGCATGTGAAGCACTACCACATCAAGCAGAATGCCCGCTGCGAGTATTATTTGAGCGAGAAGCACTGCTGTGAAACTATTCCGGATCTGATCAACTACCATCGCCACAACTCTGGCGGACTGGCCTGCCGACTCAAATCCTCGCCCTGCGATCGCCCAGTTCCACCGACGGCGGGATTGTCCCACGACAAATGGGAGATTCATCCCATGGAGCTGATGCTGATGGAGGAGCTGGGATCGGGACAGTTTGGGGTGGTGCGGCGCGGCAAGTGGCGCGGATCGATCGATACGGCGGTGAAAATGATGAAGGAGGGCACCATGTCCGAGGACGACTTCATCGAGGAGGCCAAGGTGATGACCAAGCTTCAGCATCCGAATCTTGTGCAGCTGTATGGCGTCTGCTCCAAGCATCGGCCCATCTACATTGTCACCGAATACATGAAGCATGGATCCTTGTTGAACTACTTGCGCCGGCATGAGAAGACCCTGATTGGTAACATGGGTCTGCTGCTCGACATGTGCATACAGGTGAGCAAGGGCATGACCTACCTGGAGCGCCACAACTACATTCATCGAGATCTGGCCGCCCGTAATTGCCTCGTGGGCTCCGAGAATGTTGTCAAAGTGGCCGACTTTGGATTGGCCCGATACGTTTTGGACGATCAGTACACCAGCTCCGGCGGCACCAAGTTCCCCATCAAGTGGGCGCCGCCCGAGGTGCTCAACTACACGCGCTTCTCCTCCAAGAGCGATGTGTGGGCATACGGTAAGTCTTTGTCCCCCTGAATTGAAGCTATTATTCCATTGATTCAATCAATCTAATCAATTACTGTTGCTGGCCGTTTTAGGTGTGCTGATGTGGGAGATCTTCACTTGCGGCAAGATGCCATACGGTCGCCTAAAGAACACTGAGGTTGTGGAGCGGGTGCAGCGCGGAATTATCCTAGAGAAACCAAAGTCGTGTGCCAAGGAGATTTACGATGTGAGTGCATAACCCATAAGATATGGAACAGTTTTCCTAATATTTGTATTTTATTTTTCGATAGGTCATGAAGTTGTGCTGGTCACATGGACCCGAGGAGCGCCCCGCGTTCCGTGTGCTCATGGATCAGCTGGCTCTTGTGGCCCAGACGCTAACCGACTAAGAAGCGGACCAGATTGCGGCACCCATCGCCAGAAATCAACACGCACTGAACACACTGAAGCATCTTAAGATTATGAAGAACGTTAAAGGCATTACATTTAAGGTCGGCGAGGGCGGCGAGAAGAAAGATATATCTAGATTTATACATACATGTATATGAACCATAAGATTTAGTTAAGCGCAGGCCAGTTTACCATTGCGGCACGAACCCCATGCGATTTTGGCATACTTGGATTATTTGATAGAGCCAGAGCTGAGCGAATGATATCATTATGTTTATGAACGCGTTACTGTTAGTCGGTGAGATACGAAGCGCAACAACTGACAGTCATATATAGCAACTATATTAAAGGAGAAAACGGAAATGCATTAAAGTATAGAAAACTGTAGTTAATAGTCAAATTTTTGATACATTTCACATACCGAAAGCGAATTACGAAATTATAACGATACATGCATATGATATGATATTTAAATGTGCTTTTTTAAATAGCGAGCCACTGTGCTAAGTAAAATATGATTATGTCTAAAGAATGATAGAAACAAACAAACAAGAAAACTGATTAAGCATTAAATACTAAATGTAAGCCTCAAGTCGAAAGCGAAATGTTTGCACAACTGATTAAGGATGAAGGAACCGAAGGAGGATAAAGGCAAAGTTCGCCAAGGAACTTGACAATTTTTAGACTAGATTCGTACGTGCTTAGTTTAAGTTTTGTGATTTATTGTTTAATTCTTGCAGACGATTTTTATTTTTATTTAATTTTGATCTTGCGATGACTTCTCCCACGCTCAAAGTATGAATCAAGTACGATATGAATACGAGAAATTTATGCGATATGCTTTATATTTTAACTGAATTCATTCGTTTTTTTAATGCCTACTCGATATAAAGATATATATCTATACACATATTTTACCGTATTTTTATGAACGTTTTACTTAATTAATTTTATCATTTGATTAAGCAACCAGAAATACAAAAGAGAAAAAGAAAAACCGAAAATCAAATAAAATGTACGATGAACATTTATTACCCTTTCCCCCCTTTTATTTTTATTCATTTGCGAAAATTTGGAGACTGCGAGCAGAGAACTCGGTTTCACACCAAAACGTTTGCGAGCCAAGATCAGACGAGAAGAATTCGAAGCAATGAGAACAGAACCAAAATAGAAGCAACTCACATAGACTTATAGCCAGACTCTACAAGATCGACACCAACAGAAACCGAATCAAACAGCAACTCAAGCCGAAACACCAACAAGCAAAACCAAAAGCGCATTTTGTACAACTTTTGATACAGCATTTTGATACGAGACTCGAACTATACACAGAAACCGCAAAGGTTTGTCTATGTTTATATGAATGTGGTAGCCAGTAAGCGTCCTTCTAACGACTATATGTAGCATTAGCCGATCTAAGATGATTCCTCTTGCTGGGCGAAGGGCGGATCAGCTAACGAGATTAAAGCTTCCTCCAGCCCATCCGCCAAATCCTTGCAGTAGCCACTATCCAGACTAAGGTCAACATATGCAATCTACAAATTACACTACTAACTTATAATACGCGGCTTAGTTGATTTCTTGCGCCTATGCATATAGAACTATATATATACGATAAACATACAAATACGAAATACGTTTATTACCATGAAACCCACTCCCAGAAAAATAAAAACAAAACCAAAAATCATCAACGTGATATTGCTAATAAAAGAACCGAAAGTACTGCTGGTCTCTGGTGTTTTATGAATAGTTGGGGTCCCATAAAAATGATAAATGTGAAAACTGCAACTGTCTTCAAAGTGGCCGTGAAATGTTGTTCACAATATTCATATCACAGCCAGCTTTGAGGAGCGTTGCGGTCTTTCTAACCCGCTAATCTAGGAAGTGAATGAATTATAACAATTTTATTAATAATACAATCCAAACAAATAAAGGAAACGAATTTTGCACCCTATGATTATGCATATTATTCATTTTAAAATATTTTATATTTTTAAATTAAAATTGCTTCTTAGCCTGAAATTATGCCACATTTACGTTGCCATTTGGAAAATAAAACGATTTTCAATTTGGATCTTGGAATTCATAAAAGTTTTTATTGGGTTTATTTGCCTACTATTGGGGTATAGTTCGATGAAGAATTTAAAATTTTTAATAATACACAGAAGAAAATGTGTAGAAAATACATTACATTTTCACTTGCAAAACTCTTCCACTGACATGAATCTACGGGAAGTACAAATAAATATCTTATCAATACAATATGGTTTGTAACAGTTTTTTATTATTATTAAAAGCAAATGATGCGTTGTAAAACCTTTAATTGTTTGTCATATGTCATAAACAAAGTCAAGTCATATACTTAGAATTCCATAGACGTGTGAAATTATTTTTAATACATTACGTTATTCCTGGAGGAAATTAGTTCACAAGTAACTGATAAATTAAAAAATAGGAAACTATAAAAAATTCTAGATTTAATATATTTTATTTTTTTTTTTACTAAAATCTTTAAAATCACAACAAAGTAATCGTGGTCTTTGTGCAAAACATTTGTCATGCTCCATTAGTCACGTGTGTGGGTGAAGGCTGTCTGTGTGCCACCGCAGCAGTGGTCCAAATCGGTGGGTCGGCGGGACGGATAGATAGATTCGCCGGAGGCAAGATCGCGGTCTCGCATTACATAACCACAATCGGGCGGCATTATTTGTTGTGAGCACCGCCATAAATAGGCCTCCCGATGAGCGCCAACCCAGTCGAATTACAGATAGCCAATGAGCCATTAAGATACGATTAAGCTGTGGGCAGGCGACCGGGGGCAATGTCTATGTAAGGCGACCTTCCCCTAAATACATATGACTTTCTCAATATGTAAATGAACCCCAAACCCTAATTAAATGGTAATTGATCTTAGAAAAGATTTATTTGGGTAGGGAAATTAAATTCGTTAGCACTCCCAGAAAGTTTTTCTATCTCCTAACCAAATTGGATTTAAAAATCCAGAAAAAGTGGCGATTTCTTTAACACACCGTAATTTTATTTCCTTAAAAAACTTATAAAGATTTTTTTGCCAATTTAATTTTTAATAAAATAAATAAGAAATAGTTTAAACTTACCTTGTTTTAAAACTAAAGTTCCTTATATTATTCTAGCGATGGTATAGTAATGAAATAACTTCAGATTAGAGTCATTAGTTTCGAAGTACCTACATCTAAATAAAAACTATAAAAAAATATAAAGTGCTATTAAGTAATAAAATATTATTTGATGGTCTATTAAACAAACAAAATCCTAAGACTTAATAGCATAGAAAACCAATGTTAGCTTTTACATTGAATGTTAAGAGCAATGCGAAAGCTTACGTTACGTCTTGGAGTCGTTACGTCGAAAATTTGAAACGAAAAGCGAGCGTTAGCGACTTTGTGCCTCAGTTTCTGTTCGACAGCCCCCGAGTGCGGCTCTATCTCTCTCACCTCACCCCAAATAGGCTCAGCTCACAGCGGCCAATCGGCACCAAATAAATCAGCAAAGTGTTATTTGTTTTGAAAAACGAACCAAATTCTAATAGACTTCAAACGCGAGTCATAGACCGACACTCAAAAGCAGCTGTCACTTGAACCCAATCAACGAACGAATCAACGAAATAATAAATCAGCCACGAAACCAACTACAATAACAACGAAACCAGCAATATCTCTTCGAGTGAACAGATGTTTTGAAAAACCCCTGAAAATCGCCACTAATCCTGACAAGGACTTTGAGCAATCGTGATAATTATCGCCGCGATAAAGTGAAGTTTTTTACCGTGCAAAAGAAAGTCAAGGAAGTCAAACCATCGAACGGAAGCAGGACGAGATACCCGCAATCAAAGACTAGCCTACGGTAAGGATAGAACTGGAGTAGGCGTTAACCCAAGTCTGAGGCCCCCGAACAGCCAGTGGATTGCGTGCTGACCCGACCCAAAAGTTCATTGACTGTCTGACTATTGGCATTTCCTGGTGGCACAGGGCTAGATGGCTAGGGCTAGGGCTAGGGCTATGCACAGTCAGCTGTTCCGCCCACAAATCCGCAGTGCTCCTCCCATTGTTTAGTCAATGACACTCTCGTATTGATGTCACTTGTTGGCATAGATGTAACCCTTCCGCAGTTTTCGGCGAAGTTTGATACCTTTATGTCTGTTACTCCCCATAGCCCATGACATCAGCTCTAATAACCGGTCGACGGGTCGACTCAGCTCATTTTTCAAAGTCACTGATTATGGCAGGCAGAACACAAAAAAAAGCGTTAACCACACAAAAAATAAACAAAAAAAAGCGAAGGAAAAGGTTAAATGGGAAAATAATCTCCCAAGGGGCAGTAATCGCTGAATAAATATTTATAAAATGATCCAACAGGTATTTATGTATTTCAGTATGCAAATTGTGTCACCTCAGTGATCTCAGAGATCTCAGGTTCCCGAAGAGATGGCGTACTCAATGCATAGATCTTTGAAGCGGAAGCGATTGTCCCATTAAATTCGCCACAAAGAGTCATTGTCATTATGGCTAGCCATTTGGCAATTTTAATAGTGAGATCCAGTTGCTCGGAGAAGGTTTGCCAATTTTTCCCGCCTCATTTCCCAGCTTTCTCTTGGTCTTAACAGCCAGAACACGTTCGCTGCAGAACAACGAGAATGTTGAGCAACTTAATTAGATTTGGAGATCGCAAACTAGTTCACACAGCTGACGTCAGTCGGTCTTGGCTTTTATCAGACCAGAGAGTTCAGTTTTCAGTTCGTGAATGTTTTGGCTATGATTCTCATGTTTTTGTTTTTCCTTTCGGATTTTTTGGCCTTTTGCCGGCTGCTCACTTGTTGTCTGCCGACTGCTTTTGGGGAGGCATTGCCCAACTTGTTCGCTGTTAATTAAACTTATACACACCGCCACTGTCTAAGGCGAAAAAGTCAATAGTTAATAGAGACAGCACACGAATTATGGCTATATATGTGCGAGTATTTATCGCGGAGTCATGGAGTTTGGGCTCTGCGTGGGTCGTTCTGCCGTCTGGAAACCCAATTCCGAACTGGCTTTTTCGGACCACTCAATGTGGGCTAAAGGAAACGACAGCCGCCGTATTTGGGCGTAAAAGCCTCCGAGATGGACGGCTGGAAGTTGTCTAAATTTTGGGAATGAGCTCATATTTAATTCGCCATTTGGAGAGCGTGAAATGAAGTCAAAAGAAAATAAAAACGTTTTCAGTGAGTGATTGTTGATCGTGTCAGATACAGATACCTAATATAAAGTTTGAAGGGGGTATATCAACTTAATCTGTATTAGGATACCTCGTAAAATAATTTGTAATGAAAGCGATTTGAAAAAATATTTTTTTATTAGTTAATCAATTGCAAATATTATTGAAATGGTATTATTTAAATTATATTATTTTTTAATACTTTCAACAGGGTATTTCTGGTTTTACATCATCTAGGGGATTGTGTGTTTATTTATATTTTTGAAGTTGATATCACAAATTGAAGCTGACGTGTGCTAAATTTGTTGTTGTCGTCACGGGTCCACAGTCGGGTCAATTGTGTGAATATCAATTTAAATCAAATAAAAATAAAGAACCGCAAACAAATCACTGAAGGTCATAAAGATAATGCTGAAAAATGGCAAAGTCTCTCGCAATCAGTGTCTTTGTAACAAATCATGAGAGCCAAGGTTTGTTTATAGAAATTGCAAATCTAATTGTATAGAGGGAAAGAGGGAGATTGAAAGTCAAGTGTGGGGGCGTTGATGTTTCTATTGCTCTATAGCCGGTTTTCGCACTGACCCCCGTGCATAGATTATCGAGCATCACCATCTATAATTTGATTACTGAAATCTGATCGCCACATGCTAATTTATTGCATGAGCCAACGCTCTATTAACTTGAATAAATGCGACCTCTTGGCCGGGCGCCCCAAACTGTATTCAATCGAAACTGCACTTAGGAAAATTCACAGGGTTTTAAGAAATTTAAAATCGTGATAAAATAAAGGAATGAAAAAAAAAAATTGGGAAGGCCATCTTTAAAAAGTATTTTAAATACCTTTCCTAACAATCTTTAACAGTCTTAGGTATTGTAGTTTTATTTATTTATTAAATATATTATTTAGTATTACAAAAGTTTTAAACCACAAAAAGTCCGCCAAATATTGATCTTTATTTCGATACCATTGTCTTATTTAATCTGATCTTTTTCAATCCAAATATCTGTGGGTTGACGAGGTCCCAAGAGGCACAAGATTGTCTGACAGATGTCTGACTTCTGTTGGCTCAGCTGCCGGCTCTGATTCATCCGCTAGATTTTCAGTTTTCTTAGCTGATCTTGGCCTCGAACGGCAATTGAACATGATGTTCGGTGTGTGGGCTTTCCAACCTCCTGATGGTGATGTAAGAGTTGCCATATAAGACCGGCTGATGACTGCCTGGCGAACAGAACAGTGCTGTTGTTTTTTCTTTTGTTTCGAATTGCATGCGAGGTCAGGAGTCGAAAGTGGCAAGTAACAAGTGCGGCAGGCGGGAAAAAAAAAGCAGTTCCTTCTTGGCAGGAGAGCGACGGCTTTATTGGCCCTGTTAACAGCCAGGCCACGCCCCCTAACATAGTTGTAATTATTTACACAGGCTGGCGAATTTTCACGGCCAAAAGAAGTGGCACGCTTCGCTTTTCTTTTGGGCTCGGCTGCGAGTTTGAGTTTGTTTTTGTTTTCGTTTTAGTTTTGGGTTTGCCCTCCCTGTCCGTCATGCAATTGTCGGCCATAAGTCATTAAAAGTAATCGTTTTGTTGGCTAACATGCCCCACAAAATGGGCAACATTAGCACTTAGCATACTCCGTTTCGTTTCGATTCGGGGCGCAACCTTGTTGACCAGGCCGCCGTGTAAGTGTGGAACCCCCAAATCTCAGAGGCCGTCGAATCCGAATCCAGCCCCATATCGATTACCCTTTCCCAGCTGGCTCGGTAACTCCCAACTCCTGATACCAGCCGGCACCGTCTGTTTTCCGATGTCTGTGATGTCTGCCCGCCTGTCGATGGGCAACACTTTGCTTCCCGCGTGCTGAGCTGTGAAAAGAAGGTCGTCTCCCAGGGCAGCCGGTTTTCGGAATAAAAACGTTGTTGAGGGGGGTTCTCATTAAAATATTTATTATACGCAACTCTTTGCTAGCTGGAAACTTTTTTATTATTTCTTTTGTTACGGTTTGAGAGGAAGAATATGGATAATAAACTTTTCTCTGGAATTATTCCATTTTGCTTTCTTTTTTGTGTTAGAGTATAGTACATAAATATGTTATAACAATAGGGTTACTTTCAAATCTTTCAACTGATAAAATTTAAAATAATTTCTATTACTTATTTAGGGCTGCAATATAGTTTTATATTTTTAAGAAAATTTGACAACTATTATATAGGTATGTATGTATTTATTTCACATTTTAAAAATAGTTCCTATGTTTAAACTGTAACGTTTTTTATAAAATACCTTTTAATTTAAATTTTAAACGTTAGGAAATTTATATTACAGCTAAATGTAAACCTTTAAATATAATTATTGAACAAATGCAGTTTTCTTGGTTTATTTTTGGTGGTATACACTCCTTCCCACCACTGCCACTGCCAACTAAGACGGACGAGCCTACCGCAAAGTTATTGCCATTGTTTGTCTTTCACGCGGCGCAACAAATCCGCGGCTCAAAAGGAAACAACCTGCAACAAATACTGAGCAACAGCCACTGCAGTGAAAAAAAAGAGTGACAGCCGCCACACGACACGCCCCCTCCACTCACCTTCACCCCCTCCCGCCCCTCGCATTTCCTTTATGGGTATATTGTAAGCCCACACGCCTGGCCATTAGTCGCCCCACGGAATTGGCCCAGAAAATTCGAAACAACACCCTGAGCCCAGACGATTGATTTTTGTGTCATCGACTGGCAGTTGGAGTAGGGCGGAATTTGGATTATTAGGTTACCCAAATTTAGGGGTCGAACTATAGATTTCAGTAGCAGGCATATCGCCCAATCACACGTGTAAATGTCATTGCTGGGGGAGCTGAGGAAAATTCGAGTTAGAATATACAGGGAGGAGACTCCCAAATTTGATACCTTCTAAACTTAAGACGGCAAGATGAACAAGGTGCCTTACGGCCTGACAATAAGACCTGAATGGCTAATGAACCATTTTCCTCCATCAGGTAAACTTTGCGGAAAATAACAAGGATCAGGGACCCTGCGCCCGCGTGCGTAAGATTCGTCCAATAAACATGGGCGGCAATGTGGAGCAGCGTCCTTGGACGCCGACGGTCCGAATCGGAAGGATTGCGGCCGAAACTACCAATCCAGGTCCAGCCACCGTCCAGCTTCCGACGTTGATCGGTAAGTACCAGTTTTTACTATATCTTATCATAAAATGTGAACCTACCTATCCTGTATATGGTGCGCATTGCAGCATTCAAGACATACCAAAAGAAATCGCGATTTAGGGTCATCTTCACAGTATATCAATCATACGCACTGTTGCCTTCGATAAAAAAGTTATTTTCATCAAGGTGTCTTAGATTTCGAACAGACATTTGTTTTCTTGCCTTCTACTTTATTAAGTCAATTATTGGCAAGGTAAGGAAAGATAGAACGATTTTTTTTGACCAAATTCGAGCTGTCATACATGTCGTATGATTAATTTTTAAAGGAAATTTTAAGACTACTTCATAAATCTAAAATTAAATATTTTAGTAAAATTCTATAGTTTTTAAACTCATTTGCTTAACACCAAAATCTGCAATATAAAATTGTGAGAATAAGATTATATTTTTAAGACCAGCCACACATGTATTGGTTTCAAACAAATAGATAGATACGATGATGATCTTGACTTGGAACCATTAGTTTATGTTAATGTTACATACAAAAAAAAAAATTCAAAATAAATAATAAATAATTATTTGGCTTTTAATGAAGGACTTGTAAGACTAAAGCATCAATAATTCTTTTTAGGCAGCAAAGTTCCCGATTCGAAGAAGAAGGCCGCCCCCTCGTACTCCTTTGGGCACAAGCTGGGCGGGAAGTACGACACCTCCGGGCCGGGACCGGCGCAATACAATGTGACAGGGATGCGGGCCAAGGGCCGTGATTATCCCCGAGCGGCCACGCTGCAGAGTCGCCCCAAGGAACTGACCCGCTTCTCGAATCCCGGACCCGGCGAATACGACGTGGTGCCGGCCGCCAAAGCCGTGATCGATGCCACGCCCAAGTATACCTTCGGCCAACGACCGGCCACTCTGAAGACCTTCCAGATCCCAGGTGAGTCTCAGACTTCTTCTTGCTCCTGGTGTTTGAATGGTGCTTTGGACTCGGATGTTTTGGAGTTGGATTTGAAGTTGAATTTGAATTTGGCGTTGAATTCGGTGTGTGTTTCGGGTTGCTGTTGTTGTTGCATGCGCGGACTAAGGAAATCATCAATCAATCATGGAGCCTCATTGTACATAGAAGCGAACTCATTAACTTATCCGAACCCATGCCAGTTGAATCTTCCTGCAAGCAGCGCGTAAGTTGCTACCGCCCCTCTTCTTCCACTTTCTCCCACCTTCTATCTATATCTCCGTAGCTAGTGTAGTTGTAGCCACTTTCTCTCGTACTCTTCTCCTGTATCTTTGACTTTGTATCTTTGGATCTCCTTTAGAATCGATCGTAGTTGCAACACTCTGTAATGTGCGTGAATGTTTTGGCTTATTTTGATTTATTTTTCCTAAATATTTTTTGGAGGTGGTATCAAAAATTAAATATAACTGGTACTGATCATTGTAATGTACCTAATATGACAAAAGGGTTAGCAAATATATCAATTGTATTATGTATTTTTGGGAAATAAACTTTCTAGAAATTTCGATCGCTATTTTTGGGAAGCTTCTTTGTTTCCCATTCAAAGTTGATTTATTGGATCTGTTTTTATTTCCTTCTTTAAACTTTCTATAGTTTCCTTATACAGATAAAAAGTTACGTGGGTGTAATTGGCGAAGTCTTTATTAAACTGCCCACTTTGTTTTCGAGTAAATACATCTCAGCTTAAGGTGATTCATACTAGTTGATACCAATACCTCCGTTACCAAATTAGAATAAAACGGAAACGGGAAATACTCGGTTTGTGATTGGTTTAATTCCAATTCTAATTTACCATTTCCTCTATTTTTAGCTTCTCTCTACTACACAGTGTTCTTTGTATATGTGTTAAATGTTTCAGTAACTTTGTGTGTTTTCTGGTTTTTGTTGCCTGATTTGATTTTAATTTGAAACGTTTTTCTCTTTTAATGAATGATTGCCACGGCAAAATCGAAACTCAGGTCCCAACCATTATCAAGTGGTGCCACTTGATGTCGTCAAGCGGCGAGCCCCACGATACTCCTTTCGCATTAAGGTTAACGTGTATTTGGTTAACAATCCAGGTAACCCAACTAACTGCCTTCAAATGTCTGTCGCTGTTGCGTTTTGGTGTTGGTCTAGCTCCGCTCCTAATTACTAATTTCTAGCCCACCTCATCACTGATTCCCGAACTAATAACTCTATCTATACATATACCTTATCGTAATCTTTCACCCACTTAGTCGTAGCCCACCTAGTGTAGACCTCTAGTTTTTGATTCGAGTAGACTAAAACAATGGCCGTACCAATTTTTATGTTTTATTAACACTAACAGCTCCGAATAGCTATTGCCCTGAAAAGGTCACGCAATCAAAAAAGAATGCGCCACGCTACACTTTCGGTAGAAGAACTAAAATCGAACACGATCAGGGCACACCAGGTAATATTCCAGAAAAATACGTTCCTTCCCCTAAAACCGTAACTGTAACTGTAACTGTATCTGTTTGCTATCCCCAATCGAGGCACCACTTGCTCAAGCGATCCCAATTGGACAGTATCCATAGAATTGTTGCGCTTCCCGTTTAGAAAGCCCCCGAATCCCCTGGAAACTTAATTCTGATATCTGTCCAATCCGCAGCTCCTGGCGCCTATTGTCCCGAAAAGGTGAAGCTCAACAAGACGCCGGAGTTCAGTTTTGGCATCAAGCACCATGAACAGAGACCAGATTACACGCCAGGTTGGATATAAAACTAATAGATTAAATCACGTTGAGTAGCCGCTTAATGCTTTCACTACTTTCGCACTTTTTATTAGCGCCGGGCACTTACAAACCAGAGCAGGTTGTCCTAGAACACATTCCCGCCTACAGCTTTGGCCTGAAAACCAAACACATCCAGGTCAGCGACACTCCAGGTAAGGATAGCTTGGCCAGAAGAGTAGTTAGTTGGCTTTAAGAACACTCTTTTATATGTTCGGCAGCACCCGGTGCCTACAGCCCCGAAAAATCGCGACTACACTCTACACCCGCTTACTCAATCACCGGAAAGGCCTCTCACGACGTTGTCGATTGTACACCTGGTGAGTTATATATATGTTTTTAGAGTTCACATGTAGTCCTAGCGAGCATTCCACGACATACCACACTCACACTCTTTCACACCCACTCTATTGCAGCCCCCGGAGCATACGAACCCGAGAAGTGCGTGCTGAGCAGGACGCCTGCCTACAGCTTTGGCCACCGCGTGGAGCTCGCCAAGTCCAGTGAGACGCCCGCGCCGGGCACCTACAATCCCGAGAAGGTGCGGATGGACCACACGCCCGCCTTCACCCTCTCCGGACGCCCCGAAACGAGGTCCGTCAGCGAGACCCCGGCGCCCGGTTCGTATGCCCCGGAAAAGTACCGCAACGACCGAACGCCGGCCTTCACCTTCGGCGGTAAGCACGAGCAGCGGCTCGAGAGCTCCACTCCGGCACCGGGCGACTACTGTCCCGAAAAAGTCCGGCACGATCACAATCCCGCTTTCTCATTCGCCGGTCGCCATGATTTGCACAAGACAAGCGACACGCCAGCACCCGGAGCCTATGAAACGGAAAAAGTCCGCCAGGATCACAATCCCGCCTTCTCCTTCGCCGGTCGCCATGATCTGCACAAGCCCAGTGAAACACCCGCCCCGGGGGCGTACTCCCCCGAGAAAGTTCGCCAAGATCACAATCCAGCTTTCTCAATGGCAGGAAAACATATTGAAAAGCTTACAAATGGAACACCAGCTCCGGGTGACTACTGCCCAGAGAAGGTTCGATTAGATCACACACCAGCTTATAGTTTTGGAGTTAAGAATGACTTAAAGATAGAGAACAATACCCCTGCTCCAGGAGACTATCATCCGGAGAAGGTTAGGCAGGACCACAATCCATCCTTTTCCTTTGCCGGTCGTCACGATCTCCATAAACCAAGTGAAACTCCTGCTCCAGGAGCTTACTCTCCGGAAAAAGTTCGGCAAGATCACAATCCTGCTTTCTCAATGGCTGGCAAACATATTGAGAAGCTCACAAATGGAACTCCTGCCCCTGGTGACTACAGTCCCGAAAAGGTTAGGTTAGATCACACTCCAGCTTATTCTTTTGGAAGTAAGAACGATCCTAAAGTAGAGAACAATACCCCAGCTCCAGGAGATTATCATCCGGAGAAGGTAAGGCAGGACCACAATCCATCCTTTTCTTTTGCCGGACGTCACGATCTCCAAAAACCAAGTGATACCCCTGCTCCAGGCGCTTATTCTCCAGAGAAAGTTCGCCAAGACCACAATCCTGCTTTCTCGATGGCGGGAAAACATATCGAAAAGCTTTTAAATGGAACTCCTGCCCCTGGTGACTATAGTCCCGAAAAGGTTAGGTTATATCACACTCCCGCTTATTCTTTTGGAAGTAAGAACGATCCCAAAGTAGAGAACAATACCCCTGCTCCAGGAGATTATCATCCAGAGAAGGTAAGGCAGGACCACAATCCCGCTTTCTCGTTTGCAGGTCGCTATGACCTCCAAAAACCAAGTGATACTCCTGCTCCAGGAGCTTACTCTCCGGAAAAAGTTCGGCAAGATCACAATCCTGCTTTCTCAATGGCTGGCAAACATATTGAGAAGCTCACAAATGGAACTCCTGCCCCTGGTGACTACAGTCCCGAAAAGGTTCGATTAGATCACACTCCCGCTTACTCTTTTGGAGTAAAGAGTGATTTAAAGATAGAGAACAATACCCCTGCTCCAGGTGATTATCATCCGGAGAAGGTAAGGCAGGACCACAATCCATCCTTTTCCTTTTCCGGACGTCACGATCTCCAAAAACCAAGTGATACCCCTGCTCCAGGCGCTTATTCTCCAGAGAAAGTTCGCCAAGACCACAATCCTGCTTTCTCGATGGCGGGAAAATATATCGAAAAGCTTTCAAATGGAACTCCTGCCCCTGGTGACTACAGTCCCGAAAAGGTTAGGTTAGATCACACTCCCGCTTATTCTTTTGGAAGTAAGAACGATCCCAAAGTAGAGAACAATACCCCTGCTCCAGGAGATTATCATCCAGAGAAGGTAAGGCAGGACCACAATCCATCCTTTTCCTTTGCCGGACGTCACGATCTCCAAAAACCAAGTGATTCCCCTGCTCCAGGCGCTTATTCTCCAGAGAAAGTTCGCCAAGACCACAATCCTGCTTTCTCAATGGCTGGCAAACATATTGAGAAGCTCGCAAATGGAACACCAGCTCCGGGTGACTACTGCCCAGAGAAGGTTAGATTAGATCACACACCAGCTTATAGTTTTGGAGTTAAGAATGACTTAAAGATAGAGAACAATACCCCTGCTCCAGGATACTATCATCCGGAGAAGGTTAGGCAGGACCACAATCCATCCTTTTCCTTTGCCGGTCGTCACGATCTCCATAAACCAAGTGAAACTCCTGCTCCAGGAGCTTACTTCCCGGAGAAAGTTATGCAGGATCACAATCCCGCATTCACAATGGCTGGAAAGCATGATCCCAGGGTATCCAATGACACTCCCGCACCTGGTGACTATCACCCCGAGAACGTTAGGCACGACCACAATCCCGCCTTCTCCTTCGCCGGTCGCCATGACCTGCAGAAACCCAGTGAAACGCCCGCACCCGGAGACTACTTCCCCGAGAAGCTTAGGCAGGACTTCAATCCGGCGTTCACCTTCGCCGGCAGGCATGAACCGCGAACCCTCAGCGAATCACCGGCACCCGGGGACTACAGCCCCGAGAAGGTGCGACTGGACCGAGCACCTGCATTCAGCTTTGGCGGCAAGCACGACCCCAAGGCGGAGCACATTCATCCCGCGCCTTGCGACTACGCCCCCGAGAGAGTTCGTCTCGACCATACACCCGCCTACACCATTGCAGGTCGTCCGGCCGCCGATCCCGTGAGCCAGACGCCGGCTCCCTGCGACTACCATCCGGAGCAGTGCCAGGTGGACAGCACGCCGGCGTTCACCTTTGGCATGCGACTGGGAAGGGAGCGCATCTCGGACACGCCAGGCAAGTTAACTGTCCTCTAAAGTCTGAGGACCTGCATCAAAGGGCCACCCTAACGAACAGTAGTACCATTGCAGCACCCTCCGCCTATGAGCCGGAGAAGCACTCACAGCACTCCACCATCGCCTATAGCTTCGGCACCAAGTCGGATATCCGCGTGACCACCGATGCCCCAGGTAAATAGTGGCTTCCACCGGGATTTGCTATGATATCCATGTTGTGTGTTGCATGTTGCTGTGTTGCCCGTTGTGTATTGCATGTTTCCTGTCCACCCATTTAGCCCCCGGTCACTATCATCCCGAGCAGTGCAAGCTGGACAGCTCGCCAGCCTACAGTTTTGGCCTGAAGACAGTGCCCACTGCTTCGCTTTCAGGTAGGTGAAACCCCACTTCCGCTTCTCTGGTTTCCGGATCCATTCGATTTCCTATTCTGTTGTTATCTTTTGTTCCATGTTTTTGCTCGCACACATTGCTTGGTATTCTGGCCATGATCTCTCATCCGTTTCGAATCCCTGTAAATACTCACCAATCACTAGAACCCAGGGGCGTGTACATCGAAGATCGCATTGTCCAAAGACGCGAACGCCGCCTGGCGAGTCCAGGTAAGAATCGCGAAGATCACCCATCCATTTGCTTGTTAGCTTACCTTTGAAAAGTGTTTCAAGTGTCAGTCCTAACGCGATTAGGGTAAAGTTAAAAATACCTCGGTTATTACAATTTTCATGGTAGGCTGTGTGGTAAATTGTTAATTTTCTGCAATGCGAATGGCAACTTAAAGAGGCATCAGTCTGTGTAGGGACCCACCATGCAGTTATTGCTAAGGTGGATGATACTTGCTTTTCTCTGGCTTCTTGTACTCGGTGCGAAGCGCAGGGGTAAGCTAAATCCTTGCCAATCGCCACGCCGATTCACTTCCGACTTGCGATCTTCCAGCCCGGAACGACAATTGTCTGGTGAAGCACAAGAGCACGCGAATCTGCAGAGGACCACTTCGATCGTATTATACCTTTTCACGAATGCTCTTCGATTGCTATCAGGTACCAAAACTCTCGTACCAAAATCCCAATCTGTGAAGAGTTACACTTTTTAAGGTATATACCAAGTGTAGTAAGGTAAGCAGGAGAAACGAGTACCACACGGTAAAGTCGTGCAGAGATGACTGCCACTTCTTTATGCAATCCCTGAAATTGAAACCATGGCAACACGGTTGGTCTGATAGAGAAGTTCCCGTCAATCCAGTGGGTCCTGAAGTTACGAAGAGAACAACCACGCCTACAACAACAGAAAGTACGGCGGCACCTGAGGAAGAAACAGATTCAGATGATGTGAACGATTCATCAACGACTGAAGAATCAAATGAGACTGAAGAATCGACAACTTCTGTACCAAACGAAGAAACAACAACAGCATAAACAACTGACTAACAGAACAAAATGTCTTCTGAATAAGAAAACAGCTTAATACTAATGTTTCAAGTATTTAGGCTCAATATTCATGCTTAAAAAGAGCTCACATTTTATGTGAAATTGTTTGTTTTAAGGCAATTTTGTTAGCTTAAATAGAGAGCTATAAATCGAAAATACTTCCGAGTTTTTCAAAAACTATTTTGATATCTAGAAATAACATTTTATGTGTCCCATTATGATCATCACATATGAAAGGTATAAGTTGCAGTTGCTAAAGCAATGTTAATTTTGAAATTTATAATCAGGTATATCTTAATAGAGTCAGTTAATAAATTTTAAACCCAAAAACACTTGAATCCCTTTCCTTTAAATGTTAAATAAATAGTGCTTTGTAAAGACGCCATTGCACCGCCTCATTTGTTAGTTAATTTCTGTAATTTTTTATATTTTTTTTATTATTATTTTTGCAAAAATACTCCCACTCAGTACGCAACAATGCGGAATGCACCACCACAACCACCAACAACACCAACACTGCTGGTGGCAGCAGCACCACCACTGCAACCACAACCACCACCACAAAGACATTTATCGATGGAGTGGAGCAGCCGGAGTTGCAGCAAAAGCAAACCACCAAGCAGGTGAATGGCACCCACAAAGAGCTTAAGTCCGCACCACCAGCACCGCTTAGCAATGGCAATGCCAAGATGATCAGCACCACCACCACGATGCAGGAGGTGAGCCACGGCCAGAAGGAGAGTGGCAACCTGAAGGTGGTGGCCAGCGGTAAGTCGGATGCCAGTGCCACCAAGGCGGCGGCCGTGAGCCACCAGACGGTGGTGCTCCCCGATGGCGCCATCGTGACCAGTGGCCAGTCCTCGAGGATGCAGACGGTCAAGTACGCTGTGGAGGCCAGCAGCGTGCAGGAGAAGATTATCAGGTAACCGGAGAGAAGTCAGACGGTGAACGTTCCAAAGAGTAAACTAATTTAAGGGCAAATAACGAAACAAGTCTTGATAATCAAACTATTATTGAAATTAAATTGAATGTATTACTCATACGCAGGGTTGCCAGGACTTTTTTTCACAACCAAAATCATTATGTATTTTATCCTAAAGTTATTATATTTGATTACTCTTTTAAGCGTTAACCGTGCTTAGTACTCTCATTTCCTTGGTGTCCGCTGTTTCCGTTTCCGTTTCGTGTGTTTATTTGCAGGCACCCGTCATGTCAAGATCACCCAATCCAACCCGAAACTAACCCGAACCATTCAAGCACCAGCCCAAGAGACAAGCCATTGAATTAACCCCCGACTAACCCCCAACCCTTTGATTAACTTTGAAATTACACCGATTTTCCCCCCGATAATTGACAGCTCCTAACGTCTACAAAATACCCACCGTCATGGGCAGCAGCAAGGAGGGCAAGATTCGCTCGGCTCCGGCCTACACGATCACGGGTCGCGAGAAGCCTCCGTTGATCCCGGTGATGATCTTCCCCGGACCCGGTTACTACGACGGCGAGTACACGGTGGTCAAGCCAAAGCCGCCGGTCTACTCGATGCGCGGCAAATACAAGATGGGCAGCGAGGACGCGAAGCCCGGACCCGGAGCCCACTGTCCGGAGAAGGTAAGTCTGCGGGGCACCCCTTATACATATTCTTTGAAGATATATTTAGTTCTAAAAAGTCTCTTATTAATATTAACATAAATCAAACCTAATTAAGATCTTATTAAAAGGGAAAAGCTGTAATATATTTAGCCTAAAGATGAAAAGATTTATATATCGATCAATACAGCTATCGATCGTTTTTACTACCACTACCCAATTCACCCACAGTACTGGGAGAAGCGTTCGCCTCCGGCCATATCCTTTGGCATCCTTCACTCGCCCTATATCAAGAAACCCCTGCCGGTCACGGTTCCGCAACGGTGTGTTCGCTTTTTGTTGGAGAATCGGGCGGACAAGTCATTCGACAATATTTGATCATTAAATACCATAAATCAGCACAGTACTAAGATCTGTTTCACTTCATTATTTTCCCGATACTTTTACCAATAGATAAACCTCTCCCATGTGCCCGCCTACAGCTTTGGGATCAAGCACTCGCAGTATCTGGGTCGCCTCAACGAGAAGAACTCCGAGTTTGACTACAGCTTTTCCGGAATCTGCTGAGCCTGTAGCGCCCCTAATGAAATCTTCATTCTGCCCAAGACGGTCTTCGATGAACAGCTTCCTTACCTTAACTACACTACCTTCGCTACTCGTATCGGACTAACCTTAAGTTTTAAATGTTTCTGAAATCTATTTGTAAGCCGAAAGTGTTGTGGAATGTTACAATTGTATACACTGATACATAAAGAGATATTACTAATACAGCCAAGATGTTTTTATTAAGTATTTATAAATAGCAATAGCAACAGCTATTTGTGTATTTAAAATTATAATTTTCATGCTAGATTACGTTTAAAATTCTTAATTTTCTGCAAGTTGGCTGTCAACTTTAGTCTCAATCCATCTGATGACCCGTCATGAAGTTGGTTCTCTTTTTGACGGCTGCTGCCGTAAGTTGGGTTCTTATAGAGAGTAGCAAGCGCAGGAGTAAGATTTAAGAAGATTCTCGGTAATCCAGTGAGGTCCAATTCTCTTAATTTCCGATCCCCCAGCGAGGAACAGCAGCTGCCTGGTGAACAACAAGTACATGCACGAACGAACTTGCAAGGGACCACGTCGAGTCTATTACACCTTCCATCGCGTTCTATTCGATTGCATACAGGTACCCATTTCCCAAGAACCGATCATGACCATTATCCCAGCAGCTTTTGGCTCTTTAAGGTGACCACCAAATGTCGGAAGATTTACAGGAGAAACGAGTACAAAACTCTTGAAAAGTGCAGAGATGACTGTCACTTCCACATGAGTTTCCCATATGCACCACCGATCGGAAATCAAACCACTGCCGCAGCTGGAGAAGAAGGAGAAACTACGGATGCAGCAGGAGAAGGAGGAACCACGGCTGCAGCAGGAGAATAATGAGGAGAAGCAAAATGAGAACCAGCTGCAGCAAGGACACTGAGAAAAAGGAGAGACCGAACCTTCTAAAGCACCATCAACGGAGCAAAAGTAGAAAGCAAAGCCCTTAAACATTACCCAGAAGCGAGAATGACACACATTTTTATTGTTAGTTCAGAAAATAGCAATATGTTGAATAGACTACTTATGCACAGCGAAAAAAATCATGAGAAAATGGTTTAGTTCACTCAGCTAACTATTTGAACTTATTAACTCATGGTCTGAGCTAAATCATTTTTAGCACACCGATATAAAATGTTGTATAATGGAATCCGGCCGAACCGAATAAATTATACAACTTCTAGGCGAATCTAATTTGATTAGCAAACAGAGAATATATATACTTGCTAGTCTGTAATCCGATTTTAGTTTTGACAGCGCACCTAATGAAGTATCTATGTAAGTAAAAATAATAATTTTCCATTAAAAACTTAAGACTTTTCCCATAGGTCTGCTTATTTTGGCCACGTCAGTGACTGGTCGATTCACTGATGATTTTTACCAGATCTTGGCAAAGGATAATGCCAACGAGAATCTTATTTCATCACCCCTTTCCCTAGAAATTGCCCTGAGCATGGCCTACATGGCAGCTGGGGGAAAGACAGCCCAGGAAATGAGGGACGTTTTGAAACTGTCCGCGGACAAAAAGGAAGTGGCACGAAAATACAAGGACTTTTTGACAAATCTCGAAGGACGCGAGAAGGTGGCCATCCTTGATCTGGCCAACCGCATTTACGTAAACGATAAACACACTCTAGTTCCGGAGTTCAATCAGGTGGTTAGAGAATCCTTTAAGGCCGAAGCGGAGGCCATCAGCTTAAAGGATCCCAAAAAAGCGGCTTCGATCATCAATAAGTGGGTGAAAGATCAGACCCGCGACAGGATCAAAAGCATAGTTAATCAAGAAGATTTGAGCGATGATTTTATCATGGTTCTCCTAAATGCGATTTACTTCAAAGGCCAGTGGCAGACCAAGTTTGACTCTAAAAATACACAGAAGGTCGATTTTCGAATTACTGACCAACAACGCGTTCCTGTCCAGATGATGTCGCTGAGGGGCACTTTTAAGGCGGGATATATATCCGACTTAGATGCCAAAGTGATCGAGCTTCCTTACCGGAACTCTAGCCTTTCCATGGTCATCTTTTTGCCAGATAAAGTTAATGGTCTGCAAGAATTAGAGAGGAAGATCGCAGGTTTCTCCGAGAGTCTGCCAGGAGTGACAGTTAGTTTGCACCTGCCCAAGTTCAAAATCGAATTTACTTCAGAACTAACTAAGATTCTTAAGACGGTGGGTGATCTGATTTTTATGGGCTCATTCTATAACGTACATTTACAGATGGGCATAGCAGATGCATTCAGCGACAATGCGGATTTTGGAGGTCTAGTAAGATCGTCAGCAGCCAAGATCAGCAAAGTCTTACAAAAGGCCTTCATCGAGGTTAACGAAGAGGGTGCCGAGGCAGCAGCTGTAACAGGTACTTTAGGCCTGGTTAAAAGTCGTACATTTTTCAGTCATATTTAATCGCTTTTTCATTATACTATTTTATCAGCTGTAAACATGATCGTTCTGGGATGCGCAAACTGCGGTGGCCCCTTTGTTTTTAATGCCGATCATCCGTTCGCCTACGTCATTCGTGATGAGAACACCGTTTACTTTCAGGGACATTTCGTAAACCCTGGACAATAATGGCTTGTATAAAATGTGTATTGTACAAAATGCCAATAATTAAAATCAAATCGAATTTCTGGGGTGAGTTCCCTTGACTAGAGTATTGCCCAGATTTTTGATGTGGTCAGAGTTGTATTTAGAATAGATTGGTTGTTGCGTACTTTTAAAATACCACGTTTCCATTTACTTTTCACATAAACCTTCCCCGTAGATCGGCAGCCCGCGTAGTTACGAAGCGCACCAGGAGAATGTGCGAACGAGTGATACACCAATCGAAAGGTCTCGCAAAAACTAAAGGATTGCATACCAAGACTTTAACAATTTCAAATGGGTTGAGAGAAAGTCGTAATGTGACAATTTAGAAAATTTTAGCTTTTGGGGTCGGTCGGGGTTCATGGCCATTTCATTAGGCTTTTTTCAGCTAATAATTTTAGCTAATACTATCACATTTGTAAATAATGCAATTTTTATTGTACTAGTACAAATTTTTCAATATTAATGGCAATTAAAGAAATACAAGTTTCTCAATTTCTTGTTAAATTTTTATCCGTGATTTTGGTTCAAATATAGTTTGTCGACCTAGTCTAAAATAATTTAAATTTTTAAAATAGTTTAAATGATATTTTGCCATAAAAATTCTATACTCATGTGCATAACATCCGTATCCGTACATTTCAATCAATTGCATGCCATTCAATGCCCCACAAAGGCTATAAAATCCATCTCCGCACTCACAGCCACAAATCATCTTCATCTGCGACTATTAAAACAATTACATCGCATACAAATCGCACCCAGCTCATGCAGTTGGTGGCTAACAAGAGTGATGGCCACTTATCAATTAGGGGTAACTGATTTTAACTGACTCTTGACGACTCGGCTGTTATATAGGTTGTTAGTTTATAGTATAGATTATATAGTTTCGGGTGCAAACAAATTTCGGGAGATCAAGCGATCAAATTCCAGCGACACGCCAAACATAGACAATACCATGTCGCTGGGGGCAATTAAAAATGGCTGGCCATAATAATCCGTAATTCCGACATTAAGAGCGGTCTAATGGATGACCGACTGCCCAGTGTTGGTTCAGCGATCAATTGAGCCGAACGATCACTGATCGCAGCAGCCAAATACCGCTTAATGCGCAAATAATTGTGGATTTCGGAAGAACGGGGCCACCAAGAGATCCATATAAATAGGGCCTGGGCCATCCAGGAGTTCGCATATCCATCCAAAACTTCGAGTGTACAGAATGCTGCGTGAGATCTGCTTTTTCCTGCTCAGCTGTGTGGCCTTTCAGGCAGCCTTGGCTTGTGTAAGTGTTCTGAGGATTACAATAGCCGGAGTCTAGCCGAACGATAGCCAAACCCTAACCTCTGGATATATCCCTTTAGAATGGCTACAAGGCCAAGCTGGTGAAGATGGAAAACTGTGCCGGCGAGGATGCCATCATGACGGTGGGCAGCGACTTCAGCCTGAAGCTGAACAAGAAGTGCGAGCTGGTTCCCTCGGGCTGCATCTTCAATAAGCCCTTCGGAACCGCCGTGGCCAAGTTCAAGGTGCAGAAGGACGGCATCGTGATGAAGGAGGGCAAGATCGACCTGTGCGCGGCCATCGACCAGGCCTCCTCGGAGGGCAAGGACATGCTGAAGCTCTTCGGAGCTCCTTCCTCCTGTCCCGTGGCCGAGGAGAAGGTGTGCGCCAACGATCACACCGTCGATCTCAGCAAATACAAGGCCATGTTGGGCATGGCCCGCGGTCATCTGATCATCGATTCGGAGGTCAAGCACGACACCGTAAGTGATTTTCGAATCCCCTCTTTTTCTTCCTAATTGATTTCCTTTTTTGATTCCAGGGCAAGTCCTGCTTCCATGCCGAAATCGAACTCACCAAGAACTAAGGGTCAGTACAGACGTCCGAGGTCTAAGGTTTATGTTATGAGTCTTGCAAATCTTGTAGTTGTAAATACGAATGCAATCAAAACTGGTAATGAGGTGCACAAACAAAATAAATATTCAAAAAATACCGAACAAATATGATCTGTTTGAATTTATTAATCATGTTGAAATGCTTAACTGGCAGAAAGGTTTATTTACTTATAAATTAAGCATAAGACTATGGGTTATGCGATAGTTCAGGCACTCTTACCACCACGCTTTATTTACCACTTCTGTATTAATGAATTTTGATAAAATTTGAATTGCATTATAATTGCGGAATCAAAACTGGAACTTTATTGTTCAGGCTTTACGAAGTGCCCCTGGAAGTAAACGGTGTTCTCATCGCGAATGACGTAGGCGAACGGATGATCTGCATAAAAAACAAAGGGCAAAGCGCATCCCTTGCACAGAACAACCTTCACGCTTACACCTGATAAAATAGTATAATATAAAAATCGATTAAATATGAATGAAAATTGTACGACTTTTAACCAGGCCTAAAGTACCTGTTGCAGCTGCTGCCTCGGCACCCTCTTCGTTTACCTCGATGAAGGCCTTTTGTATGACTTTGCTGATTCTGGCTCGATCTCCTACTAGACCACTAAAATCCGCGCTCTTAGCGAATGCATCATGCATGCCCATCTGTAAATGTACGTTATTGAATGAGCCCATAAAAATCAAGTCACACCCACCGTCATAAGAATATTAGTTAGTTCTGAAGTAAATTCGATTTTGAACTTGGGCAGGTGCAAATTAACTGTCTTCCTTGGCAGACTCCCGGAGAAACCTGCGATCTTCCTCTCTAATTCTTGCAGACCATTAACTTTATCTGGCAAAAAGATGACCATGGAAAGGCTAGAGTTCCGGTAAGGAAGCTCGATCACTTTGGCATTTAAGTCGGGTATATATCCCGCCTTAAAAGTGCCCCTCAGTGACATCATCTGGACAGGAACGCGTTGTTGGTCAGTAATTCGGAAATCGGCCTTCTGTGTATTTTTAGAGTCAAACTTGTACTGCCACTGGCCTTTGAAGTAAATCGCATTTAGGAGAACCATGATAAAATCAACGCTCAAATCTTCTTGTTTAACTATGCTTTCGATCCTGTCGCGGGTCTGATCTTTCACCCACTTATTGATGATCGAAGCTGCTTTTGTTGTGTCCTTTAAGCTGATAGCCTCCGCTTCGGCCTTAAACGATTCTCTAACCAACCGATTGAACCCCGGAACTAGAGTGAATTTATCGTTTACGTAAATGCGGTTGGCCAGATCAAGGGTGGCCACCTTCTCGCGTCCTTCGAGATTAGTCAGAAAGTCCTTGTATTTTCGTGCCACATCCTTTTTGTCCGCGGACAGTTTTAAAACATCCCTCATTTCCTGGGCTGTCTTTCCCCCAGCTGCCATGTAGGCCATGCTCAGGGCAATTTCCGCAGAAAGGGGAGAGGAAATAAGATTCTTGTTTGCATTGTCCTTAGCCAAACGTTGGTAAAAATCATCAGTGAATCGACCAGTCACTGACGTGGCCAAAATAAGCAGACCTATGGGAAAATGTGAAGACTTTTAAACGAAATTAAGTTCTTAACTTACAGAAATACTTCATTTCGACCGTTACTCTAACTAAGCATAGATTCCAAACTGGCGGTTATATATACTGTGTGTACTAATCGAATTAGATTTGCCATCCAGTTTTAAATTTTATTTGGTTTAGTTGGATTACATTTGGTATTTTAAAATTAAAACTTTACAACAACTAACCTTTAAAAACGAAGGGCGGAAACACTACTACTATTTTGACCACAGCTGTATGTTTTTACGTTTTATGGCTATGTTTGCTTTTTTTTTTTCTACCTTAAAAAAATCCAAAAATTATTCTGAGTATGTGGTTTGGAAGATAAAGAGTGTCACTTTTAAAAAACTTTAACAAAACAAACCATTATTCCGTTTGCCTGTGATAGCTCCGGAAAGTGAGCCAATTTCAGCATTTTTCGAACTTTGAGGTCCTTGTGCTAAAAATCCTTGTGTCGGGGAACTTTTTGGAAAACGCAGTTTAACTTGGGATTTCGTAACGAATTGAAAACAATAGCCATCCATCGAGGTAAATTTTTAATGCTGCATAGTGTAATTATTAAGATTTTTAAATGCTAATTAATTCTGTACATAAGGACTTCATTTGGGCTGCTGCTCAAAACTAAGAAGATATATTATATATATCTCTGTATACTAATCCAATTAGATTCGCCATAGAATTTTTTGTAATTGAATTGGTTCTGTTTGACTTTTTCTATAGATTACATATGGCTATCCGCTATTTTATCCGCGGTCAGGCTCAAATGTCCTTCATAGTTTGAGCTTTCTTTACATGATATATAACATCCTATAGGATATATATATTTTATATTGATATGAAAACCCATATTAATCGAATGTAAAAAATACCAAATGAATACGGTCGAAAAGCATCATAGGGGATCAAAATTGATATAAAAGAATACCCGATATTTTAATTCTCTTCGTGGTTTACACTTGACATTTTTGGTTTGGTCGGTCCTATCAGTTATGGCTTTCAAATAATTCCAAAATTTCGTATTCCTTGTCGGATATAAAGTTTTATAAAATGTTAAACAATTTATTTTAATTATGTGTTAAGCCAAGTCATTAAAATGTTGATGAATTTATCTTTACTAAACAAATAAACTTGCAAATATTTAGGTACAAATTTTAAATATATTTCGATCTAAGAACTAAACTAAAAACCGTTACAAAATTTAGTTCTGGCTGCACTGGTGGCATCTTTTTTCCACCGTCTGGCCACGTGAAGCCTTTTTCCAGCGATCCGGCATCGCCATTCGGCAGCGTGACTCCATTCAATTTTTAGCTCGTTATTTAGTTCACGTCACGGAACAACGTGAAGTGCAATTAAAACGCTAGGACTGAGCGAGAGAGGCAGAGCGAGCGTAAAAGCGTGGGAAAATGGAAAGAGTTTCACAAAGTAGTAAAAGTTTTGTGTAAGAGTTCACTGGATTTTTTAGGGGGAAAATATCGACCTTCTGAGATTTTTTAGGGGCAAAGCAACATTTTCATCTGGCAACACTGTTCACGTTAACTTTTCGAGCGGTTCAGACGTCAGAGCGGAATAACGGAATACATATCGCGGGCTTTCAACTCCGTTCAGTTCAAGCTGTTCAAACTTTGCCGACGACGCAGTTTATTTGCTGTTTCTGAATTTCTGAAGAGCAACAAATACAAAAGTCCCCCACGCAAGAAGTGTTAAAAAAAATCCACAACGTAAGCGGTTATTTGGGAAGGTTAAAATATAATATAATAACTTGCGATAACCGAAAACCGAAAACGAAATCGTGCCGTATCGCATCGTAAACATATAAGTGATGCATCAAAGGTGCTAAGCAAATGAATCCGCAGGCGAAAGTTTAGATATCGATGAGAGAGAACCCACACCTCGGCTAAAGTAAATAACAAACACAGATACGAATTCTCGAATACGAATACAAATACAGCGACAGGTGGTTGACAAGAGTTCTGAGTGATATTGAAGTGTAATACCCCCCAAATCGAATTTAGTGATAGTGCCAATGCTGTTGCTCAACTCAATGCAATTCGGAAAACCAAAAAAAGCCAGTGTGCATATATAGTATAGGATTCCTATATTGATTGTGCTCCTATCTATTATCGGTGACCTTTTTGAAAGTGTGTGTGAGTGTGAGTGCGTGGTATTATCAAAGCCTGGTGTTTTCCATTGATAAGTGTTGGGCATACAAATGTGTGCGTAAGTCTATGTTGAATACGTCAACGGCATTCCAAGTAAACGAGACTGCAAACACGGGAGTAAGGTATTCAAAATCGTGATTCATCGCCGATCGTGACTGTAATTGTTATACGTATATCTCCACGTTGTTTGTGCTGCTGCGGTAAAACGGTAGACTGCGTAAGACTATGAAATATTGGTAATCCTACGATTCGCCTCTTACTCATTCACATTTTCTGGAAACTCTTAAAAATATGTGTTTTTGTGTGTATAAAAAGGAAGAGTTCACCTTTCTTTTGTTTGCCTGGTCAGCTGAATTTGTGGAGTATGTATTGGAGTATCTATATGGCGACTTTCTTAAACCGGTTCTACACATTCCCAAACGATACACTTCCCCCAACGTGACTCAGTATCCAGAAGTTCCGATCGAATCAAAGGCCCATAACTCATTGCCTTCAATTGGGCCACCGCAATTGCCCACTGTGCCCAATTTGTTTATTAAATACAGACCTCCCATTTTACACAGCTCCATTTATCTTTGACCACTTCAAAGACTGGGCCAGGCTGTTAATTCTACTTGCCTCTGTTGTTGCCGTCAATCACTTTTCCGCACTGGAGTGGTGAGGAAAATAGAGCAAAACATCCAGGAATCGGAGGGCTTGAGTCATAAAAATGTCAGCAGAAATAGCCGGCCAAGCTGGCGAATAAATATTTACCGGAATTCGAATTCACCTGTTGTAATAAGCCAGAAAAATCAATGGGTACAAGCGGTTCTTGGAAATTGTGCTCCTCACATGGCTACTTACTTAGTGCTCACCTGCGGCTCTTTTTCACACCTTTCCATTATGCACATGGCACATTAATCAGACGGGGCTTATGGCCAACTATCCAACTATCCAGCTATCCACCAGATACGCACACCCCCTGCTGGTGTCAAATTAGAGATACTTTACTGCAGTTGATTATGCTGAAGTATGAGCTCCATTTCGAATAAATTACTTTGTCTGCACTGGAGAAAAATATATTAAATAGTATATTATCAGTCGCTTATTTTTAGGAATATGTACGAAAAGAGCCAATCAATAAAATGTGACATCCAGAAATGCGTCGAGCTATTGTGAAATCTCCAGAGAAATTGGAACACAAATTTTTGGTTAAGAAATCCCCAGAGATTTTGACTTCCGTTCATAACAAATTTATTGGTGCCAAATGATCTTGTGCATTTTTGGTTGATTGGATTTATAAATAGTTTAAATCAATTATAAATAAATTACTACTAAAGAGGCTAGAAATCCGCAGAGATTTTGATTTCCATTCATAAAAAAATTATTGGTGCCACATGATCTTATGAGTAGCTTTAGAAAAATATTAGATTAGTTATAAGAAACAAGATGTTTATTTATTTTCATAGTTTATACCAGAAAATGTACTATATTTTTTCAGTTTCTGTATCAAGCTGGTAGAGTTTTAAGGAAAAGCTCTGGATAAACCCCTTAACTCGTTGGGCTATTCGGGACATAAATAACCATTTGAGATAATATCTGTTTAATTGAATTTGCCGGTTACCAATAGCCATAAATAAAAGCCATTCGGTGCACAATCTCCACCAGTCTCGACCAACATTGAACACGTTTTCACACCGCTTTGTGCGGTTTGTTTGGCATGCTATGAATGGACACCTTCGACTCTTTACATCCGCTGCTGTCTGTGCCAGAGTATAAATAATAAATATTTTTGGCCCGGCCATCGGAGCTGTCTGCGTGGTAAAGGTAAGCGTTTAACGACGGCCCGGCCATAAATCTCCGGGAAATCAGGCACTTGGCTTTCACCTGAGCCCGAGCCCTAGAATAGAACCCATTCATTGGCTCCGGAAAGCCGTTTGCAAACTTGCCAACCCGCCCCATTCGGGAAAATCATGGAAATAAATATATAACTGCAATCTTGTTTCCGTCGGGAGTGAAATAAATGCATCACCCAATTATGTCCGAGCCAGAAATGCATTGGGTAAACAAAATAAAGCATCGAGCAGTGTTTCTGTTTTGAGGTCACGGCAAGGCACGAAATTAGCCATATACTTTGGCTATATTTATTTATTAATCGGACGGAACCCAAAACAAACAAATTAAACACTTGTCGGCTATTAAGTGAACGCATATACCATTTCTATTATATATATTTCTCCCAGCAGCAGCTGGCCAACAACTTGTTGTCGCCACGCGTTGTAGTTGTATAATGTTGTCTGGGCAGAATGCCAGCTATTCAATTTCACTGTTCATGGAAAATAAAAGAAATCATTTTTCCCTTACAACAGCCGGGGATCAAGGGTTACACAACTTATAAAAAGACAAAAAAAGTTTCCAAATGACTCATCTAAGAGATTCATTACCTGCTCTGGTAATTTCCCTTTTATTTCATTTGACTTTCTTTTGCCGGTTATGCAAAAAACACATTTAATTAATTTCGCTGTTACCTAACAAAGGTAGTGGAAAAGGTAGAAATATATATATTTGTATCTATTTCCTGGCCTTATCATAACGCCATTTGGTCGTTTAAGAGCTGTAAAGATAGGCCGTTGCGAAACTGCGATAAGGTGCGCGTCGGTATCTGCAAGATAGTGTATCTATCTTTAGGGGCCCGCAGCTCGGCAACAGTCCTTATGAGGGCCGCCTTAATCTCGCAGCTTCTCGGGGATTTGCCACTGATTTCCTTCACCCACTCCGCAGTTGCAGTTGCAAACTTATCAAGGCTTCACTTTTGTTTGTCTCTCCAGTGTTGTTTATGCATTTGTCTTGCAGATTAGCCGGCTGCTATCGCTTCAAAAATGCATTAGATCTGGGCACAGAAGCCCGTATTTCTCTCAGCTCAGCTGGGAATGTGGGCGGTGGGCGGTGGTTCAGGGGGCGTGGCTGACAGCAAAACATAAATTGCAAAACTCACTCTTGTATGTGGGCGGAATTCACAGCGGGAGCTGCACTTGCCCAAATACAAAAAAGCACAAAAAAATGTCAATAAAAAAGAAGAGAGGGGGAGTATTACTGGGAACCATATATCAATTAATTAGAGTCCGACAAGAGACATTAAACAAGATGTTCCCGCTGCTATCTGCCATCCCAAGCAAAGTGACCTCGTTCTTATGGCGCCAAAACGTCTGCTTAATTAATCAAGTCCAGATCTATTAATTCCTTATACTTATGCCAACAAATTACCTCGGAACTGTCGTAAGTTTTTGCTTGTCGGAATTAATAGTTCGTTTTTATTAAAGTAATCAAAGTGTTGTAAAACATTTGATGAAGAACTTTGACAAAGGGTACCTAATATTATTATTATTTCTTTTTGATGGAACTGTGCTGCCAATAAGTTAGAGCATTCATTCCAAAAACTATATAGTTTTTCAGAATCAATTGAATTTAATTATTTGATCTTAGAGTCATGACATTCGTGAATTTCTTCTAATTAGTCGAGAAAAACAAACTTGACTTAGTATGAAATCTTTTATGATAAATTATGTCTTTCCAAAACTTTGCTAAAAGTTATTTTTCTATGTTGCAAAAAAGTGGCGCTGCAAGAAGTAATTCCGATTTTATTTTCCTAGTGAAGTACTTTCCCCAAGCATTTCCTATGACATCCTCGGGTTCATTAGCGTTCCTGGTTAGCTCACGCCTACTTATGGACATTTGCTGTCCCAGCGAATGCCTCTCGGTTAATGGAATTAGCCGACATTCCCCGCAATGAAACATTACCATGTCACCAGTGCCTCCATCATTAAAAGACACGCAAACTGTGACAGAGTCGCGTCATTATGCAGAACGATGATTAGACGTGGTTTGGTTTGGGCCCAAAAAAAAAGGCCCAGAAAAAGCGAGAGTTGCCGAAAGGCCCACACGCCGTTTTTCCTAGCCTGGGTGGGCAGATTGGGCCCAGATCTCGATACTCGATGGCAATTGACAAATAGTTTGATTTACGAGGCAGCAAATCTCAGCTTGGCCCAAATTGCAAATTTCCATTCGCCTGCGTGCCGCCTTTTTGAATTTTAATGAATTTCAAAGCAAGCCCCCACCCAAAATCCGTGTTTCCAGGCAATGCAGAGATGCATAAAAATATTTCCTGATGCTTTTTGTATTTCTTCGGGGCTCGCCGCTCATTATTTTGGCCAAGAGCCAGCGGCATGTTTGCAATTGCAATTGCAATCGCAATCGCAGAATTCGGGTACGACCAAACTTTCCATTAAGATGTTGCGGGCAAAATTTCAATTGAAATGGAAAACAAAGGCGCCTGGATAATAAAAGCACTTGACTTTTGCACAAAGGTCAGCGGGGAAAATCAAATAAAGGCCAAGAAAACTCAGGCGAAAGAGTCGTAAATTTTTCCTGGGCTCGAAAAAGGGAAAAACAAAGGTAATCCAGACAATGAAACACACACTTTTTCTCGACTCCAGATAATTGCAGAAATAAACTCTGAGTTGTGGCCCATAGAAAATTCAATTTGAGGAAAGGAGTTCCAAATTAAAATGGACAGCGGTGGAAATCCGGCGGAAAATTTCCCCGTGACGAGGGTCGTCGGCATTTGGAAGCCAGACACGTAGAATGGAAAATTTCGGAGTGTAGGGGCGTGAATCGCAGAGCGAAACACGTGACAGAAACCACAGAAACCAAACGAAAGCCACAGAAACTTCGAAATGAATATGTTGCACATGCAACGAGTGAAAAGCACGAGCAGGGCCACATTTCCATTTATTGGCCATAAAGAACCAAATAATGAAAGATTTTCCCGGCAAAGCGTTAAACTGTCCAAAGTTTGGACGTAAAAAACTGGCGGAATTTGTTTATTTTTCTTTTTTAGTTGTATAGCAAAACATGGAACTACCAATAAGAATGTTGTGTGTGGTGATGGAGCCAAAACATGAAATGGCCAGCCATCTTTATGGCCAGAACGCATGAAAGAGTTTTCTTGTCTCCCCATAAACAAACATAAATTTACTTCAAAAGTGCGCTAAAGTGGTTCTGGGAACGATATGTTTTAAAATAAATAAAACTTGAAAATTACCAAAAACTAGCGTGAGTAATGCTCCTGAACCTTACAGTCGTTTTATCAGACATGTAGATTAAATTTAACTTTTTTTGATAAAGCCTTAGTAAAATCAGAGTCACAACATGCTTTTAAAAATAAGAAGTTTACAAATAATTAATTCTTTAAAAATAAGAAAAGTGTAACTAAAACCAAAAATCTTAATCATGAGACTGCATCACTGAACCGCAATACCTTTTATTATATTTTTCAACAACAATATTTATTTATAAAAAACCACAACTTTGTGAATGTTTAAAAACATTTGTTAAAAATAAAGAAAATAAAATAATTTTTCTTTCTTTTCTGAAAATAAAGTGTTTATTCATTCCTCTAAAAGTTGTAGGTTTTTATTACCTTGTAAGCTCCTTAAAAGCTCTTCAATGCCTAGTTCCTTGAAAATTTTTATTAATGTTTGCCGCAAGATCACTGCTTGAAAACAAAAGATTTTGCAGTAAGTGTTCGATCAAAGCGATGATGATAACGCAAGGAGACACTTGCTCTCAAGGAAAGTTCTCCCCTTACAAATGCAGTCACTCAACCGGTTTGCGTGCTATATGGTACTCACTATATAAACGTAGAATGCATATTTGAATATTAAGTACATATAAATATGTGTAACTGAAGGTGTTTGTTGGCTGGGTACGAGGCAGTTTAATTAATACGCAAATATTGTCACTCGGGGTAAACAGATTTACATGGGGGCCCGAAACGAAAACGTCACACATGAGTGACCAAGGAGGTGGGGATGGGGATCATTAAATGGTGGGACATCGGCGAATGAATGAACGAATTAAGGCGGCGCCACTCGACCATGGAATGACGTCATTCTTTAGTATTTATACGACTTGATGGCCGTAAAAATTGTGTGATTGTGATAAACATATGTTGGATATCGACCATCAGGAACTTAAGAGTGACCTGAATAATGCGAATGGCTTATTAAAAAGTATTGATTATCCATTTGTTAACTAACAAGACCACTTAAACTACTAAGTAATCTGAAAGAGTGTGTAAAAATCTATTTAGAAAGACTAAGTAATTAATTTTGGCTCAGACAAAACATATGGAATATTCTTAAAAATTGTGTATTATTTATACGAAAGATTGTGTGATAAAAAGTTCTAAGAAACACGATTTTTTTATAAAAACGATTATTTATTTCCATTCTGAAAAAATAACTTAAACTGTAAGCCTTAAGCTACTTAGAAATCTGAGAGAGTGTGAAGAAAAATGCATGAGGAAAAAATCTCAGTAAAATGACTGGGAAATTAAAAGAAAAATGTGTTTTCTGTTGTACGAACAAGACAGATGAAAAATTCTAATAAATTCCAATGATGCACTGGAAAAACATACTTCATTCTGGATATTCAATATGAGTTTTCTTCTTCAACCTAAATTGTAAAAAATGTTTTACATCGAATCGATTACCATTACTTTCCTGTGTTGGCGTAAAAAAACCCAAAACACGATCGATAAAAGATGGGAAATAAACTCAAAAAATTGGAGCAGATATTTTAAGCCGTAATCGGGTTATGTTTGCCCACGAAAAATGACTAAGTGCAGAAATGTGTACCAGAGATAGGGAAAATGGTGAAGATCCCCCGTCCCGCCAACTGGCCTCATTATGTTCGGGCTAATTGCACGACCTGGGTTCCGTGGGCTGCGAAAAAACAATCAGAGAAATATCAGAGCTGAAAAGGGATTTGCCTGCAGCTGGGACTGCAATTAGGGCGCACTGTAATTTGCGTCACGGGCACGTGAGGAACTTAAAAAACAGCAGAAAAAATGTTCCCAAGATATAAATAGCCGCAATCGGGGATGAAGGAAAATGCCACAGCCCAGAGTCGCCCTTGAAAATTGCAAAGTGGGCGTGTCGCCATGACAACATGCATTCCAGCGACAACACAAACCAGTGCACAGAAAGAAAAAGAAAGACTTCAAATCGGAATTCGCAGGCTATTTACCGAAGCCATAAAAAATACAAAATGTGATAAAAAAAAATCCAAAAATTCAAGAAGTCTTAAATATTTGATAATACTATCAGTTTTAGTATTTCTATTTAATAAACTTCCTGTTATGCTGATCAAGATTAAAGATATTTTAAATCCTGAAACTCATCTTTATATCACATTGCCTTTTCTTTCCGTGTGCCAAGTGACTGGCAGAAAAAGGAGTTGAAAAAGTTGCAAGTTCTCCTCGTCAAAGTCCAAGATATTGCTGGCCAGCAACATTTACCAGACACATTTGATAGGCTGTCTGCTACTGAATAGAGGTTTCGCTAGTGATCATCCATCCGCTTGGGAAATTCCTGATGCGGATCCGGTCAGCTATAATGGATTTGGGAACAACGGTTTTCGAGCACAGTGCCAGTTACTGAAATTATGTTGATTATATTGTTTTCCATATACATTTTTGAAATTGTAAATAACGGAAGTAATAACGGAAATGGATAAAGAAGAAGAAGATGGACAAGAAGAACCCGTCATGATTCAGTATTCCAAAGATCTGCCATTAAAAATTATTAATTAAGAACTAATATTATAAAGCTATATAAAATTTAAAAATTATTATAATAATTTTTAAGTAGGTCTTCGACTGTAGTATATGCTTTAAAGAAAGTGTATTCCGCAAAGCCTCTTTTTTTCCGCCTTTTCATCGTGCCATTAGCTACTCCTCACAGGTGATTAGCGACCAGGCCAATATTTGCCAGCTGATTGCGTTTAATCCGCAATGCTCATGGCCTGGACATGTGGGACAGGTGAAACCAGAGCAATTTCAATTAGCCAATAAACCGACAGCCCGAAGGGGCTGAGAGCTGACCTCGAGTCCTGGTAGCGACAAAGATGAATGGCTTTCCTTGCTGGCCAAGCCAACTGGCAATTAGCCACAACAAGTCGACTAGGCCAAAATGTCATCACGAAGGCGCTGGAGGTGTGCCCTCAAAGTTTGCCAGCAAATTAAATTCCAGTTTATTGATGTCAGGCGAGGAGCCGGGACACTTGTTGTCTCTGGCTGAGAGGGATTACATGTTTACGACGCCACCACGGAAGTGGCCCATCAGAAGCCATCTCGTTTGCTCTAATTGCCGGCGAACGATGGCGCCGTCTACTCACACAGGGAAAAAGTTGTAATACTATTATCTTTTTTAAAAGGATGAGGTATTTTTAAAGTAAATTGTTTAAGGAAAAAAGTATAAAAATCTCCTCTTTTTAAAAATAAATCAAATATGTGTAAAGCAAATACTTATAAAAATTCCCAAAATGTATTTTTAATGAGGTTAAAGGTTAGTTAAAGTCGCTTCCCCTTAGAAGAAATATGTTACAGTCTTTTCAAATTATATAACCCATATGTATAGCAAATTTCTACAAATATTCAATATATTTTTTTTCCTTGAGCTCCTTTTTATTTCTTGTTTGCAGATTAAATGCCACAGTTTTGGGTTTTACCACCAGATACCATTAAATTTTAAAGCTTGCTGACATGACATGAGAATTTGTTATCAACGTGGAAAATAAGAAACATAAAAACAAGGAAGGAATAAGATTGAATACTCTTTGGAATGTTCGTATATACTTTTCATAACTGTATGGCAAAGTTCTGATTAAAGTTATTAAAGCTCTGCCAGAGCTAACAATATCGCAAACTGTTTTAATGATTTTATTTTCGTGTTTTTGCCGCCGTGTAAACAACGGCTACTCAACTTGTCTAATTGTGCATGTCCCGTTGTCATTTAGTGACTTAGACTGTCTCATCGTGTGTGACAGTGAATTATGGCCCCGGGATGACCTGTTGCCCCATTCGTAGGTGTGGTCCACCCCATCCCTCCCCTACCCTTCGAAGAAATATCGTCCGGAAACTCTTATTGCAAAATGCGGATATGACACCAAAAACAAAAATGAAGAAAGCCTCGCTTATTGTGTTGTTGCTGTTGTTTATGCCTGAGCATAATATCTGGCGAAGATAATACAAAATGCTTTCCGACTTATCAAATTTATCGGGTCTGAATGAACTGCAGAGCCCACACACAAATTCTTATCGCCTCTTCACTCCGACAATACAGCGAAAAGCTCCATTCTCCCTCGGCTCGTTATGCTGTTCGTTTGTGCGCGAGAATCGGATTGAAATCAGGAGCTAGACCATTTTAAATATATATTTAAAGCCAAGAAATCTGAGCGCTAGTGAATAAATTAATAAAAAATCAAAACAAAAGTAAACATAAGTAAATACTAATGACTTTTATCAAAAAAATACACAATTTTAGTGATAGCGAAGACAATTATATACGAAAATGCAAGCAATCATTTATAAATTAATAACTTAAATTTAAATTAAAAACATATTAAACCCAGTAAACAAAAAAAAAAACAATTAAACCTTTTTTATAAGACGTAAAACGTTCCAGAATGCTTAAACGATATACCAACAAGAGAGAACGCTATAGTCGGGTTGGTGTCCCGACTATCTAATACCCGTCACTCAGCTAAAGGGAGTGCGAACGCTGTACTCGGGTTGGTGTCCCGACTATCTATTGGGGCTAAAGGGAGTGCGAGGGAGATAGATATATAAACAATTTTGATTGCGTATAACTTTTTAATGAATGGTCCGATTTGAAAAATGTCTTCTACATTTCGATAGGTATTGATAAACACAATAAAACTGCATTTTTACTTTTCCGAAATATTGAAATTTTTAAAATCGTATATAAGCGATTGTGGGCGTTAGAGGGGGCGTGGCACCCTTTTGAAACAAACTTGCGCTGCGTAGGAACTCCTAGAATCTGCATGCAAAACGCCAATCTTCTAGCTTTTATAGTTTCCGAGATCTCAGCGTTCATACAGACAGACAGACGGACAGACGGACAGACGGACAGACAGACAGACGGACAGACAGACGGACAGACGGACATGGCTAGATCGACTCGGCTAGTGATCCTGATCAAGAATATATATACTTTATAGGGTCGGAAACGTTTCCTTCTAGCTGTTACATACTTTTGCACGAATACAATATACCCTTTTACTCTACGAGTAACGGGTATAAAAAGTGTCAAGCTAACATTATTTAATAACTTTTAATTACTTTATTTAAACGAAGGCAACCACCTTTTGTTTTTTTACAGTGCAGCGCTAAGTGAGCAAAGTGTCTTCCAGCGTGACCATGGCATTACTGGGCCAAATGTGTTAAAATTGTGAATATTTAGGAGAGTAAAACTGGTAAAAAATATAACCGCAAAGCAAACAAACAAATCGTCTAGATGGCAAAGCTTTTGAGGAGAGTTCTGCTGCCCCTGATTCTCTTCGTTTGGATCTCGTGGAGCGATGCACGTAAGTAGCCTTGGGCAAATATCTTTAGAAAAACCCATATATTTTGAGATTCGATTTTATTCCGAAGAATTATATGGAACTGATAAGGTAAAGCCATGAAAAAACGCGATGGCTAACGCTTTCAATTTGCACAATTAAAATGAAAACATACATATCTGGGAATATGCAGTGATGTTTATGTGTGGGTTGCTTCCTGTCAACAATCTGAAATTCTTTATAATTAAATGAACTGAGAAAAAAACTCAGAAATATCAAATATTACTTTTAACTATAAAATTAAGCTCAAAGATTTTAATGAAATATTAGTTTTTAACCAAGAGGACAATACTTAATATTCCAAATTTGAATAGTAATGATACATTTTTGAATTAATGATAAATTATGTCAGATAATGTCATATAAACATTGAAAAATGAATTGTATTATATTGTATTACATTTTTTTTTCCTGTGCGATGCCATAATCCGCTCATCTTCGAGCTTCAACCAGTCCAGACAGATCCCAGTGTTCCAGTCTACAGACACCGCTCGAACTTTGAACTTAGGTTGATAAACCTCCGAATTCTAGACGAGACGTGGCCATTGTCTATCCAATTCAAGTGTCGCCTTTATTAGTTATTGTGGTGATATTGTGTCGCCTATTTTTATGTTTATTTTTTTCTTAAAAAACCATATATATGAGCGTAGAGCACGAGGCAGCGTGGCGAGCATAATATAATGCCTATCATCAACTCAATTGTTATCGCTGTAAACAAACAATTGATTCCGAAGCAAAAGAGGCAAAACAAACTAGCTGAGCTGCAACAACAGAGGCGCAGTCACTGGGATACCCTGATCAATTTAATATGAGACTCGGGATCGGTGAAGGATTGTCCATCTGCGCCCATGACGCTCCCCAGAGGGTCGCTCAACCGCAAATCACTTGAAGTCATTATTATAGCGCCACCAGTGGCTGGGGGACGGGGATTGTCGTCTAAGAGGGAAACCGGAGGCTAGAGCTCGGCAATAGATAAAGCGGCATGTGAAGTGTTCCGTTGTAGGGCATTCGAGCGATCAATGAACAACGAACGAGTACAGTTGACCTTCTGCTGTGCACCGAAAACAATATTCCCACAGTAAATTGAATCCATATGACATCCAATCATAAAGTAAATCATAACCTAGATCCTTCAAATCTACAATTTTTTTTTTTTTTTTTTTTTTTAAACAAACGTTTTTAGTATTGTTCTAAAATATTTTTGCAGACTTTAAGTTCAAACGAGTTCCAATTAAAACTGTTTACAACATATTCTCTCCTAATTTTTCAGTACCGATGCCAGATTCGCCGGATCCCGACGACAGTACCGTTAACTGCGGCGGCGAGAATGGAGCTCCCCTGATGACGCCCTGCAAGAGTTACATGGTTCTGGACTCCCAGCAAACCACCGAGTTGAAGTGCGAGGCCGACGAGCCGATCAGCTGGTGGAGCAGCTCAACTAACTACCAACTGCAGGAATATAAGGGGGATCCGTTTGACAATGCCAAGCAGGATCCGTCACGACAATATGGCTCCAAGATGCCGCTCTTTGAGGTGACGTTCGAAGACGTGGGTGCCTATTATTGCGTGAAGGACTCGGAGCTTAACAAGATCGCTGAAAAGTCGGACGAGGCGATGGTCGAGCTGGTCAACCAGGGCCAGGCCAGCTCCATGTACGTGTACGTCGACGACCAATCCAATAAGTTGGCGGCCACCACCAGCGTGGTAAAGGCATTGCAGTACACCGACGTGGTCATACCCTGTAAACCAGCGATGCCCGACACAGAAGTGTGGCTAGAAACCAACACTGGAGATGTAAGTGGCAAAGAATATTTTTTTTTTAATATTTCGAATCTCATATAGTTTAATAAACCAAAAAAGAAGGGATTCAAATGAAAGAATAAATATTTTTGTTTTCGGACGTCCATCGAATAAGAACTAGTATTAAAGCAAAAGGTATCTTTTGAGTTATATGCCTATTTGAAAGAAATAACGGAGCTATGTGAATTTTTTTATTACTTTCGACTGCGTAATTCTGAAAGGTTAGTCCTGAAAATGCTTTACTCCGGAGTAAAAGAGAATATGATCAAAACTAGTATATTTATTAAGAACTCATAAATTTATTTTTTCGGCGTGCAGAATCCCCATTGGAAAATCTTTTCGAAAGGTCAGATTCAGGGGAGTCCCAAGTTCTTCGACAGAGTGAGGTACCACCCCAGATGGGGCTTCACCTTCCGAATCATTGACCGTATTACCGGTTACTTCCTATGCAGTTCGACGATAAATTCGACGGTATTTGACGTTCTGTACACAGAGAGTATGTCACAGTTTGTTTTAAAATGATTTTGTAGTTAAGCCCATACGATCCACAAATGTATATACATATACTATATTGTACAGATAACCCATTCCCTAGATTGTATACCTATATATCGTAGTATTAACAAACCAGTTCCAAGTCCGTAGCTGCATTGATAGGACGCTTTTTAGGCTTTCCTTTTTATTACCCGATTTCTGACCAATATGCCTCTGTGCAGAAATATTCCAGCAAATCTGTCGGTCGGTACGATCCGAAACGGGGATTCACCATCGAAATCCGCAGCATCACGGATGGCGGCGACTACTACTGTCGTCCAATCTCACCCTTCCCGCATAACGAAGAGGAGTATACCAGCATAGAAGTGCTCTTTATTGGTAACGGTCACATTGATAGTGAGTTTTTGCACCCCAAAGTTTGTGATTTGTGATTTCCGTCTATACATGTCGTAAATATTGCTTTTCCTTTTTGAAATCGATCATTTGAAGCGGTTGAGGTTATGGTTTTCCCGAGGCCACGGATCTAATCTTTGCAATTCTACTCTCTTCCAAATTCATGGCTTTAATCACATACTATGGCCAATAAACAAAATTCTATTGCACGCAAGTTCAATCTCACCTAAAATTAAGTAGTACTTTTAATTTTTAAAAGGGCTTTTTATTATGTATTGAAAAAAATGTTGAAATGGAATTTGGTATTTAATGCTTAAATTTTAAAATAGTGAATATTTCTTCATTCTTCGTATAACAATATCAAATTTGTCTTATCACCATTTCAAAATTCATTACAAGTTTTAAAATCTCACTGCTTGCAAGTTTATTAAGTGTGCTAACCCAAGGTATTTCTTCAACTTTGTGTTCTCCCCACTGTTCCTTGCTCTCCAAATTGAAAATTAAAAATATTGATTGACTACCCGAACCCACTGTCACGTTAATCTGCTAACTCCTCCAGAAACCGGATCGGAAAGTCCCAGTTCCAGCCCACCGACATCGGGGGCCTTGACTAACATGGGGTATACGTATGCACCAGATGGCACCGATGGCGATGTTACTAACCAATCGACGGGTAAAGTGGCACTAATCAATGGTGATGGAGCTCTATCCTGGGATCGGGCAAGGCGAAGTCCTGTCCGCCTGGCGCCGATGAAGTCGTCGCCCTCACCCAGACCAGGGCGTAAGTGTTGTCCTGGCTGTTGTTGTTAATGTGTTGTTGATGTATTGTTGATCCGATGTTGATCTGTTCTTCTGTTCCGTTCTGTTGTTGTGTTGTCCTGGCTGTACGTCATGTTTTGCATCCCTTACCTTCCGGCTTTGGTTTCCATTTTATTTGGTTATGGACTGATTTAACTGCTATAGCTACATAGCTTATTTGTTACTAATCCCGGCTAACACCTACCACCTAAGTGCTGTTAAAACGTTAACCCATTTGTGCCCACGTCTGTGTCTAACCCCCCTCCATCTGCATGAAGCTGTAGCATTGCTGGCAAGCCCCAGTCCTTTGCGAAGGATATCTAATAAAGCTAAACTTTCTAACAACGCCACAGAAAGCGGCAAACCCCTGCCAAAGCCCGTGATCAAGACCACTGTGGACCATCACGTCATCACGGACACCAACTTCACCCTCGTGTGCGAACAGTCCGCCTTCGTTGAATCCTTATACGGAATCGAGTGGCGGACACCGTCTGCCGATGAGGTGAGTGAAATGCAATCCTAGCAAACCAGAAATGTTTAAGTGTAACTCACTTCCCCAGAGCCGCATCATATTGAGCACCGCCGAAACCGATCCCAAGACAAGGAACAGCACTCATCAGATGGGCAGGAAATCTTTGACGGTATTGAATGCCCAGCGTTCAGACTCCGGCACATACAAGTGTATGACAACTGACAAAATCCAGGATATAACACAATTTGTCAGCTACATGATTAGAGTTATAGGTGAGATTAATCTAAATCAATAAAAAAAACAAGAGAGAACGCTATAGTCGGGTTGGTGTCCCGACTATCTAATACCCGTCACTCAGCTAAAGGGAGTGCGAACGCTGTACTCGGGTTGGTGTCCCGACTATCTATTGGGGCTAAAGGGAGTGCGAGGGAGATAGATATATAAACAATTTTGATTGCGTATAACTTTTTAATGAATGGTCCGATTTGAAAAATGTCTTCTACATTTCGATAGGTATTAATAAACACTATAAAATTGCGTTTATATATTTTTAAAATCTTAAAAGATGTGGCCTCCAGACACATTTGAAAATCGTTTATGGCGATTGCGGGCGTTAGGGGGGGGGCGTGGCACCTCGATGAAACAAACTTGCGCTGCGTAGGAAGCCCAAGAATATGTGTGTGAAATCTCAACCTTCTAGCTTTTATAGTTTCCGAGATCTCAGCGTTCATAGAGGCAGACAGACAGACAGACAGACAGACAGACGGACGGACGGACAGACGGACATGGCTAGATCGACTCGGCTAGTGACCCTGATCAAGAATATATATACTTTATGGGGTCGGAAACGCTTCCTTCTAGCTGTTACATACTTTTGCACGAATACAATATACTCTTTTACTCTACGAGTAACGGGTATAATAAATATCTAAATTATATCCTACACCGACACTCACAGGACCAAACGAAAGCTACCTGAATGTCTTCGAGCCCTCGGGCCATTACAATGTCCAAGAATTGGCCAACCGCACCATCCAGATGAGGGCCAACTTCGAGGGATATCCAACGCCCACCTTCAGCTGGTTCAAGCCGGACGGGACCGAGGTGCGACAGTCGGAGCACAACTTCAAGATCGTCTCCGAAGAGTTGGGCACAATGCTTCAGGTGCTGAATGCCCAGCTGCAGGACAGCGGCACCTACATCCTGAAGGGCACCAATTCCATGGGGAGCGTGCACCGGGAGTACACAGTGAGTGTGATGGATGGACCAAGCCTGAGCATGTCGGACGTCTACGTCCAGGCGGGATCCGTGGCGCACATGGAGTGCACCGTTCGCGCCTATCCGCCGGCGCTAGTCACCTTCACATTCCGACCCTGCAAACTCGAACCAAGTTGGCCCACCTGCGAAGTGCACTACGAGAACTTCAGCGTAAGTACATCAATTGGCTTTTTATTACGTGTGCATTATTGATGTTGGTTAAGGAATTTTTCAAAAACCTCTCAAAGTCTTAGCCGCCATTTTTCACTAGAAAAATGTTAAATTTAAGTTTAATATATTTGTATTTGTCCCCTAATCATTTTCCATTTGTTTTTTCTGTGTCGTCCCATGGTTTGGTGTTCGGTGTTGTCGTTCTGCAGATACCAAATGTAGTGGAAAAATATCAGGTATAATAGTTTCTTACAACCTACATTCAAATCTTTTCGATATCGATTTACAACGCCTCTTTGCACCACCCATAGTTTCAGTCCAAGCCAAGACCCGGAAAACTGAGCGTGGAAAGTATATACACTCTGTCCTTCCTGCCCACCGAGCCAGGAATCATCACTTGCATCGCCGAAAATCAGCTGAATGGACAGGGACGAAGGAAATTCGAGAAGGCTCACGTGCTGCTGGGCGATATTTCCGAGAACATGACCATACATGGCTTCGATAAGCATCACAAGATCGCCAAAGGAGAATATGTGAGCTTCACCTGCGAAGCGCTGGCCTATCACTTCGACGGCAATCTTGTGTGGCTCTTTAATGCCAATGATTTGATGGAGTCCGAACGTAAGGCTTCTCTAACTCGCTTTCTATTTTCTATTTGATGTTAAATTTTGTTTCTTAACAATTCTCAGTTGTTCGAATCGAGACTAGTCGCACCAAGTACTCCTACAAGAGCACTATACATATAACTTCGATAGCCGACAGCGATCAAGGAACCTATGAGTGCAGGGCCTACAACAACTCGAATATCTCCATGTACAGCAGTCGCGAGATATCCTTGAGCGTCAACGATCCTTTCGCTCCTGTGTGGGTAAATACCAGCTTGAATGCCCACTCGAAAATAAAGCGAAAACTGAGCGAAGGGGTGGAGTTGGATTGCGACTCGAAAGCCATTCCCTTGGCCACGGTGCGGTGGTACAAGGACGACAAGGATCTGGACGCAGCGATCTTGAAATACGACTTCGTGACAGAAAGTAATTCCACGCTGCGAATCACGAACATCAATCCATTGGCCGAAGGCGTCTACAGGTGTGTGGTGGAGAACAGGTTGAACAGGATCGAGAGGTCCTTTACGGTGGTCATTACGGGTAGGTCTGATTAACTATTGTAGATGATATCATACATACAACTGGTATTCGATATTTTATAGATCTACCCGGCATCAGCATGGCCTGGGTGTGGTTCGGTGTGATTCTCTTCCTCATCTTGATTAGCCTGTGCCTCTTCCTGGCCGTTCGCTACCAGAAGGAGCACAAGAGACATCTGGAGCTGAAGGCAGCCGGTTTGGCCAACTTCGAGGAGGGTGCCGTGGGACACATTAATCCCGACCTGACCCTGGACGAGCAGGCCGAGCTCTTGCCCTACAATCGGGAGTTCGAGTTCCCGCGGGACAACTTGAAGCTGGGCATTCAGCTGGGAGCCGGAGCTTTTGGCGTGGTGCTCAAGGGAGAGGCCAGGGGAATCCGGAAGGAGGAGCCCATTACCACGGTGGCGGTCAAGATGGTCAAGCGAACGGCAGACAACGAGGTGGTGAGGGCACTGGTCTCCGAGCTTAAGATTATGGTCCATCTGGGCCAGCACTTGAATGTGGTCAATCTCCTGGGAGCCGTCACCAAAAATATTGCAAAGCGTAAGTTCAGATTAGTCCTAATATTCTAACTAAAACATTTATATCAACAATATATCTAACATTTAGGCGAACTTATGGTCATTGTTGAGTACTGTCGCTATGGTAATATTCAGAACTTCCTTCTGAGGAACAGGAAGTGCTTCATCAACCAAATCAGCCCGGATACCGATCACATTGATCCCAGCATCATGACTCAACGCATTTCCGATAACTTCGACCTGCACCGGTAAGTTTTAACGGGCCAGTAAGGTGACTAACAAACCCATTAATTTGGAAACCTGAAGTTGAAATAACCCCAACGTAAACTAAACCTTAGTTAAGATAACCGTTGTGCTGACTAACTCTTGTATTGTTTTATTCTTGGTTTTGGTACTCTTATGATAAAATCTAACCACCGACTAACTACCAACAAAACACGATCCACTTTATGATAAACTCTTGCTAAACTCCACACACACTCACACAACAAAAACACTGAATGTTGTTGCACCTGTGCTTGTGATCCCGCTCCTGGTTGTGGTCTCCTCCTCTGTGCTCCCCGCTCTATGTGAATCCCCCTGTGTCCTTGTGGTGGCGACTAAACTCCAACTAACAGCAATGCGAATGGTGGTGGCATGAAGTACGCCAATATCGGCTTCCCGACCCACTCGTACGTCAATGAACCGCACAACAATAACACGCAACCGCCACCTCACCGCAGGAACTCGGACAATGATCCCCGATCGGGCACCCGAGCCGGACGTCCCGGATCCGGATCCGCCACCTACAGCTACGACCGACAGATGGACACCTGTAACACAGTGATGACCACCGTGCCGGAAGGTAGGTCCCTATCCTCTCTAGAATATATAAAATATTAATATAGAGTGAGAAACTAAACTAATACTATTCATATTCCACAGATGATCAGATAATGTCCAATAACTCCATACAACCTGCCTGGCGTTCCAATTACAAGACAGACTCTACGGAAGCTATGACAGTGACCACCGTTGACTTGATCAGCTGGGCATTCCAAGTGGCCCGCGGCATGGATTACCTGTCCTCCAAGAAGGTGTTGCACGGCGATCTGGCCGCCAGAAATATTCTCCTTTGCGAGAACAATGTCGTTAAGATTTGCGACTTTGGCCTGGCTAGATCCATGTATCGAACGGATAACTACAAAAAGTCAGGTAAATGACATGAGAAGTACAGGACTTATTTTCAGATTTCCTAACCAAACAAACCTCCAAATTCTAGAGAGTGGCAAGCTGCCCATTAAGTGGCTGGCGCTGGAGTCGCTTAGTGATCATGTCTTCAGCACCTACAGCGACGTTTGGTCCTACGGAATTGTCCTTTGGGAGATGTTCTCGCTGGCCAAGGTTCCCTATCCGGGCATAGATCCCAACCAGGAGCTGTTCAACAAACTGAACGATGGCTACCGCATGGAGAAGCCGCCGTATGCCAACCAGGAGCTCTACGAGATTATGCTGGAGTGCTGGCGGAAAAAGTAAGTGAAGTTTTTGCCTAATATTAAATGGACTTCATTATCCAGTGTATTATTCCAGTCCTGAGAGCAGACCTTTGTTCGCTGAGCTGGAGAAGCGTTTTGGCAATATGCTGGGCGAAGATGTGGCCAATGTAAGTGGATAACTACTTTGTTATAAAGAATCTGAGTGTAATATCGGAACCTCGCAGCACTACCTAGACCTGAACAACCCGTACATGCAGAGCAACATGGAGTACATGAAGACCCAGTCCACGGATTACCTGGCCCTCATGGGATCCCCCGACGAGCTGGCGCCCGCCGCTCCGCGCTACGTGAACGGACGCATAGTGCCCAAGATCCGTGAGTATTATGATTATTCCTGCCATGGCCATGGATCAGGTTACTAACTCTGCACACTCACCACCATCCGACCATCGAAATGCACATCACCACGCGCTGGCACACTAACTCAGACATCGACATGCCGGATGACTACATGCCGATGAACCCGGACTCCGAGCCCGATGCCAGCACTGCCATATTCTCACCCACACGCCTCGAAAACGATGCAACCGACTTTCCGGACTTCTCAAGCGAAACCACTTTCAATTTCCCAGGCGAGCGGCAGTCGCCGACGTTGAGTAACAATCTGAACAGCGGGTCGAGTAAGCCGCTCCGCAAGAAGAACGGCATGCCGACGGTGGATGCGGCGGACCAGGCTCCGGAGGAGATACCCATGCTGCATCGCCGTTCCACGGGATCTGATAACAGCCATCCGGAGAGTCCGGAGCAGGGCAGGCGATTCAATCAAGCCCTCAAGCAGCAGTACGTCACTCCGACGCCTTCACCCCGCCACCATGTGGAGACGAAACTCAATGGGGAGTCCGCCGAGAACTACGTGAATGTGAAGCCACCCAGGAAGAATATACCCGGCAAAACCACAACTGGTGGTGGTGGTGGTGGTGGTGCAGCTGGAGCCCCCACGGAAGCCTTCTCGAATCCCAGCTACCAGCCTCTGTCCACCGTCAACGAGAAGGAGCAGCGAAGGTATTAGCAAGTCCCGGAGCCATTAGTTTTAGCTTAGGACCTCTACTCGGCTCAGTTGGAGTTTTAAGTGGAACTTAAATTAGACAATTTTTAACTATATCAACTGAACCATAAAAGAAACTGTCAGCCATTAGAAAAAACAATTATTGAAAACATAATACAGCACGATATAATCTTAGTAACTAGTTAAAATTTCAACTCAACTGCTTAGGGGCCTTTTAAGGAACAATACTACCAAGTGGCATTGTCATGATTCTGATATAGACCTAAGACCACCCACACTCACTCCATGTTATATACTATTAATGCCATTTCATGTTTTAATTTAGTCTAGACCTAAGCCTAAGCATATCTATGTAACTGAATGTCTTGTATTGTGCATGCATGTACCTTCGACTACTCAAATACAATGGGTATAACAACTAAAGAAACAATCGCTTTGTTATCTTTAATTCAATTTGCCTCATCATTTCTAATGCGTCGACGCTTCTCCTCCAGCTCTAGTTCCAAGAGTTCGTTCTTCAGATTAATTGACCTTAGCTCCAGGCGATGTTTCTCTCCAGATCTTATACTTTCGTTGTAATAGAATCTCTGTTGAAGTCGAATCAACGCAATTTGCTCATTGTCCAGTAATCTCTTCTTGTTCCGTTTACTTATAATAAATCTTCTTGGTAGTTTTTTCTTAAAGGTCTGGACGTCTGGTGGATTTCCGTCGGGAATTTCACAGAACGGTTCCTGAAACAAGGTTAGGCTGCTAAAGGTTTATATTTACTAAAACTGTATTCCAAACCTGGTCGATTGATTCTTTTTGAATAGTTAAGTTTTCAACGCCATCGTCTGGAAGTAAAAATACAATATAATCTATTATTTTAAACCAATCAAATAAATAAATCTGCATCTTCCCAACCCTGGTAATCCTGTTGTTCATTATCCAGTGAGTTGTCTGGTTCGGAATCCTCATACACCACAGACACACAACTGCTGACTGGATCAAAGTCCTCCGCCTTAAGAATGCGGGGAATCATTGTGCCCTCGGTCTTGAGCTTGGTGTTCATGTTCTTGTACTTATCCTTGAGGGTTCTCCAGGTGCGTTTCGAGCCAGTTTGGATGGAGAACTGGTGGGCCAACTTCTCCCAGGTTTCCTTTTTCAACTGGCAAGTGGCCGCATCGGAATTCTTGTTGTCGATGATGTGCTTAAAGGGTTCGAGAAGCTCCAGCAGCTTAATCTCTTCGGAGAGCGCAAAGTTCTTGCCCCTTTTTCGCGTTTGCTTTTGCAATTGACTAAGGTTAAACATTTTGTTTTAAATCAGGATTAAGTAAAACACGATTGACACTTCGAAATTGAAAAGCAAACTAACAAGATTGTAGACTTTTTTTAATGGAAACAAGTAGTACCTTTTAAGATTCAAATATTTAAGATAAAATTAAAAAAAAACACCGACATTTTAAATTAAATAAAAAACAAATTTACTAAATTACCGTTGGGTACCATTTTTAAAATATTTAAATTCGATTAATGGACTTTCCCTATCGACTATTCGATAGCCACCCCACCGATAGGCGATAGGCGTTCGATATCAGGTGGGTCCAGTATGACCGTATTCACAAAAACAAAGATTGTTTAATTTCTCTCTGTAATTTGTAATAATTGTTTTTAGCCCAATTCAATTGATAATTACTCGGCCGCAAAATGATGGTAGGTACAAATGGAAGCCGGACTAAACCGCCACGTCGTAAAATTATTTAAACAATTAAATTGCTGCGTTGCACTCGGTTTTCGTGGCATCAAAATGACGCCTCGCCCGCACACAAAGGCAGTCTTATCATTAAATGGGCGTAACTAGAGTGCACATCGGCTAATGGCTTTTTTGCCCCCCTAGGACGGCACGGATGACTCAAACCTGCTGAACAGTACCTCCACCAACAACGGAGCCACCATGGAAATCGTCTCGCCCACAAATCCGCTGGCCAATCCGACAGCAACAGGCGAAGGAGCACCCGCCCCGAGTGGTGCCACAAATGGCAGTGGGTCCGCCACATCGCCGGACAGCTCCTCCTCCGCCCCGGCCACGCCCGCCGTTCTAGGCGAGAACGCCCTCCACGTGGAGATCTCCGATGCGCTGAGCGAGAAGGAGAAGGTCAAGTTCACAGTGCACACCCGCACCACGCTGCCGGGATTCGCGAAAAAGGACAACAATGTGGTGCGCCAGCACGAGGAGTTCGTCTGGCTGCACGACCGCATCGAGGAGAACGACGACTACGCCGGCTACATTGTGAGTTTCTGGGCTAACCATTAACAGCCTGCTAATCTATAGAGATCTCTCCCAGATTCCGCCCTGTCCCCCGCGTCCGGACTTCGATGCCTCCCGTGAGAAGCTGCAGCGCCTTGGGGAAGGCGAGGGCAACATGACCAAAGAGGAGTTCAAGAAGATGAAGTCAGAGCTGGAGGCGTGAGTGATAATTGATCCTAATATTGAATTTATGTACTCATTCCGACCATGTTTACTTGCCAGCGAGTACCTGGCCACGTTCAAGAAGACTGTGGCCATGCACGAGGTGTTCCTGCGGCGCCTGGCCAGCCATCCCGTCTTTCGCGTCGACCAGCATCTGAAGGTCTTCCTCGAATACGACCAGGACCTGTGCGCCAAGCCGCGCAAGAAGATGGCCATCTTTGGCGGCTTCGTCAAGTCGCTGGGCAAGACCACGGACGAGATCCTGCTGAGCGCCACTGTGCGGGATGTGAACGACTTCTTCGAGAACGAGCTGCAGTTCCTCACCGAATACCACGGACATTTGCGGGAGGCCGCCATCAGGACGGAGAAAATGACGCAACGCCACAAGGATGTGGGCGACTCGCATCAGAAGATTTCGAATGCGCTGACGCAACTCTCGACCACGGAGAAGGGCAACGTGGAGACGTTTGTGGCCAAGACGGCGGAGATATTCGAAAGGATTAAGGTTTGTAGAAGTATAATCTATATACTCCAGTACTAAATCGTTTTACTTATAATACTCATTAGAATCTGGAGACCCGAGTGGCCAGCGATCAGGATCTCAAGCTGGGCGACACCTTGCGCTACTATCAGCGAGATAGTGACGCTGCCAAAGCTCTACTAATCCGGCGCCTGCGATGCCTGGCCGCCTATGAGACGGCCAATCGAAACCTGGAGAAGGCCCGTTCGAAAAACAAGGATGTTCATGCGGTAAGATGGCCTAGTGGTCAAAATAAGTGCTTCCAGAACAAACTTTCAGATCGTTTCGAGAGCAATTGTTTTCCCTATAAAACGTTTCCAGCGGGGCAATTAATTCTCACGCTTCACTAATTACAAACAACAAATTATTTGCGTTCTTGTATTTTATTTCTACCGTCCACAACCCCACATTGCTCTGCTCTCTGCTCTGCCTGTCCCTTCCTCTTCACTCTTTGTGCGTGTTTGTGGTTCTGTTTCTGCAGCCTTTGGAGGTGCAAGAGGTATTTGGCATTTAACGTTTTAACCGTCGGTTTAGTAGATGTGTCGCCACCGCACGTAACAGCTGCATGTATTCCACCGTTGCTCCACACATATTCACTCTAGCATGTCCTTGTTGTGGCCCACTGTACTTAATTCGTAACTAATCCCTTTATTTTGACCGTACTTAGGCTGAGACTGCTCAGGCGGAGGCCTGTGAAAAGTTTGAATCCATGTCGGCCTGTGGAAAGGAGGAGTTGATCGGTTTCCGCAACCGGCGGGTGGCTGCTTTCAAGAAAAGGTCAGTAAGTCTATTGTAAAAAGTAAATTAGTTAACTCCCGTCTTTCCCATTAAAGCCTCGTGGAGCTCTCGGAACTGGAGATAAAGCATGCCAAGACCCAGTACGAATACTTGCGCCAATCGCTGCTGGCGCTCAAAGAGATTGCCTGAGACGTGGAGCCGGGGGAGGCAGAGGAACCGGCGCAACCGGAAGTGGATGAGGGGTAGGAGAAGGAGGAGGAGGAGGAGTCACCCGCACATTGTTTACACACCCCATTGAACCGCACGCCTCATTGACAACACGAACCCCGGAGACGAAGTAAATCAATTGTTTAATTGCTAAGCAAACAGTTTATTATTGCACAGGCCAGATCGAGTGCAACATTATTACCTTAGCCCCCGTATTATATTAACGAATATCCATTTGTTTTGTGAACAGAGCGCTTTTATATTTGTCAAACAAGCATTCCTCTCTAAAGCATAAACTACAACTATATTGTAAACACTTGCATTTGAAGCAGAATATAAACGAGAAATATTGTACAGAAGGCGTGCTGTTTGCGAGCAGTCAGTATACTAGCCTTGCTTGGTATCGGTTCGGTAGCCAGGCAACAGCGAGCGTTCCAAAATTAAGCGTCCTAAGGAGAGCTCTTTTCCACAGTCGCTGAAAGTTGTGTTCGTTGCCAGAGTTTATTTCAGATTTCTCTAGTTTTTTTTATTTGTTATAAAATCCCTAAACCATGGATGACTATGGCGTCTTTGATTACAAGCGCCCTGCCAGCGCCACGGATCCGGATTGGAGGACCTCGTACTATCGCGGGCATCGTCACATCACCGATCTGAGGATGGGTAACAAGCTAAATGCCAAGTTTACGGACAAGGGCATTTATGTGCAGGATCCGCTGCTGTCGGAGAAGCCGACTTCGGAGTGCATGGCCAATTATGTGTGGCAGGTGAGTAGATTATCATTGGCTTTAATGGACGAAATTAACTCTTGTATCATCCTTGTAGTACGGCAATCCCAATACCCTGAGGAATCCCTCGCTCAACATGAAGACCCAGTACATGAAACCGTTCGAGGAGGGCGCTCTTCGCTTCGTGAAGCGGAAGATGAAGCCCATCACGAGTGTCAGTCATGACTCTTTTGTGCTCAAAGAACTCCCCGAGGAGCAGGAAGTTCTCCCAATTACAATGCCCACTCCAGTGGCGGCCTCCAAGCTGATTATCGACCGCTCGGAGGCGTCCTACAGCAAGTATCTGGACCCCTCTGCCACCACCTATAATCTGTCCTATGTGCGCTTGAGTCCCGAGGATTTGACTGGCGGCGTGGCGGCCCACGACAATATAACGTTTTGGAATTGGTCGGAGAAGATGCCGCCCACTCGGAAAGTAAGCCGCGAAGAGGACCCTGCGATGTGCGACGAGGGTAACACACAGATCTGTCCCAAGCGAAGATGCGAGTTCCAAAACCTCACGAAACGAGTGCCCCATTCGGGAATGGTCACCGAGGTGCGTGCTAATTTCACGGATCCGCAATTCCGAAGGGTGGAATTCGATCCGGATGTGAAACCGATTCTGGTACACGAGGAAGTTACGCCGTTTGCAACGAAAAGCGAATACGACATTTATGGATCGGGAGAGCCCGTTATTAAGTACGTTTAGGAGTTTCCTCTTTAATGGTTTTGACTTTACCTTCTACTAAATTTATGTTAAGATGAATAGAGCATATGGTCACAAATATTTAATTTTTGTCGAATGGGTTGATTAGGTTATTTCCATACACTATTGGTAAACATTGCAATTAATAGGTTACCAGACTGTATTCATTTTCTAGGAAATTTTACATATCAAATGACAGTGGATAAAGTATATTGCATTTAATAAAAAATGAAATTAAATTTTGGCATTCCAAACATTTTAAAGAAGATCCTATAACGGTACATAAACATCGATGCTGCTTATTAAAGATCAAAAAGCTTAGTAGTTCACTCAAATGAGGTGAAGCTGTACGGAAGCAGGTGGTAGGCGGAAGTGACCAGCACCTCATCATTATCCTGAATCGCCGGAATACAGCCCTCCTGCTCCGGCGGCGGAGCCCTGGCAATGTAAATGGGAATGTCCTTGTGCACGAACTCCACGATGAACTGGCGGCAGACGCCGCAAGGTGTGGTAAGCCCGTCTGGATGATAGGCCACCACAGCACCCGCCGTGTACTTCTTCTCGCCCTCGCTAATACCCTTGGCCAGGGCGCATCGCTCTGCACAATTACCCGGGGTAAAGGCTACGTTCTCGATATTGCATCCCGTGTAGATCCTGCCGCACTTGGCACGGAAAGCTGCGCCCACTTTGAAGTTGCTGTACGGCGCATAGGCGCACCTGCGGGCGGAGAGAGCCGCCTCCAGCAGCTCGCGACCATCTTCACCTGTGGAAAAAAACCAGTGGAGTAATGCGGACGACGGGAACATGGCGACACTTACCAACAGCACAGAAGGCTACTGTGTACTCATCCAGCATCGGTGGATGTAGAAGGTTCTCGGATTCGCTGGCCCGTCCCCTATCCCCATTGAGCCGCGCCTCCCGGCGGGCCAGCTCACACTGCAATCCCTCCAAAGTCATCATGTATGACCCCAGGACCTTCTGGAGCCTTTTCAGGCGCATCTCCTTGATCTTTCCGCCAGCGCACTTAGTGCCAGACCGCTCCTGGCGACGAGCCAATTCACACTGCAACCGCTCCAGATCCTTCATCTTCTTCGCCAGCTGCTTTCGCTTGAGCTCATCCTGCATGTCGTTCAGGTTTTTCATGTACCGCTGAAGGAGCTTCCGCTTTTCGGACATTTTTTTTTACTCTAAATTTTTGTAAATCGGAAACGAATACTGATTCTGTTGAAAATCTGTAAAACACTAATGTCACTTTATCGAAAGGAAGGAAATCTCAATTTTTTGGAAATTTTTGAATACCCACTATCTTTGCTAACAAAATCTTTTAATTTATATGATTTTATTGAGTTTATAACTACTTATCATTGTATTAAAATCAAATTTTAATATACTCAAAAAGAATTGAAAGAATTCCTTCTATATTCTAAAGTTTCATAAACAAATACTCAGCAGAGCATGTATGTATGTACTGTTCAACTACTGAAATCTAATTCCTAATAATCAAGAAAGTGTTTAGCTTACTTTTTCATAAATCGGGAATTCCCACCGTAATAAATTTCTTAACGTCAAATACTAATGCCCAAATCAATCAAAATGAATAGCCCTTGTTAAATGATAATAGTTTAATGTTTGATTGATAAGAGCTTTTTATTGATTTTGTTGTAACGGAAGACAACCCCTACCTAAAACTAACATTGGCTAATTTATCATTTATTCATATCATAAATCTAATCGAAAGTATTTAATCAGCTGCTTCAATAATATTTCAAAGGTTTAATCTTTGAAAAAAATCTTTTATTGAGCAAAAAGTTAACCTTTGTTAGGTAGTGTAATTTTCTTTATTTCAAGTGATTAGATTAAAATTATATAGATTACTATCGACAAGGGGCAGTGTGAGGGGTTGTGGCTCAACCTTGAACTAGCTCCCTACTCTCTCTCCGATTCTCCTCCTCCGCAGTGGTGTTATTTTACTTTCGATAGGTTTTGAAACTGCTCGGCAACAGATTGAAGATTGAGGTGCACAGGACTGGATCGTCGTTCTGTAAAAATTCCTCCTTTGCCGCAATCCTCGCATCGATTGCCTGGGCCACGTAGATGGGTATATCTTCGTTGGCAAACTCCCGGATAAACTGCCGGCAAACGCCACAGGGAGTGGTGAATACGTCGGGTTCGTAGGCCAAAACAGCCCCCACGGAAAACTCGGTGACTCCCTCGCTTACGGCCTTAGTAAGGGCAGTTCGCTCCGCACAAGAGCACGGCGTGAAGGCAGCGTTCTCCACATTGCATCCGGTGAAGATCTGGCCACCGGCCTTGGCCCGAAAAGCAGCCCCCACTTTGAATCCACTGTACGGCGCATAGGCCCGTTGACGCACTTCAAAGGCAGCTTTCAAAAGTTTTTGAACCGAGGGATCTGGAAGGCAAAACCATCCACGTCACAGTAGTGACATAGACAAACACAACTTAGCACTTGATCTTAACAGATGGTTATTCCAAATATTTACAACTATATCTTATGGATGGGTAACTTCAAAGATATATTAAGATCGGTTTCTTATCACCGATCTGGAGCAGTAATCTTACCCAGACTGCCGAAGGTGGCCACTTCTTCCGCCTTTTCCGGGCGTGCAAAATTTTTGGTCAGATGTGTCATTATTATTTAATACTTTTGGTCAATGGAGGCACGGCTCTTAAATGTTGTGTTATTTTTAGCGAGGCGAGTGCGTGGCTCGTTGTTTCTCCTTTGAACGTCCGCTGGCAAATGGACGGTTTGTGGTGACGGCGTCGCGCGAAGTTGGCTATGATGATAGCCCTCTCCGGCGTGTGGTGGTGACAAAAATAAACACTTGGCCAACTCGGAGCGGGAGAGAGAACTATCTGGCTGATAAGCAGCGATCGTGGAGAGCAGTGAAAAACACAAACAGATGCGTTGTGCCTTGTATAAGCTATTCAATCAACAAACAACGAGGGGTGGGTTTACAGAATATAACAGACTGGGAGTCACATAAACTATTGCACATGGATTGCAGCGGGCCTGCACCCTGTCCGGTTGGGCTCTTCTCTTCCTATTTTCCGTTCGAGAAGCTGAAGCCGTTGGGCAGCAGTTGGAGGACGCTGGTGCAGAGCACCCTCAGCGGAAGATTGGTCGGCCTGGCGGCGTACAGGGGGATGTCCTTGCCGTTGACGAACTCCGAGAGGAACTGCCGGCAGACGCCGCAGGGCGTGGTGAAGCCATTCTCCTGCTGGGCCACCACCGCACAGGCCACAAAGTCGCGTTTGCCTTCACTGAAACAAAGATATAATTTTATAATAACTGGAAACTATACAGAAATCTAAGAAATATAACGTCCTTTAGTTTTAAGGGATTACAACGAAGATCTTTGGATTTGAATAAAAAGGATCTCAAAGCAGTGAAACTTTATCGAGTTTATCACTATAATAGGTTTCAATACAGAATGAATATTTTTCAAAATGTACTTTATGAATGAAGTAATAAACACTGTAGTAAGAAAAAAAAAAGGTAATATGGGAAAATGACGAGATTAAATGGCAATGTTTTCTGTTACAAAAAATTACAAAGACGCAACAACAACTGATTAGATTTCTGATTTACAAAATATTGCCCTCTAGGGTTATTTTAAAATGATTAAATACAACATCGTATTTTACAAAAGTATGCCTATTAATTTTTAAATAATTTAGTTTTAGTTTTTAAATAGGGAACATCAGTTTCATCAACATATTGACCCACTGACCTGATGGCCTTGACGGCTGCAGTGCGTTCCGCACAAATGCAGGTGGCATACGCCCCGTTTTCAATGTTGCAACCGGAATATATTGTGCCATCGCTGGTCCTCAGGGCAGCTCCCACGGCAAAGTTGCTGTAGGGGCAGTAGGCCTGCTTCCTGGCTTCGGTGGCTGCCAGGATGAGCTCCTTGATCGAAGGATCTGCGGAAAGGACGATAATTAGACAATTAGACTGATGTATCAACATTTCCCGAACTCGTACCCAAGCTCTCGAACTCCCGCACATTGGGCTCGTCTCTTGCACCATTGATAAACACCTGTGTCATGGCCGATGATTGCTAATTAATATTTCGCAATAGGAAAAGCAGCTCAACAAATAAACAGCTCCAATTCTCACTGCCACTAGAAAAGCACAAGCTGCAACAGCTGTTTTCGGCAGGGGCGTAGGCAGGCTTGCTTCCTAGGGGGATGAGCTTGCTAGCTCCTAGGAGTTGTTCCATAAAATATATATATTTTTAACAAAATTAATATTTATGTTTTATGTAAATTTATATTACTGTTCCACACATTCTTTTTAAATTAGTCACTTTTTTCCTTTTTAGACTAGCAAACCCCTTCGAAACGCCCCCGCCTCCCACTCGCAGCCACGTTTTCCAACACTGTCATTTTTTCATGTAAATAAATACAGGTGGATGTGGGTGAATTTTGTTTGTGCCACACGCATACCAGCCATCTGCTTTATTTCGCTCTTATCGTGCAATTCAAGCCCAATCGGAAAAGTTAGCGACCGATTTGTTGGCCACTACGACGGGAAAGACCGTACGAGTGAGTGACTGTTCTTGTGGTTTTCCCGCACAAATTTCTACCTCATTCAGTGTAATAATGTCGACGAACCCAAGTCACCAGACCACGACAGCGTCGGAGGACGTGCAGATCTCGATGGGCGGTTCCGGAGGAGGATCCGGCGATGGCGACCCCGACAGACTGCCGCCGATTAGCGAGAAGGACCAGCGCTTCCCGTACTGCATCGTTTGGACCCCCATTCCGGTGCTCACCTGGCTGCTGCCCATGATCGGTCACATGGGCATTTGCACCTCGGCCGGGGTGATCCGTGACTTTGCCGGCCCCTACTTCGTCTCGGAGGACAACATGGCTTTCGGACGTCCCACTCGCTACCTGAGATTGCACCCCAAGTACGTGGAGGGTGGTAGCTACGCCTGGGACGAGGCCGTGTCCAAGGCGTCCGTGCTCTATGGCACCCGCATCCACAACATCTTCTGCGACAACTGCCACTCGCATGTGGCCACGGCTCTCATAAACATGCGCTACAACAACAGCACCAGCTGGAACATGATCATCCTCAGCATGTGGCTCTTTGTCTGCGGACGGTACGTCGGGATCGGGGGCTTCATCAAGACCTGGCTGCCGTTTGCGATTGTCCTGATCATCTGCATCCTGCTGGGCGTCTACTTCTAGTGACTAAGACTATCTTTAATCGCGCGTTAATGTGGTGTAGTTTAATAGCAAATATGTTTAGTATGAAAGAATGGCACGGAAGCAATTAAGATAATTTGGTTTGAGCCCCTTATCTACATATGTATGTCGTGCAATAAACGTTTTATTTATTCATTCTACGCTTTTAGTAGACAGAATGTGCCAGATAAGAAACCTATCTAATAGGCATTTAAATATATATAATTTATTGATTGAGGGCATGAGAAGTAGGTCATTTATAAAGCAGATTCCCGATGTCTAGTCTCTAAGATAACGTTTATTCACTGGGTTCGTCCCACCTAAATGCTTGTTAACATGGTGTATAGTAACTACATCCCTATGACTTAAAGTTTGGCGTGGATCAACTAACATTAATTCTCAACGGCGCGGGTGACTTCTTCAGCCACTTCAAGGAGTTTCTTCCACTGCTTTATAGAGAGTGAGATGCCCTTCTTGCCGGGCAGCGTTTCACCGTTCTTCTCGTAGAATTCACGGATGTCCACCATCTTGCGGCCGCGGAACTCGTTGATTCGCACCTGGCGAAGTCCTTCGAGGGTCCAGGTGGTGGCCCCATCTCCGCCAGAGTCCCCGGCGGCTGAAGATTTCGGACCTGAAGATTCCTTGGCCTTCTTGCTAGCCGGCTCATTGCGCTGAAATTTCAAGTGGATGTTTTGTAGCGAAGTTTCTGGTAACTTTCGACTTGACTTACGTCCTCTGGTCCGCTGTCACTCTCCGAAGAGGAGGCTTGTTGCTTCTTCTTTGTCTTGGGCATGTTTTCGCTTATTCTTTTCGAGGAATTAAGAGATTAAAACAACTGGCAAAAAATGCGTGAAAATTCGCGCTGCAGAAACATCGATGTTTGCAGACATCGATGTTTTTCGATGTTTTTCAAAAAACATCGAATAAAACATCGATGTTTTCCATTTTTTTTATAATAAAATATAATTCTAAAATCTGAATGGAATTTGTATTTATGGCTTTATTTATGGCTTAGTTTTTGGAGCAAGAGTTGAACTGATTTGAATTTAAATTAGGCAAATGGGATGCATAAGAAATTTGTTATTTATTCCAAAGTAGAACAAATTTTAATCATTCGTCGTCAAAGAGGTTTATTTTAACTGAAAATGTTCGCAGACATCAATGTTTTTGATATTTAAAAAAAATCAATAAAACATCGAGGCTTTAAAAAAAAGTATTTATTTTGATTTTAATAAAATAGGCCAATAAAACATCGATTGCCGCCAAAAACATCGATGTCTCTAAAAAATTGTAAAACATCGATGCATCGATGTTTTCATCGATGTTTCTCCACCCCTACTGTGGACCGGCGTCACTTTAGAACGCGCATTTTTTTTTGCAGAGTTATCATTTAGTTGAATATTCTCCTAGCGTCAGCAACCGCTGCTTTAATATTAAGTGAAGAAAGTGTTTAAGTAAAGTGTTACAACTATAACTAGTGGTAAGTGGCGGCAGATTCTATTCAGGCAAAAAACAGCGACTAAAGGGTCTCGTCTCTTGCATGTGCTTGTGTGCGTGTGCAAATTTGTGTCGTTTTTTTTTTCAACAGTGCGAAGTTTTTAAATTACAAACATAATGGGAAAGAAAACCGACAATCCTGAGAGCTCCGGCAAGGGTTCGGATGGCGAGGAGGAGGAGGAGTACGCCGTGGAGCGGATCATCGACCGGCGGGTGCGCAAGGGCAAGGTGAGTGATCCGTACTGCTGCTTCTGCCATCCCAGACTTGTGGTCCTAAGACGGCATTTTCCACCCGCAGGTGGAGTACTACCTCAAATGGAAGGGCTACGCCGAAACGGAGAACACCTGGGAGCCGGAGAGCAATCTCGACTGCCAGGATCTGATCCAACAGTACGAGCTGAGCCGAAAGGACGAGGTAAGTAGTGCTGCCGTGCGATGCCGGGTACAGTTGTGCTCGCTTCGGTGCCAATTACATCTAATTTTTGGTCCGTAGGAGAAGGCAGCGGCTTCCAAAAAGGATCGTCCAAACAGCAGCGCCAAGGCCAAGGAAACCACAGGACGCGTCAGCACATCTGGGCCCGCGGCTAGCAAGCGGAAGTCCGAAGAGCCAGCAGGTAGGCAACCCCTCTATGGGAAATTTTGAAGTGGGCCACTCAATCGAGTGTACTTCTGTATTAATATTTTCTCTACACTAACTCTCAATTTTGCCGCGCAAAATGGAAGATACAGTAAATAATGGCAATACATTGCCAGTAGCCAAGTTACAGTCGACATTCCATTAGTGAAACTAATGCATCCCAGTTTAATGCAACGAAATAGCAGACAAAAAGCTGCAGCGAACTTTTCTCCCATAAGAAGTACATGTGTCAGAAAGAGAAGGAAATTTTCGCAGCTCGCTTACTTAGATTTGATTTGTTTACATTTTAGAAAGAGAGGACAGCATAGTTACTAGTTATCTCTCACTCGAGAGAGACATTCAGGGTTGCAAGTTTATGCAACTGTTTGCAGACGTTGTTATTAGTTGTATTGGCCTTCTTTTTTTTTCTTTTTTTTGTGAATACTTCTTTTTTTTTAGGGGTAATATAACCAAAAAAAAAACAAATTCGATCTCCAACTAGTGTAGATAGCCACTTAAAGCGGTACTTAATGAAAGTCGATAGTTTACGGTACTATTACTAGAAATATTTTCCATCGGAATGACATGTGAATAATCTTATAACCGTTACTCGTAGAGTAAAAGGGGATATTGTATTCATTGGAAAGTACAGTGTGCCACTTAAGTCATGATACACTTAGATTTTACCGTCGATGTTAACCTACTGTCCACCGAGGATATTTAATTCGCAGTTGTGGCCTGCTATTAAAACAATTACACATTTTGGTCGAATTTTTTCGAGTGCTTATTATTTTGACAACGAACGGAAAGCAAGAGACCTCAAAATCCTAGAAAATGCTACTTGGTTTTTATAGCAAAACACGCAACTTTAAAATGCAATTGCAAGAGTACCATGCATTTCCGCCGAAAATCTTCCGCACGTAAATTCTTCAGAAATCGCGGTCCATTGAGGGTAATTTTTTCGCGATTGGCTCCACAAAAGTCATGATACACCCATGGAATAATGCACCCCTCTGATATCTTTTTTAAGGGCAACAAATGTATACAAAATTATTTTTTTATGATCTTATTTCTTGTCTTAAAGTACATCAACAACTTAACGAAAAATGGACAGCGGCAAATAATTGCTTTGGCGCACAGCATGAATTGCATACAAATTTCATAGAAACGAAGCTTTTATCTAAATAAGAAAAGTTTGATACCCATTCATCATTGTTGGTTGTTGTGTTTATTAATACCTATCGAAAAGTAGAAGACATTTTTTAGATCGGACCATTCAGTAAAAAGTTATGACCCAAATAATGAAATTCAAGCAGTGCAAGCAGTTGTTTTGCTGTATGCATATCTCCGTCTCCCTCACACTTACCTTAGCTGAGTAACGGTATCTAATAGTCAAGGTACTCGACTGTAGCGTTCTCTCTTGTTTTAAATTACGTTGAATAGGTAGGTTGAAAAACCTTAAAACAAATTCCACATATCTTTGGTTGGAAGAGATTTCTGTGACATCCCGAAATAACTCCTAGATAATTACTCAAGAAATCGTATTTCTACAATTTTTCCTCAGCACCCGCTGGCAACAAATCGAAACGTACAACAGATGCGGAGCAGGATGGCGGCATTTCCGTTTCCGGCTCTACCGGATTCGACCGAGGCCTGGAGGCCGAGAAGATCCTGGGGGCCTCGGACAACAACGGTCGCCTGACATTCCTAATTCAGTTCAAAGGCGTGGACCAGGCCGAAATGGTGCCCTCTTCAGTGGCCAATTTAAAAATCCCGCAGATGGTCATCCACTTCTACGAGGAGCGTCTGTCCTGGTACTCGGATAATGAGGATTAAGATTTTCGACGAAGTTGCGGCATCATTAGGGCGAAAAAAACGCTCATACATCTAACGAAAAAAACATTTAGAGTTATGTCTGGCCTCCATGCAGGCGATTATAAAACCTCCCCCCCATCCAACAACTTTTGAAACCTCGGACTATATTTATATTACTGTCCATTTTCAATGAATAAACAAACCCTATGTTCAGCTGGAGTCTACAAGTAATTTGATCTAATGATGCAATCTATTTGGTCCAAGGGCGGGGTCTGATGCGCATGTGCTGAGCATGTGGCAAGAAGAGGTCATTTAATGCCCACTTAAATACAATTTCCAAGCAGTTTGGTTGGAAGAGATTTCTGCGACACCTCTTTATGCTCTCTGGTCATTTGATAGTCGAGAAGTTATGGCATCCATGCTCCCTAGGTGTTTAGAAGTTTATTGGCCACATTGCATTCCGAGTTCTCTAGGACATTTCCGCAGCAGGACCAGTGACGCCTCCCCGGATGTCCTGCATGGCCATGACCACAACCACTGTATCCTGGCATACGACCTTCGCATGAGCACATGACGTTCCGGTTGCCCTTTCCGGAACAGAAGGAGCAGCAGTGGTATATGCCCGTATGCGGACGAACCTGACGCGCCTGGAAGGTGAAAGGACCGCCCTTGATGGGTCGCTCGTTGATCGTGATCGTTAGGATCAAGGCGCCCTGGGCATCGGGCGTAAATGAGATGTTGTAGGTGCCATCCCGATTATCCGATACCTCTACGGGCAGGAACTTGGAGCTCGAGTCCTTGTACTTCAGCATGCAGTTGATCTCCAGGCCACCGTGGCAGAGGGAAACCCCGTCGGCATCTCTTGAGTGCAACAGAAGATCGGCCTTCTTGTGAAGTCGCAGCTGGGAAAAGCCCTCCCACTCCAAGGTGCACAAGCCAGGCTCCACCACCTGCATGGTAATGATTCCGTATAGAGGGATATCGCGCTGGTCCTTCGTCGATGGAGCTCGGATTTTGGGTAGGAAGTGTAGTGAGTCTGAGATCTGGTGGGAAATTTAGATGTTTTCATTAAATATTTTTTAAATTAACGGATGGTTGACCCACTTTCGGATCCACTGGTGGTTTAAACTGTTGACAGTACTCCAAGCGTCTGAGAAGAATAGCCACATAACTCAGAATCTCCACATCGGCGCCAATCTCGCAAAGCTCTTGGCTGAATCGTACTGCATCCAAGGCCTGTTGCGTTCGTTTCTCTGGGGATCAGCTCAGTTAACTAGTGCTTTACTAGAATAGATAGTAATCTCACCCAGATCCAGTTGCTGCTTAAGAACAACCTCTACTTTGGACTCCCTGGCCCTACTGACTTGCTGGAGCAGAGTTCTACGATGTACTTCCAAGGCCTCGATGTACTTCTGCATGTACCGCTCCACTTGACTCTGGATGTCGTCGCATCTGTTGTTGATTCCACGGGCGATCTCATTTAACCTTTCGATGGAGTGCTCTGCATATTGACACAGCGGACGAGTTTGATCTGTGGCTTCTTTGAGGAGTGTTCCCTGATGTCCGATCGCCCGGGTTATGGTCTCATGTCGATGTCCTTTATGAAGAAGAACCAAACAATCGGTGCAAGCCAATTGACGGCATTGGGTACAGAATGCCTTCAGTTCGAAGTTGGTGTGGATTCCACATCGGAGCACTAGCTTGCTACTGTCTCCCAATCCCAGCTGCTGCTGCTTTTGTTTCCTGGCACGTCTGAGTTCTAGGATGCTTCTCATCCTGTGATTAGAGGTGCTCCTTTGCCTCTCATGTGCCTCCTTGCACAAGGTACAGAGGTTCAGGGTGCAGCTAATGCAGTGATAGGTGGCCTGGAAAGAGTAGGGAAAAGTGGACCAGTGGACAGACGTCAGTGACTTTATCATTCTTACACTGATCTCCTCGGTGCAAAGAGAACACCACACTTTGGAAATGACATCCTCCCCAGCCTGTAATCGCAACGCCTCGATGCGTCTTACCAGCAAATAGTTCTGGGGTAGCTGACGCACTCCACCTAAGGGGAGATCCGTGGGATAGTTGCAGCTGTGACAACGGATACATCGGGAAGGTGCATCGCTCACGAAGCTTCCGGTAAACCGGGTGCCGAAGGAACTTGTCGATCGCTTGCCTTCACTCTTGGACTATCAAAGAGAAGAGGATCTTCACTCCCTATCATAATGACAATTCTTTCAATCTTACTCTAATCACCAGGCGATCCATGGACTTCTTTCGTCTTAAACTAAAGCTGGCTCCTCGCTGTCTGGCGGGTGAAACTGTAGCCGTGAGTTCCGCACTGGAGCCACCCATCTCAGATTTTAGGCTGTAGCTCGAGGGATCTTCGCTACGGGATGGATCCTGATCCCACAAGGAATCGTCCTTAAAGTTCTCGCTTACCAGGCATTGCAAACAGAATGAGTGCAGACAGTACAGAGTCCTGGGATCCGTATAAACATCCAAACAGATGCCGCACTTCAGATCATCCGTGAAGGTTATGGTGTTCTCTGGCGGCGTACTGGGTCTCAAGGTGATGCTGGGTGATGGGGAAACCCCAGGAGAGACTGCCGGCGATCTTGACGGACTCCTGGCCAGTGGTGATGGTGCATCGAAGACCTCTGGCCTCGGAGAGGCTGCAAGCAGAAGTTGCGGTAGCATCTGCAGCTTGGGTTGGGTTGTGTCTGGTGTGGGAGGAGATATCCTCAACTCGGGAGAAGCCTTCAAGCTGAGCAGCCTCTTTGGATGCAGTTGCTCCTTAACTTTAATAGGCTGCGCCACCGTGGCATTGCTGGCCTGACTGCTGCTGCTACTTTGGACGGAAATGGAGGAGGCGCCACTGAGTATGTGGTCTAATAGGGACTCGGGAGAAGTCGAACTACCACCTCCGGCCAAGCTGCTTGTGGGCTCACTGCCACTGCCACTGTCCTGCAGTCCAAGGTCATCTGAGGTTAACCCAGGAATCCCTGCTTGGGCGCCATTTGACAAACCCAGAGTCCTCGAGCGTCGAATGGAACTTTTTGGCGTAAAAACTGGTATTTTAGGCACTGTTGGAGGTTGTATTTCCGAATTGCTTTGTATTGCTTCGACTTTCGGCGCAATGGTGAAGGTAAAGAGCTGTGGTGCTGACTTGCGACGCACTGCATCTGGCAGGGGTGCAGCCTGAAGACTATTCTGCGGAACCTGCGAGCTCTTTCGCAGGGAAATCTTGGCCGAGCTTAGCTTCAACTTGATTTTTCCTTGGGCCCCACTAGACGGGACAATTGGTGGTGGCGGAGCTGTCGGAGCCACCACTTCCAAGTCCCCCTGGATACGTTCATAATCAATTAGCTGGCTACTCTTGCTGCCGACACTCGCTTTCCTCTGGAAAACGAACTTCGAGTGGTTCGTCCTGCTCATGTTTCCAGATTATGCAATCCTGACCCAAGGACTACGAATTTGGTGGTCATCTGGAGCACTAACGAGTGTTCCCGTTGCAATTGGGACTGTGACTGAGACTGGGTCTCGGACTTGGTTGCTGCCTAATCCAATTACATTTCGCAATGGAAGCTCAGGGAGCACTGCGAATGGAGAGGTGGCAAAAGTCTGACACTGACAATTGTGCAATTATCTGTTGTGGTTGCTCATTCTAAATAGTTCTCCCATGAAGACTTGTCACTCGCTATTGATTGACTTTTCCGATTTGGTGGCCAAAACATCGTTCAGTATCGGAACTACTGAATTCACTCAGTCGCGGAGGGATATGTGGGATACGTAAAGCTACCCAGTAACCACTAAGTGGTGTCGATATTCCCTTTACTGGATAAATCCTATTGGAGCAACCACAGTGGAAAAAAAGGGAACTCTTGTCGTCATCATGACTAAACCCATGAAATTCCAAACTCTCCACTCGCCAATGATTCATAGGTAACTAAAACTTGAGTTTAATTTTGATAAGAGTTTCATTTCTTTTATTAGTTTTTATTCTCAGTGCGATACATCACTACGTGGAGTGATTTTTATTTTAATCAATAGTTAAATTTAAAAAAAAAAAAATAAGGGGAAAAAATTAAATGTTTTATTTATTTGGCAGAAAATTAATTTCATGTGGATTTTGCATGCCAAACTAGCTGCATTGGTTTCATTTTCGAAATTTAAAAATAATGTGGTTTAATATTTGGTATGATGTCAAATAAATATTTCCAATTGGTATAGTTTTGAATGATTTGCTAGTATACAAATTATATGAAAAAACTGATATAACATTACCTCTTTTTATTTTTTACTGTTGAATGCATCTCTCTCATCGTTTAAGTTCCGTTAATAGCTCCATTAGCTGATCAAATGGTCAAGTAACCACTCGTATTGACATAATAAACTGAAGATTACAAAAGCCACGGGAAGCTCTCTCTCCCACCTCGTACTCTCGCCGAAACCCCTCTCACAAATCCCACAGTTACACGGTGCCGCTCTTTCACTCTCTCTACCCAGAGGCAAAATAAATGGGTGGGAGAGGGAGCTTTTTGGACCCAGTACTCGTAGAGTACAGGGGTATATTATATTTATTATAAGGCATTAATAGAACTGAAAATATGTATACTTCATTCTTTATTGACCTTTTAAATGCTCTACATAGGGTTACGGTTTCCGGGTATCTCCTATCTTATAGATTGCGTAATGGGTATATGACAGTCGGATCCCCCGATACCACTGGTTTAGTCAAGCAGCTGGCCCACTGGCTCTTATTTTCGACTCGCTCGTACACATCAGTTGCAGTTCGGAAGCGGAATCGGTTGATGTTGCTTCGGTTCGGACGTGGAATATTTCACTTTCGTACGCTCGTATTTTCGACTTGAAAGAATCGGCAGAAGCGCCCAGAACAGACCGATAAAACTTTCCCTTCACTCTCGTTTTCCGCGCAGCGATTTACATTTTCGAGTTTGGTACTAATGTGTTGTGTTCGGTGTAATTAATTTACGTTTTCAAAACCATTCCCAAACCCACGGAACTGAACTGAATCCGTTGACCCTTTGTGCCACAAGACAATTTTCATTACGTTTCGCGGATTTGTTGGTAGTTCGCCGTTGCGGGCCGTTTATCGTGTGTTGCTTTGGTGTTGATTTTCGTGAGGGACGCACAATTTTCCACTTGGCTTTGCTGCTCCAGTTCTGGAAACCACCCCCACCTTCGTAAGACCCATCGTTTGCCGGCCCTCAACAATATGGAAGCGGTACGTATTCGCACCTTTCGCCGGTCCCAAATATTAAAAGCCATTTGTTAGCTGAGGAGCGGGGGACCCGGCATCTGTGTTACAAAGTCCAAGTCCAGGGCGATAATGCTGCTCGAGATATTGCGTAAAAGGTTAAAGTCTCTTCTCTCCGAACTAAGATTCGATCGGCTCCGATTGATCTTCGTATTTGCCAGTCAATGAACTGAAATCACAGACGAAATAGCACATTAATGAAATGTTATGCCAAAAATCGTCTGCTCGGTGTTTTCACCTAAAAAAGAAAGGGAAATCCCAATATTAATAACCATTCAAAACAGGACCGGAATTTTTAGTATGCAAATCTAATATGTTTTTATACCAAACCTGACGAATGGATAAGTGTCCTGAACATGTTATTAGCTATAATGACAATTTCCAAATGTTTAGTAATCTTGTATACGATTGCAAAACACGTAAACTAAATAACACATTGAATAATGGGTTAAAGTCTCTCATCCATTGAGATTGGCCAGACCGCTTTGATTTGATATTTGATGAATAATAAGCAGGCACCTGCTGATAAGACCTGATTCCCATGACTCCACATGGAGAATTGTGGATTTAGAGACTAAAGTCTTCACCTTAATAAAATTTAGCTATGGCATTTTGAATGCGGAATGAGCGAAATAAGGAGAATAAACTGAGATAAAAATGTATAGGGGTAATAAATAAATAAACGAACCGAGATAATTGTCATTAGCGTGGAATTTTAGAGTGGTCTTACTTTGTTTTTGAGAAAAGCTTTATCCCTACAAGTTTTGGGACAGTCGGTTTTCGAGTAGTTGGGAGATTCAAATTTTCTTTTTATAACCCATTTAGATAAACTACTGCAATAATAATTATACCCCTACAATCCCAGACGGGCAATCGTTATACGGGTTTTAAAACCATTTCGCGCACTTGTTCATACAAAAGATATAAAGAAAGATTTAGAATCTCAGCACCAGCTGATATTAGATTGGATCTCATTTGCCCCATTGGACTTTTATAGATGTTAATAAAATATTTAAAATGAATTCCACTCGATAGGTGGAAAAGAAGGGCATGGAAAACTTCAGGTTCGGCAGTGTGGACTACATTGTATTCCTGGGCATGATCGTATTATCCACCGGCACGGGAATCTATTTCGGGTGCATCAAGTGAGTGACCTTCAATTCCACAAGGCATTGCCAAACAATTGGGTTAATTACAGGAAGAGCAAGAGGAAGCTCGAGGAGGCGGAACCCACTTTACCAACAACCATGCCAGAGAGGCGAAGGCACGATTTCGGATCAGAGAAGATGAGCGAGTACCTGCTCGGGTCACGCAATCTGAAAGTTTTTCCCGTTGCCATGAGCCTGATAGCCAGGTATCGTTGCTGATATTTCTCCCTCTCGGCATCCCTGTAATCTGTACCCTTTTAATTCCAGCTACATATCGGGCGTCACGATACTGGGCACCACCTCGGAAATCTACAATTATGGCACGCAATATTGGTTTATAGCTATCGCAATCGTTCTCCAAGGCATTGCCGTCTCCTATGTCTACATACCCGTATTCTCGGCTCTTCAAGTAGGCTCTTCGTATGAGGTATACATTCGTAAATACTAGAAACTGATTTATTGATTTACAATCTAATGAGTCGGGAAGCTAATGGCTGCAGTATAAGTAAAAAACTTAAAACTTCAAATGTCTAATGGGAAAGTTGTTTAAACGAAAATATCTATATATTAGAAATGAGTTCTTTACAGCTTCCACAATTTTCTACGAGCTCGTTATAAGAAAAAACTAAAAATTACTAATATTGAATTTCTGCAATTAACTTAAAGTCCGTTAAAATTAAAAATAGAAAAGAATGAGGCACTTTCTCATTGATTTCCTTCTTACCCCTTTCATTCTTTCATTTATTTGCAATCAATGAACGGAAAACGTAGTGAACACTTTAATTAACTGAGACCACCCTCCTCAAGTGGAATTTCTTGGACTTTGCTCTCGCCCACTTGTTGCGACTTTTTTCTGTGTCTCTATGGGTCCGATATGATTAATTGCAAAGTATTTTTCTGCCACTTGACAGTTGTGTTCAAGCAATTAGTTTAACGAAATAGCCAAATTACGCTAGCTTTCTTACTCCAATTTAATGGCAGCAATGCTAACTAACTAATCCTACAAGTAAGTTATTTTAATGTTTAAAGATGATTATGTTTTCAGTACTTGGAGATGCGTTTTCATTCGGTCATACGAAGTATAGCATCGTTTATGTTTATACTGGATGAGGCAAGTGAAAGTTCAAGGTCGAGTTTCATTATCTAAGTAATCAATGATTTCAGATACTGTTTCTGCCTTTTATTGTGTATGTGCCAGCTATTGCTTTGAATCAGGGTAAGGTATATTTGTTGATGGTATAAAGTACTCCTCTAATCTTTCGATAATCTTGCAGTATCCGGCATTAATCTGCATGTGATTGCAGTGGTAATTGTGGTCGTGTGTGTTTTCTACACCTTTGTGGTAAGTTTTAGAGTTAGCTGTTCAACATTTTTCAAAGAAATGATGTTCCCCATTTGTGTACATCCAGGGAGGGATCAAGGCAGTGGTCCACACAGATGCCTGGCAGGTGCTGGTAATGTTCCTTTCCGTTCTTGCGGTAGCTGTTTTGGCAACTGTCTACGCCAATGGCCTAAATGTCCTTTTTGATGATGCCGCCAAGGGTGGTCGATTGATCTTCAACAACACGAATCCCTCGCCCTACGTTCGTCACACTGTTTGGAGCGTTCTTATCGGTGGCTTCTCATACTGGACTTCTTTTAATGCCGTCAATCAGACCATGGTTCAGCGATACATGTCTCTTCCCTCGCTGAAAAAGGCACGAGCTTCCATGGCTATTTTCACAATTGGAGTGGCTGCCTTCGTCTCCGTTTGTTGTTACGTGGGACTGCTTATCTTTGAGATGTACAAGGACTGTGATCCTCTAAGTGCGGGACTTATAACGGTCAGTAAATTGTATATCATTTTGTATCATAGCTTACCTTTACTGATTCACAGCATGACGATCAACTCCTTCCCCTCTTTGTCGTCCAGAGTGTGGGTCACATCTATGGAATGTCCGGATTGTTTATAGCTGGTATATTCGGAGCTGCCTTGAGTTCGCTTTCTGTAGTTCTCAACTCAACTTCCTTGGTGATCCTGGAGGATATAGTTCGCGGCTGCTTCAAGATGCAACCAAGTGAAAGAGCCTCCACCATTTTGGTCAAGTCCACTATTATAGTTCTTGGTCTAGTGGCCCTCTCACTGGTGTTTGTCCTGGAACAGTTGAGTGGAATCCTGAGCATTTGCACTTCAATGACGGCCATCGCAGCTGGAACCACTTTTGGCCTGTTTACCCTGGGAATGCTCGTTCCCTGGGCCAATACTGTGGGCACTGCTGTGGGCGGAATTGCAAGTGCTCTGCTCGCCGGATGGATATCCTTTGGAACGCAGTTTACCATTGCAGCCGGGGAATTGAATTCACAGAAGCTTCCCGTATCCGTGGAGGGATGTGTGGGTAATGTGACCCTTAGGGAAAATGTATGGGTAGATGAGGAGCAAGTTTTTCCACTGTATCGGCTGTCCTACCACTGGATAAATCCCATTGGAGTGGCCACAGTCATCGTGGTGGGTGCACTGGTTTCACTGGTAACCAAACCCACGAATATCAAGACTCTGGATCCGGATCTAATATCACCAGTGATTCACAGGTACAAAAATAGTTACCCTACGTTTAAAGAGTGAAACTAAAACCTTTTCGTTTTTCAGATTTCTTCCAAGGGAGTGCTTCACGGGTCGAAATCTTCATTCGAAAGCGCACAAAAACCTTCTGAACGTATCCTAAAATAGCCATTACTTCCTGTGCCAAACTTAATGGAATTAATCGAGACATCGACCTCCTAATCCTGTGGCCATTTATTCCACACCCTGTTTTGTTAGCATAGTTTGTAGTAGTAGTTGTGGTAGTTACCTTACAAAATAGCCTAGTCTAGTACAATGCGATCCAGCTATTGGATTGGAAAACACAAACCGAAGTACAGGAACCTATGAATCTGCATCTCAATCTCCAGAGTGCACAATCATTAGCGTAGTGTAATTATTGTATTATAATATAGCTTTATTTAATTGTTCTGTTCGGATCTGTTCTTCACTTTCCAGCTTATGTTCAAGCATTATTCTTTGGCATTTTCGATTTGTAGTCAGCAGACTGTGTCTCATTATGTATTCCGTGTGACCTAACAAACATAATGTCTGTGATAAATTCAATAAATAGATCATACACACTGTCCGAATTGTTTACACCTAGAATATAGTCAAGCGATTGCGAAGCAGCAGGAATGATATGACCTCTTTTTGGATCTGGGATCTGAGTCTGGAATCTGGCTGTATCTAGTCTAAACTAAGCCCCAATCAGGCGTAAATCACAAAAGAGGATGTGCCTCGTATAGGCTCGCTCGTACATACAACTAATTGACCTTCCGATGATCAGCGTCCGAGGACTGTCCTCTGCTCTTGATCCACTTGCCGAGCTGTAATGCGATGACCATGAAGCAGAGGATACCAGCACTTAGGTAGCTGTTGAAGACAAACTGTTGCGGCAACATTTTGCACTTGGAAACCACGTAGTCGTCAGGGGTGATAGTGGCCTACAAATAATATTAGATTATGAGTACAAGTTGGGGGACTTACAATCATAAGAAAGAAATATTATACCCACCAGCATAAAGCTGGGATTGACCTTGTTCCGCCAGCTGAAGGAGGCCACCGTGTACTCATCGATGCCCAGCCGATTGACACTGTGGCAAAAGTGATGTGAATGGCCTGCGAATGCCAATCTCGGTTTAAGCAGTTCGCCCAGCATATCCGTGGAATCCTTGGAAAGCACATGGAAGCGCTCGCGGTACGTCTCGATGGAAGGAGCATCGTGCTCCTCGCACATGGTATCTGAAATTCGATACGTTGGGAAGTGCTGCAGCAGGATCGGCTGGCTATATGGGTGCCGCCTGGTGCGAACGCACTCCGCCTCCAGCGGATACTTCATGCAGTGCAACGTCCGCGAGATGTTCTTCAGCTCATCTTCGGCCTGGGTGCAAAACATGCAGCCATCGGCCTCCATGGCCATGGAGTTTATCACCACGAAATGGATTTGTTTGATGGTGTACAGGTTCACCGAGGAGTTGTTTAGATAGTTCTCGAAGCGCGACATAAAGAAGGGATGCATTCTGGAAAATACATGTTGGCGTTGGTTTGTAAATGGTATGGAATCTGATATTGATATCCGATTGACTAACTTGTAGTGGAAGCCCACGTCGTGGTTGCCTGCGACACTGATGAGCGGGATGCCCGGCGGCAGGTTGAACATCTTCAGGTAGCGCCACACGTATTCCTGGAACTGCTTGTCGCTCACCATGTCGCCCTCGTCGAACAAGTCACCCAGGACGAAGACCACGTCCGGCTGGAACAGACGCGACGCCGCCTGGAAGGCGCGTGTCATGTGCCACTCCCGGTACAGCTTGTCCAGCCAGTGGCCACGATGTGGTCCGAGGAGATGGGGATCCGCTAGGATCATCGCCCTCAGCGGATCGTCCACATACTTCTTCCGCTTGATCTCCGGCCACCGGCACTTCTGCAGCACCACAAAGTCCGCCACGTATTCGCAGAAGATCAGGGCGCACAGCACAATTACGAAGCAGGCGTAAAGAAACCGCATTTTCAGATTTTAAACCGGCTTAAAGAGTAATAACAATCGTCTGCAGCTAATCTCGATGTTTTGGTCTTGAACTTGACTGTTCGAGGGAAGCTCCAAGCCAAGTGTCACCCACGTAGCAGGAATACTTTTAATTGCACACCTTATATTCCCGGCAATTAGCAATAAATACAACTCATTTTGCACGTTTATTTAATTAATCAAAACAATAACAAGACAGTCATCGGTCCGGTCAAGACCTATCGGTCAGTAAGGCCGCGCCGATAACAAAAAAATACCATATTTAAATACCATTTCAGTTTCAAGAAATACCACCATATAATTAAAAAAATTAACGTCAGTTTCCATTGTATATTATTTTAAAATTTAATTCCATGCTATACAAATTATTTAATAGGCAATAACTTTAATAACAACCAGTTGTTACTTAATTTCAACGTTATTAATATTGACCTTTTAATTTTCGAATTCCAAAATATTAGTTTCGATCTAGTCAACTTGTTAGAAAATCAGTTGTAGCGCGAAAATAGCTCACTTCGGAAAGTTTCCATTAAAATTTGAAAAACAAGTTTTTACTAAAAAACTGTTTAGTTTTAATTTAAAAATTATTGGTGTGAAAAAGTTTAATTATTATAAAACACGGCGAGAGGTAAATATTATTTACCAAATAACAATAAATTTTAAGAATTTTAAAATACCGGTAATCGGTTAAATGTTTTTAAGAGTTACGGTTGATATTGCCAATAATTTGCAATAACATTTTTTCTTTCTCTTCAGGAGTCGTGAAATTTGATATAATTTTCTAGGGCGATTTGTAATACTCTGCAAGAATTTAACTCTTATAATGACAGACGAAGTAGAAGAAAGCGAAAGTATGATTCAAGGATCGTGGGCAAACAATGGATTTTTAAACTTCATGCGTGTCTTTCGTCCACCATCATGACTTGGATGCATTTCGCCGAGGAGTGCGCCAGGTTTTGGAAAAAATGAGCCAGAAGGAGAAAAATAGCTATCGCGATATGCCCGACCAATGCTATAGGTATTGATAATAAGTCGATTAGGGGACTCAGTGAAATGCGTAGCCGCGTCTGCACAGGCTGTTAATATCGAATTGGTGGAAATAATTCCCTGTATCTGTTTTAGTGCCCAAATTTAATATTGAGAGTCGTCGTTGCTTTAGTAGAGTGCTTTGCCTAAGGGATAACCGCGTCTAGGGCCGGATAAAGAACCCTTGATTTCCTCCAGGTTTAAAAGAAAAAAAAAAATACAATTTTATAAATCGTGGATTTTATTAAGAAAAACAACAATAATAGCTACTTAAATTACTGGATGCAGCAAATTGTGAGGCTATAAGGGCGCTCTTTTTTATCGAATACTGATATTTTATAAAGTAGCCCACAACAGGCATTTGATAACATTTATTTTATAGTGGGTTATCCATTTGTAGTGTTTAACGATCGCCAAAAGAAATTCGGGAGCGCACCGAAAGGATTCGGCAATTGTGGCAGAGGTGGAAGATTGGGAAGTGAAATTTCCGGTAAGGATATTGCTGTTAAATTAACTTCTGGCAAAGATGGAAGTGGTGGCAGCGGGGGCAAAGGAAGAGGAAATTCTGGAAGAGGAAGAGGGGGCCAGGGCAGTGGCAGCGGTAGAGGGGGAAGATTAGGAAGTGGAAGAAAAGACTGGCCGGGATCAGCGGGCTTGTGATAATGAATGTGATGATGTTGGTGGATTTGTTGTGGTACGGTAGCGGGTAATTCCGTTGTTGTTGGCTCATGAGTAGTCGTTTCAGTTGTTGTCTTCTGTGTTGTTGGCTCTGTCGTAGTCTTGGCTGTAGTTGTCTTTTGCGTAGTTGGTTCCCTGGTAGTCCTACTGGTTGTTGTTATTTTCGTTGTTGGCTCATTTGTAGTTTTTTCTGTTGTCTTCTTTGTCGTAGGTTCTACAGTGGTCCTTACAGTTGTTGTTTTAACAGTTGTAGTCCTCCGAGTTGTTGGCTCACGAGTAGTCCTTTTAGTTGTTGTCTTCTGTGTTGTTGGCTCTGTCGCAGTCTTGGTTGTACTTGTCTTTTGCGTAGTTGGTTCCGCGGTAGTCCTACTGGTTGTTGTTATTTTCGTTGTTGGCTCATTTGTAGTTTTTTCTGTTGTTGTCTTCTTTGTCGTAGGTTCTACAGTGGTCCTTACAGTTGTTGACTTAACAGTTGTCGTCCTCCGAGTTGTTGGCTCACGAGTAGTCCTTTTAGTTGTCGTCTTCTGTGTTGTTGGCTCTGTCGTAGTCTTGACTGTAGTCGTCTTTTGCGTAGTTGGTTCCGCGGTAGTCCTACTGGTTGTTGTTTTTTTCGTTGTTGGCTCATTTGTAGTTTTTTCTGTTGTTGTCTTCTTTGTCGTAGGTTCTACAGTGGTCCTTACAGTTGTTGTCTTAACAGTTGTCGTCCTCCGAGTTGTTGGCTCACGAGTAGTCGTTTCAGTTGTTGTCTTCTGTGTTGTTGGCTCTGTCGTAGTCTTGGCTGTAGTTGTCTTTTGCGTAGTTGGTTCCCTGGTAGTCCTACTGGTTGTTGTTATTTTCGTTGTTGGCTCATTTGTAGTTTTTTCTGTTGTCTTCTTTGTCGTAGGTTCTACAGTGGTCCTTACAGTTGTTGTCTTAAGAGTTGTAGTCCTCCGAGTTGTTGGCTCACGAGTAGTCCTTTTAGTTGTTGTCTTCTGTGTTGTTGGCTCTGTCGCAGTCTTGGTTGTACTTGTCTTTTGCGTAGTTGGTTCCGCGGTAGTCCTACTGGTTGTTGTTATTTTCGTTGTTGGCTCATTTGTAGTTTTTTCTGTTGTTGTCTTCTTTGTCGTAGGTTCTACAGTGGTCCTTACAGTTGTTGACTTAACAGTTGTCGTCCTCCGAGTTGTTGGCTCACGAGTAGTCCTTTTAGTTGTCGTCTTCTGTGTTGTTGGCTCTGTTGTAGTCTTGACTGTAGTCGTCTTTTGCGTAGTTGGTTCCGCGGTAGTCCTACTGGTTGTTGTTTTTTTCGTTGTTGGCTCATTTGTAGTTTTTTCTGTTGTTGTCTTCTTTGTCGTAGGTTCTACAGTGGTCCTTACAGTTGTTGTCTTAACAGTTGTCGTCCTCCGAGTTGTTGGCTCACGAGTAGTCCTTTTAGTTGTTGTCTTCTGTGTTGTTGGCTCTGTCGTAGTCTTGGTTGTGCTTGTCTTTTGCGTAGTTGGTTTCGCGGTAGGCCTACTGGTTGTTGTTTTTTTCGTTGTTGGCTCATTTGTAGTTTTTTCTGTTGTTGTCTTCTTTGTCGTAGGTTCTACAGTGGTCCTTACAGTTGTTGTCTTAACAGTTGTCGTCCTCCGAGTTGTTGGCTCAGCAGTAGTCCTTTTAGTTGTTGTCTTCTGTGTTGTTGGCTCTGTCGTAGTCTTGGTTGTACTTGTCTTTCGCGTAGTTGGTTTCGCGGTAGTCCTACTGGTTGTTGTTATTTTCGTTGTTGGCTCATTTGTAGTTTTTTCTGTTGTTGTCTTCTTTGTCGTAGGTTCTACAGTGGTCCTTACAGTTGTTGTCTTAACAGTTGTCGTCCTCCGAGTTGTTGGCTCACGAGTAGTCCTACTGGTTGTTGTTTTTTTCGTTGTTGGCTCATTTGTAGTTTTTTCTGTTGTTGTCTTCTTTGTCGTAGGTTCTACAGTGGTCCTCACAGTTGTTGTCTTAACAGTTGTCGTCCTCCGAGTTGTTGGCTCACGAGTAGTCCTTTTAGTTGTCGTCTTCTGTGTTGTTGGCTCTGTCGTAGTCTTGACTGTAGTCGTCTTTTGCGTAGTTGGTTCCGCGGTAGTCCTACTGGTTGTTGTTTTTTTCGTTGTTGGCTCATTTGTAGTTTTTTCTGTTGTTGTCTTCTTTGTCGTAGGTTTTACAGTGGTCCTTACAGTTGTTGCCTTAACAGTTGTCGTCCTCCGAGTTGTTGGCTCACGAGTAGTCCTTTTAGTTGTTGTCCTCTGTGTTGTTGGCTCTGTCGTAGTCATGGTTGAACTTGTCTTTTGCGTAGTTGGTTCCGCGGTAGGCCTACTGGTTGTTGTTGTTTTCGTTGTTGGCTCATTTGTAGTTTTTTCTGTTGTTGTCTTCTTTGACGTAGGTTCTGCCGTAGTCTTCACAGTTGTCGTCCTGCGAGTTGTTGGCTTACGAGTAGTTCCTTCAGTTGTTGTCTTCTGTGTTGTTGGCTCTGTCGTAGTTTTGGTTGTACTTGTCTTTTTCGTGGTAGGATCCGCGGTAGTCCTGTTGGTTGTTGTTCTTTTCGTGGTTGGCTCACGGGTAGTTCTTTCAGTTGTTGTTTTTTGAGTTGTTGGCTCTGTAGTTTTAATTGTTGTCGTCTTTTTAGTTGTCTTTGTGGTTGTCTGCTCTGTGGTGGTTTTTTTAGAAGTTGTCTTTTCGGTGGTTGGCTCCGTTGTTGTTTTAATGGTTGTTGTCTTCTGAGTTGTTGTTTTCTCAGGTGTTGGTTCTGTTGTAGTTTTTACAGTAGTTGTCTTCTCGGTTGTTGGCTCTGTTGAAGTTTTAATGGTTGTTGGCTTTTGAGTTGTAGGCTCTGAGGTAGTCTTTGTGGTTGTCCGCTCTGTGGTGGTTTTTGAAGTTGATGTCTTTTGTGTGGTTGGCTCTGTTGTTGTTTTAATGGTTGTTGTCTTCTGAGTTGATGTTTTCTCAGTGGTTGGTTCTGTTGTAGTAGTTGTCTTCTCGGTTGTAGGCTCTCTCGTAGTTTTAGTGGTTGTTGACTTTTGAGTTGATGTTTTCTCAGTTGTTGGTTCTGGTGTCGTCTTGACTGTAGTTGTCTTCTCGGTTGTTGGCTCGTTTGTAGTTTTTGTGGCTGTTGTCTTTTCGGTGGTTGGCTCCGTCGTTGTTTTAGTTGTTGTTGTTTTCTGAGTTGTTTTCTTAGTTGTTAGTTCTGTTGTAGTAGTTGTCTTCTCGGTTGTAGGCTCTGTCGTAGTTTTAGTGGTTGTTGACTTTTGAGTTGATGTTTTCTCAGTTGTTGGTTCTGATGTAGTCTTGACAGTAGATGTCTTCTCGGTTGTTGGCTCGTTTGTAGTTTTTGTGGTTGTTGTCCTTTCAGTGGTTGGCTCCGTCGTTGTTTTAATGGTTGTTGTTTTCTGAGTTGTTGTTTTCTTAGTTGTTGGTTCTGTTGTAGTAGTTGTCTTCTCGGTTGTAGGCTCTGTCGTAGTTTTAGTGGTTGTTGACTTTTCAGTTGATGTTTTCTCAGTTGTGGGTTCTGGTGTAGTCTTCACAGTAGTTGTCTTCTCGGTTGTTGGCTCGTTTGTAGTTTTTGTGGTTGTTGTCCTTTCAGTGGTAGGCTCCGTCGTTGTTTTAAGTGTTGTTGTTTTCTGAGTTGTTGTTTTCTTAATTGTTGGTTCTGTTGTAGTAGTTGTCTTCTCGGTTGTAGGCTCTGTCGTAGTTTTAGTGGTTGTTGACTTTTGAGTTGATGTTTTCTCAGTTGTTGGTTCTGGTGTAGTCTTGACAGTAGTTGTCTTCTCGGTTGTTGGCTCGTTTGTAGTTTTTGTGATTGTTGTCTTTTCGGTGGTTGGCTCCGTCGTTGTTTTAATGGTTGTTGTTTTCTGAGTTGTTGTTTTCTTTGTTGTTGGTTCTGTTGTAGTAATTGTCTTCTCGGTTGTAGGCTCTGTCGTAGTTTTAGTGGTTGTTGACTTTTGAGTTGATGTTTTCTTAGTTGTTGGTTCTGGTGTAGTCTTGACAGTAGTTGTCTTCTCGGTTGTTGGTTCTTTTGTAGTCTTTGTGGTTGTTGTCCTTTCAGTGGTTGGCTCCGTCGTTGTTTTAATGGTTGTTGTTTTCTGAGTTGTTGTTTTCTTAGTTGTTGGTTCTGTTGTAGTAGTTGTCTTCTCGGTTGTAGGCTCTGCCGTAGTTTTAGTGGTTGTTGACTTTTCAGTTGATGTTTTCTCAGTTGTGGGTTCTGGTGTAGTCTTCACAGTAGTTGTCTTCTCGGTTGTTGGCTCGTTTGTAGTTTTTGTGGTTGTTGTCCTTTCAGTGGTAGGCTCCGTCGTTGTTTTAAGTGTTGTTGTTTTCTGAGTTGTTGTTTTCTTAATTGTTGGTTCTGTTGTAGTAGTTGTCTTCTCGGTTGTAGGCTCTGCCGTAGTTTTAGTGGTTGTTGACTTTTGAGTTGATGTTTTCTCAGTTGTTGGTTCTGGTGTAGTCTTGACAGTAGTTGTCTTCTCGGTTGTTGGCTCGTTTGTAGTTTTTGTGATTGTTGTCTTTTCGGTGGTAGGCTCCGTCGTTGTTTTAATGGTTGTTGTTTTCTGAGTTGTTGTTTTCTTTGTTGTTGGTTCTGTTGTAGTAGTTGTCTTCTCGGTTGTAGGCTCTGTCGTAGTTTTAATGGTTGTTGACTTTTGAGTTGATGTTTTCTCAGTTGTGGGTTCTGGTGTAGTCTTGACAGTAGTTGTTGTCTCGGTTGTTGGCTCGAATGTAGTTTTTGTGGTTGTTGTCTTTTCGGTGGTTGGCTCCGTCGTTGTTTTAATGGTTGTTGTTTTCTGAGTTGTTTTCTTAGTTGTTGGTTCTGTTGTAGTAGTTGTCTTCTCGGTTGTAGGCTCTGTCGTAGTTTTAGTGGTTGTTGACTTTTGAGTTGATGTTTTCTCAGTTGTTGGTTCTGGTGTAGTCTTAACAGTAGTTGTCTTCTCGGTTGTTGGCTCTTTTGTAGTTTTCGTGGTTGTTGTCTTTTTGGTGGTTGGCTCCGTCGTTGTTTTAAGTGTTGTTGTTTTCTGAGTTGTTGTTTTCTTTGTTGTTGGTTCTGTTGTAGTAATTGTCTTCTCGGTTGTAGGCTCTGTCGTAGTTTTAGTGGTTGTTGACTTTTGAGTTGATGTTTTCTTAGTTGTTGGTTCTGGTGTAGTCTTGACAGTAGTTGTCTTCTCGGTTGTTGGCTCGTTTGTAGTCTTTGTGGTTGTTGTCCTTTCAGTGGTTGGCTCCGTCGTTGTTTTAATGGTTGTTGTTTTCTGAGTTGTTGTTTTCTTAGTTGTTGGTTCTGTTGCAGTAGTTGCCTTCTCGGTTGTAGTCTCTGTCGTAGTTTTAGTGGTTGTTGACTTTTGAGTTGATGTTTTCTTAGTTGTTGGTTCTGGTGTAGTCTTGACAGTAGTTGTCTTCTCGGTTGTTGGTTCTTTTGTAGTCTTTGTGGTTGTTGTCCTTTCAGTGGTTGGCTCCGTCGTTGTTTTAATGGTTGTTGTTTTCTGAGTTGTTGTTTTCTTAGTTGTTGGTTCTGTTGTAGTAGTTGTCTTCTCGGTTGTAGGCTCTGTCGTAGTTTTAGTGGTTGTTGACTTTTGAGTTGATGTTTTCTCAGTTGTTGGTTCTGGTGTAGTCTTGACAGTAGTTGTTGTCTTGGTTGTTGGCTCGAATGTAGTTTTTGTGGTTGTTGTCTTTCCGGTGGTTGGCTCCGTCGTTGTTTTAATGGTTGTTGTTTTCTGAGTTGTTTTCTTAGTTGTTGGTTCTGTTGTAGTAGTTGTCTTCTCGGTTGTAGGCTCTGTCGTAGTTTTAGTGGTTGTTGACTTTTGAGTTGATGTTTTCTTAGTTGTTGGTTCTGGTGTAGTCTTGACAGTAGTTGTCTTCTCGGTTGTTGGCTCGTTTGTAGTCTTTGTGGTTGTTGTCCTTTCAGTGGTTGGCTCCGTCGTTGTTTTAATGGTTGTTGTTTTCTGAGTTGTTGTTTTCTTAGTTGTTGGTTCTGTTGTAGTAGTTGTCTTCTCGGTTGTAGGCTCTGTCGTAGTTTTAGTGGTTGTTGACTTTTGAGTTGATGTTTTCTCAGTTGTGGGTTCTGGTATTTTTGTGGTTGTTGTCCTTTCAGTGGCTGGCACCGTCGTTGCTTTAATGGTTGTTGTTTTCTGAGTTGTTGTTTTCTTAGTTGTTGGTTCTGTTGTAGTAGTTGTCTTCTCGGTTGTAGGCTCTGTCGTAGTTTTAGTGGTTGTTGACTTTTGAGTTGATGTTTTCTCAGTTGTTGGTTCTGGTGTAGTCTTGACAGTAGTTGTCTTCTCGGTTGTTGGCTCGTTTGTAGTCTTTGTGGTTGTTGTCCTTTCAGTGGTTGGCTCCGTCGTTGTTTTAATGGTTGTTGTTTTCTGAGTTGTTGTTTTCTTAGTTGTTGGTTCTGTTGTAGTAGTTGTCTTCTCGGTTGTAGGCTCTGTCGTAGTTTTAGTGGTTGTTGACTTTTGAGTTGATGTTTTCTCAGTTGTTGGTTCTGGTGTAGTCTTGACAGTAGTTGTCGTCTCAGTTGTTGGCTCGTTTGTAGTTTTTGTGGTTGTTGTCCTTTCAGTGGCTGGCTCCGTCGTTGCTTTAATGGTTGTTGTTTTCTGAGTTGTTGTTTTCTTAGTTGTTGGTTCTGTTGTAGTAGTTGTCTTCTCGGTTGTTGGCTCTGTTGTAGTTTTAGTGGTTGTTGACTTTTGAGTTGATGTTTTCTCAGTTGTTGGTTCTGGTGTAGTCTTGACAGTAGTTGTCTTCTCGGTTGTTGGCTCGTTTGTAGTTTTTGTGGTTGTTGTCTTTTCGGTGGTTGGCTCTGTCGTTGTTTTAATGGTTGTTGTTTTCTGAGTTGTTGTTTTCTTAGTTGTTGGTTCTGTTATAGTAGTCTTCTCGGTTGTAGGCTCTGTCGTAGTTTTAGTGGTTGTTGACTTTTGAGTTGTTGTTTTCTCAGTTGTTGATTCTGGTGTAGTCTTGACAGTAGTTGTCTTCTCGGTTGTTGGCTCGTTTGTAGTTTTTGTGGTTGTTGTCTTTTCGGTGGTTGGCTCAGTCGTTGTTTTAAGTGTTGTTGTTTTCTGAGTTGTTGATTTTTTTGTTGTTGGTTCTGTTGTAGTAGTTGTCTTCTCGGTTGTAGGCTCTGTCGTAGTTTTAGTGGTTGTTGACTTTTGAGTTGATGTTTTCTCAGTTGTTGGTTCTGGTGTAGTCTTGACAGTAGTTGTCTTCTCGGTTGTTGGCTCGTTTGTAGTTTTTGTGGTTGTTGTCTTTTCGGTGGTTGGCTCCGTCGTTGTTTTAATGGTTGTTGTTTTCTGAGTTGTTGTTTTCTTAGTTGTTGGTTCTGTTGTAGTAGTTGTCTTCTCGGTTGTAGGCTCTGTCGTAGTTTTAGTGGTTGTTGACTTTTGAGTTGATGTTTTCTCAGTTGTTGGTTCTGGTGTAGTCTTGACTGTTGTTGTCTTCTCGGTTGTTGGCTCGTATGTAGTTTTTGTGGTTGTTGTCTTTTCGGTGGTTGGCTCCGTCGTTGTTTTAATGGTTGTTGTTTTCTGAGTTGTTTTCTTAGTTGTTGGTTCTGTTGTAGTAGTTGTCTTCTCGGTTGTAGGCTCTGTCGTAGTTTTAGTGGTTGTTGACTTTTGAGTTGATGTTTTCTCAGTTGTTGGTTCTGGTGTAGTCTTGACAGTAGTTGTCTTCTCGGTTGTTGGCTCGTTTGAAGTCTTTGTGGTTGTTGTCTTTTCGGTGGTTGGCTCCGTCGTTGTTTTAAGTGTTGTTGTTTTCTGAGTTGTTGTTTTTTTTTGTTGTTGGTTCTGTTGTAGTAGTTGTCTTCTCGGTTGTAGGCTCTGTCGTAGTTTTAGTGGTTGTTGACTTTGACTTGACAGTAGTTGTCTTCTCGGTTGTTGGCTCGTTTGTAGTTTTTGTGGTTATTGTCTTTTCGGTGGTTGGCACCGTCGTTGTTTTAATGGTTGTTGTTTTCTGAGTTGTTGTTTTCTTAGGAGTTGGTTCTGTTGTAGTAGTTGTCTTCTCGGTTGTAGGCTCTGTCCTAGTTTTAGTGGTTGTTGACTTTTGAGTTGATGTTTTCTCAGTTGTTGGTTCTGGTGTAGTCTTGACAGTAGTTGTCTTCTCGGTTGTTGGCTCGTTTGTAGTTTTTGTGGTTGTTGTCCTTTCAGTGGTTGGCGCCGTCGTTGTTTTAATGGTTGTTGTTTTCTGAGTTGTTGTTTTCTTAGTTGTTGGTTCTGTTGTATGAGTTGTCTTCTCGGTTGTAGGCTCTGTCCTAGTTTTAGTGGTTGTTGACTTTTGAGGTGATGTTTTCTCAGTTGTTGGTTCTGGTGTAGTCTTGACAGTAGTTGTCTTCTCGGTTGTTGGCTCGTTTGTAGTTTTTGTGGTTGTTGTCCTTTCAGTGGTTGGCTCCGTCGTTGTTTTAAGTGTTGTTATTTTCTGAGTTGTTGTTTTCTTAGTTGTTGGTTCTGTTGTAGTAGTTGTCTTCTCGGTTGTAGGCTCTGTCGTAGTTTTAGTGGTTGTTGACTTTTGAGGTGATGTTTTCTCAGTTGTTGGTTCTGGTGTAGTCTTGACAGTAGTTGTCTTCTCGGTTGTTGGCTCGTTTGTAGTTTTTGTGGTTGTTGTCCTTTCAGTGGTTGGCTCCGTCGTTGTTTTAATGGTTGTTGTTTTCTGAGTTGTTGTTTTCTTAGTTGTTGGTTCTGTTGTAGTAGTTGTCTTCTCGGTTGTAGGCTCTGTCGTAGTTTTAGTGGTTGTTGACTTTTGAGTTGATGTTTTCTCAGTTGTTGGTTCTGGTGTAGTCTTGACAGTAGTTGTCGTCTCAGTTGTTGGCTCGTTTGTAGTTTTTGTGGTTGTTGTCCTTTCAGTGGCTGGTTCTGTCGTTGCTTTAATGGTTGTTGTTTTCTGAGTTGTTTTCTTAGTTGTTGGTTCTGTTGTAGTAGTTGTCTTCTCGGTTGTTGGCTCTGTTGTAGTTTTAGTGGTTGTTGACTTTTGAGTTGATGTTTTCTCAGTTGTTGGTTCTGGTGTAGTCTTGACAGTAGTTGTCTTCTCGGTTGTTGGCTCGTTTGTAGTTTTTGTGGTTGTTGTCTTTTCGGTGGTTGGCTCTGTCGTTGTTTTAATGGTTGTTGTTTTCTGAGTTGTTGTTTTCTTAGTTGTTGGTTCTGTTATAGTAGTCTTCTCGGTTGTAGGCTCTGTCGTAGTTTTAGTGGTTGTTGACTTTTGAGTTGTTGTTTTCTCAGTTGTTGGTTCTGGTGTAGTCTTGACAGTAGTTGTCTTCTCGGTTGTTGGCTCGTTTGTAGTTTTTGTGGTTGTTGTCTTTTCGGTGGTTGGCTCCGTCGTTGTTTTAAGTGTTGTTGTTTTCTGAGTTGTTGTTTTCTTAGTTGTTGGTTCTGTTGTAGTAGTTGTCTTCTCGGTTGAAGGCTCTGTCGTAGTTTTAGTGGTTGTAGACTTTTTAGTTGATGTTTTCTCAGTTGTTGGTTCTGTTGTAGTCTTTACAGTAGTTGTCTTCTCGGTTGTAGGCTCTGTTGTAGTTTTTGTGGTTGTTGACTTTTGAGTTGATGTTTTCTCAGTTGTTGGTTCTGTTGTAGGCCTTACAGTAGTTGTCTTCTCGGTTGTTGGCTCTGTTGTAGTTTTAATGCTTGTTGTCTTCCCAGTTGTAGATTCTTCCGTAGTCTTTGTGGTCGTAGACCCAATATTGGGACCAATTGGACATCCCGGCAAAAATGGATATAGCCAGCAGATATCCGGATAATCAGGATAATCCGGATTTGTTTGTGCAGATTCTATGGCTGAATCGTTCCCAAACTTAGTATCATTTCCATCCAGAGCTGCACTTACAGCTTGGTAGAATGCAAACAAAATAAAACATCTTAATAGTTCCTGCAATTGTAAAAATAAATTTTAATGCGTTGACTTTAAACCGTGTTAGGCAAAAAAGTAGCTCTCCCTGGGAATAGGACAATGACTCTGCCGCAGCTCTGCTAACTGTCTGCCACACACCTCGACAAATTTCGCTGACAGTTACTCACAGAAAAAATTCCAACATGTCATTCAAGTGTTTGCGACTTACCATGGCCACTTTTTGAGCAAGACTCTGGATTTTTAAGCCTCAACTTGTGCTTAAATAGAAAAACATCCTATCGCAGAGCGTTGATAAGCTTTGCATGGGTCGAAGTTCAACTCAGGTCAGCAGGTAAGCGTGGGGCAAGTTAATAAACCATAGAGATAAGCTTCTAAGATGTTTGTGCTTTTAAAACATTCTATTTTATGTCTTCATATTTGTTTCTTTGTCATGGAAAGACACGTTTTCAGGTGAGGTGAATTCCCCTTTATATTTTTTACGAAGTTGTCAGATTTGGCAATTACTACGAAAATATTTAAACCTTAAATTTTGCCATTTCTTTTGTGTAATCACTTATAATTAGAATATAAATGTAATAGTAATTTCTTGTTAATTTTATCACCCAATAGAAATATTTATCTACTGCATAAAAATACGATTTATCCTCTTTTTGACTAGCTGTGATTTATTACACATAAATATATGGATTCACATAAAAATTGAGCCTTAGATTATAGCAGAGTCCGAAGATACCGAATCGAATCGGCCGATCTCATTTGGTACTGGGCTTGGTGTGTATTGTGCAAGTCTCGGGTTAGTTTCTCTCTATTGCTGGTGCCGAAATAAATATTGCTTATGCCTAGGTAAGAGTACGATAAGATAAATAGAACAGAAGTTTTCCAGGCCCTAAATGCAATGCGACAACAGAATCTATAGCTGATGGTGTCTTGATGATTGCACAGTGCCCGAGTCCCCGCCTTGGTACCAGGTCCAGATCAAGTTCGAGTAAGTTTCCCACTTTCAAGACCTAATTGTTAGTGTGTGTATAGTAGAGAACCGTATTGCCGGGCAGCTGCCAGTGGGAGGCCTTCAGTTCAATTAGCTGGAGAAGTGTGCGCCGAATGGACGCCGCTGATTCTCCGGCATTCAGAAAGGCATCGCGCACGAGACCCATGAGCAGTTCCAGTTGCTGAGGCAGCTGCTGCTCCATATCCTGGCCAATACAGGTGAGCACATAGAACAGGCACTCAATCTGAAAGTGATTAGTTTTTACTCTGCTCAACCATAATATCATTAACGAACTCACCTCTGAGAGAGATCTTATGGGTGGACGCACGCAATCCTCGCAACACTTGGACAGCAGACTGAGCAGGACCAGCGGCGGAGGAGTGCCCTCGTGGTGGGTGCGCAGTTGGAGCTGTCGACGCTTCAGCTGGCAGAACATCTCCGTGAGGAAGGCCATAAAGGCGGTAAATCGGACACGGGATGGCGACTTCATGCCCTGGATGGCAAACAGCAGCTGGACAGGGTAAAATTTGCACTGAGTGAGATAAACAAATTCAGGTATTTCCCTCAGAGGAACTTACCTTCTCGCGCTCCTGGTACCACTGACGGCATGTGTTGAGGAGCGCCTCCAAGAACGTTTCCTTCTGTTCCCGGGCGATGATGTTCAGACACAGCCGCGAGATTGGCAGGGCGAAACGGCGACTCTCCACCGCACGCTTGATGAACTGCGATGTCAGTTCCATCAGACAGCGCGAGTTCAGTTTGTTCGGATCCTCCAGAGCCGTGTCAATCAGCGCCTGGATCTCTGGGGTGAACTGACCAATGTCGGCCACCTCGTTGCCCAAACCCAAGCCTAGTCCGGCCATTCCCCTAGTCAAGGCATCTGCCGACGATAAGGATTTTGAGCGTTGCAATGCGTTACCATTCATGTACGGATCGATTCCATTAAGATTTGCCTGGTAAGGCTGTCCATAGTTGTTGTTGTTGAGCTGACCAAACTGATTATGGGTGGCCACTTTGTGACCTCTGGGCTCGGGAGCAAACTTGACCCGATTCGTTGTCTGAAATTGAAAGAGTTAACAGATGTTTTTTAGAAAATATATTATAATAATATTTCAATTATAAATAACAAATATAATAGCTTATGTGTTATATTATAAGAGTCTTTTTATACAGTGGTTTTTAAATTTAAGTGAACATTTTGGATTGCTAAATGGAAGTAGAGCTTACGTGCAGTATATTGCCACTGGAGGGCGAGTTCATGAGCGGCAGCTGACCGCCGAGGTGACTGGCACTGATTGGATGCGTCACCAAGATCGAGCGATGGTGGTTGGCCTTCAAGCCCGGCATGTTGCCGAGGGAGAGTCCGGCCTGGCGGCGATTCACGTTGCCATACTGACCCATAACCGGAGCAACTCCGGGACCATTGGTGGGCGGGAAGATCAGCGACGAACTGGAAGAATGTTGTAGACTGTAGTTTAGCTCTGCAAGGAGACGGGAAGAGGGGTAAACAATGGCATTAAAAGACTTTGCTTTACCGATTGCTGAGTGCCTCGGCCGGTGCCACGCAGCTGCCTGCCATTGTGAACTCCTGGGCATTGACGTTCAGCTTGTTGGCGACACCACCGGCCACACCACTAGTACCATCACCACCGCCACCACCGGCTGGAGCAGCCAGGTCTCCGCGCACATCTGAGACAGAGGCAATTAAGTTTTTGGGGGAACGGGATACCCAAGGGTGTATGTGATGAGGTGGGGGGGAGGACAACATTGTGTGGAGGAGGAGGAATGTGCAGGGTATGAGACAAAGATATGAAAAGAATCAAAAGAAAAACGAGGTCTCAGTAAGTAATCGTTGGAACTGATAAGCTTGAAGCGAAAAGTAACTTGGCAACCCGAACTGAGCTGGCTGAAAATCGTACTTAAATGAGATTTGATCAGAAACTAAACTATAGGCACTGGATTTTATTTTGAGAAAAGAAAGTTATGCCTGCTACTGACTACTTTTCGATAATGTCTATGTCAAGGCAGTCAAATTAATTATACCCGTTACTCGTAGAGTAAAAGGGTATATTGTATTCGTGCAAAAGTATGTAACAGGGAGAAGGAAGCGTTTCCGACCCCATAAAGTATATATATTCTTGATCAGGATCACTAGCCGAGTCGATCTAGCCATGTCCGTCTGTCCGTCTGTCTGTCTGTCCGTCTGTCCGTCTGTCCGTCTGTCCGTCTGTCTGTCTGTATGAACGCTGAGATCTCGGAAACTATAAAAGCTAGAAGGTTGAGATTTCACACACATATTCCTACGCAGCGCAAGTTTGTTTCATCGAGGTGCCACGCCCCCCCTAACGCCCACAATCGCCATAAACGATTTTCAAATGTGTCTGGAGGCCACATCTTTTAAGATTTTAAAAATATATAAACGCCATTTTATAGTGTTTATTAATACCTATCGAAATGTAGAAGACATTTTTCAAATCGGACCATTCATTAAAAAGTTATACGCAATCAAAATTGTTTATATATCTATCTCCCTCGCACTCCCTTTAGCCCCAATAGATAGTCGGGACACCAACCCGAGTACAGCGTTCGCACTCCCTTTAGCTGAGTGACGGGTATTAGATAGTCGGGACACCAACCCGACTATAGCGTTCTCTCTTGTTTTGTATAAAGTTTTTAAACGAACAGTAATACCATCCTGGTTTAAATGCATGCATCTACAACTGATAGTTTGGATTTATGTAATTTAATTTTATATAGCTTTAATTCTAATTTAAATCCAGTAATCCTGATAATTGTGTGATCGATTTGATTTTTATGACTTCTATAGCACCGAACAACCCGCTAAGCACCCAAGCGAGGAGGAGAATCTATACGGAATGACTAAAACAACTCACTTGGAGGTCTGTAAATATCCATGGCGGGTTTGCCTCTCATCTGTCCGGCCTGATTGCCAGGCACGTTGAAAGCCAGACTTCTGCGTTTGTTGATATTCTGAAACCGCAAACGGAAATATGGTTACTTTTCGACATCGATATGGGGATATGGGGGAAACTCACCTGTTGATTCGAGGTGCGCACAAAGCTGCGTTCCCGGGAGATAACGCCGGGCTGAAACTCAGGTGACTTGCGCACCTTTCGCGGATCATTCTGTTGGCCATTCAGGCTGGCCTGGGCCAGTTCGACTTTCTCGGCCATCTCTCGACTTTTGAGTACCGCTTCTGCTCTATTTAGCTAAACTTAATTGAAGATGAAAGCCTAATCTTTGGTAGATTATCCTCCGGTTAATCGGTTTACAACTGGGATTCCGCGGAATAAACGTCTAAATATGTGGCTTCAGTATTTGAGTAAATTTGTACATATCACAATAGTTGGTTTCCTTTCCTTCTTCCTTTTCCTTACTTCCTTTGTCGAGTATGAGTTCTCTTCTTAATACGATGTGAGGGAATAGTTCCCCTTTTGCAGATTCAGATTGCGGGTCTGAAATGCAAAAATAAATTAATCGTGAGAATCCAAAGCTTCTGCCCTGAGCCCAGCCCATAACGTGTTCACCTACTCATACATCAAGTAAAGATACACAAAAACTGTTTACCAAGATTCAAGGGGGGCTCAAACTACTTGATCTCTTCGAGCGAGCGGCTTTACGGCCGAGCGTAGGAGTTGCATCTGGTTTGGGGTCTTTGGCTAGAGCACTTCGTCTCCGAGCATGACATCAGCCCCAAGTAATTCTTATTCTGCTGCCCACAAGGAGTCCGGGGTGACTCTCCGCGAAAGATACACACAACGAAGTACAGTACGACTTCCGAAAATGTAGCCCATTAAACTATCAAGTAAAAAACTTGGATATGGAGGTATGCCAATGTATACCTTTCATTTTTACATCATGATCTGAGTGATATAAAATGACCATGAGTATTTTTTAATACTTCAACGAAATTAGCTATTCATATCTTGACTTCTGGTTCAGAAAAGTGATAATACCACAAGTACCTCTGGTTTTTTGTCTCAAAACTCAGAGGTTAAAAGATACACGAAAATCCTACATAGGGTAGCCCGACTGTGAGTGCCTACTACCACAACTATGTGAACTTGCCTCGTTAATTTGTCGACACTCTATTCCCCGATTAGCAGACAGAAGGTTCGGAATAAGCTGGGCCTGGATATGAATCACCGGTGGATGTGGATACTCACCTTTTAGTGCAAAAATGTTTCTTCCAAATTGTTTCGTTGCTGCTGCTGCCTGAGCTTTTGTTTATCTCTCTCTATAGAATATATAGATGGGTCTGTTTGTGCGTTGCTATTCGTCGATTCGATTGTTGGTTGGTGCTGCAGCTTAGTTGTTCGTATAAAGATATTTATCTACTTCGTAGATACGCTCTTTCGTGTCTCGTTTAATCATGCTTGGCATGCGCCAAGTCGAGCCATAAGCAGTGTCAAAAATAATTAATATTTCAAAGCGACCCTCCACGCCCCAATATTCCGAATATGCAGGAGTACTAGATGGTTACGGATGGCGGGCTTCCAGTTTCAGATACAGATACACTTACAGATACAGCTGCAAGTGCAAAGACACACGGATACTACGCACACGCACAGTGATCACAATTGATTGTGGTGTTGTTGTTCCTCTGCTGGCTGCTGTGCGAGCGAGAGGGCTCGATGAGTCGGGTGAGCGGGTGGCTCGTTAAGTATACGCACCGTGGGTATCGTCTATTTTTGGTTTGTCGCTTTGGGCTGCTTGTTCTCGGCTCGTTATGGGCTCGTCTCGTCAATTATTACAATTCCGTTTTGTTTTTGTTCGCGTTGTTATGTTCGTTCGTTTTCTTTTTGTGTGATTCTTCTCTCTTTTAATGCAGATCGCTCGCTATTATAGTATAGTTATTGTTCGGATTACTCACACGTTCACACATACGGTCGGTCACTACACGCATACATGCGCCCAAGGGGGGGATTATTAATTCTTATTTATATTTTCAAATATTTATTTCATGTTTAGCCTGCACGCGCTGTTTGTTTTTGCCCGACTTGTGCGCCGTATTCTTTGGCAATTGCCAAAAATTGCTCACATGTGCCGCCGCATCTATATTTATAGTATATGACAGCGCTGCGAGTGATGACTGTATCGCAGCACTATGTGGATACATCTATAAAGCTATATGCAGTTGGCGCTGCTTCCGTTTCCGCCAGTCAAAAACAATAACATCGGATGGCAGGGGGTGAAAAGAACTCTTTCTCATATTATTGGCCTGATTTATTTAGCATTTTAGTGGCCGCCGCGGCAATATGATTTCCGCTCGCAAACAGTTTTGTCTATTTTTAAATAGAATTCAAGAAAGAATTCGGGGAGGAAACTTATGTACTTGTGTATGAATCACATAATGGCAGCGCGGACTCAGATCCCGAAGCGTTAGAACAAAGTAGAAAGGGTTCGGGATCGGACTCGGGATTGGATATATGTAGTTCAAAGATTAGGTTCTAGCTTTACTTTAGGTTTTCATGGGTTCGTTGCTGTCGATCGAGACACTATATCTGCGGGGTATATCTATTTATCGATGTACGCCGTATTATGTAGGCATGTATATTCGCACGTATGTATGGATGTGAGTAACGCGGCTGGCTGCTACACTGGGCGCAGGCTTTAACTTAAAAATTAAATCATCGGCGCGAGCGATCAGTTGAAGACTAAAGACTTGATGAATCGCCAGCCGCGATCATTGCCGAAAGCTCTTCAAAACAGTTGTGCGCTCTCTTCTCGCCACCGAGATTCTCTGGCTCTTCGGGCCCACACAAACGAATGGAGCTCGTGGGGAAAATGCGAGAGCGATCCGCCGAGGGTTGTCAAGCTTCCCGAATCGATGAATAATATAGAAACACACGACAAGATCGCTTTCGTACACAAATGTTCTTTATCCTTATAACAATAGTTTCAATTCGATACATAAACGCTTACAGAAAGGAAAACTATGCAAGATGACAAATCAATAAAACAAGAAAATAAACTTGTCTGCCTTGGTTTATCGTGGAAATGTTGTTGTTGCTACTGAAAAACTGTTTTCGTCTTATCGGTGAAGAATTACTAACTCAAATTATGATGCACTTACGGCTAACATTCCGCCAGATCTCACGTTCCTTGCACACAAGTTTACGTAAAATATATAAATACAGTATTGATTGGTAAAATTACTCAAAAAAAGAATTTAACACAATTTGATCCAATGTTGATCCAGTGCTGGCGCAGAATAAATACGGATGGTGGGACAAGGAGGAGAACGACGACAACGAGGATGCCTACTTGGCGGGCGAGACTATAGAGCTGTTCAGTGAGTTGTTTAGCTGCTCCTCCTGGTCCTTATCCAATCCAAGGGCCGTGGTCAGCAGCTTGACCACGCAGCGCTGCTCGTGCACCTCGCCCTTCTCGTTGGACGTTATGTCCTTCTCTAGCTTTAGCTTCTCTTCGGCGGCCATCAGTATGCCCTCCTCAATGGTGCTCTCGGAAATCAGACGGTAAATGGTCACCGGACGCTGCTGGCCCATGCGATGACACCGATCCTCGGCCTGCTTATCGTTGTACGGATTTAAGTCGATATCGTGAATGATGCATGTGTCGGCAGCCGTCAGGTTGATGCCAACGCCTCCAGCTTTGGTGGAGAGCAGAAACACGAAGATGCTGTCGTCGCCATTGAAGTCGGTGATCAAGTCCTGGCGGACATTTACAGCGGTCGCACCGTCCAGGCGGCAGAAACCGAACTTCCGTAACCGCAGATACTCCTCCACAATGTCCAGCATCATAGTGAACTGGCTGAAGAGCAGCACACGGTGTCCCTCTTCCTTTAGCTTTGGAAGCAGCGCGTCCAGGTACCGGAATTTCCCGGAATCGCAGATCAACTCATCAGGTATTTTTACGTCGTAAAATTCCTAAAGAAACAGTTTAGTGAACTAATCAAAAGTACGTTATAGCAGGCACTTACATGGTTGTGACACATCTGATAGACCTGGAAGTCAGACATGACGGCCAGCTCCTCGAAGATGTACTGCTCGTTGGTCTTTTTGTAGGAACTGGCACTGGCCAGGCGCTTTGAGAATCCGCGCAGGTCCGCGTCGGTGAAGTAGTGTCGCATCAACAGCGGATGGTTGGCAATGCGCCGCATCTCCATCATGATCGCTATGCCGGCTCTTTCACTGCTGCTGCATACCTCGCCCTTGTTATTGGAATAATACTCGACCAATTCGTGATAGTAGTGCTTTTGTTGGGTGCTCATGGATACTTTTTCCTGAACAGAAATATTGAGTTAATACTCTATAATCAGAGGTTTGCGTCTGGGTGACTTACCACCAGACTTAGCTTCTTGGGCAGGTTCTTAAGGACATCTTTTTTAAGGCGCCTGAGAACAAACGGCTTCATGATGCGCTTGGCTCTCTGGATCTGCGTTTCTTGGAACTGTGAGACCTCCTCTTGATCGCCATCGGACTTTCCCTTCTGCAAAGAAAGTGTGGTTAATTTTATGTTTGAGTTTTGACTTTCCTTTCTCACCTTAACGAACAACGACTTTATGTCCTCGATGCTCTTGGCAAAGAACTTGGGCATCACGAAGCACAGCAGAGAGATCAGCTCCAGCAGATTGTTCTGCAGCGGAGTTCCGGTCAGCAGGATGCGCATCCTAGCATTGATGGTTATAAGGTTGGCATAGCGTTGCGTCATCATGTTCTTTAGCATGTGCGCTTCATCAAAGATGACATAGTCCAACTTGCAAACTCGGAACATTTTCCTCTCCTCCGGCGTGGATCCAACAATGTGATAACTGTCAGCAAATAATCAAAATATTATAGCCTAGATTCTTCTGCGCCCTTTCGATTACTCACGTGGTCAGAAGAACATCGAAGCCGGTAAAACCATCCTTGGCAAAGCGCCCCCGCATTCTCCGTCGCTCGTCCTGCGAGCCGTGATACTTCTCCACCACCAGTTTGGGGCACCACCTGCTGATCTCCGCCTCCCAATTGTCCAGCGTGGACGAAGGAACAACAATCAAATGCGCCGCCTGGCTAAGACCATTCTCCTTTAGATAAGCCAGAAATGCAATCACCTGAATTGTCTTGCCCAGACCCATTTCGTCCGCCAAAATGCCATTCATTTCCTGTTTGTGCATCACCGTGAGCCAATTAAGGCCAATGATCTGATAGTCAGCCAACAGCAGTCTGCATGGAGAACAAGGTAATTTGTTATAATCTGTAAATGGGATGTATTCTGCATGGAACTCACCCACTGCTAAGGAGCTTAGGCTGTTCCACAATGCCAGCACCATTGGAAATCGCCTTCTCCAGACGCGAAACCATGTTGTTGCACTTGCTTAGAATGGTGGCCACCGTGTTCTGTTTGTTGATCAGCTCTTGGGCGTAGTTCAGAAGATCACCCGACATCCTAATGCTCTCCAGCTTTTTGCGGAGTCCGGCCCAATCACCAAAGGGTCGCACTTCTATGATTGCCAGTGCCTTCTTCTCGGACAGCGTCTTAACCGACTGCAGCTCGATGAGTGTGGCCTCGTTCATGAACTGGAACACCTTTTTGCGCTGCCCTGTCATCTTCGTAGACATCTCGGTGTCGCTGTCATCGCTATCGTACACCTGATCCTTGGACTGCTTCACATCCTCATCGTCCGAATGGTCGTTATCCGAGAAGTGGCCTTGTGAAGTTCCGCTGGTCCCGTTCGAGCTGGGCTTCAGCTTGGGCTTGACCAACGGACCATTCTGGCCCTTGGGCTTGCAGTTCTCCCTAAGATACCGCACGGAGGCGGCCACATCCCAGTTGGTGCGGGAGAGGGACTCTTGGATAGCCTATTATGTATGGGTATATTAAAATACACAACTATAGATTAAGGCAAATAACTTAATCGTTCGTAACGGCATTTAGTTTAAAATGTAATAAAATTATAATGGACTCAAATTGTTCAAATAAATACAAAATATGAATAATCTGATAACAAATAAAAATTAAATATGCAGTATAAAACGAAATCTAGAAACCAGAAACTATAAAATTTATGTTTTTTAAGACATAAAAATATTAATTTTTATAGATCCCATAGAATCCTCCTTAAAAAAATATAACAATATGTAAAATCATAATATCCTTAAAAATGAAGGTTATAAAAAATTATACAATTAAAAAAATTAAAATGATCAATCTAAAGTGGTTTAAACTTTAAAGAAATCGTATCGTTTAGAAAAGGTGAGGGCAACAGCAGGTAAGTAAGTGTTATACACGAGGGCTACTGCTCTTCGCACCCCCATTTAGCGACGCCCCTGACGACCGACAGCTGTTCGCAACGCCGGGCCCGAACCGAATCGCCATGTTCCGCGAACACAGACGCATAGACGCGTGCTTCCCCGCCATGCCCCCTCTAGAACACCGGATCTGGGTCGGAAACGTACCATTGTGTCGAACTGGGGCGAAATCTTGGCGGCCGCCATGTAGCGCTCCTCCTTCTCCTTCACGGTCAACTCCAGTTTGGTTTTCTTGGGCGTCTGGGAGTCGTTGCCATCGCTGTCGCTATCGGCCATCACCTGGATGCGCTTCTTGCCGGGCACGCGCTCTGAAATGACGAACTTAGTCACCGGGTCTGTCACTCCAACTTTTAGCTCAGCAAGTACCAGTTTTTGCGGGTCCTGCGGCCGCAGAGGCACTCTTGTTGATGCGAAATTGTCGTAGGTCGCTTAGGCTCGACTTGACCGGCGAGGACGAGGAGGCGGTCGCGGAGGCGGCCACTGGGCTGTCCGACATCGTGGGACAAGGCGAATCGCTTCCTGGCAATCTGTCAGTCCTTTATTCGCGAATTTTATTTTGTTTGCAAGTTCTACGATCGTGAGGTGGTATTTGTGAATTAGAGGTGGAGAAACATCGACGAAAACATCGATGTTTTACATTTTTTTAGAAACATCGATGTTTTTTGGCGGCAATCGATGTTTTTGTCATATAACCAATATTAAATTTATTTAAATGTTGGTTTTTGTTTAAAAACAACGACGGAAGATGAAAGTTGAGTGCAACGTTCTCCATTTTTTTAACCAATTATTCCAACGAAATTCATAGTTTGACAAGTCTGAAAATGGGAGCTTTTTTTCGACCAAATTGGTTCTGTTATACGTGTCGTACGTTTAATTTTTAAGAAAACTTTTACGGCGATTCGCAAGGACTAGATCCCGAAAAAAAAATCCCGGAAAACATTCCGAAAACATCGATGTTTGGCAAGCCGATGATTCCAAAACATCGATATTAACATCGATGTTTCTCCACCTCTACATTGCAACCCTTGCGTTTTTTCGCTTGCTCTTGTAGGTTAATTGAAAACACTTTTATTGCGAATAAACCGCTTGCCGAGCCGAGGGCAACCGAGAAACTGGCAAACATGGCTGGCGGCAACACCCCGCGTGTGATCCAGGTGACCAACATAGCGCCGCAGGCCACCAAGGACCAGATGCAGACGCTGTTCGGCAACATCGGCAAAATAGAGGAGATCCGCCTGTACCCGACCATCCGGGACGTCTCCTGTCCGGTGCAGTCGCGCATCTGCTATGTGAAGTACACGGAGACGACCAGTGTGCCGGTGGCCCAGCACCTGACCAACACGGTGTTCATCGACCGGGCCCTAATCGTCATCCCGGTGCTGGCCATTCCCGAGGAGTACCGGGCCCTGGAAATGCTCAAGAACGGCACCATTGTGCCGGGACTCCAGAAGCCGGACTCCAAGCTGCCGCCGGAGGTCATCAATCGCATCGAGGGCCAGCTGCCGCAGCAGGTGATCAAGACGTACGACCCCAAGCTGGTGGAGTTCAATCTGCCGGAGTACCCGGCCCTGCCCTCCTTCTACGATGGCCGCAAGATCGAGGAGATCCGGCGCACCATCATCGTGTGCGACGTGAAGAACGAGTGGCGCCTGGACGACCTGATGGACTGCTTCCAACGCGCTGGCGAGGTGAAGTACGCCCGCTGGGCCGAGAAGGACAACAAGACGTACTGCATGATCGAGTTCTGCGAACAGACCAGCATTATCCACGCCCTACGGATGCAGGGCCAGGAGTTCAAGGGCGGCTACTTGAGCGTCTACCACTCCACCTACTCCATAACCAAGCCGGAGGCCAAGTCCAATGAAGCAGCCCAGGCGGAGATTGAGGAGGCCATGACGATTGTGAAGGAGGCGCAAAGTATGATCTCGGCCGCCATTGACCCGGTGATTGGTATGCTGGCCAAGGACAAGCGGCGCAGATCCAGATCACGCTCCCGTTCCCGGGATCGTCGAACTAGTCGCTCTCGCTCGCACCGCTCCACATCGAGGCGGCGTTCGAGGCGTTCCGGATCCAGGGAGCGTCGCAGCGTGTCCCGTTCCCGTCGCTCACGGTCGCGGGGCAAGCACTCTTCCCGTTCCCGCAGCAAGCGCTCTCGATCCCGTCACCGTCGCAGCACCTCTCGCTCCAGGAGATCACGCTCCCGCGGCGGCAAGCACTCTCGCTCTTCAAGATCGCATGGCAAGCGCTCCAGGTCCCGCCACCGCCGCAGCACCTCGCGGTCACGTAGCTCCCGCTCCCATGGCGCCGGCGCAGGAGGAGGAACAGGCAGTGGAAACGGTAAGCGTTCCCGTTCCCGTGAGCGCAGCAAGAAGTCACACCGTAGCGAGAAGCGCTCGTCGCGCTCACCCCGGTCTAGGAGCAAGCGCAGCTCACCCTCACCGCCGCCAGCGACCAGCAGCAGCAAGTCTCGTTCTAGTCGCAGCAAGGATCCGGCCATCGTTTCCTCCAAGTCGTCGCGACGGCGCGACCGCTCACGCACTCCCGAGACGCGCAAACTGAAATCCATCTCCGAGGACTTGGAGGTGAAGAGCTCGCGCTCCAGCGCCGATTCAAAGTCACGCAAATCGGTGAGCGTCGAGAAGTCGGACAACATGGACATCTCCAACTCGCCCTAGACATATAGAGATTGCACACTACTTTATAATAAATACAGAACTTAAGTAAACCCGTCTCCATTATAACCCGATACCCATTGTCCTCAATGAGATTTGTATTCCACCCACACTCTGCCCTAATTCCCAAGCATAAAGTCTAATTAAAAATGCAGCATTTACGAAGTATTTTCTGAAGGGAATCCACTGAAAATATACAATAAGTTTAAGGATTTCTGAAGGACACATCATCAATAATTTAGCTCAGCATGTGTATCTCTTAATTTCTTTAAACTTATTGTATTAAAACCAAGTTACATCAAAACTGATTTATGACAATTCAAGGTAAATTGCTTTCATTTGGAGCAACCAACAACTATTTTCATAGATAAGTTTTTATATAATTTTGATTTAGCAATTTAAAAAAAATCAATTTCGACATTTTGTACCAAATAATAAGATCCGACAAAATAAAATTGTAAGCTTTCCAACTTATAAAACAAGTAATTGAAATAATTAAAAATATTCTGAAAATTTAATTCTTGAATTTCAAACCTATTGAAATTTATGGATTGTGTACTACTAAAAAAAATATTTTGGAGCAGTGTAGTATACAGCTGAGGTTTGTGGGCTGGTCTCTTTCAGAGAGCGCGGAAGAGCTTTTGTGCTTTCATCCAATAATACAAATGTCGCCCGGCGAGTCTCGACCAGAAGTCGTCGAGAGTTATTGCTTTGCGGTAGTCGCTTTTTCCTGTATTAAAAATATTATTATTTCAACCAAGAGTGAAAAAATCAGAAAATGTCTGCAGCAACTAAAGGTAATTGTGCATCCTTCTGTATCTTTCAATATCCTACCCGGTTGGCTGCGAGATGATCTTGCTAGAGGGATCTGAACTTTGGACTTGTTGATGTCTTATCTGATGCTATCCCCCCCGCACTCAGCCGGTTGCACTTTGGACCTGTTGAATGGAAAACAAAAATCCGCTTTCGTTTATTGCTAAATTTGTGCTATCACTCTTTGCCTACGCACAATATATATGTTCTACATATGTTTGTATGTGTTTTCTATATAAGGTATCTATATTGTGGCCGCCAAGCGAACGGCCTTTGGAACCTTCGGTGGATCCTTGAAGGGCATCAACCAAACCCAGTTGCAAACCACCGCGGCAAGGGCAGCTCTGGATGCTGCTGGTCTTAAGGGCGAGCAGGTGGATACCGTCATCGTAGGAAATGTGATTGCGGTAAGTGGGATATGCCTAGATCCTTATGATCCTTCAGAAGCAGGGACAAAAATTTAAAAAAATATAGGTACACTTAAAAAAATATAATTTTATCTTATCTAACCATACAATGTATATATACGAATTATGAGACTAAACCATATTAGATATGAAAGTTAATAGACATCAGAATTTATTCTCTAAAATCGAATTTGTATCTCAAATTATTTTCTTAGTTTTAAATTGTACCCTATTACATAAATCCATTTTTAAAAGCGAAAATTCCTCATCTTTCTTATCGCAGTCCTCCTCCACCGATGGCATCTACGTGCCCAGGCATGTGGGCCTTAACTGCGGTGTGCCCATCGAGAAACCCGCCCTCGGAATCAACCGGCTGTGCGGTTCCGGCTTCCAGTCGATCGTCAACGGAGCCCAGGACATCCTGGTAGGAGGCGCGAAGGTGGCTCTGACCGGCGGCGTGGAGAACATGTCCCAGAGCCCCTTTATCGCCCGCAACATCCGCTTTGGCACCACCCTGGGCGCCAACTACAACCTGGAGGACGCCCTGTGGGCTGGACTCACCGATACCTATTGCAAGCTGCCCATGGCGCTGACCGCCGAGAACCTGGCCGATCAGTACAAGATTACCAGGGAGCGTGTGGACGAGTTCTCCCTGCGCTCGCAGAAGAACTGGGAGAAGGGCCAGAAGGAGGGCGCCTTCGATGCCGAGATCACTCCCATTAAACTGAAGGTCAAGGGCAAGGAGGTGGACTTTGTGGTGGACGAGCATCCTCGCCCCAAGACCACCATCGAGGGTCTGAACAAGCTGCCCTCGCTCTTCAAGAAGAACGGCATTGTGACGGCCGGAACCGCCTCCGGAATCTGTGATGGAGCCTCCGCTGTGATCGTGGCCTCGGAGGAGGCCCTTAAGGAGTACAACCTGAAGCCCCTGGCCCGTCTGGTGGCCTTCTCCTTTGTGGGAGTGAAGCCCGAGATCATGGGCATTGGACCAGTGCCCGCCATTCAGAATGTCCTCAAGGTTTCCGGCCTGAAACTGGAGGATATTGATCTGATTGAGGTAAACCAGTTAGGATTTATATTTAAGACCGGAACTTAACCCATTGGCTTACAGATCAACGAAGCCTTTGCCGCCCAGACATTGGCCTGCGCCGATGCCCTGAAACTGGACCCCTCCAAGCTGAACGTGAATGGAGGCGCCATTGCTCTGGGTCATCCTCTGGGAGCCAGTGGCTCCCGCATCACTGGTCACCTGGTGCACGAGTTGCAGTAAGTTTTCAACGATCTATATTATTTAATATATCTTGTTATATATTTTGCATCTTTTCCCAGGCGCAAGAAGCTGAAGTACGGCATTGGCTCCGCATGCATCGGTGGTGGTCAGGGAATCGCTCTTCTCCTTGAGGCTGTCTAATTTCACAACTCAACTGGAACTCGCCCTGCATTTACACTTAAATTAGTGATGAAAATTCCGTTTTAAAACTCTCCCGATAGTAATAAAGAAATTATTTTAACTTTACAATTTATTAAATCATCTGCGAATGGAAGTTGATCAGCTTTCTACAAGAAAGACAACAAAGTTGGTGTTTATACTATAAAATTTCTATGCTCGCACTGCTGGACACGCCAATGGGAATGGGGCTGGAGGATGAAGTGGGACACCAGCCCGCTGTCCCCAGGAAATCTCTTGAAGGGCCTTACATTACGAGTACATGAACATGGGATGACATGGCGGCTGGATCTCGCTTAGTTCGACTGGGCGCTGGTGGAGAAGAGCGCCAGGGCGCCGCTGGCGATGCCCACCGAGAAGATGTAGTTGATGAACGGCGTCGAGTTCTTCAGGATGAAGAAGCTGATGAAGATGATCACGGCCAGGTAGATGGCGTTGTTGTAGAAGATGGAGAAGGTGGTGGCCTCGTAGTCGGCCACCTCGTTCTTCTTCCAGAGGATGCGCTCGTCCTTCTCCTTGCGGGTGACCTTCTTGTCGTCGCCCACCTGGCGGTTGACCTCGCGGGTCACAGCCTCCTCGCGACGTCCGGCGATCTTGTGCTTCAGCTGGAACTTGATGTTCTTGTAGGCGGTGGCCATCAGGTAGGTGCTAGCCGCCGTCACCAGGACGAACAGGATGGAGCTGGGCCACAGGTCCATGTTGTGGATGCGCCAGAAGAGCCCTGCAATCGGACACCACTCTCATTCACCAAGAGCCCCAAAACATACAACGTGTCACTTTACTCACAGATTGGAACCGCCGACACGATGAAGGCATTGCCGTAGAAGAGCGCCGACGACTTGGTGCTCACGTTGCGGCTGAAGTCCTGCAGCAGCAGCTCCTCCTCCTTGGTGAAGCCCGAGGACTGGACCTTCTGTTGCTTGCCGGAGCCCATTTTCGGTTGGATTTTCGTAGAGAAAGTAGCGAAGTCTGAGGTGGAGTGTACACGAATGCAAGAACGCGAGTCGCTGTCGGCACCGACGAATTGTGACGTGTAAACGTCAAAACGCAGGGTTGCAGTGCGGCTGTCAGTGCAGTCGATGGGCGATAACAGAGCCATTGTCTGTCGATAATGGCGGACTATTTAAATGACATTTCAAGAAACCAAACTAGCAAAATAAATTTAAAAGTGGTTTAGGGACTGTCCATATGTCAATTTGGCTGTAATAGCAACAATCTGGAATTTATAAATATTTCTTTAAAATAATCTTTATTATTTATGTTTTTAATAGTTAAATAAAAAACTATAATGTTTTCCTATACCTATTTTAATTTGTCTGTTAAAATTAAAAATAACGCAAAACAATATATTTTATTTATTTTCTAGAAGAAGGGTATTTAGAGAGTCTAGGAAGGCCCCCTACGCATCGCCGACTATCGATAGCGCAACAGGTTCCTCGCAGCTGTGTTTGATTTTGATTGCTAAAATTGCTCCGTTTAAATAAAATTAATTGGTGAGTACACAAACTCCATCAGATTTAGGATATTTTAGATTAATTTTTGGTAATTAAAATAAATCCGAACCTGCATTGTAGTTGCTGGAAGATTACGCAGCCTACGAAATTAAAAACCGGCATCTGTCCAAAGGTCACTCCCAGTTGTTTACGTCTATTTCGCATTTCAGATCATAATGCTCCGATCGAAAGTCCTGAGTCTGGTGGCCCGTAGTGGCTCCAACCGTCTGATGTCCACCGGCACCAAGCTGACCACCGTGGAGGTCAACGACAAGACCGGAATCGCAACCCTCACAATGAACCGGCCACCAGTCAATGGACTCAATCTGGAACTGCTGCGGGATCTAAAGAGCTCTATTGATGAGATCGAAGGAAACAAGAGCCGCGGTCTCATTCTGACTTCGGTAAGTAAGATCTTAATGTCTGTGTACTCAGTATATTAATTACATAATTCACCCTTAGTCTAGCTCCACAATATTCTCAGCTGGCTTGGATATTCTGGAGATGTACAAACCAGATAAGGACAGGATTCGTGCCTTCTGGACGCAACTGCAGGAGACGTGGCTGGCACTATACGGCAGCAGTGTGCCCACAGCTGCGGCCATCAACGTGGGTTCTTTAAAAGCCCTTAAAAATCCCCTTATAAAAGACATGCTCTATATCCTTAGGGACACTCACCCGCTGGCGGATGCTTGCTGGCGACATCCTGCGAATACCGGGTCATGGTACCAAAGTTTACAATCGGCCTGAACGAAACACAACTGGGAATTGTGGCGCCCAAGTGGTTCATGGCTTCCTTTTTGAGTGTTTTGCCACAGCGAGAGGCCGAGCGCGCCCTCAACCAAGGACGCATGTTCACCACGGAGGAAGCCCTGAAGGTGGGCCTCATCGATGAGACTGCCAACAGCAAGGAGGAGGCCATTGAAAAGTGCACCGCCTTCATAGGCACCTTTGCCAAGGTCAATCCGCTGGCTAGGTCCCTGACCAAGCAGCAGTTCCGGGCTGCCGATCTGGCACAATTGCAGAACGAGCGGAAGGACGATTTGGAGAAGTTCCTGTTCTTTGTCAATCAACCAGCCGTGCAGAAGGGTCTGGGCATTTATCTCGAGGGTCTGAAGAAGAAGACCAAGAAGCAATAATCAAATGATTTTATACATTTTTAAAATAGTAATAAATCCTTTTGTAAACCAATTAATTGCTCCAGTTGCTTAATCGAGCCATTTTTATAAAAATTTACGTGCTTTATTGAATCGGAAGAATTGGCTGATACTTACGTATTTATGAACATATTTATGTAGGTAACAAAAAAATTAGCTTTCTAATTAAAATTGGTGTTTGAATTTGATTATATTCGATAATTCACTGCCGGTCTGCCCGATAGCTGATAACAGTGGGCTGGAAATTTTCCATCGAAGATCAGTAGTTCTTTAGCAGCTGAGTAGATAAGAGTTTTGAAAATAAACTAGGAATTATTCCCGAGGTAAGTAGATATGCATAATCATGTAGTAAAATTTGATATTATATTTTAAATATTAATATAACAATAATTAATTACATTGTATCTTCAAAACTCACACCTGAACAAAGGTTATCTTAAATAGATATCAAAGAACGATGCTGCACTCTAATATCCTTAGACTTGTGGCCCGCGGGGGTCCAAGAAGACTGATGTCCAGTGCCACCAAATTGACCACAGTGGAGGTCAACGATAAGACCGGAATCGCCACCCTCACAATGAACCGGCCTCCGGTGAACAGCCAAAATGTCCAATTGCTGTTGGACCTGCAGAGCTCCATTAGCGAAATCGAGAACAACAAAAGTCGGGGCCTCATTCTGACCTCCGTAAGAGGGTCCAATTATTTATTAAATTATCTAAACCATGTTTCGATTATCCGCAGGCAAGTTCCAATGTGTTTTCAGCTGGCCTGGACATCCTGGAAATGTATAATACGAATGAGGAGCGCCTCCGAATCGTTTGGACTGAGCTGCAGAACGCGTGGATTGCCCTCTATGGAACCAGTTTGCCCACCGCAGCAGCTATCAATGTGAGTATATGTTATTATATTATATGATATCTACTATATCAACCTTTTTTAGGGTCACGCCCCCGCTGGAGGATGCCTCCTGGCCACCGCCTGCGAGTATCGGGTGATGGTGCCCAAATGCCTGATCGGACTGAACGAAACCCAACTGGGCATCATTGCCCCCAAGTGGCTGATGTCCGGATTTGTCAACGTGCTGCCCAAGAGGGTGGCAGAGCGTGCTCTTACCCAGGGACGCCTGTTTACCACACAGGAAGCCTTCGAGGAGGGCCTGGTCGATGAGATCGCCAATTCCAAGGAAGATGCCCTCGAAAAGTGCGCCGCCTTCATCGGCAGCTTTGCCAAGGTCAATCCTCTGGCCCGTGGACTGACCAAGCTCCAATTCCGTGCGGAAAATATTAAGGAGTTCGAAAAGATACGCGAAAAAGATGTGGCTGATTTCATAGCCCTTGCTTCTAGGCCGGAGATTCAGAAGGTTATGGGCGATTATCTCGAAAATCTAAAGAAGAAGAAGGAACAGAAGTAATAAATCACTTTCGATCAGAACAGAGACCTGCATTTAAATTAGAAGTGTACATCTATTAAATTGATTAAATCGATACGATAAACACAATTTAATTTGATTTAAAATCATTTCTTTATAATATTTGCACATTAAAGTAAAGTAAAAATTAAAAAAAAAATATTTGTAAACTGCGCCTTTTAGTTTGATCTCGAGTTGCTGCTTAAATGTCTGATCACGAAGATACTATAATTATCCGGATGTTAATAATAAAGAAAACAAACTTTGTGGACTATTATTTGAGCAAGCGTTTAGAAATCTTTATTATTTTAAATATCCGAAGGGAGAAAGGATTTCAAGTTACCAAAAACTTCAGTAACTATACTGTTGTATTGCTCAAGTATCATATTATTTCCTAAAGGTACCATTGAAAACCACTTGTTGATCTCGATTTTCTGGCGCCGTATAAACTTTGCCTGGAAAGTGCCTACCAGCTGATCGTTTCGACTTGAGTGTTTGTTTTACTCGGTTCGCAACTCGACTTTATATATGATAAACAGGTTAATTTGTTTAAATTCCTGCCTGCCGCTCAGTGCGTGATTGCTGCTCCAAATCCAAAGTCGTCGTAATGTTGCGTAACAGGCTGGTAGGCGGAGTCAAGCGGATGAAACCCATCCTCAGAGGGTGGCAAGACCTGCGATCCCTGTCGAATGGGGCGAACTCAAAGCTGACCACCATAGAGGTGGATGATAGGAGTGGAATCGCCACCCTATCGATGAACCTACCGCCGGTAAACACTTTGACCATGGACCTGATGCACGACCTCATCGACTCCGTCAATCAGATCGAGAGCAACAAGAGCCGTGGCCTTATCCTGACATCGGTGGGTTGGGAGTCCCCGAAATACTTATACATAAATCTGTACATCCTAAAATAATAAATATATTTAACTATTTGTATATGTTTTTTCCAGAGCAATGACAAGGTCTTCTCCGCTGGCCTTGATCTCAACGAGCTGCTGAATCCGGAAGTGGAGCGTTTGCGGTTATTCTGGACCCGGTTCCAGGATTTGTGGCTGGCCCTGCATCTTTGTGGCCTGCCCACAGCAGCAGCTATCAACGTAGGTCCAAGTTTGGGTATTCAATATCATTATAAATAGATTAAATCTATAGATAATTGTATTTTTTAGGGCCATGCTCCTGCCGCTGGCTGCGTCCTGGCCACTGCCTGCGAATACCGGGTAATGCTGCCCAATCTCTTCATAGGAATCCATGCCACCCGTTTCAGCTTCGTCATATCCAAGTGGATGATGAACTCGTACCAGAGCGTCCTGCCCCGCCGGATTGTCGAGCGGGCCCTCAACCAAGGTAAGCTCTTCGCCACCCAGGAGGCCCTGGAGGTGGGACTCGTCGACGAGGTCGCGTGCAGCAAGGAGGAGGCGATCGCCAAGTGCGCCGCCTTCATAGCCACCTTCGACAAGGCCAATCCGGTGGCCAGAAGCCTCACCAAGCGAATGTGCCGCGAGCCGGATGTGCGGGAGCTGCTCAAGGATCGGCTGGGGGATCTGAAGGAGTGCGTCGATTATGTCACCACTCCGCTCTTCCAGGAGGGACTGTGCGCCCATCTCGAGGGTCTCAAAAAGAGGAAATAGAGGGATTCCATAGCTGGTGATCAAACTGCATTTATTATATATGGTTTTATATATGTGTATTAAAATTGTTAATCCGAAGAGGTGCAATCCGGGTGCAATTCGCCTGGCAGGTTGGCCAACGCAGCTGTCATCATTTCCATAAATGCATTGATCTCCAGGATCTTGGCACGATGGCGGTCTACTTCTTTGCTGTAAGGAGATAAACGGTTTAGTACATCCCATATACTAGGTCTCCATGGAACTTATGTACTTATTGAGCTTCCCGATCATGTCATCTATGAACTCCCTGCTCCGCTGAGCCATGCGATCCTCTCGCTCATCCACCCGCGTGGAATGGGCTGTCCTCATGCCCTCCACCAGCTGAAGGACTGCCTCGCGATCGTCCACACACTTCCTAAGCTCTCCGGGAATGGTATTCAATTCGTTGCGAATGAGCTTGGTGGAGATGAACTGGGTGACAATCTCGGTCATGTTGTGGGCAAAGTGGCTGCAGAGATCGCGCAGCTGCTGGAAGATCACCTGAGCCTGCTCCACGAAGCTGGCCATGAGCTCGGAGATCTTGCGATCGAAGTTTAGCGTGGAGTCCTAACGATCGAAAAATAGTATTAGATTGGTTAATGAGTAATCCACTTAGTTCACCTGAACCGCCTCGTGGAGATGGAGTTCCTGGGCCATCAGACTTTCCCACATCTCGTTCAGGGCATCCTCGAAGTGGCCACTAAGCGTATCCAACTGGTTTTGCAACTCATCCAACTCTTCGTCCCGTTGATCCAACTCCCTCCATTTCAGACGCATCTCGTCAAAGGTTCGCTCCTTGTATTGCAGGAACTCCTCGATCTGCCTTTGACCCTGGGACTGCAGCTCCTCCTGTCCCTCGTGCAGATTGGCCTTAAAGTCGCGAATTTCCTCGTCACGCTCTCCGAATCGCTCCAGACCCAGCCGATATATCTGTTGGGTGAGTTCGTGCACATCCTTGGAATACTCCTCGCAAAGCTCCTGAGCCTGCGATCCCACCAGCATCAAAATGCGCCCGTCCTCATCATCTCGCCACAGGGAATCGTACAGTTGCTGACCATCCAGATGCTCCACAAAACTGGAGGCCAGCCGGTCCGCCTCGGCCATCTCACGAGCCTCTGTTTCCAGGCCCTGGATCTCACGCTCCTGTTTGTCCTCGATTTCGCGCAACTCTCGACTTTGAGGGAGGGAAATTAATGATGAAGTTTTGTGAAAATCCCACAAAGGGTTAACCACTCACTAGAAACGTTTCTGGGCCTCCTCCCGCGTTTCTGCCTTGATGAAAACGTATTCGTAGTAGTTCAACTGGGGCAGAATGGCGGTCACGTAGAGGGATAGCGGAAAATCCGGCAGTCTAGCAATAGGATTACCCTCTAAATTGAGCACTTTCAGGGTGCTCACAAAGCGTAAGCGTTCGATCTATAATTTTTGAACAACAATTTTATAATAATCTGTTTAGTTATTAAGTTTTTTAAATTTTAGTTCCAAACAAATAACTGTCACTTCCAGGTGTCTACATAAAAATGTTATTAATAATAATAGTATAATGTCATATCATATTATCACAGAATCTTACCCCCTCCACCGTGTCGATAAGATTATTGCCAATGCTGAGAATAACCAGATTTTCCAAAGTCTGTAAGTTTTCGATTTTCCGTATGCGATTGCTAAACAGTGAGAGTTTCTCGAGGTTGACCAGTGCTTCCAGGTTCTCAATCCGTGTGATGTAGTTAAAGCTCAGATTGAGATCCTTGAGAGCTGTTAGCATTTCGAGATGCTCAATGACTTCGATCTTGTTGCAGTTCAAGCACAACTTAGTGAGATTGGGCATCATCCAGAGGTGGTCAATCCTAAGGATGTCTGAGGGAAAGGTCTAGAAGATGCAATAGCCTTTTCTTTTCCGCAGCACTCACTCTTGAATTCCAGTCGCATGGTGCTAATGCGATCATAGACCACTGGTTCCAGTTGGTGGAGTCGTCTCGCCTCGCCCTTTTGGCCCTCCTCCAGATAGGCGGTTTCGATCATGCTGCGATCTATGATGCCCGGTTCGGGGCAGTTGATCTCCTCCAGGAAGCCCCTCAGGGGCTCCTCCTCCGCCTCCTCCTCGGCGGCACTCTCACCTGGCTGACTGCTGACGGGCTCATCCATTGCTGTAGGATCTCAAGGGATGTATAGGGATATATGATATGATAAATCCGCGCGGTCTCCAAATGGACTGGAGGTTGCCAGGGGCAACCCCAAAAACATGGCCCTGCCTAGCAACCATTGTTCGTATTCCACCCTCAGAGAACTGAGAACTGAGAGCTTCGGGAACTAGTCGAACCGGAGACCCATTCAGCCGGCTCGCGGACCTACGGTTCTCTCTAGCTTTGGGGTTTCTCTCCCGGACCCGAAGGGTGGTCTACTTAGGGCTGCGGTTGCTTGGGTCGTCGCGTTGTTGTGGATATCCCACCCGTCAGTTGTTGGTGTTTGCTTATCAAATAAACTACTACTGTTCACAAGAGATATCCGCTTCGGGAGCAGCCATAAATCGCAGTTAACTAGGACTAACACATTAAATCAAGCCAATTCGGTTTCAAATGCAATATCCTTTAAGGTACGAGTGATGGGAAAGCTTCTCCTTCTCCATCTCCAAGGGCTAGATAAAAATAAGTGGAAGACGACCGAAAGAAGACCTTTTGTCAACCCCCAGGGGCTCAATCGATAAAGTGACCCCGAACATTTAAGTTTGTTTATTTGTTTGTACATGGTGCGAAAAGTCGCATAGTTGCTTATCGGATATAGCAGTGCATATAGCATATAGTAATCGGCTAATCGGGCGCTGGATGTGCGTGCCTAGAGTTTAAGTGAGTCAAATGTGAGTGGTTCAAGGCTGCGGCGCAGGATTCAAGAAAAAGCCTGGTCGAAACGTGGTTCCAGTTGCCCCGACACCGCCCTCTCCCCCGAAATTGCAAACCAAAACAATCCGTATACCTATATATATCCACCTAAATGGGATATTGAAGGTGGGAACGGCTCGTATACTATGAATAAATTATCGCCCAAGGGACTAAATTCGCCAAGTGACCACAAACCCATTACGACACATGACTAAAACGACTTGAGTGCAAAATAAAGTTTCCAGCCCCAAGTATTTAGTATACTGAAAAATATATTTAAGAACTGGGATAATGAAGTGCAAAGTTGGATCAACAAAATCCTTGTTCTTTACCTGCAACAGAAAAAATGCGGTGCTGATTGATTTCTGATTATGTCCAGGTAACACGTACAAATTTTGGATAAGGAGTGAATTCTTAATAACTTATAAACCAATAAAGAACACCCTCACGCTATTTTAGAAGGGGTTGAAAAAGAGAATACTTTCGTGGGGGTTAATGAAACACGACAAACTTAGGAAACAAAATGGAAATGTATTATATTATTATTATTCTGTTAAGATCCAAAGTCCTAAGAAATATATTTCGACTCCAATTGTCAATTATATCAAGATTATATTAGGAACCTTAAGCTGTGAAAATGTTTGCTCATGCAACTTTTATACCTTAAGGTTAGCTACATTTGGGAATGAATAAATAATGTATTCTGTTCCCTTTTATATATACAAATAAGCAGCGTTAAATCAACTTTTGCATTGATTATAAACGCCTTAGGAAAAATTTCCTTCCTGTCACATCGCATTTTAAATGTAAAGGGCCTATTAGCAACAAGAAACTGCATCTCCAAATATTTCCTTCTTTTAAGATAGCTTCTTGTACTCGAAATATCACGTGTTAGCTCTCTATTAAAGAATATCAAAGACAATTTGGGTCACGAAATGAAAAGACAACGTAAAACATATGTAGGTGTACTTCTTCAGCTCATTAATATTTTATTAGGGACCTCCTAGGCCAAAAGAGAATCTTCCCCCGATGTACGCCAAAACAAACAGTTCTACAATCTTCAGAGCCATCTTTTTGGTAATGGAGAAATTTTAAATCTGTTTACTTTTATAAATACAAATAAGTAGCGTTAAATCAATTTTGTCAATGATTAGAAAGGCTTTACGGAACATTCAATTCCTGTCACATTTCATTCGAACTGTAAAGAGACCCAAAGAAACTGCATATCCAATTATGCCTCTATATTTTTAAGAATTCTGTGGCTTAAATGTGTCAGAAAATTATAAAGTATTGGATAAGATGGTATAACGATCTAAGATTTAGTTTAAAATGTCAATTGAGTATTCGCTTTATATTACTCTACATTTGTTCTGACTACAACAAATTAATTTGTATTCAATACAATGGAATCCTTGTCGCTTCCTAACTGAATCGACTCTAGTTAACGAACTTGTCAGGACAATCATAAATCATGTCCAGAGGCTCTGCCCTTCCTTTTACTTTATGCCACCGATGACCCTGATGGGGAATTCGTTTTTGGGTTAAATAAATTTGGTCAAGTTCTTAGCCGGCTGCCCGAGATCGATATATTGATTTTAATTAACTGGGCTGGCATCCGAAAATGGAGTCTCACGAAAAGCCCAAGTTGGATTCGATTCTATTCCATGTTTGGTGCAAGTCACTTAATTCAGCTGTGATTGTGATTCCCTTGAAGTCCGCGCACGTGGGCGGTACTCATAAGTTATTGAAGACCCCTCCTTAAGTGGCGTGTGACTCGTACTTACAAGGTATACCTTGATTTTCCGTACACCTAGCTTCATCCGGAGAATGTGTGAAGAGCTGCCCCCATCTGCCTAAGCATGAACCGCTATATCACGCTGACCCAACTGGGCGATGGAACCTACGGCACCGTGGTCCTGGGGCAGCGCAAGGACACCGGCGAGAAGGTGGCCATCAAGCGCATGAAGCGCAAGTACTACTCCTGGGAGGAGGCTATGAATCTGCGCGAGGTCAAGGTGGGTTCAGCTGGCCCTACTCCCTATCTCATCTAAGTAAGTCCCATTCCTTGCAGTCGCTGAAAAAGCTGTCGCATCCGAACATTGTCAAGCTGAAGGAGGTGATTCGGGAGAACGACACCCTGTACTTTGTGTTCGAGTACATGAAGGAGAACCTCTACCAGATGATCAAGGACCGGGACACGCATCTTCCCGAGCCGGAGCTGAAAAGCATTCTCTTCCAGGTGAGCTGAATTCTCAGATATTTGTCCCTTGGAATTACCAAATCCTTGCTGTAGGTTCTGACTGGCCTGGCCTTCATGCATCGCCACGGTTTTTTCCATCGCGACCTGAAGCCGGAGAACCTGCTCTGCTCCGGCCCGGAGCTCATCAAGATAGCCGACTTCGGGCTGGCCAGGGAGATCCGGTCGCGGCCTCCGTTCACGGACTACGTCTCCACGCGTTGGTATCGCGCACCCGAGGTGCTCCTGCACTCCACCAACTACGGCAGCACCATCGACCTCTGGGCCATGGGCTGCATCATGGCCGAGCTCTACACCTTTCGTCCACTCTTCCCGGGCAGCAGCGAGGTGGATCAGCTCTTCAAGATTTGCTCCGTGCTGGGAACGCCAGAGAAGGTGACGAAAATCCAATCTAAACTCCCCCTTGGATCTTACTTATCCATAGTTTCTCCCACAGGGCGATTGGCCGGATGGATATCGGCTGGCGAGCATGATCCACTTTCGCTACCCGGACTGCATCAAAGTGCCACTGAGCAGCGTCGTCAGCCGCTGCAGCCAAAACGGATTGGATCTGCTGGAGGATCTGCTGGCCTACGATCCCGACAAGCGTCCGACGGCCCAGCAGAGTCTCAAGTACCCCTATTTCCATGCCCTCAAGCGGATCTCGCCCACGGCGGCCACCAAGGCGAATGTGCGGCTCAGCTCCAAATATGCGGCCTCCAATGGCGGCGGCGTCCATCCGTCCGTTCAAACCGTCTCCAACAACGTGCTTCCGGTGCAGGAGAAGCTGCAGGCGGTCACCGAGTTGCTCCACCAGACCAACAACAACAACAGCAACCACTCCAATCTGGGCAAGAACAGCAACAACAACCTGACGTCCAAGAACGGGGGAATGCCCAGGAAGTACCAAACGAAGCTGAGCTTCCTGACCAGCAACGAGTTGGGTGCGGGCTCCCAGGCGGATTCCTCCAGCCTGGGGGGAGGAGCGACGGTGGACGGTGGAGTCCAGGTGCCGCAACTCCAGAACGGAGGAGGAGAGTCGATTAACGACATCTACTTGAATCGCAACATCTCGCAGCTCTTCGGATTGCCAGCAGCGGGTTCGCAGCAGCACCACCCGAACGTCTCCTTCAGCTCGACCATGTCCCGGAATGCCGGCGCCATCTACGTGAATGGAAGCCATCACCTCACCTACGACACGGCCAACATGAATGCCAAGAACAATGCCAAGCTCGTGGTGGGCGTGGGCGCCTCCAATGGCGGCTACTATGTGCCGGTGGCCAGGCCATCGCTCCTGGGCCCCGAGGCCAAGGTGTACAACGTGTTCTCCAAGGTCAGTGCCAGCCAGGCTCCGCCGAGCCTCATTGTGCGGCAGCCGCAAATGCAAATGCAACTGCAGCCGGAGGCAGGAGCTCCCATGCCCATGCGACTCTCGGGAAGATCGCGAGCAGCGGCCCAGGAGGCCAAGATGGGTGCCCTCAAGTCCGACGATTTGGACCTGATACTCGGGTGAGTTGGGAGAAGAAATGAGATGAAGTGCACACCTTCAAAATCGGCCTTGTTTTGTATCCAATTCCAATCGCTATGTAACACTCTTAAAAAATGTTCCTTTATTAAGTCTCGTCTTCAAAAACTACCACTTTTAAAACATCGAGTCTTGTCTTCCAAAATTCAAATTTTATACTTTTTTTAAAAAAGTTTTTTTTAATTTAGTTTTAAATATTTAAATATGAAAAAAATCAAATTAAAAAATTACAGGTAATTATTTTTTATGACCTAATATATTTATATGTTTTTACTATTCAATTTTTTTTTTAACGTTTACAAACTTTCTTCTAAATTCCATTTATACTACATTTAAATTCGCTAAATAATTATTTTCTTCTTCAATAACATTTTTTTGTTAAATGTTCTGAGTGTGTAAAGATCTTTTGATAAATAGGTTTGGAATAAGATCTGAATATTCTGTACACCTGGCACCGTGCTCTGTTTCGTTGCTGCACTGCACCCAAACGATCCTGTGTGCCTGTACCCCAACCACCTCACCGTGTGTCTCTCCGTCTCTCCCCCACGCAGTTCCAAGCTGAAAACCTCCGCCAAGCGCCAGCGCAATGCCAAGGCCAATATCCTGCTGGAGGATCTGTTCGGGCAGCTGTCCATGGATTCGGATAGCGACGGGAAGTACCCGCACACGGTGCCGCCCACGCAGCAGGCGAAGAGCGGGAAGACATCGAAGACCGGAACCGGTGGCCCCCGGGAGCGGGATCTCTTCGGGGAGAGCTTCCTGCCCAGGCCGGGGCTGCGGAAGAAGGCCACCCAGAGCAGTCTGGAGGTGAACAACGGCAGCCACGCGGACTCGCTGTAAGTGGGTGGGGTCACCGTCACCCGCCGCTGGCCTGCATGCCCTGTAAATGTATATGACCTTGACCGTGCTTCCTTGCATCCTCATGATCATCATGACCCCCGCATCCTGTCTCTCTCTACATTGTACTCTGTCTCTCTCTCCTCTCTCTTTCTCTCTCTGTCTGTCCTGTCATCGTTTTGTGTGTTTTCATTTGCTTGTCATTGAACATTGAACACTTTGTGTGGGTGCCCCAAGTGATAACTCCTCCTCGTCCTCCCCCTCAATTGATGAAGAATGTCGCTTTTGGCCCATAAGGTAAAAACCAACATTCGCCATTGAGCTGTAAATACGTTTCAGTAGTAGTAGAGACTCTTAGAATACACCATATCATATCATCATCGTATTTAGGGGAAGTTCTGGTACTTTTATCTGGAAATTCCCCTTCTGTAGTCGAGCACTTTTAATTTGCCTGTCTCTCTGTACACAATTTTCAAGTAGAGTAGATCTGAGTTTAGTCCTTCAATATAAAAAAAAAGTTTTTCTTTTCTGTACTTAATACACTACTATATAGCTAAGACACCAATTTATGACTTATAGAAGATATATCTTGTTGTGGTTTTATCAAATCTCCATTGTTTAACGTAAGAATCCAGATTCATGCCAATTAAATCTTTTCAAAAAAAAATTTCATTTAAATTCCATATTTATTTTTGACCTCAAACAAGATGTATATCTCGTATTAAGATAACCCATTTAACAAATATCGAATGATTACCCCCACTATTTCAGAGCTCCAAACACCCAAAAGGAGAAACACGCCGTGGCGTCCAGTTTTCCCTGGGATGAATCCAACAAGACGGAGGACGAGAAGCTAACGGCTTGGATGGTGGCCGAAAACGGTAACTTGGTTTTGGGTGGTCATCAGCAAGCGTAGAAGTCGAGAGCACTCCTCTATAAGTAGTTACTTAGCAATCACCCAATTTCGAATGGTAGTGTAAATTCGAAAAACACGGTTTGGAAAATCTAAACCTCGATTTAAGTATTCCCTCTTTTTCATTCCCAGGATCGCTGCTGGAGAATAAGTTCTGAGGAGATCGACTCGCGAAATGCCGTTGTACCTGAAACAGAATGGAGTTAATTTAAGTGCCTGTTGATCTGTTGAAGCCAAGTCCAAATCACCAAGCCACGGAGCCATGGAATCATCGGATCGGCGTGTGGAGCTAGTCTAGTCTCGATATAATGTTATTGCTGTGATACCACTAAGCTAAACTATTGTGTAAAGTACCCTCTACGAACTTGAGTCTCGAGTGTAAGTTGTACTTTAAGCCACTATACGATAATATAATCCGAGTGAGTTTTGAATCGATTGCAACAGTTGGAGGCAAGTGCAGGGCTTTGGTTTCATTTCCCCTTATGGGCGAGGTATATGGGTTGCATAAGGTTTCATATTCGATTTCAGCCCTTCGTAAGTTGGCCACTGCGACAATGGGCCAAACGGCGGCTTATAAAAGCGGTATGAATCCAGCTCTTATTCATCAGTCGAGTGCTCTCCATCGCTCCAATTGCACCTTCAACTTGTTCGTCATGAATGTCTTGGTAAGTGCCGATCCGCCTATATTCCATTCTATATTTATCGTAAATTCGTTTCGTAGCATTCCAGCATCGTCTTCTGCCTGATCTTGAGCGCCCTCGTCGCTGTGCAGGCTGGGATTATTGCCAGCCATCCCGATGAACTGATTGCCAGTCCTGCCCAGTACGAGTTCCACTACTCGGTCCACGACAGCCACACTGGCGACGTAAAGGATCAGTTCGAGCACCGACGTGGCGAATACGTAACGGGTCGCTACTCCCTCATAGAGCCCGATGGCCACCGTCGCATCGTGGACTACACTGCCGATCCGCTGCTGGGATTCAATGCTCAAGTTCGTCGGGAACCGATATCTCGCTATTGAGATGCCTTCCCAGAGGAAGTGATAAAGGACTTACCCAACTGACCGGATACGATTTGGCTAACTTAATTATAGGCGAGCATGATAGAAAGATGTGTATTCATAGAATAAATCTAAAGGCTGTTCACTTTATATTCTAGTGGATTAATATTTTGTTTAACAAGAAAGAGGATTTACAGTTCAGAGTTCACTTGGAATACGGTTACAAAAACTATCTACTATTATAAAGAATAATCTATAAAATTATTTGATTATACATAAAATGTAACTACCATTCTATTCTGAAAAAATGTCTAGAATCTTGCTCAGGTTAGATTGTCATGAGATTTGTTATATATGATAATTAATATGAGAACAGAAGAGAGGTTCTGGGACATCATCTTTCACTGGAACGAATAGATAGATGGGATTTAGATAGCTAGATTTTAATGGACCTATTACCTAGTAACTTCCATGCTTCTTGTACGTTCAATTTAAAAGAGAAAACAGGTGATATTATGTTTTCTAAAAATGCATTTATTGCCTTCTATTTACACATAGTATTACACAGATGAGATAGGGACTCGCCAGCCATCGTGTTATGGCGCTTTCGATGGCCGGGTGTCGAAGAGTCTTAGTACAGATTTCAGAGAAGAGGAAAGGAAGATACATAGGTACAGAGGAAGGTTGATATGATACGAGGTGTCTGGGTAGTTGAGCAATAGTTCAGTTACAGATACAGATGCTGGTGCGGATGCGGATGTGTCGTCGTCGATGCGATGAAGTCAGTGTTTGCTATCTCTCTCGATCGATCCTGCCCAGAGCTTAGTGGTAAAGGCCGAGGGGCAGTTTGGCGGGGGCCAGCAGCTTGGGGGCCGCGTAGGCCAGTGGCAAGGGGGCGGGGGCCAGGAGCTTGGCAATGGGCGCGGCCTTGATCACCTTGTGGCCGAGGGGATCGCGACGCACCACCGCATTGAAGCCGTTATGAGCGTCCGAGGTGTAGTCCACGGTGCGCAGATATCCATCGGCATCGACCAGCGTGTACTGACCCTGGACCTGATCGCCCTTCCGGGACTCAGTCTGGCTCTTAATGTCGCCGGTGTGCTCGTCGTGCACCGAGTAGGCGAAGTCGTAGTGGGCGGGTGCCTCCACCTCGATGGTCTTCAGCAGGGGCTTCACAATGGCCGCGGGTGAGTGGTAAATGGAGCCGAGGGGCAGCTCGATGGCGGCGACGGCTCCAACGCCCAGGATGAAAAGTGAAACGAGCTGAAAAAGTTATTTTGGGGATTAGAAACAATATTTAATTAATTACTTTTCTTCTCCACATAAAAAAAAAGTTTTTTTTTTTTTAATATTATTGATTTTATATCCAATTTAGGAGCTATCGAGATGTAGATATCCTAATATCCTTTTACTTACAGCGAACATTTTGGCTTGGACTTGGCTTGGGATTTGGTGGATTTGCTGACTTGGTGGCTGCTGCGGCTCCTGCACTGAACTATGTCTCCAAGTGTCGCGATCGCAACTTTTATAGTCAAAGCACTGCTCTCTGGCCCGGCCCCACCACCTCCAATCTCTTGATGGGTGCCACGCTCCAAGCTCACGCACCGCACACTCCACATAACCCACACCAAAGGCGAACACTGCACTCCCAAAAAAACCGATCTCCGATCACCCAGCGAACCGGAATCCGTTATGGCTAATGCAAAATTGTTATTATATTTTTATTTTATTTTTTCGGCAAATCTTGTACTCTGGTAATAAAACATTTACACTGCTCCACTTTGGGCCACAATGTAGCCACTGTGAGCTCTTGTTTCGGGTTTGACAATCGGTTCCTATGGGTCTACCTCTACCCAAACCTTGAACCAAGTGAAAGTTGAGGGGGGTATTTAATTTGAGTGAGAATACGAATAATTATTATTGATTGGTTGTCATTAGTAATCCCTTGATAAGGAAAGAAATCCTACAATTTGGAAACATGGGATGGTAAATCAAAGAAATGACCTAAGCCGTCTAGATTGTATTCTATAAATTATATTCGAGTTTAATAAGTTAGTAAATAAAATAATGTATTTATTATTTAATCTAGTATCTTATCTATTTCAGAAGATTCCTTTGTCGTTTAACATGTATTACTTGTTTTGGTTCGTTAGTATATATGCTAGTTTGCAACTAACTTTTAAAAAAATTATCTGAAATATTAGATGGTATCAAGTAATATTTAATGAGAAGTTCCTCCCCGAATCCTTAGATTAGTTTCCCCCTGATTTTTCCATCAATGGTACCTCAAATTAGCTACCCGCCAAGTTGTCTGACATATTGAATGGCCATAGGAGCAGGGGAATCGCATTATCGCCGTCACATCAAACAAATTGCACGTTGACATTCGCAGATCGGTTGATCGACAAAAAGCGAGAAATGCCGTTAAGAGCTTTGCCGATTTTCCACTTAATTAATTAATCAAATTGCAACATCCGCCCGTGTGCCGCCCAAGATCGCTGCTGTGGGTATGGCTATGGCTCTGGATCTCGATCGGTATCGGTATCGGTATCTGGATCTGGGTCTGGGCTGGTCAGGTGGCGGAGCCGTCGCCTTCGCCTTTCACGCATGTGCTCCGCACACAAATCAATGCGACAAAGGCTCCAAACTCGTTGCCAAATTCGATATGAAGTAATAAGCTGAGCAAGTGGTGGGGTGGGGGTCAGGTGGAGTTGGATGGAGTGGAGTGGAGTGCCTCGGTGCGTATGCGTACTCGTATCTTGCGCCACATTCATTTAGAACCACATTACGATTGCGGCCCGAGTGGTTTGACTCTGACTCTGAGTGGTCGTCGACCAATTTGGCATGACTGCCGCCTGCTCACGCACTTGGACCGATCAGTTGCTCCCTCCTGGCCTGTCCACCTGATGCCTGGCTCCATTTCCATACTCCGCGCGGGCGTGCCGGCTGTCGTTCGCTGTCCAGCGTCGTCGCCCAACCCAATCAGCAAACAAGACATATAAATTTAAGTAGTCTCTATAAATAATAAGTTGTGTCTACTTAGCGACATGTATACCAGCGTAGATCGTGTCCGATACCAGGGCAGAGCTAAAAAGTGCACGTATGTTTTGGCAATTCTGTCAAATATGCCAAGCGAATGGTGTTTAGTTCTTTCGGCACTCCACTTGAGTTTCTCGGTGTGATCCACACTTTGAGTGACAAATTATATTGTACTTTTTGGCATTTCTAAAGTTTTTATTATTGATTTCAGTTGCGTTATATGTTTTCTTGAAATATCAAAAAATTGCAAATAGATTACATATGTATTTCACTGACATCTTTTTGGTTTTTTGTTAATTGTTCAGCTGTGACAACAATACGACGCACTACACATAATCATTTGTCTCACATATGAATTCTTGATGTAGAAAAGGTTAAGTAAATCGCTAGCGTATTGTACTATATAGAGCCGTATATGTTCAGTAATTGGCAATTTTGAAAACGTTGAATCTATTGGCTTCGCTTTGCCTGCTCCGAACACCATCGCTCGTCCTTAAAATAATAAAATAATATAGAACACAATTACAACAATGAAAACGAGTGGATGATCTTTGGGGCAGGCAAAAAGCCGCTGAGGTAAAAAAAAAGCAAAAGCTGTTAACAAGAAAAGGTGCGACGGTCACCGGACTGATGCCTACGCCTCTCATAATGCTCCCGGTTTCAGGGAGAACGAGAGCTTGGGCCTGGAATTGTTTTTGCCTAATATGACCTTCTGCTCCTCCTTAACGCGCTTCTCCTGCTCCTTGCGCATGCGTTGCCGCTCCTCGTCCATAAGGCGCTGCTCCTCAATTATTGCTAACCGTTCTTCGGCCTATGAAAAGTACAAAATCATTTAGAATCACTTCAGAAAATAGTTTTCAAAGTAAACTCACCAGTTTTCTTTGCGCCTCTTCGATTTTGCGATTGTTTTCGGCCAAAATTTCTTCGAGCTCTTCGCGTTTCTGTTTTTCATCCTCCTATAAAACCCAAACAAAAGGACGATTAACAAAGAATCGACTCTTTGGCCGGAAGCTTAGAGCTAAGATAAAAATAAACAGTCTCTTGACATCAGCGATGCAAACTGTGCGACGAATTCGACGCACGTTTGTGGTTGCAGTTTTTTGCTTGATGAGCTGCAAAGGCAGTTAGAATCTAGTTTTATGTTTAACAATAAGTTACAAAGAAATATTCGGTAGAAAGTAAAACATTTAGTAGTGTCTAATAAGAATGTTTAAAGTAGGTTGTTCTTTTAGTTTATTACAATAAAGGAGCACACAACATAAACAATGTACTAGTATTTGCTAAATGGTTGGTCTTCATTTGATTTTTTTTTTATTGTTGCTACTTACTATTTAAATAGGTCATTATTCCAGTACAAAGGCTAAATTTGTGTTAATTTATAGGTTTTTTTTTGCAGATTTTTCGATTTGGGTTTATGATTTGTGGAGTTTTTTCGCTATTCCAGACGTATATAAATTGCTCGCAAAAACAAAAAGCTCAACACACAAGTAATTGGCAATCGGTACGGTCAAGAATCCAATGCGAATCCGGCTTTAAAAATCTTACAGACTGAGTTCTATGGGGCTAAGCACTTGGGGTGAGTCTTTGGGTCTCTTTGGCGTCCTTTCGCCGATCACAAGTCAAGGTGGCTGTCGCGCCTGTCATCCTTACGGCTGCTGGCTTATCACATCGCTGGCGTCGTGGGAAACTCACCCGTCATCTAGTGGCATTGGTTTGTTTTGCATGCAGCGTACAGTTGGGACTAAACTCAGTCGGCCCGCCCCACAACTAGACAGCCTAACTACCCGGACTAACTGAGGGACACCACTTCGATTTGATTCTGTTTTTGGGTGGGTGTGGAGGAAGTGCGTCCATGGACCAAACCCTTGGCAGCGGGCTTGCTCAACTTCCGGCTTGGCGGCTCAACGAGGAGTGCAAGCGAGTGTTTTGCGGGTCGGGTCACAAAACACCCACTTGCGTACGGGACAAGAGCAGCACGTTCGTTGCACGGGCCTACTGAAGCGGAGTTTGCGCGCATAACAACAACAACGAGTTACAAGAACCAATACCAAAATTAAAATGATACAGTATGTGGGTAGGAACGAACAAAAGATGAAGCTAAGAGTATGCAAGAAGTCTGCAATAATGGGCATCAAAACTGTGACACATGCGACACTTGGCAATGTCGTCATTTTGGCTTTTTTGGTAGGAAAAATAAAAATTACAAAATTATTGGCAAGAAGAAAGGGGCGAAATCAGCCGTGGCGTTCTCATCCCGGCTCACTGGGTGGCTGGGTCTGCATGTGGGGGCTCTGAAAAGGCGTGACTGGTTAGTGATGTAGCCGGTTAGTGGGCGCCCTTGGCCAGGGGTTATGCAAGCAATCTAGTACGGGAATGGCGATGGGACATGGGCTGACGATGGATGAACAACGCCCAGTGAGCCGTGGCTGAGAGCGCCGCCGGATCGATTTCGCGTGACGCGGTGGAGACGACTGTTTGAACTGCTGTTTTGGGTTTGTTCGAGTGTACGGTAGATGTGGCATTGTGTACGTTTTTCTGACAGTGATAGCAGCAGTCGTCCAGCGGAATCTGAATACGAGCACCTACCTCGCGCCGGCGTTCTTCTTCGCGTATCTGCTCGCGCCGCCGCTCCAGCTCCAGCATCATTTCGCGCTCCATCTCGGCCTTGGCGGTCTCGACGCGTCTGTTGACCTCCTGCTCGATCTCGTCGCGCCGCTTCTCCAGCTCCTCCTCGACGCGCTTCTTCACCAGCATCTCGATGCGCTTGGCGGCCTCCTCCTCGATGGTCTTCTGCTCGACCTCCTTTGCCCGCCGCTGCCGCTCCATCTCGGCCAGGCGTTCGACCTGCAGCTGGTTTTGCTGCAATGGATGGGAAACGTTGATTATATTTCGTATGTGAAGTTGGAGAAAGAGCCCTGCATGGGTAAACGAATGTTTTGAGGAACTCAAAAGGAATTTCTTTATAGCATATAGAGTATAGCAATACTCGATACTGCAAATATCGACTGGGAAATCATAGTCTTAACTAGTCAAGTAAACTAGGTGGATTAGCTTTGAGGCGATCTCATGCAGGGCTCCGGGAGGTCGTCCATCCACTTACCTCGTCCAGCTTCTTGAAGCGGCTGCGCTTCTGTTTGCTGCGCTGCGACTCCTGCTCGGAGTACTGGCTGTCGCTGCTCGACGAGGTGGAGCGCTTCCGGGACTTGAGGATCGTGGGCGAGTGGCGGTAGTCGCGCTCCGTGTGGCGGTCGCTGCGGTGTCGGTCCCGCTCGCGATCCCTGTCCCGCTCGCGGTGGCGCCCATGGTTGTTCACCTCCGAGGATTTGTCTCTATCCGATGTCCGGGTACTGGGCCGCTCGTGGTCGTGGTGGGACTTACTGCGTTTTTTGTGCTTGCTCTTGTGGTGGCGTCGCTTGCCCGACGGACTGGGGGTGCGTGAACGGGAGCCCATGGCGCTGGTGTGTGTGGATTGTTCAGATTAAGGCTAGGCGGAGTGCTCCAATCGGCAGCCACAGCAAATCAATGGGAAGCGATTGAAAATTTCAGTTCGATTCGAGCAATTTTCACAGATGCCTTGAAAACAGTGTGCGCAACGCCCGCAGGCTGACATAATTTTGGTATTTTCAGGGCTATTTGCTTTGGTATCTTTTCTGGTATTTATTTACATTTTAGTGTTGCACAACGTTACAACGCTACTTTTATTTGTTTACAATCTATTCCGGTTTGTTTTGATCTAAAATCATTTGGTGGAACCTGTCGATCATATCTTGGTTGTCCTTGAAGCCCACGCACTCCTTGGCCGCGTCCTTGGGCAGCCACTTGAGGGCGGTGTGCTCCTCAGAGAGAACGGGTTCCTGGCAGGGATTCCGCAACTCCGCCAGCCAGTAGATCACAATCTTGGGCTTCCCCTGCACCACGTAGTTGAGTGTCAGCGGCGTGTCCTTGTAGATGATCAGATCCTTCTCGTCGTAACTGTGGGTGCACTTCAGATATAAAGGATGGCGTGTATGGAATATGGTGGAGCACTTACCCGGCTTCCTCTTTCGTTTCCCGCAGAGCTGTGGTGTAGTCGTCCTCACCGGGGTCCACATGGCCCTTTGGCGAACTCCAGTGGAAGGAACCGTAGGAGGCCTTCAGCAAAAGGTATTGTATTTCGCCGCAAATACGGCGAAAAATAACAAATCCAGCAGCTTTCTTCATGTTATTGCTTCTAAATTACCAAAACAGCTGTCTGGCCAGTGCCGAAAACTCGCCAAAAGAGATGCTGATTTGGCCTTTTCCCGTCATTTATATATTAATGGCATTTGTATTAAGAAATTCTGCCCATTTCTCTCCCATTTTCTTTTGAATTTTCAAGAGTTTATAAATTTGGAAATACCCAAAAAAAAATTAACAAATTAATTTCCCTTCTAGCTACTTGGGATATTTACAAGGGAAATTTTGTAGTGCTGGAAAACGAACGCAGCTCTAACGTATGTTTTGCGGTTTGGATGTGCACGTTGTTTTGTAAATTCATTACATAAATTCAGAACCAGTGCATCCGAGATGTACGCCCTGCTCCGCCGCTTTGCCGGGGTTACCAACTTGGGCAGTCCCATCCGAGGCTACGCCTCCTTCACGCCCAGAGATGTGATGCGGACCACCGCCGAGGAGACCGGCACCCTGATCACCCGCTTCGCCAAGCACATTGCGCTGGAGCGGCACAGGGATCGGGATCATGTGCTGCCCAAGACGACGGTCCGGTACGCCGACTTCTTCCCCATCACGGACGACCGGTACTTCCAGCGCACCGTGCAAAAGACGGATCCCGCCCAACTGCCAGCCCTGATCATCCAGGCCTCCAGCTATCGCTCCAATGCCGCCGTGCCCATGTATGTGGCTGCCATAAACGCGTTGGATAGCCATGCGGCCAACCAGCTGACCAAGATGGATACCAGCACCGTGCTGGAGACGCTGTACTCCTTTCTGTTTCTCATTCCCGGCTGGTTGAAGCGGACGGACTTCTATCAGGCAGCCATGCAGCGCTTGGTTCATGAGGACTTCCGGGACAACAAGGAGCGGTTCGTCCAGGTGTGCTTCTATCTGGGACTGCAGAAGAAGCAGGCCAAGTCATCTGATGACTTTCAGCGGCTCCTCGAGGAGCAATTACCCACCCATTTGCCCGCCTTGAGTGAAATGGATCTCGCTGTGATCAGCAATGCGGCCTACAAAACCTCCACTTTGGTTACAGGCGAGGCGAGAAGTGCCTATGAATCAAGCCTTGTAAATGCCGTACTGGAGCTGCAACTCACTGCCGGAAGCGACGCCTTGTTGGTCTCCTTCGTGAAGGCCTTGCGGTTGCAGCGAGTGAAGGACGAGCGAGTGTGTCAGCATCTGCAGGATATTTGCCTTGATCCCGTGAAGATAGCCCTCATTGAGCCCCGAGGATTGGCCCACATCTTCGCCTTCTTTGCCGAACAACTCTGGGATAAGAAGGAGTGCCTAACCATCGTCGTAGATCGACTTATGACTTTGTTGAAACCTGGAGACCTACGCGCCAAGGACTTGGCTACATTCCTGTGGGCTAGCGCCCAATTGAATTGTGAATTATCTCCGCAGCAAGTCCGTCAACTCGAGGTGGCTGCCCTTCGCAAACTGGATCATGGGGAGTACGATTATTTCCCGGACAACCTTGTTGATTCCTGCCTTTCTCTCTCCACCTTGGGACACTATTCAAAGGATCTGATTAATGCAGCCGAAGAACTTAAAGCTGCCCAACGACGCCAGCGAGCACAGCCCAAGGTGGATAGTCGTTTGAATGTCTTGCGATCTGCTGTGGCCATCGAGCAGCCGTCAATCGGGAAACTTAAAACAGAACAAGCCTTCAAAGAGTTCGATCGTGCACCAGCTTATTTGCTGAGGGATCGCCCTGACTTGACGAAATATGCCCAGGAGCTAAGTGAGGACGCTGAAGTAGAGGGGGTGGATTTGGTGTGCCCCATCGTTGGAATCAATCTGCCAAGCTTGCGAGTGCAGACAATGGGCAACCAGGAGACTGTGTACTTCGTGGAACTACTCACCGCAGAACAGACCCTTAGGTTTAGCAAGAAACCCACTTCTTTGATGCGCCTCAAGACGAGGCTGCTGGAATCCCTTGGCCAGAAGGTAGTCGTGGTAAGTAACTAACGAACATTCGAAAGCACAAACAGATTTAACAGAAAATCTGATTTCAGCTGAACTCCACAGAAATGGCCACAAATGCGAGTGAGCTGCACAAGCTCCTAAAGCCAACAGCAGATGGAGGAGTAGAAACCGAGGTTGCCCAAGGCCTGAGCAACTAAACTTTGTGATATAGGCTAGTTACAAATCGTAGCTTTATTTAACAGTGTTTTATGTACTTGTACATATTTTTTAAATATTAATAGCACTAAACATAATGTTCAACAATTAATGTATAATACAAGGAATGGGCTAAAGGTGTGTGACTTCCCCAACGGCCTTATCGGATCGACTTGATTTTGGCCTTGAGCACAACGTAGGACACCAGTCGGAAAATAAGAATCATGGAACCCAGCGCGATGACGTCGTTCCAGAACTGATCACCTCTCATGGTGATTTCCTCAAGGAATTTCTTTGGGTACCTGAAAGCGAACCATGGTTAAAAATGTTGAAAACTAAAACTACAGGAAAATATCTACCTGTAATGGCAGTAAGGCGCCTCCTCGCAGGCGAGGACACCTCGATCCAGACCATATATGGCTGATATGAAGCCCTCTAACCCATATCTTAAGTATGATATGTGACTGCCCCATCTTAAGTAGCTTGGCAGATCCCGTAGGGTGACACCGAAGCCGGCGAACATCATCATCGGAATGGTCAGCACTGGAGCGAGGAAAGTGCCGTTGACGACATCGAACCAGGCACCAATCATCAAACCAAAACTATGGCCCACGAACACGGTCAGTAAACTGATGGCGAAGAACATCCAGAAGCGGACCCACTCCATGGGCTGATAACTCCATAAGTAAACGATTACCGTGAAGAGGAAGCAACTTATAATCTGTAAAGGAAAAAGGTGAATTGATTTTGGAAAGCGGTCGAATTTAAAACGGATACTCACTGATATAGGCAGGTCCACAATAGTCATGGCAGTGTAGTAGGCTTTGAGCGAGTACCAGCGGTTAAAATGCTCCTTGATCGTAATAGAGATGTCCATGGGGACTGGTTAAAGGTAAATCCAATGATTAAATCTTTATAACCAACAGAAACCTTTGTAAACTTACAAGTCAGCACAGTCAACATCATCGTGGTCATGGAATGGTGCATCAGTATGGCAAACAGCAAATTGTAGTTGTCCAGCACTCGAGATCCCTCTCGACCCGTGTGATCGTACATGGCTCCAAACAAAGCGGCCACCGCAATGTTTACCCCGATCCTCAAGTGCGTCATGGTAGTGTCTCGCTTCGCTTTGATGTAACCCCGTCGCAAAAGCACGGAGCACTGGTTCGAAAAGCTGGTGTCCTCCAGAGATCGGCTTTTGGTTTTCTTTGGTATGGGATACTTCCTCATCAGGACCTCGGAGCGCAAAACCGCCTTGGGATTGTCAAACCAAGTGAGGCAGCTTCCGTTCTCGGTGGCAACCTTAAGGGTGTCCACCTTGTCGTAGCCATATTCTCCGCAGGCCAGCTCGATAACTGAAATATTAAGGATCTCATTAGTAACCTCTTCAAGAGGATATATCCAGCTGGACATACTGTAATCCGCTGGGTTGTGGTACATGGGACAGGGCAGGTCCACCGACTGCAGGAATGGCACAAGTTTCTGGGTGCTGCCCTGGTAGACGCAGTTTCCGGCGGACAGGACGTAGACTTGATCGAAGATCTGGAACAGCTTGGCAGTGGGCTGATGGATGGTGCAGATAATGGTGCGACCTTGGCCAGTCAATTTCTTGAGCAGCTCCAGGACCTTTGTGCACGAGCTACTGTCCAAGCCACTGGAAAGGAAATACGAAATGTACACAAGAGATTGCCAAATTAAGATGTTTGCTCTTACGTTGTGGGCTCGTCCAGGAACATCACAGTGGGATTATTGATCAACTCCATGGCAATGGATAGCCTCTTCTTCTGACCACCGGACAGGCGCATTGTGAGGGTCTGATCGTGATCGTAGAGGCCCAGGAGCAGCAGGATATCCTCAATCTAAGAAGGGAGTTTTAGATTAATGACAACGACTGACAATTAAAGATCTCCGCCAGACTCACCCTGCTCTCCTTCTCTTCGTAACTGACGGTCTGTCCCAGCTTAAGATCGGCGGCTATATGCATATTCTCGTTTACTGTCAGCAGAGGCTGCAAACGATCATCCTGCGTGATATAGCAGGACATGCGGCGGAAGGAGGCTGTGGGTGGAGTTATTACCATTAAAAAGCAACTGATAATAGTTTTCCAATTGAAATGCCTCGATATACTCACGCAAATCACGTCGTCGACCATTGAGCAAGATGGAGCCATCCACTCCTGTGGTCTTGAAACCGGAAAGGGCATCCAGCAAAGTGGACTTTCCTGCACCCGAAGGGCCCATAATGGCGATGAGCTGGCTGCCGGGGAACTTCCCACATACATTGTGTAAGATTTCCTTGGATCCTAAAAAATTGCGAAATTACTTAACGCTATCATAAACGATCATTAACACTTAGGTAGATATTAAGCTGCTTTTTATACGGTCGTTGGTATCAAGGTTCAGGGAACCAATGGACAGTCCGTATCTACACGTGCATCGAACGATGAGTTCCATGAATCAAGTGCAGCCTATAACTTAACTTAATTAAACGGCTAGTAAGTAACGACTCTATAAAAAAGTAACCCTTATATTGCAGCCTATTAAAATATAATTTTTACAGAACATAATCTGCTTGAGTGAACAACCTTTTGAGCACCAAACTGGGAAAAATATAAAAACTGAGCTTTGGAATATATTTCTGAGTAAGTAAACCTAATTTTCGGTCGAAAAAAATTAGTTTTAAAAAACTATTACACGTTGCTAATGAAAAGCAAGTAAAGTTTGATTAGCAAATTTTACTATAGACATTTTAGAAAGATTTAGATAGATATCTTCACAATGTGCTTATCTTATTAGAACTTAAACGACTTATAGATTGTGCATGAAATCTTTTTAAAAAGGCAGATTTAAGTTTGCTTTCTCAAATACATTTAAATAAAACAACCTTTGTGCCCTCTTAAACTTTCTGATAACAATGGCATGATATCAATTTATTAGAGAGTTGACCACACATATTATCTTTATTTTAGTATAATTACCGCCACGGGCGGAAAATAGTATGGTCATCAGGCTGATTCCTAATCAAGTTACCAGGGCCAAAACCAATGTCGATATCAATTGCTGTTCGCTTACTTCTGAACTTTGAAATTAGCAAGTAAGTCTTGTCCAAAACAATTAAATCGAATCACAAATACTCTATTCATTTCCCCCTGAAGAAGTCATTGCTTTTCATTCTGTAGACCCTGCGGAAAGGGAATTTATGAATGACTAACTGGCCATGATGGGCACGCACTGCCGGAATATATACAACCGGGAAGGGGTGTGATCGGAGCGATCGCCGCTTATCTAATCAATGGAAAACCAAGTTGGGTAAAGAACTAGCAAGCAAGTGTTTATGGCTGATTGGTATGTGAAGCAATACCGAAAGCAATAACCTTGAGGAACAAACATCTATGTATATTTATAATTTACCTAAAGCACACTCATTTATATAAGTCAATTGAAAGCTATACATCTGAACTTGTTTCAATTCATAAATAAAACTGGTTTTTAACGTAATACTTAAGAATACTATATATATTGTTGACCGTATCTACAGGATATTAACTCTATAAGTTCGGTCCCTGAGAATTCTCCTCAAAGAGTAGCCGCAGATCGTAAAACACAGAAAAACCGAACATGGTCGTAGCTCCTAGCTAATTTTAAGTCTTCCGCTGCCAATCTTATCGAGCCATATCTTAGATCAGGCGATCAAGGTGGATCATAAATGACGCCTTCCTTTGCTTTTGGTAGCTCACCTCGGTTGAAGCCCAATTTCACGGTGAGGGACAGCTCCTTGAACTCCATGTCCACGGGCTCGCGGGCTGGCAGGTTGTTCAGGGCGTCGGTGTCGAAGTGCACCTCCTCCTCCTCCACGGGCTCCAATGGCGGCTGTTTGCTGGCAGTGGAGGTGGACCCATTGCTATAGGTCACCTGGGGTGGCGTGGGGATGGGTGGGGGCGTGACACTCGATTGGGCATTTCGCCAGCCTCCGGAATTGCCCACTGGCACTGTGGTGGTGTTGTAGACGCGACCTGAGGTCACCTCCCCGATCTCGATGCCCAGACCGAGCCCGGCAACTCCGTTGTCGCTGCCGAACAAGAACTGCTCCCGCGATGTCGCCATTCTAGAGGTAAACTATCGACTGAAAGTAGGAACAACATAAATTAGTCAATGGAACATAAATAGTTCACTGTTTTTTTATAACCACCTAGCTATTAGTTAATCATTATACCTTTTCCTAATAAGCTTAGAAAAAAGATACATATACTTTATAAAACCATTAAGTTAGGAGGCGCATTTCATTACAATATATACCCATCTATCACTTTGTTGTTGAACAGGTTAAACACTTAAAAGGCTTGTTTATCTATTCACTAGATCGATTTAATGTTTAGTAAAAGGTATCTCAATTATTCCAATAATTCAAGATGAAATAATTAACCGGTTGAAAGTAAAATATGGTTTGTTGTATTCGGATTGATGGATTCGGTGGATTTTGCAAGGTGCGTGACTAAATCTGGTAATCTTGTGTGCAACCTGCTGCTGGCCTATAGAAAATGTTAAGCTTAAGCCATTAAAACGGGTTCCAATGCAGCTCAATTCGCACTTTGATCGAAAGCTGACAGATCCATCAACCTTTGTCATCTATAGTAACCTCATCATTCGGATTGGTTATTCCCAATCGCATACTTAGATTGTCTATTTTTATAGTAGAGCCCTAAAAGTGACAGGGGAGAAGCGACTAATCCCTAGTCGGCGATTCTACCGATTGCCCGAAGAGCTGTCAATTTGGATGGGTGGTGATGAAACGATGAAACATTTCAATTATCTGCAACCGTCCCAATTAAATGCGAGTTTACATAAGCGAAATGTAGCACGCAGTTTACTTTACTCCACATTTCGCACTGCCGCAAGAGACAATTAAATGCGAGTACATTTAATGCACAGATTTGCGAAAAGATCAAGGTACAGCCGTTGAGGCGGAGGCGGCGGGCAAACAATAAAACGGCACAATTGAGTGGAAATGAAATGGCAATCGTGAATGTCGTATGCGCATCTGCTATTGATCCGCCGATCCGATCCGATCCGAACTGATCAAAACAAAAGCATTGTCCCCATCCCAGGCGGAGAACTGACAACAAATGGAATAGCCGTTGTGACGAAGCTCTAGCTATAAAGATGGGTTGGTTAAAGATTGCGAAAGCGAGATTCTATAATTCCATAACTACATATCACATTTGATTACAGAAATAAATATTTTATAGTAAAAGAAGAGTTAGGTCCGCTTTTAGGAATTTACGATTGGTATTCCAAATCCTAAAGATCATTCCTTTAAAAACCATAGAAGATCGTAAGCATTTGTTGTCGTAGCTGTGACGAATTACCATATAATATAGCCATACTGTCTTATCGCGATCTGGGCAAATTCCCTGGTTGGGCACTTCCAATCGGGACATTTCCGATTTTGTTTTTCCTCCTCAGTAGGTAGTTGGGAAAGGTAGGGGCTTCGCTAGTGAGAACTGCACTTGAACCCTGCACTCAGATCGGTTATCAGGGCTGCCAACACACAATTACCTATGTCAATGCCCCGGATTCCCGGGGGGATCGGGGTTACGAAGGGAGCGGCCCTAGCGGAGAGTGACGTTGATGGGCCTGTAATTCAATATTGATTGATACCAGAGCTCTATGGTCACGTTTTGCCGGACTTGCTGTTTTCTCTTGGATTCCTTTGTTTCGAACTGGGCTCTACATTTCGTGTTTGCCTGCGACTTTCGGGGACTCGGATCGGCCCTTATGATTCGTATATATGGCGCGGCACTTATGTGCTGATGCTGCCCTGAAACATTGTTTTGTATACCTTGTATACCTCTCGCATCGCTGGCCGAACAAACCGGTTCACGGATCCCCTTCTCCGTCTGAGTTTCTGCGGTGCAGCTGGAGGAGATGGAGGCGAAAACAGCAGCTGTTCGATCGGGGGAGAAACGGGAGCACAGCCATCCCGATCGCTGGGAACAGATTCGTGTTTGTACTCTGATAATGTGATAATTCAGTAACGACTCCCGCCTCCCATCTTTGGAACCCGCTTATTGTCGTATTGATTTCGAATGCGATTGCCGCATTCTGTGACAGCACTTACTGTCACCTAATCGATTTAAATTACTTCACAGACTGCAAGTCCGCAACTCAAAAAGCGGACTAAGCAGTTCCACAGGTGGGGGTCGTCTTAACGGAAGTGACCCAGAAGTTACCAGGTCTACAGACGCCAAGAGACACACATCACTTGAATCTATTCCATGGTAGATGAATCATTCATTTAACACTTGCCTTTATGCGGTTCGAATCAGTTTTATGCGTATTTGTTAACAAAGACAGGCGTTTATATCTAGATTCACTGATAAGCTGTTGGCCAATAAATTTCGTTCTTCACAAACGTCTATTCATTTTACTGCGCCTGCCTTACTAATCATTAAATCGATATAATAAATTCACATTTTGATTTTATTCTACATATATTATTCTTCAAGATGTGTGTATTGAATAAAGCCCAAAATCACCATTTAATTGTAGCCCCCACAATTTTTGTGCAAATTAATTTTTTTTAAAAACTGGTGAAGTTTTAATTTCTTTTGTGTTCAAAAAACTTTATTATAAATCTTTTATTTTGACACTCCGATTTTTGTAAACTAATATTTAGTTTATAAAAAACAATATTAATCACAAATTGTACTTTTTATTTAAGAATTATAATCTCAAATCGTGTTTTTTTAAATGTTTTAATCATTATTTTTGTATTATCCTTTAGATTGCACTTGATCGCGTCCTTCACTCTGGGGAGTCCTTACCCTTTTAAGAGTCAGGACTATCACACTTTGGTAGGGATTGCAAGAACTACTTTCCAGCGACTAAATTCGCGATCCGCACAACCGAGTAACAAGCGTCTTCGAAGCGACGTGCGCGACTGGCGGTCAGTAAACAAACAGTGATCCCAGCTAGCTGTGCTATAATGCTGTATGGCTATATGGCAGTAGCAGTTCCCGTTCCCATTCCCACTCCCGCTCCCCCAGAGTCGGAGAGTCGCTTCGTCGGCGGCCCAGCTGACGACTCACTGCCACAAAGAACACGATCGGCCGTCTCAGCTGGTGTGTGTTGAGTGTTGTATCTCAGCGCCCAAGTGGGTGTGGGTGTGTGTTGAACGCAGGCTTTATCGAAGGCTCTCAGTGGTGGCAGGTTTTCAGTCTCTAGCTGGGAATAACTTGAAAAGTTTTTTATATATCTTATGAAAGCTATTACATAGAAAATTGTATTATTTAAACGTATTACTTATCATGACAAACCTGTTTGAAATAATGAGATTCTTTTAAACTTGAAAGCTATGTATGTAGTAATTAAATATTATACATACTTAATTAGGTTTTTATTTCAAAGAACTTGTCCCTGATATTACAGTTTTTACAGCAGTAAAGTCTAGTTTTTATGTTTTTGTTATTTATTTATTAAAGTTTGTCAGTAAAGATTAAATTACTAAGAATTTCAAATCATAATTTTTATTCAGAATGGTTTATTCTAAAATGTTGGATTTGACTACTAAAACACACTACATTCGTTTAGTTAAAATATAAACGAATTAAAAATTTAACTAATTGCAGTAGTAGAGCAGTCTAAAGAACTTATATTATTAGGTACAATGGTATCCTTTTCTTTGTTCTGTATCTTGGTTCAAGATTTATTGCTTTTTTTTTAATTTATTAATTTTTTTTCTGGTTAAAATAGCCGAACTCCCAGCACTGCTCCGAAGATCTTTCGGCTGTCTCTCTGCTGGCGTATATTTCGCATTGGTTATTAGTGTTTTGGCGTTGTTATATTGTCGTTTTCCTTCGGTGATAAGAACCGCTCTCACACAGACACTCACCTGCGGCAGCTGATTGAGTTTTGGGTTTGTGTTTGGATTTGGGTTTTTGGCAACACGATCTCTCGGCCCGATTGCCCCGGTTGACAACGGATCGGGCTCGGGTCACAAGTCCACATATCGAATTTCTTCGACACTCCATAATTGTCGTATACGTAATACGTAATAAACATTCCCGCGTCGCCGTCGCTTTCTTCATTTGGGCTTTATTCTGTGCCAATGGCAACGTGAATATACAGTGGAACAATGCGAGCTCTATCCACGGACAGCATTATCGGGCCAGTTTACAATGCCTATATAATATTAGCAATGAGCCGACTCTACTTATTAAGGCTCTTTGTGCTCGCTCGTGAATCAGAGTTACTTCACCGATTAGCTTCCTTGTCCGATGTTCATTGGTCCCTGCGGCTAATTAACATTCTCGGAGCAAGGTTTTCGGAACTCTTTTCTTTCCTTGTGATTTTAAATAAAATTTGACTTTAAGGAAGGGTAGGTTTGTAGTTAAGGTAAAACAAATGCATAAACACTTGAAAAATAAATAATATAAAATAAAAAGAGTCTAGCAGGAAAATCATAAAGACTGAATAAACTAAGAAAATCATTAGAATTCGATTACCATAAAACAGATATTGATAAGAGTTTATCTACAATAAAAAATCTTTAACTTTATGTTTCGCTTAAATGTATCTCTACTTTCAAATAGGTAACTATTATAATTTTACTACCCGATTGCCTTATTAACCGGATCAACCATGAATTCGGATATAATCATTGTGTTTTCACTTTCTATTTATTCAGATTTTGTTCGTTTCCCGCGACTTTGTCCCACTTCTCGTTCCCCTAGTTACTTAACTCCATTGATAAGTGCTTATTTAGTTATTATCGTATTAATTGCCCCATCAAACTAACCCCGTACCGACTCTATGATTCAATCCTCCGGCGGACTTTGACCGTTTTCGAGTCGAGCTAAACAAAAGCCGATTGATATAGTAAGTGCTGAATGTTCCCAAGCTAATAATGGAGAACAGAGTACAAATTTACAAAACGTCACGGCTTTATCAAGTGCCACTGGTGATCGGCAGCTGGTTGGGTTTGAACTTCGGTCTAAGCTGGTTCCGGGGATTAATTAAGTGGCAAGTACTCGATGACTGGAGAAGTTCGGTCCAATGCTATAAATAAGAATTTACATAAGTGTTTGATAAGTTTAAATATTGACTACAAGTACAATCTGCACGCCGGCGAACACCAAGCGAACGATAAGATTACAATTTACGATCGTTCGCGCCATATAACGGCTATAGGAAATCGTAAATAAGACGCATGGGATCACTCATCACTCCTGTGAATAAATCAAGGAGATCGCTTAGTTTCTAGTTGAATTTTTTCCTGGAATCATTGCACCCACAAACCCCAAATCCGATCAAGTTCTGAGGATTTCTATACGATTATACTTATCACCCACTTCCCATGTATTCGTAGCTATTATGACTTGTACACAAGAATGAATTCTAAGCAGCCAAAGTCCAAATTGTCGGGGCTTCTTTAAAGCTCATGATGTCGTGGGCGATATTTCCAGTTTTGGTGCCATAAATCTTTGTAGCGCGTGGGTAACGCGTGTGCCTTGGAGCGGTTAATAATGATCTTTGTCAAAATCTCAGGCCCGTCGGAAGTGGTTTATTTCCACAGTTTTGATGATTTTTAATTGAATTGTTATGACTAATGGCGCGATTCTTCGACTATTTATTAATTTTGTGGGGCAATCTTTTAGTAATCTTCTTCTAATTTGTAGTTGTCTCAATAATTGATTACAATTTTGAACTTTTTTAGTATTGTATGTGTTATTTGATGATTTAACCATTTTTTCGTTTAGTTCTCCTGTTCTTATCAGTGTCTTCTAAATTTTTTAACAGCGAATGTTGTTATAGGTACATGCATTAAAATTGAATGACTAAACAGAAATTTAAATATGTTTGTATACAATCTCGCTTAGGATCTGATCATAGGTCGTAGGCTGCAACCATTTAAGGTTTTAAAGTTATCCTACTTAAAAGGGTTCTTTCTTTGACGCTTTCAAGAATAAATGCTGTATCCTAAAATAAACTGTAATTCCTTGAGTACCAAAATTAGATAATAATTTTAAGTATTCTTGGAGATAACCAGTCTTTAAATTCCCGACTTCTGTAGAAATATTGTGAGATCCATCTGAACACTTACCACAAATAGATTACACATCCCTCGATGAGTGCTTAACAAATTTCTCACACACCTGAAATTTTGCTCAACCGGATCGAAGGCCAAAATGGTAACGGTTCAGCAAGATACAGGCGCGAATGAAATATGCCGCCCATTGAAGTCAGGACCAGCCAGGATAATTGAATCACCAAGTCACACAATCACTGGATCTTTATAAGTGGCACTGGAACCGCGACCGCAACTTTTCCTGGCCACGCTCGGATTCGAACTGATGGCCAGAAGCCGGCGCCAGTTTGTAGGTAGCCACTCGTGATCAACCCGGACCCGGGCGACCCATCTATCTATCTAACTATTTAGCTATGTAAAAGCGTGTTAGAACCAGAGACCCCCGAGCAGTTGGGAACAAAAGGAAGCGCTGACAATGCCGGGCTGCCTGGTTGGCTGAGTGCCTCGGTTGGGGTTGGCTGACTGGATTGTCAGACTGACTGGCTGAATGGGTGGGTGGGTCACAAGCCACTATCCACTATACACTACCCACTATCCACTAGCCATACTTGCAACAGCGGCGCATGCTTTCTAAACGCCACCATTTAGTCGTAGTTGTTGTTGTTGTTGTCGTGGGACGCACCTTACTAATACAAATAGCCAAATGGAAGCGGAGCGACAGCTGACACCATCGGCGAACGCGCCTTTTTAACGAGCGACCGGCGACCCCACCTAGTATCAGCCGGAGTGATTACATAGAGCCCAGATGGAACTGGGACTGGAAATGGCAATGGAGATGCCCCAGGGTCGCCATGACGTGTACTCGCCCAGAAACTGGGCTTGGACTTTGCTCGGCACATAGAGCCTTCGCGGGATCCTGTCATATGTATATCCTGCCATTTATACGCACCTATAAATGGGTTAATGACTTGGCAAATGCATTTCCTAATTAAATTTGGGTAACAAAAGCAGAGAGAGGGTAAAAAATAAAATAGAATCCTCCCTGATAACCCAGTTTTAAAGCCCGAAAAGTTATGAATAATTGCAAAACGATGGGGCTTAGTTCATATGTATATCACCAGCTTAAAGTAAAGTTAACAATAAAGGATGTATCCTTGTAATAAATGAATCCTACAAATAATATTTATTCTAATCCAGAATGAAGCACAGTTCAGAGATTTTGGAAAGTTTCCTTCAGACCAACAGATATGTTTATATCAAAACTGTCGGAGGTGTTTTAGTCATCGGCTTAAACACTTCTGAAGAAATACTTATAATATCATAATCTCAGAAGTTAAAATACAAATAGGTTTAAAAGGTCTTAAAAAAAGAATAGCACCCAACTTTTGTATATGATCTATATACTCCATAAAACATTAGAACATAAGACATCAAATGAGTTGCAGTAAATTAAATTAAATATGAAAGTGTAAGCCTTAATCAGAAAGGTCCCACAGGATAGTTCCATGCCATGCCAAGTCCTTCCCTGCTATGTTCATAATCCATCCTTATGTATCCACGGTCCGTTGCTCTATAACACACCTTGTTCCAAAGACAATCCCTAAAACCCTATGTACATGGAAGTAGTCCTTCCGCACCCACTCCCCTTCCAATCGGAGTGCCACTTTTCGCGCCCCACATGTTGCCCTTTTCCAACCACGTTATGCCCTTTTGGCCGCACAGGACCTGAAGAAGCGATGAATAGCCTGCGGGGATGATCCGCGCTCGTTAAAAGGGCGCGTCTCCCATTAGGACTTCGCAACTCGCATAACTAAATGTCAGCCAAAGTGGGATTGGCCCCCGAAACGGAGATATAGTCCAGACATTTCGGCTGAGAAATCTATTCTCGCTAATTGAAAGATTGAAGTCACTTTGTCATTTGTAAAAATGTTTATTTCAATATTAAAAATATAACAAGATGATTTTAATAAATAATATTTCAAATAATGAAATAACGAATCTTATATGGCCACCAAAGTTGTTCCGAATGTCCCAGACAAATACATCAACACACGGGACGTTCTGACATCGCTGACCATTGGCCAGACTACGACTCCTATATACCGGTCACATTACATAACAAGCTGATCCAAAACGGCGGGGCCAACCCATCCGCAGTCGCCGCATCCGCCTTTTGTCTTGCCAAACATTAAAAACTAGGTGAGGGTGTGTTGGCCGTTGGACAAAATTTAGTATCAATGAGCATGCGGCCCTGCCATTAGGATTGTATGGTTAATTTAAATGCAACTATTTAATTAATTTCAGCTCCGCCCGCAACGATTTGTTTGCACATAATTAAATCGGCTAATTGGATGCCAGTTTTTAGTATCAATTAGCTTTCAGGGCGTGACTTTATGCCTAACATATTGATTTAACAGCTTAAGCTACGCCAAGACAGGTTGTTCTGCGGTGGGTGAATCTGTGGAGCCGGGATTGACCTCGGGTTGTCCCAGCGACATTGGCAAGCGATCGCCCCAGCGACTGACTTTCGCACAAGAATAAGCAGACCTGCAAAGAAAATACAGATACAAAGGGGCAAAGGATCAACAGGCGTGTGATACTCACTTTCCATGCTTTGACTTTGTAAAGATAACCTCTTGGAGGTTGCCCTCTTCCGTGCAGACCCGGCAGATGGCATGCTTTGACCTCACCAAGGTGGGACGCACAATCCGCGGCCACGAACTGGAGCTATCGGTTTGGGGACCCTTCTTCAGGATGGCATAGCTGTAGAGGGAGGTGTGGCGGTCCGCCAAGGCGTCGCTGCCCAAACGCAGAGGAGCATATGAGACGGGGAAATTGCAGGGCGTGCGATCAGCCAGATCTCGAAAGCGGGGGCAGAGTACATCATGAGGGCACTAAGGGTAAAAATATAATAATCAGCTACCAGCTAAGTTTTTGACTAATTTATAAGCTTACCGGTGCCACAGTGTGACCTTCTTGATCCTGTTCCAACAAAAATCGCCTGGCCTCGTTCACCAGCTCGCTGCCCCGACGCGTTCCCTCCTCCACTATGACCATGTACCCATCGCACTTCCGCCACAGATTCCGCAGAACGTCCTCTCGCTGCTCCTTGTCCACCAACTCAAAGAGTGAGTGGGATATGATGACCAGATCGTAATTGGTTTCGATGGCGGGCAGGAATTGTCGATAGAACACATTGCGCAGGGCAATCTGCTTATTCTCGTGGCCATCGCGCAGAATGAGCTCAGAGATCTCGTTCATCTCCCTGGACCTGTCCACGTTGTAGTACTCGAAGATGTGGTCACGCCAGAGTTCGCTGGCCACCCACATGCCAGTGCCGATGCCGGATCCGAAATCAAAGAAGCTGCGCGGCTGGAACTGCTCATCCCGCTGGGCCAGCTCCGTGAGGACGCGCTTCATCACGGCATACTCCTGGGCGCCGCGAGCTATGGCGTAGACCAGGGACTCGTAGGGGCCGTACTCGATTCGCTTCCAGGCGTAGACGCGCTGGCCCAGCCGCTTGTTGATCTCCAGCTCCCGCTTGCGCTTCCAGCGCTCCGCCTCCTCCTCGCCCAGCGTGGCCAGGCGATCTAGAGACATCTTCGAGTTGACCTCCTCGATGATGATCCGCTTCTTGTTCTCGATCTCCTCCTGCGTGGGCGGCGGATGGCGGGATTTGATGTAGGCGTTGAGCTGTTGGCCGTCGTGGATTAGTTTCTTCACGGGATGATCGCCCACGATGCGCTTCAAAGTATCATTAAGTTGCTTGGGCAGCTCCACATGATTGGGCCTCACTACGCCGGGATGTTTCCTGGGTTTCAGGGTGGCCTGTTCCAGGCCAGAGATCACAGCTGGCTCAACGTCCACGGCAATCTTGCTGGTGAAACGGTGCAGCCGGGGAGCCAGGCTCCTCGTTGTGTAATTCAGGGAGAACAGCATTTTAATTAATAATAATTAATTATTAATAATATGTAACAGTGAAATCAAAACAACTGGGGGCCACACGCGTTTACCGGCGTTTTGCCAGTGTTGTAAAAGTAGCAGGCAATCAGCTGATGGTGCTGCCAGATGTTTCGCAGCAAGCACAGCTGCGGTCAGGTTAAAAGGTTTACTATAAATTATAATACAATTCAATATTTAAATGTCTTTTCTGTAATATTTTTTACAATTGACTATTTACAATTATGCATCTCTTTACTAATTCCTACAAATTTTAGCTTACCTGTGAATATATTTTACAAATTAATGAAACGGATTACTACAACCTTGACCTCCACTGTGCTTGTGTGCTGTCTTCTTGCATCTTTTTTAAAAATCTTCAGAACAAAAATACAAGCAACATCGAAGCCGCATCATGCTTTAATAAATAAATTAAATTAGTTATGGATGAATACGAAGCACAAGTGAGCAAAGGTGATCCAATTTGGTTCCAACTTCCTTTATGACATATATATTGTCCCCAACAGTTGCTCGTTGTGGAGCAGGCATTGGAAAATGCCACGGATGAGCCGCAACGCCAGGAACTTTTGGCCCTAAAGACCAATTTGCAGGAGCTACTGGCCCTCACACGGGAGTCAGAGGATGAACAGCCAACAACCGATGAAGTACCTCAGCAGGTGGACCACCTGGACGACGAGCTGCAACGGCTGAGAAGTGAGCTTAACGAACTGGAGGATGCGGTTTCCACCACTCAAACAGCGGCGGATGAGGAGCGGCAGCTAGCCAAATTACGCGCCAAGTACACGGCCATGGTGGGCGAGAAGTGCTCCGCTCCCCACGAGCACAGTTGGGGCACCTGCTACCACAATGCTCTTATCTGCGGCGTGGACGACGAGGTGGTCATCAACAGCGAAGGCGTCTTGGACGCCCGTCTAAGGGTGCTCTTTACGAATCCCACGCATCGAGAAATGCTGCCTTGTTCTTATTACCTCGAGGGAGAGTGCCGTTTTGACGAGGCGAGGTGCCGCTTTTCCCATGGCGCCCTGGTCCCCGGTAGCTCCATAAGAAAGTACACTCCACCCGATTTCCACAAACTGGCCCGCAGCCGCCCTGTGTTTGCCCTGCTGCCCGATCGTTTGTGGCACCGGGGTCGCGTCCTTTGTGTCAATTTCGTGGAGCAGGTTTGCCGCGTGCGCTTAGATGGCCAGGATCACAAAGAGCGGGAACGTGACTTCAAGTTCGAAGAGCTGTTTCCGCTGACCACCGACCAGGATGAAGATGACGAGCTCTCCAGCGATGACAGTCACTCCAGCGTGAACGACGACAGCAGTGATGAGGCCGACTCGGACATGGATGATCTGGAGGAGGCTAGGAGAGCCCGCATGGTCGAGTTGAGTTTGTTTACTTTTAAGCCGACGGAGCGACTGGGCGCCTGGGAGGAGTTTACGCGGGTAAGTAGTGAGGATCTGAGCAATTCAGCAGTTTAAGTTCTTCTAAATACCATTTCCACAGGGCATCGGCTCAAAGCTCATGGAGAAAATGGGTTACATCCATGGCACGGGTCTTGGCTCGGATGGCAGAGGCATTGTTACCCCCGTAAGCGCCCAGATACTTCCCCAGGGTCGATCCCTAGACGCCTGCATGGAGCTGCGCGAAGCCGCCAACGGAGACAAGGACTATTTCAGCGTGGAACGAAAGCTGAAGCGAGCCCAGCGTCGTCAGCGGAAAGCGGATGAGAAGGCCTACGTCCGGGAGACCCAACGTACGGATGTTTTCACATTTCTAAACGCCAGTGTCCTGGGCCCCGGGGAGAACAGTCAGCAGGGCGAGCAGGTGGCCAAGAAGGCCAAGACCAACGAACTACAGCAGCATTCGACGAAAACTCTTAACGTGGAAACAGTGCGAGTGGCTGACGAAATCCGACGGAAGCAGCGGGATATGGCCAAGGTGAAACAGTCGCTGGACCGAAATTCTGGAGACGCACAGCTCCAGAAACGACTACAAGTGCAGCTGCAGAACCACAAACAGGAACTGACCGCGCTGCAGGCCCAGGAACGCAGCCTTAGCAAGGAACAGCAGACACGCAAGAGCAAGAATAAAATGTTTGAGTTTTAAAATATGCATTTTTTGTGATATGTGGGTTAAGTACCCACCTATTAAATTGGGAAAACATGAATCTCCAATGGAGATAAAGTATTTCAAAACATGTTTATACCATTTTAAATGCTTTTTTTTATACAAATTTAAAAACCGATCGAAAAAATTATGAAACACATTGAACATCTTAAATCTACCCCAACTTAAATACTACCAAACGCTCCCGCCGTGATAATGGCCGTCATATACTGCTCTAGAAGTGCCTGGGCCAGATGAGCACCATGCTCTACGGCCAGGGAGTAGGCCGTGTCCCCGTCCTCGTTGGTGGCACTAAGATCCAAGTCTCTGGCCAGCAGCTCGTTGCAAGTGTGCGGATGATTGCCGGCGGCTGCGTACATGAGCGCTGTGCTCCCAACGATGTCCATGTGGCCCGAATCCGCACCGTGATCCAGTAGAAAACGGACGATCTCGTTGTGGCCGCCGGCTGCGGCGAGGAGAAGAGGACTGACCAGATCGGGGGCCATGGTGTTCACATTGGCGCCCGCAGCGACGAGCAGCTGCACGGAAACCAGTTGCCCGTAGGAAGATGCCCAATGCAGGGCAGTGAATCCATGGCTATCCTTGTGGTCAATGTCCTGCTGACGTGCCCGTTCCGCTGCCACCTGCTCCTCGGTGATCTCGCCTTGACCCGAGCGTTCGTGGAAGGAGAGGGAGACCTCGACGGGACAAAAGGTGGCCTCCGTGTTGCCGCGCTGCAGGTTGGTCAGCACCGTGGACTGCGGGCGGTACGGCAGGAAGGCGCTCTTCCGCTTGGCGTCCAGCACCAGCATGGAAGTGGGCGCCGACCGCACGCCCTCATCTTCGTCAGAATTCGCGCTATTTTGGAGAGTGCTAGCTGGCGCCACCATTTGTTGTGAACTTGTTTTATTTACCTTTTGCACCCTGTACTTGCAAACTAGAATGGTATATTTGTGTTGCCAAAATTATGTTATCTTTAAAAGACTTACTTTTTAACCGTAAATGTTAATTCAATTTTAAATATATCTTAATACTGAATGTATTTTTTTTTACAAATAATAAATAATTTAGTTTGATCTTAAATATTAATTTAAAGCAAACTATATGATGACTGAAGCCTTTCAGGAAAGTGGAGGGTATCAATAGCCACCATACCATTTTTTCCAATTGCCTTTGTTGTTTTCCGTGCTCTGTTGAAGCCACACTCGAATCGGCATTATTTTGCAACTGCCGCACGGTCACACTTGACTTGCTAGGTTTGTTTTTATTTTCTCGTTTCGAAGCTTAATTTGCGTTTAATTATGTAAATATATTTACCTGATTTGTTAGCGCTGTATTTGTGTGTTTCATAACAGGTTTCGCGACGCGGCGCAGTTGTTTCTCCGGCCCGAAAACGTTCCTGCACCTGTTGCGCCTTGCCAATCAAATTGGTTTCCATTTCCAGTGCAAACCTGCGTTTGGCCTTTTTTATGCCCTTTACTCGTACGTTTCCACTGGCCGATAATTAATTGCGTCGAAGTGGGCTCCGCGGAATCTACATCGAAACATGGGCAACACGAGTTCCAAGGGCGAGTCGGACGCCAGTGAGCCGCCCCTGGAGGGTGGGAAGCTGCACAGGCAGCAGCACAAGGGCAGCCAAGATTCCACCCACAACTACAACGGGGGCTCTGACGTGGGCGGCAGCCACAACAACCTGAAGGTGCAGCAGGCGCAGGGCTCGATGACCAGGTCCGCCTCCGGGGCGGATGTCACCGAGAAGTACCTCACCCAGCTGGTGCCAGTCGAGAAGCTGGCCGAGATCCTGAGGGAGCAGACGTCGGCCAAACTGGGCATTAATGGCATTGTGGCAGATGTCTTTGTGGTGAGTAATTAGCTGATAACACAAAACACTCATAAAACAATAACACCTACATACCCCTTCTTTTGCCAGTCACAAGTCTTTCCGCAGTACACCGACCTGGGCCAGCGACTGTTCAACCTGATGCACACCAACTCCAAGGCCACCACGAGGCATCTGGGCGCCGTCGCCTTCCGACAACAGTGCGAACGGTTCCTGGGCATCATGGACGACGCCAAGACGCTGGAGTGCTACATCAAGATGTACGCTCAGGAGGACAATCCGGACCTAATCGACAAGACGGGCGTGACCCGGCTCCTGCACATCTGCTACACCATTGCCATGCAGCACTCGGGCAACGCCGTGCTGTGCTCGGCCATCAACCGCACGTTCGGATCGGTGACCAAGTCCATTTTCCTGTGCCACGACAGTATGAGCCTCGGCTACGTTTGCCGCTGGTTCGAGCAGAACCTGATGCGACTGGTGCTGCTAGTGCACAAGTACTGCGTACACACACTGTCCACCGCCTATCGCGGCCTGGAGCTGCAGAACCAGTCCTGCGGAATTGAGCTGCAGACTCCGGTGCTGGAGCAGCGCAATCCCTTCACAGACACAACGGACCACAGTGGCGGAGGTGGACGGGACCTGGACTCCCTGATGCCACTCTCACAGGCCTGGCTGCTGGCCGGAGCTCTGCCGCCACTCTACTCCAAGCCGCAGACCGTGGCTCCACCGGCCAGCAAAGGAAACAACAATGTCAGCGCCTCAACAGCCGTACAGATCTTCAAGGAGAAGCTGTCGATGATGCCGTCGCACTGGACGCTGCTGTACGACTCCAACGAGCACGGCGTGGGAGCCAATCGGTTTCTGCACCACGTCCTCGGCTACCGGGGTCCCACGCTCGTCCTGCTGCACACCAAGGATGAGCAGACATATTGCGTGGCCTCGCCCAGTGAGTGGAAGGAAACCCATCTGTTCGTGGGCGGCGAGGGCAGCTGTGTTATCCAGCTGCTGCCCAAGTGGGTAGCAAACTGTTGGAGTTTTCGAATCCTTATTAATGGTGTTCCTTAAAGGTTTGTGATACTGGAGAAGAAGCCCAACATTCTGTACCTTAACACCAGCATACGCGGCTATCCGAAAGGGTTACGTGCCGGCGCCGATCCGCGCAAGCCCATTATAGCAGTCGACGAGCATTTCGAGAAAGTGGACTGCAAGGGCCTGGCCGCAGGACTTATGTCAATAGAGGTAAAAGGATTTGCTCGACTAAATGCCTATCTTGGCACCTAGTATGAACAATTCAATGTAGCTCCCTGTTTTTATTACCAAAAGTTTTATGGGGAATCAAATCAGTCGTGATAAAATCAAAATTTATCACAAAACTTTGAGGTTTCGATTACGACTATTAACTTTGATAAGGACAAGTTATCTGATTCAAAGGGTATAGACTTGAAGTTTGATTAATTCAGTTAGCACCAGATTTTCTCGAAAGGGATATGAAAACAGCGCAGTTTGTAAAGAAATGTCTTTTCATGTTTATTATAAGTCCACTATTAAAAAAGTGAAAACAAGCTAGTCAATCGTGTAGACCAGATTCGGCTACCGGCCAATACTTTGAATATTTCTCTGCACTTTAATCGCATTCATGTACAATAAGCCTTATTTAACAGGGTATATTTATATATGTGTATATGCATATATGGTATGTAGTGTAAAATTCATAGACGTATATCGTATATAAACGGCATAATCTCCAGTCTAAGCTGTTAAAAACAGCACACCAGTGGCTCGTACAGGCCAGGTGTGCTCTAGCGATGCAATATAACTAAGTCTACGATTCTCCTTATCCAACAACAGTCAACCAACAACAAGAACTACACGTTGCTCCTCTTTTTCCTTCTTCGATCTCCTCCGCAGGTCTGGGGCTGCGGCGACAAATCATCACGCGAAGTGCAATTGGACATCAAGAAGTGGCAGATCAAGGAGGCCGAGCGACAGCGGACCGTGAAGCTCACAGCCGCCGACTGGATGGACCATCCGGATCGGTACCTCCTCGAGCTGGGTGGCAGGCAGAACTACAACAATTGATTGGGGCTGCTGCGTGCTTATGTATGCTGAAAGCAATCGGGATGCCTTCCGTTTTGGGAGCATGCCCCGTAGAAATTTACTGGGAGTCGTTACAATTATGCGCACGCAGCACGAGAAGTAATCACTGGACTGAATTTGTTTTTAATTGATGTTGATTGATATTCGGTTTACTTGTTTTCTTTCTATTATCAGCGTTTAGTATTCGATTTGATTTATGTTCGTAACGTGAATTCCGTGAATGCCTTTATATGTACTTCGGTCTACTCTGTATCTATCTGTATATGTCAGACATCGTCTCCGTTTTCGTCAATTTTAATTTAAAGTTTTTGTTTCGTTCTGTATCTTCGTTCAAATGTAAAAAGCAAGTATTATGAAAAGACATAGGAATCGAAGTGCTTAAACAAATATTTCAATAAATGTTACAAATAAAATGGCCTTGTCATAATTATACTATCTCATATCAGCACGTCTGAATATCATTTGGCATTTTATCTTTACGTGGAAGTGTAAGATAAAACAGAAGGCAAAAATATAGACAAATGACTCTATTCTAAACAAAGAACTGGGAATGCAAGTAGGGAATTAATGATACAGCAAATTTGGAAAACTTCTTATCACATGTACGATTTACGTCAACAAAACCGAAAATATATTAAACGATAAGGCTTACAAATGTGTCGAAAATGGAATGAAAAGCAATGTTAGTATGTAGATTGGGGTGCAGTAGCATATAAATAATACAAATTTCAGCAGATAAAAACATAAAAGGCGGTTGCAAATATTTTCCAATGTTATATTATAATTGTGTATATTAGTTTTACAATAAGAACTTCTATTTAAATACAAGTCACGCCCTTTTCTGACCGGCGGCAGTCACAAAATTCACAATCGGTTCAGGCATGTTTCTAATTAACTACTTCGCCACACAAAAGTTCGAGACCTAACTATGCGGGGCCACCTAGCGGGGATGTATAGAGTAAAAATATCGTTTCGGGAAGGTCGGTCTACAAAATCAGCACATAAAAAGTACATACAAAATATCTGGCCCCATTTCGCACATGTCTAATGATGATTCTTTGGGCTGGGATGTGTGGATCTGCTTGTGTGCGCTATCGGGAAAAACGATTACAGTAATGGCGATGTAAAATAAGTTGGTTTCGCGATGAAAACTAAGGCCACAATTCAAATGCCCCATTTAATGGGCCGATAGAAAGTGTTCGTTTCATGAGTATTTTAAGCCTAGCACAAATCAAGATAAAGGGAAACAATAAATATAGCCATGACATATACATAACTGAAAAGGGTTTTAAGGTCTGCGCGTCTAGGTGATGTACTCTCGATCGCGGCGTCGCCGCGTCGTGGAGGCGACTACGACAACGGGCTGCTCGCCAGCACCGTCATCTCCATCCGCCCCATCTTCTCCGTCCACGTCCACGTCATCGTCGTCAGCGTCATCATCCCCGCCCGTTGAGTTCGACCACTCGGACGCCGACTGGTTGCTGCCAGTGGCACTGAACTTTAGGCTGCTCGACATGCCAAACGAAACGGACAGCGAGGCGCTGAGCGACGAGGCATTCAGCTGGTGGCTCACGTCCACGCCGTCTTCATCCTCGAAAGCGTCGTCAATGTGCGGGTGCTGATGGTGCTGGTAGTGGTACTGTTGGTAGCGGTGTCACCTGCCTGCGCCCGCACCCAACAGCAGGGCATAGTCGTCGTTGGACTCGGGTATCGGCGCTGCCGCCGAGGCGGCTCCGGCACCGGGCGGCAGGCGCAAGAAGCTGCCACCCACGCCAGCACCCACACCCGGATCCCTTTCGCGCTCGCGAAGATGCAGCGTGTCGCGCTGACGAGTCGACGGCTGAGAGTCCGTCGCGCCCGGCAAGTGTAGTTGTTGTTGTTGGTAGTTGTTGCTATTACTACTGTTGCCCTCGTCGGCCATGCCTGCTAAAGGAAATCGAGATTGGGAGTGAGTGGGTTGGCTTTCGGGCAGTGTGTTCAGCTTGCCATCATACACAGGCACGATCAGGCGACTGGATGTTGCACCATACATGTTACCTGATTGCGACGAGTTGCCCGACAGCTGCTGATCCTGCCTCTTGTTGATCAGATACTCGGACTCACTGCTGGAGCGACGGGGACTGCGGGCCAGCGGCTGATAGGTGCTGCGTCCCTGGAAGCGACGGCTCAGCGAACTGCCCACGACGCCCAGATGCTCGGTGACGTCCTCCTGCATGTCCGAGATGTCCATCATGGAGAGGAAGGCGCGGCACCAGCTGTGGTTCGGGTTGTTCCAGTACTGCGGCGAGTTGATGTGGAACGGGTGGTGCGGGAAGCTGTAGATGTGGGCCACGGCGGCGATGAACATCTCGATGCAGATGAGGAAGTTCTGGTGGGCGATTGTAAAGTTATAAATATTGGTTGCCAAAAACTTTCACTTAATTTGTTAATTTGGATAAGAGAAAGTGTGACTTAATAATCCCTCTTAGTCATGAGCTTAGTCTTTAGCTTTATTACACATATATGTTTAAAATATGTATTATAAATCCTTAGGTAGGAACTTAGGTCAGAATTATTCGACCTACTTGTTAAATTACCTTGGTTCTTAATAAATTACTCACCTGAAGCAGGGATGCTAGATTCGTGTCGCCCACATCCGAGCCGAAAATGTCTTTGATTATGTTATAATATACCAGCACATTCAGCAGCACTCCTTGGCTATGGATGAAATAATAAATGCTTAAGAACGCTGCACCCTGAGAGCTTTGAGTTCAGAGCTTACAAGAACGAGAAGAACACCACGGCCTTGATGCACAGAAACTTGGGGATGGGCTTCATGGGTTTTAGGTCCTCCTTGTTGGCACGGTAGAATAGAACCAGGCAGTACATGGCCACAAACTGGGAGATGTTGTTGACGACAACGATATACGGGAAGGCCACGTTGCCGGCAAACTTGCCCTCGCCGTAGACGTCGCACAGCTCGCAGATGCTAAGGAAATTCCGATTAGGGTTGGGGGTTGAGCAGATAGGACTATGCAGGGACACTCACACAGAGATAAAGGTGGTAATGGGTCGCACCACCGTGTACTGGAGGATGCCGTGCTTGCAGTTGTGGATGAACTCACGGCCCATCACCCAGGGACGCATGCAGCACAGCGGAAAGAAGTGCGGCACCTGCGGCTTGTACTCCATGGTGGCCTCCAGGTCCATGCCGAGATTCAAGTAGTTCAGGAGATACACCATGAAGTTGTAGATCACGTACGCCTCGTAGCATTCGCGCAGCGAGTCCACGTAGATGGAGTGCTTCGGAAAGAAGAGGCCGATCCACTGCAGGTGAACAGAGAGTATTAGGTTTCTTGTGGTCTCCAATTCCGATGCGCTGACCCACTTACCGCGTTCAGGGCGTAGATGGGCACCATCCACAATATGCGGATAATGTGCTTCTGCAGTATGGGCTTGGTGAAATGGATGACGTGTTGGATGATATGCCAAATGGAAACGGGCACGGCGGACAGCACAAAGAGCCCGCCGATAAGGATGAGCTGGTCGTTGCGCTGGAAGCCATCCTTCACGGAGTTCACGATGAGCAGCGGCACCACGATGATGGCAAAGATGACATAGGTGACTATGAGCAGCGGGCGTATCCAGATGCGCCACTCCTCAAAGAAGCGTCTCACGTCCAGGCCGCACATCCTGTCTCTTTTGGGTGGGCGATTGCTCTTGGGGAAAGTGGTCACCGGATTGCTGGATTTCCGGAGTTAGTTGATTCGTTGACGTCGCCGCCGCCGCCCCGATATTCTGTTTTCACTTGGCTTTCCGATTCCCTCCGCTCCGCTCCAATCTGAATCGCTCCTCGCCGCCAGAAGTTCTCGCACAGAAGATTACAGGAGTCGGCGGTCACAACCACGCTGGCGGCGCATTTTCAGAGATCCCCTGCTAGCAGAGCAAGTGCCTCGAGCCACTGGGTCAGGTTCCTAAGGTAATAATATCTCTGGTTTGTTGCCCTTCTCCTTCTTTATGCCAATCCAAGTTGCGGATGCCTACGTCTATGCCAGCAGCTTAACCGCTCCGATAACGATAAAAAATACCAAAGCCCATCCAATGCTTTCTGGTATATTTACGCCAAGTGCCCCCGGCCTCTCTAAAATAACGGTGCTTTTCCCGCTCCCGCCCAATTGAACCGATTCGTTGGATCGCAACGGTTTCCTCGTTCAATTCTCTTTCGGCTTTCCCAGGTGCTAGCCGCACTTTCCTGTTCCTGTCTTAATTTTCCCCGTCTTAAGTGTTAATTGTCGACAGAATTGCGTGTTTTGTGTTTTGAATGTGCCAGGCCGAGCACCAGGTGCCCCCCAGCGAGAGAAGGATCCGGGCAGAGAGCCCGAAGATGACCACCAGCAGGCGAGGATTCAACCCAACCTCGCGGACACGTGCTTGCCATTCCAGTTCCAGTTCCACAAGGAATAAGTTACGGCAAAAGGATCAAACAGAGAATGGACTCGCATCCCGGCGAGCTATTGCACGCCACGTGGCCATCCCGGTGCTCCTGCTTCTGCTTGGCCTTTGCGGTGCTGCTGCTGCCGCCACGCCGGGATCTGCGGACACGCGGTGCGATGCGGGACAATTCCAGTGCAGAGACGGCGGCTGCATCTTACAGGCGAAGATGTGCGACGGACGCGGAGACTGCAAGGACGGCTCGGATGAATTGGACTGCGGTGAGTACTTGGGAAGTTCCAGATTCCTAAAACAATCCCTACGTGATATTGAATCTCCAATCTCCAAAACCGATGTAGCTACCAATACGTCCCATATTTTTTAATCCAGATTTAATAAGTTAAAAGAGATACCTCCTAAAAACTGTATGAAAAGGGAATCGTTAGATATACGTTTTGCTCCATTTTTAGGTTATGGTTATACCCTGGAACTGAAAAAATTATCTATCAATCTATTTAAATACATAACAAATATATTTTGAAATTACATAAGGACCTATTTTGAAGTCAAATTCTCTGATAAACTTAAAATTTATATAAAAGTGTACTATTAAAATCAGTTTAGGTACATATGTACATACTGCAAAAAAATAATGAGAAACCAAAGTCTTATTATATTTTTAAATTTTTGTAGTTCTTAAAAGATTGTTATTCCTTGAATTCAAATATTTTGATAACTGATCTTTGTTCCTCTTTTCTTATCCAGACTACCGACTGTGCCGAGCGCCACATTGGTTCCCGTGTGCCCAGCCACACGGAGCCTGCCTGGCAGCGGAACTAATGTGCAACGGCATCGACAACTGTCCCGGCGGCGAGGACGAGCTCAACTGCCCGTCCCATCCAGGACTGGGATTCCGACTGTGGGACACCACCAGGCGCATGCGCAACTGCAGCGAGTTCGAGTTCATGTGCCAACAAGACCGCACTTGCATTCCGGCTGACTTCATGTGCGACGGCCGAACGGACTGTGTGGACAGGTCGGATGAGGTGGCCGGATGCGAACAGGCGAAGGCCACATGCTCCTCCGTGGGCCACCTCTGCGCCAACGGACGATGCCTGCGGCGGAAGAACTGGGTCTGCGATGGTGTCGACGATTGTGGCGATGGAAGCGATGAAAGAGGATGCGGTGAGTCGACTTGATTGAATTTCCCATTTATATAACCCGAAATCGTTCGAAACATCAGTCCTATATATAGGATCAAATATTGGCTCATTTACTAATGGTTAAAGTAATTTCACATTACCTAAATAAGTCCATATCATATTAGGAACCTTAAAAAAATAATACAAAAAGCTACATATAAAAATCCTATAATAATTTACCAATTTCTTTTAGCGAACCTGTGTCAACCCGAGATGGGCAAGTTCTTGTGCCGTAATCGCGAAACCTGCCTGCAACTCATCGAAGTGTGCGATGGCCACAGCGACTGTTCCGACGGAAGCGACGAGTCTGATCTGTGCCACTCCAAGCCGGACTGCGAGATGAAGAAGTGTCCGCCGGGAGCCAAGTGCCACATGATGCCCTCCGGTGGGGCCGAGTGCCACTGTCCGGCGGGCTTCCGGCAGGCCAAGTTCGAGGACAAATGCGAGGACATTGACGAGTGCCAGGAGCGAGATGATATGTGCAGCCAGGGATGCGAGAACACCTCGGGAGGCTATCGATGCGTCTGCGATGCGGGCTATCTGCTGGCCAGTGATAATCGCACCTGTCGCGCCATCGTTCACGTCTCCACCGATCAGCAGCCCCTCCTACTGTACACCACCCAGATGACCATTATGGGAATGCACCTGCACGAGGACAATGTACGCAACCATATCTACCCGGTGGCCGGGAATCTTAGCAAGGTCATTGGCGTGGCCTACGATGGCAGCCATATCTATTGGACCAACATCCAGAACGAGGCCGAGAGCATAGTGAAGGCAAACAGCGACGGTTCGCAAGCGGAGATCCTGCTGACCTCCGGCCTGGACGCACCGGAAGACCTGGCCGTGGACTGGCTAACGCAGAACATCTACTTCTCGGACAACATAATGCGGCACATAGCCGTGTGCTCGAACGATGGCCTCAACTGTGTCGTGCTGATCACCCAGGATGTCCACCAGCCGCGATCCCTGGCCGTGTGGCCACAGCGGGGTCTGATGTTCTGGACGGATTGGGGTGAAAAGCCCATGATAGGTCGCGCCTCCATGGACGGCAGCCGATCGCGCCCCATTGTGAGCGACAACATCCACTGGCCCAATGGCATAGCGCTGGATATGCACCAGCAAAGGATCTACTGGGTGGATGCCAAGTTGGGCAGTGTCCAAACGGTTCGACCCGACGGCACTGGCCGTCGTACGGTGCTGGACGGTATGCTGAAGCATCCCTATGGTCTGGCCATATTCGAGGATCAGCTGTACTGGTCGGATTGGGCCACGAAGAGCGTGCATGCCTGCCACAAGTTCTCCGGTAAAGATCATCGCATTCTAGCCAAAGACCGCACGATCTACGCTGTGCACATCTATCATCCCGCCAAGCAACCAAACTCCACCAACGGCTGTGAGAATGCCCGATGCTCGCACCTTTGCCTTCTGGCGGAACCCGAAGCGGGCGGTCATAGTTGCGCCTGCCCGGATGGAATGCGACTGGCACCGGATATGCAGCGCTGCATGCTGATGGAGAAGCGCCAGCGGTTGTATGTGGGCCTGGGCCAAGTCCTTCTGGAGCTTGAGCACACCGCCTTCGGACGGCATCAGGTGAGCAAGACGTACACACTGCCCTGCGTCATCAACGAAATGGTCTACAACCGCATCAACGGCAGCCTCATCATAGCGGACAATGACCAGCATTTGATCCTGGAGTATCAGCCAGAGCAGCACGAGACCAGCGTCCTCATTCGCTCCAATCTGGGCAATGTGAGTGCGCTGGCCTTCGATCATCTCAGCCGGAATCTCTACTGGGCGGATGTGGAGCGGGGCGTGATTGAGCTGCTCTCCCTGCAGACGCGCCAACGTGCCCTCATTCGCTTCTTCCCGGGCCAAGAGTGGCCCATTGGACTCAGCGTCATGCCCTCGGAGGGCTATATGTATGTGGTGCTCAAGGCTCGGCGGCACAGACACATCGACAGGATACCGCTGAGCGGCAAGGGCGAGCAGGTGCATGTATTCGAGGACGATCTGGGCGATGATGATATCAGGTTGGCCGCCGATTACGAAACCCAAACGGTCTTCTGGTCAGACAGCGACCTGGGCAGGATTAGCTACTCGAGCTACAAGCATCCGCAAAGCCAAACCTTCCGGGGCAAACTGAGGCGCCCCTATAGCCTGGCCCTGGTGCACCAGGATCTGTTCTGGAGCGAGATGGGTTCGCCGCGGATCTACTGGACGCACAAGAGCAACATGGGGCCGCGAAAGATGATCGACATCATGGGAAGCAGTGATCCCGACGCCATCCTGCCGTTCGTACCCATCGCCCCACCCAGTAGAATACCGCTGGCAGCCAGTTCACCCTTTGGCCGGGAATCGCATCCCTGCCAGCAGCAGAACGGCGGCTGCTCGCACATCTGCGTGGGCGAGGGTCCCTACCACTCGATCTGTTTGTGTCCGGCCGGATTCGTTTACCAAAATGCGGGCAACCGTAGTTGTGTGGAGGCCCTGGACTGCGAGTTCCGCTGCCACAGCGGCGAGTGCTTCACCCTGAACCACCGCTGCAACGGACGGCAAGACTGTGTGGACAACTCGGATGAGATGGACTGCGACGAGCAGCACCGAAGGAAGCCGAAGGTTCAGTGCACCCACAGGCAGTTCGCCTGCCACAATGGCGAGCAGTGCGTCGACAAGGAGCGACGCTGCGACGATCGCAAGGATTGCCGGGACCAGTCGGATGAGCAGCAATGCGAGAAGTTCGGTAAGTGAATCTGAAGCAGTAATCAAAATTCAATAAATCCAAACTCCTAATAATCCCCTTGCCATTTCTCTCCCCAGACAAGACCAAGAAGTGTCATGTCCACCAGCACGCCTGCGACAATGGAAAGTGCGTGGACACGAGCCTAATCTGCGATGGAACCAATGACTGCGGCGACAATTCCGACGAGGCCGGTTGCGAGACTTCCGCGGGCTGCGAGCCGGGCATGTTCCAGTGCGGCAGCGGTTCCTGCATCGCAGGCAGCTGGGAGTGCGACGGACGGATCGACTGCAGCGACGGATCGGATGAGCACGACAAGTGTGCTCACAGGAGTTGCCCGCCGGACATGCACCGCTGCCAACTGGGACAGTGCCTGGAGAGGAGTCTGGTGTGTGATGGCCACAACGACTGCGGGGATAAATCAGACGAACTGAACTGCGATTTGGATACATCCACGGTGAACATATCCTGCCCGGAGGACCAGTACCAGTGCACGAGCAATCTCAAGATCTGTTTACCATCCGGTGTGCGGTGCAATGGCACCACCGAGTGTCCCCGTGGCGAGGATGAGGCCGACTGCGGCGATGTGTGCAGCATCTATGAGTTCAAGTGCCGTTCCGGACGGCAGTGCATCCGGCGGGAGTTCCGCTGCGATGGACAAAAGGATTGCGGCGACGGTAGCGATGAGGTGAGCTGCGACCAGGAGAGGAGTAACCACAACCAGAGCCAGATTCACCCCTGGACCACTGTGCATCAGCCTTGCAGGCCACATCTGTTTGACTGCCAGGATGGCGAGTGTGTGGATATGTCGCGGGTGTGCAACAAGTTCGCCGACTGTTCCAACGGACACGACGAGGGTCCCAAGTGCGCCACGGCCTGCACAACCGAATCTGGTCGCCCGTTCTGCCAGCACAAGTGCCGAGCCTCGCCCGCCGGCGCCGTCTGCTCCTGTTTCGATGGCTATCGCCTGGACGCGGACCACAAGAGTTGCTCGGACATTGACGAGTGCCAGGAGCAGCAGCCATGTGCCCAGCTCTGCGAGAATACGCTGGGCGGCTATCAGTGTCAGTGCCATGCCGACTTTATGCTGCGCCAGGATCGGGTCAGTTGCAAGAGCCTTCAGTCCAATGGCGCCACTCTGCTCTTCAGCACCTTTAACGAAGTGCGCAACATGAGCGAACATCCCGTGATGCTCGGAGTTGCCTGGTCGGCGAATGATTCACGGATCACCGGCTTCGATGTGGACATGCATCAGCAAATGGGCTATTTTTCTTCCGAGGATGAGGGCACTCTCTACCAGATCGATCTGCAGAAGAAGATGGTAGTGCGGGCCTTGGGTCTGCCGACACCCACGAAACTCTCTCTGGATTGGGCCACCGGTAATGTGTATGTGCTTAGCGGAGCACAGGAGATCTATGCGTGCAACTTCGAAGCCCGCATGTGCGGCAGGATAGTGCGTGTCAAAAGTCCGAAGCACCTAAAGCACCTGGCCGTGGATGGCTACAACGCCTGGATCTTCTACATAGCCATACGCACCAAGGGCTACGGCCGGACGAGCTCGGAGATCCACATGGCCAGGCTGGATGGCAGTCACAGGGATATGCTGCTGCAGAAGAGCGAGAGCTTCATGATAGCCCTGACCACCGATCCCCATCAGCAGTTGTTGTACTACGTGGACCTGCACTCGCGCACGCTGGAGAGGTTTAGCTATAGACCGAATTCGGGACCACAACGCAGACCGGAGATAATGCTGCAGAAGACCAACGCTTTGATGCAACCATCTGGGATAAGTTTGTACGAAAATAATGTGTTCATCGTGAACCTGGGCTCCGTTGAAGCCGTGCAGTGCGCCCTCTACGGATCCAGGATTTGCCACAATATTCCCCTAAACGTGCTGAACGCCCAGGACATTCTGGTGACCGGCAAGTCCCGGCAGCCCCAAAAGGCGTCGCATCCGTGCGAGCATGCCCACTGCCATGGGCTGTGCCTGCAGGCGAACTACGGATACGAGTGCATGTGCGGCAACCGAGTGGCGGCCGAGGGCGAACGGTGTCCCCATGGATCCTTTAACGAGGTGGTCTTGGCGGGATCGCCCAACAGCCTGGAGCTGGGACGAGAGCAGGAGCACGCGGGCAACCATTGGCTAATGGCGCTCCTCGTACTGGCCTCCGGATCGTTGGTCGCGGGACTCGGGTACATGTACTATGAGTACCGGAAACGCGGCCACAAGGATCTCAATATTAACCTGCATTTCCAGAATCCGCTGGCGACGCTCGGCGGCCCCACGAAAGCGTTCCTGGAGCACGAACGTGCCGAGCCCGGAGTCGGTTTTACGCCGGGATCGGAGACGGGATCCAGCCGTGGTAGCAACGACACGTTCACCACCACCAGCGCCTCGTCCCAGCAGTTTAGCGTGCCGAATGCTTTCCAGAGATTGCTCCGATCCAGGCAGACGTCGTCCGGCGATCCGATGGCTCAGGAATTGCTTCTCGAGAGCCCCAGAGTGAGTAGAGTAAATATATGATTCATGAGATGATTTTCATACCTCTGGCTTTCAGGAAAGCAACATACACACGCTGGACGGAGGACGGCAAGGAAGCGGAGGCGGTCGGCAGATGCCCAACATCCTGGTGGAAGACGTTAACGATGATTCCGCCAATGCAGTCGGACAATTCGGCTGAAGTCTCGCAGGCAATGGTGCGAATGCACGACTTGTGTCGTAAATGAGGGGAATGTCCATCCGGAGGAGTTTCTCCACTGCCCATTCTATACTTATGCTGTTAAGTTTGGTTATAACTCAATGTATTTATTATCGTATTTAAATGTTACTCGGTGGTTGGTGTTTATTAAGCTGATTTAATTTTCAAAAAACGTCTAAATAATAAAAAATTAAACAAAGACCCGAAAGCGTAGTAGGTTTTTGAAAAAATTGGGTACATTTTTGTAGGCTTTTAAATTTTTCGTGAGGGCGCTAACTGTGGGGTGTTGCCATCAGGTTGGAAAAATAAAAGTGAACCATACACATAAAAAAAGTGTTGTTTTTTAATCTAATCATTTTTTTACACCTCTTTTTGAAAATATTTTTTGATTTAAATGTATTTAGTAATTCAACTTCTCTAAAAATGGAAAATGGTTAAAAAATGGCATAAACTTAGAAAAACTTCCCCCTCCGCAATGGCATCCCCATCACATAACTCCCCCAACTCAGTTATCTTTTATTCCAATCACTAACAAAAATAATCTCTATGACAAAACATATAAAATTCAATTAATACAACTTTTGAGTAATTTTATAGTAGCATTTATTACTTTTTGGGGAAATGGATGGAGTAGAGGGTTTTAAAAATGATTTAAGATAAATAAATTAGTTTAAAAACCGAATTTTGTTGTTTGGTTATCGATTTATTAACAAGTATTCTTAGACTAAGGGTTTCATTGGGATCTATGCTGTCAGAATATACTCTTAACATTTATACGTTGATACCTATAGATCTTCTGTGTCCGGCCAAGGCTGTCTTTTGGTTTACAGTGCGGCGGAATTGCGCATAGGCCATGTGCCCTGCCCCTGTTAGTCATGTTCATATACACAAGATCGGATTAAGATTAAAGTAATTAAAGTGTAATTGCATTATTTAAAAAACAGGAAGCTGCGTGTGCAGGCTAATTGTTGTGATGGTGTAGAAAGAGGATCGCGTCGATTAGACTTCCGGTGAGCATGAAGCGCTTGTTGAAGTCGTAGATTTGGTCTCGAAGCGCCTTCTTGAAGCTGAGGCTCACCACGCCGGGCACACTATGGTACAGGGAGGACAAGTCGCGCAGGGTTCCGTAGATGTGACCCATCTTGAGCCACCACTCGATGGGCGACTCATCCAGCTGAACGACCACTTCGTTGCGATACCGCTTAAGATCCGTTTCCACGCTGCTGTCGGCATCCCTCTTCGGAGGACTAGGGATCTCGGCAATGTCAAACAGCAGTTCCAATTCTATGGGGAGTTTTTTGTTAGTTCATGGAATTTTAATAACATAGCTTGTTAACTTACTCGACTTTCTGGCTGCGTTGCTTCCTCCTGCTCTGGGCTCTGTCTTGACGGCCACCACGCTGGAGGTGGCCGCCACTTCGTTGGACTCCCCTTCGCCCAGCGTTCCAAAGTTCTTGTTGTACTGCTGGGTCAGCATACGAACGGTTCTGTCCAGGTTGTCAATAGTGGTAAGGCGGTGGAAGCGCGGATCCAACAAAGCGGCAGCGGTCAGATTGTCATTAGATATAATGTGGGCTTGCAGCACGGCGGAGATTGTGCGCTTCACATTCATCATTAAGGGATCGTCCTGCTCGGCAATGCCCAGCTTCTTGATGAGAATCTTTGAGGTGATTGGGGAGAGCATACTGGACAAGGGGATATCCTCGCCACGCAGTGTGTCCAGAGCAATCTGAAAGATGTAAGCCAATAAGTAAGGTGTTTAAAGGTTTCAGCTAGGTTAATAGCTTACCACTAGAGCACTAAGTGCCTCCGTCACTGTCTTGGCCGATATCACCAGCTGGTCCATGTCCTCGGACCAGGAGATGGACTCGGCAAAGAACTTGAGCATCTCGTACAGTGTCCAGGGGAAGTGCTCGTTGTACGTGGGCAAGGGCCCCTCAGCCACCTTGGAGGCAATCTCCGACGAATGGCGCTGCATGAGGTCTTTCACCTGCTCTATGAGCGTGGCCACCTCTTCGAGCTCAAAGACGCGGCGCAGGCATTTGTCAATAACCGAAACGTAGCACAGTGCAATGGGGATATCTGGAAAACAAACGATATATTAGTAAGTAAATGAGTATCCGACCCTGCTGATGCACTCACTCTTCTCTCGCAGATAGGTGTGCAGCAAGTCCTCGTCCTCATCATAGTTTATGATGGCCAGTGTGCAATTGGCCAAGTAGAAGTCGGTCAGCAGATCGTCAAAGATGATGTAGTCTGTGTACTCCACAGTGGCGTACAGCATGCTCCTGGCCGACTGTGTCTCCTCGTCCAGGTAGTGATGGTAGATGCTGAGGAAGCGGCGCTGCTCCACATTTATCCACTGCTCGAAGGCCAGGGAGAAGGGCTTCTCGGTGGTGAACTCGCGCGTCATCTCGCCGATCTCCAGGAACTTGGAGGCGTGCATCTCGTTGATCAGAGACTCGATCTTGTGTGGCTCGGGCATGGGAGCCGAGCTGCCCATGGCCTGGCGCACAAAGTCGCTGAAGCCGGCGTCGTAGAGGAAGTCCACGTTGCGGAAATCCTTGATCACGATGTCCGTGAGTGCCTCCGACAGATTGGCGATGCTGGCCACGGCGGTATAGCCGCCATCCTCGTGCTTGATGGGCCGCCCGTGCATCAGGGCGCTCGAGGGAGTGGCCAGCTTTCGCTTGCGACCGTACTTGGGCTCCATGACCAGGCGCTCCTCCTCCTCGACCAGATTCTCGGCCTCGTCGTAGGTGAACGGCACCATGGTCTCGTACAGCATCGTTTGCGAAGAGGCGTCCTCCTCGGCCTGCATGGCCGCGGTGGCCACGGCCGCCTCGTCCAGTTCCTCGTCGGAGGCGTTGTCGTGGTTGCGGTTATTGATGAACTCCAGCTTGACGCGGCGCGAGGAGACGTTGCGCTTGGAGAGCGGCGGATGGGTGACGTTGCGCGGCGTCTTGCGCGGCGGCACATGGATGTCGTGCTCCTGGCACAGGTCCTTGAACAGATCCTTGTGCCGGTGCTGGAGATGCGCCCGCAGGTTGGTGGTGTTGCCGTGGTTGGTCAGCACCTTGTGGCACTTGATGCAGACCACGTTCTGCTTGGTGATCACCTCGTTGTTGTCGTTCGAGGGGAACCCAAAGTAGCGCCAGTAGACGCTCTTCATCTTCGGCGAGTACAGTTTGGAGAAGTTCAGCTGCGACACATCCTCGTACTTGAGCTCGCCAATGGCCACCGGCGACGCGGATACCTCTTCGCTCATCCTGGGTTTGTTTTGTTTATTTTTATTTTGATTTAGATTCGACGACGATTGCTGGCCAATGCGGGATTTAGCGCGCAATTTCTCGATTATAGATAGACGGTCAATAGTCAATAGTTTTTTATCTTTATCAAAAGTACAGTTCAGAGTTGCCACGCGACACGCAGATAAGGCAATTAAACGTTAATAAATGCCCAAAATGCACTCGTATCCGGTTTTAACTATTTTTCCAAACTGCTAAAACATCAGCGTCAGCGTTTTTTATTTTTAACACGGCTGGCTGGTGTAAAAAATGCGATTTGTTGAGATTCTCGCTAACACTAATTACATCACCAATCGATAGCTGGGGAAATTTCTCGCTCGCGTTAGGGAATTTCTCGCTCGCTTTAGGGTATTTTTCGAGGGACATTTTCCCTTGGCCAACGACGTGAAGTTGGTTGCGATTTCCTTTTTAATTCGTTGTTGGGAAGAAAAGGTGTGTAAATTTCGTGAGCGTCTCGAGATTTGGGGAAAATAAAAGATAAACGAGATGGAAATGTAGCCATCGAGTGTGCCGAGTGTACAGGACACCAGGGGGCTTCACCCGCCCCCCGTAGACCATTGAAAGTGCTCTGAATTGCGGATAAAACAAGCAAAATGACGCAGCCACGTGGGGCTGCAGCTTGGTTATACCGCATCTGCGGCCCATACATATTGACATTAATGTTTTTATTCCGATCGTGTGTTTGCAGCCAATCTAAACCGCCAAGATGGGTAAGGGTAACAATATGATTCCGAATCAGCACTACCACAAGTGGTGGCAGCGGCATGTGAAGACCTGGTTCAACCAGCCGGCCCGCAAGATCCGCAGGCACGAGAACCGCGTCAAGAAGGCCAAGGCCGTCTTCCCCCGCCCCGCCAGCGGTGCCCTGCGCCCCGTGGTCCGTTGCCCCACCATCCGCTACCACACCAAGCTGCGTGCCGGCCGTGGTTTCACCCTGGAGGAGCTGAAGGTGTGTATTCTCTAGAGGATTACGCTAATGCCACGGGCCAACTAACCTTCAACATTGTTTACCTAGGGTGCCGGCATTGGCGCCAGCTTCGCCAAGACCATCGGCATCTCCGTCGACAAGAGGCGCAAGAACAAATCCCTGGAGTCCCGCCAGCGCAACATCCAGCGCCTCAAGGAGTACCGCAGCAAGCTGATCCTGTTCCCCATCAACGAGAAGAAGATCCGCAAGGGCGAGTCCTCCGTGGAGGAGTGCAAGCTGGCCACCCAGCTGAAGGGACGCATCATGCCCATCAGCAATGAGCAGCCCGCCGTGGTCGAGTTCCGTGATGTAACCAAGGAGGAGAAGAAGTTCAAGGCCTTCGCCACGCTGCGCAAGGTAAGCCGATGGCCCTGGGATCCTGTTTAGTCCTTGATCCTCATATTTTGCTATGTTTACAGGCCCGCACTGATGCCCGTTTGGTAGGCATTCGCGCCAAGCGCGCCAAGGAGGCCGCCGAGAGCGAGGACGCCGCCAAGGGAGACCCCAAGAAGGCCAAGAAGTAAACCGCCTCTAGACCCGATCGTTCTGTCCGTAACATCAAGAACCAGAATAAAATATTAGTTTTTTCTTAAACGTGAATATCCGTGCTTTTTGTTGTTATTTTCGCGCTTGTTGTGATTTATATCGATGTCGTGTTTAACTATCGATAGGCCGGTAGGCTGTCGCGGAGTTTTGAATTCAAAATTTCACCCTTATGTAGTTCCACTGTGAAATCAACCACCATTTATTTGAATGTAGAGGTTTCCGTTTTTCTCAAGAACATTTAATCATAGCATTTTACAAAAAACTTGGACCCTAATAATTTTGGGATTGGTTTGATTATTATTTGATCTTATAGGACTTTAAATTAATTTGGTAGAAATTTATTTGGAATGATGTGCTCAATGTGTTCATTGTAAATCCCTTCTTTCCCCATCGATCATTAGGTATCATTATTCAAACATTTTGTTATTACAACAGTTACAACGAACAAGATAGACAAAGCGGAATCAAAGTAAACTGAATTAAGACTGCTGACTATGGAAACAAAACCTACTTGCAATAAGGCGTTTTCCGAAAACTACGTAACAACAAACTTAAGACTATCAGGGCTTATCATAGGCTAGCTGCACTGATTAAAAAATGAATGCATGTGCAAAGCAATTCTTGGTATAAAATAAATTAGCTGAATTCACGTTTTAGGCTTAGCTGCTTAATGTCAGACCGGGTATAAATAGAGATACCACAGTGCATCGAAGATCAGTTTCGAAATCAAGAGCTTCAGCTACAACATGAATCCTGCAATTTTCTTTAGGTGGGTCCTAGCATTTTCATTCGAAAGGGACCCTTACTTTAATAATTTTTTCCTAGTTGCCTAGTCGTTCTCACAAGATGTCTTCTTGGAGGAACAAATGCGCAAAGCGACGATGAATTTATCACTGAAAAACAACGCTTCCTCCATGTATATGGCAATTCTACGGTTTCTGTAGCCACTCGGTACAGTAATGTCGACGATCTAGTTAAGTTCTATGAGAATTACTCCACTCGCCTCTCATTGCTACCGAAGGATAATGAACGCGCCCAAGATCTCTTGAGGAGGTACTATGGGGCAAAGCGAGATTGTCAAGCTGATCCTGTGGAAACTTATTCAAAGTCTCTAGTGCTTCCTGTGCGGATAAGAATATGCGTGTTGCCGTTCGAGAAGCTTTCTATTTTGGAGTTGGCCGTGGAATTAGCATCTGAGGCAATGAATCGTCCTGCAGCATCTCAAAACTGAATTGAGATGAAGTAACTCTGCCGAAACTATCTTTTTGGTGTTTATTGAGAAACATTTATAAACAGTTAAATACATTATTTTGAACATAGTATTCTATATTTTACTTATCATAGGACTCTCTTAATCAGTGGCTCCAACGGTAGGCTTAAAAAAAAGATAGGCCCGCTCAGCTAAAAAAAAACAGGGCATACCTGCCAAAAAAGACGGGAGAAAAAGGACTTGAAAAATTTAATAGGGATAAGGATACGGATCTTCTGCATTTTTGCGTTTTTACTATATGCTCAATTTCGTACATATCGGTTCTAGTTCGGAAAAAAATATACAAATATCCCCAAAAAAATGAAAATTCTACATACCAAAATCTTCAAAATATAGAGAGTAACACTTTGCCTAAATATAAAAATTGTGAGGTCAGTCCTCAAGATTATCGCCTCTGCACTTGAACCGCAAATATTAATTGAGGCCGTCACCCTAAAAATCGTATTCCATATGTTGGTAATAAGGGCAGACCACATCCACCCATAACCGAAATATGACCATGTTCATAAACACATATGTACATATGCAAAACCATAACTCCTCCGGTGGTTAAAAAAAAGGGTTGTGCCTCCCCAACCAAATGCGACAAGCCAATTCAATTATCGGGTCGTGCAGCAGCATCCATACTCCAGATTCAGATACAAATCCCAATCAGGGTCCGACCCGCACCTTGAACCTTGTTTATGCACTTCACTGATTTTTATTTCACTTAACCTTGTTTGCTGCTCCTCTGTCGCAAAAGAGGGCGAGGATGCTTGTTTCGGTGTCGTGTCAACTGCATTCAAATTTTTATTATTGAAATTTATGAGCGCAAAAGTGATTTTCCACATAGTTTTTCCTGCTGCCCATGCCACCCCTCAGTTTTTTCTGTCGAGTTTCCCGCTTTTTGATTGTTTCTCTTTCCGTTTTTCTTTGTTTCGACCGTTGTTTGCGGACCATGCTGGTGGTGATGGCTACCGGGGTGGGTTTTTTGGGTTCCCGGTGGTTTTGGGTGCTGATCCGGTAAACAAGGAAGCGAGGAAGGAAACTGCTCGTCCGTAATTGGCAATTGTTTTTCTATTTTTGTGTATGTCACCTCTCGCGGCGACAGTTGCCGGCACAACTTTTTGCAACATGTGCGCCGGGTGACAAATCAAATGCAGATTTACTTTGCGGTTCATTTGAATGGAGGATGCTAGTCAGAAAGGTAAGGTACACGGAAAAAATAACCATATTATCATGGATTTTTCCCTTCATTTTATAGATATTTTCAATAAAATGGAAAAACGGGAGGAGTCTTTGGGGTCTAAGGATAAAAAACAGATAAAAGTCTTTTTTTCCGCTTTTAAAGGATTATTTGTTCATAACTACCTATTAATTTTTAGTGAAAAGAATGTTGGATGATCGCTTCCAAAAATATCTCTTTTAAATTATTGGATATTTAAGACATTTTTTATGGAACAAATGGGAAAGCTTAGTCATGTAGAGGTTTTTTAGTTATATGGCAGAATGAAACTACATAAAAAGTATTTTATTAAAATCCCTTTATCCATTTATTTTCGAAGTTCATATAATACAAAATTTGTTACCGTTACAGTATATTTTTCCACATTTTTGTAAAACTTGTTTTCTCTGTGTAGAGCTGTGCTGACTGAGACTAATACTGTTTTGGCAAAGATGGGAATTTCATTTAACACTTTCGTCCGCACAAATGCACTTAAGTTTCCTCTTCTTTTTATCGCAAAATCGATTTGCTGCCAAATCCAAATCGGTGAATTTCCCGCATAATTGATGTCAGGCCATCACATCCCCCTTATTTTGTGTGGGTTAATCTGCATATGGTGCGACTACTGCAAGCAAAGTGTCCTTGCTCTGGATCCGAACGTATTCCCATCTGTATGGTATACCTAGGCCCGAGGTTCCGTCTGCACCATAAACGCAATCAGTGCTTAATGATCCGTACAGCAATTGGATTAGTGCCTGCCAGTCTGAAGGGAAAACTTGTCGACCGAGGGACCACACAAAATCAGGACCAGGACCACTAACTACGATGGCGATTTACATTTGAATGAGGCGTAGAATAAGCTGCTGTTGCGGCTGATGTCCAATCGAGTAAATACGTATGAGAATCACTTACCAATCACTCTCGCTATTATAATCATTGAGTAAACGAATTTCATAGTTTGTATATAATCTACTTATACCTTTAAGAAATAGCTCTTGCTATTTGGCCAGGTTGTTCGTTATTGACATCGAAAATGTAAGTAGTTGTGAAATATGTATATCTCTATTAAAATGAAACAAAATAACATCTTCTTCCTCAATTCCAGGTATATTTTTTAGATCCCGGAGTAAAGATCCCTTAACATTTTTCAATGTTTAAAAATGTTTAAAAATTAAAAATAATTTTACAATTTTATTATGTGCTTTTGCAAACATCCAAAATTTTTATAAAATATTTTTGTGAAAGGAATATACTAAAAATTATTTATGTCAAAAGAAATATTCTTTAAACTATTTTTAAAGGCCTGTGCAAGATGGAAATACTGCTGCAACCACCTGTCGTGAAAAGGGTGGTTATCTAACGTCCTTCCAAAACGAAGAGGAGCTTTATTAAAAATATTTTAAGAGCTTTGGACCTCTTAAGAAGAATGATTTGAATGAACTAATTCTGACCTTCGAAGAGCCTCAAACTTATGGCGATAAGCTCAATTTCCGTTGAATGTTTTTTTTTTCGCTTCGTTTTTGCTTGGGCAACTGAAATCTCCAAAAATACATTCCAAAAAATACCAAACGATATAGTCGACTGCTGTATACCTGCTACTAATATCTTTTAAATTATTGTAATTGTTTCGCAAATTTTTGCGAATCTGGGGAAGCTAGATCGACCTCGGTTTTTAATGAATGTAGGATAAACAAATTTCCATGCAATTATTTTGGAGATTCTGAGTTTCTCCCGAGAAGATTAAAAGTTTAACCTTGGACCAAAAAACTAAATTAGTCCAGAAAAAGTCAATAGCCGATAGTCCCAACTCTGTTGTACCCTAAACTTTTTGCACTATAACTGGTGTGCATAAAAAATATATAAATATGCTAAATCCATAACAAGTTTTTGTATTAAACCCACATCCTAAAAAATATATTTATATATTTTTGTGATTTTTCCAACAGTTGGCGGATTCTTCAGCTTTATTTCATCCCTGTATGAAAACAAAGGATGAGATATGCCCCATCAATTTTGTACCTTTCTAAGCCATGTCCACGCAATTTAATGAACTATAGAAAGTATCCTGATCCCTCTCTCCCCAAACCTAGAGCACACAATAAAATGCTTATTATTTTTCCATAAAAAACCACCCAAAAAACCAAACAAATTAATCAAATATGCAAATAGGAGGGCTCGCCTTCTCGTCCCCCTGGCATCCCATATTTTCACGCATCATCTATCAAAAATTGGCAAGCCATACAAAAAAGTGAGCAGGCGCATGCAAATGAAGGGACCCTCACAGGAAGTGGCTTTTTTAGCCCACTTGGTTCGATTATGAGATCAATAGAGGCGGCACACGATCCTGGCAAAACAAATCGTAAAAAAGGCAAATGGCAAATTGCAATGGGCGCGAAATATCAAAATCGAATTAGAATCACAATGGCGGGGAAATTTTCGCATATGCAAACAATAATTGGCGGAAAATATGCAAATGAGGTGGAAAAGTGGCCGAAGTGGCTGGCGTGAAATTGAAAATTGCATAGACACAGCCGGAGCTGTGAAGTGAGCACTTAAAGCGACTCGAAATGGTTCTCTTCGTGCGGGTTGAATGTCCTTTATCCTGGCCACGTGTTTTGGGGCCCTTCGTGTGTGTGCCACCAGCACGAATGACAACATTCAACTATATATGTATATATGTTTCTGCCCCAAAGCCCTTTGGGCTCCGCTCCAAAATCAATTATCATTTTGGGGGCAGTGGGCGTGGCTTTTAACAATAACATAACAACCATAATGAGTGTCTTTATGCAGTGGTTTGCCGCAAATTTGCTAAATATTTAAGTGAGGATTTGACAATAAATTAAGCAATTTGCGTTTGAAATTTATGTGAGAGCCTTGAACTAAGGGAATTAAATTTAATTTTAAAGCCTAAGTACTTATTTAAATGTACTAATTGTATTAAAGTTCTTTAAAAATATACTATATCGGTACATACTCGTATGATGCCAAATGTATGATTAAATTCAAATCAATGTAAATATAAATGAAATAAAACCAAATATTTAGTGAACATATTTTCAATAAAATTTAGATCTTTTAAATAAATCATAAATATTTATTTTATAATTTTCCATTAGTGTTTTTGTTTCTAACACTTTTGGTATATTCTTTAAATTTATACTTAGTGCCCTCATTTAATCCTTAATATTTCCGCAACATTTTAACTAAAATTTCCTTTTTATCAATTGAACTTGTGTGCTTGAAGCCCTTGTGCTTTGTCAGGAGTAAGACTAAAAGGCTGTTAAAAAGCTGAAATATGTTGAAGTGCCTGGCAGATGATGTCCGGTCCTGCTCTCAAAGAATCTCCCAGCCAACCCAAAGAACTCCTTAACCCTTGGTCTCTCGTCCAACTGAGAAGCCCTTCAAGCGAAAAACAATTACGCAACTGTCCAAAAGCGAGTGAAACCGAGAGTCCCGACGAAACCGCACAGCCCAGTTTATCGCATAATCAAGTGCAGACAACAGATTTAAATTTTTCAATGAAAAACACATGTTAGGAAATTGTCCAGGGAGTCCAGGTCCACAACCTGACCCACCCGAAACACAAGTGAAACATTTAAATGCAGTCGGTTGGGTGGGCTTTAAAATCAAGTGTCTGTGTGTAATGCGATATTTAAATTTCACCCAAAAAAGCGTGCATAAAAAACGGTCAGATAGGAAATAGATATACTCGATTCAAAAAACGAGTCGGGGGTTGGATAAGTCCGCTAATGTGAATACAATAGAGCTACTTGAAACGACCCGAGATCGTTTACTCACGCCACCGACCGCAAAAGCACCCTCTGCGAACTCCCGAATTCGGAACACAGAACTCAGGATTCAGAACTCAGAGCAACCCCTTCCCGGAGACCGCGAAAAAAAAGGTCGTCTGACTTTCAATTAATCAAATTATCGCGCGCCCCGGGGGTTGGTCCAAAATCCAGGGGGTTGGGGGAGTACTTGAAAATTGCCGATGGGAGGAGGACAAACATTTGTCCACTTTTTGCCAAATGTACAGGTCAACCGCCTAGCATCGATCCGTTTTTTTTTGTATTCTGTCTACTGTAAATTTTTGATTGTTTACGTTTGCCGCGTGTTTTTCGGCACGCCACTGGCAACGTCAATAAATTGTCAAAATCTGTCAAAATTTTTAATGACTGTGTGACGGCTAATAACCGAGAATCGATTTGTTCAAGGCGCTCTACTGATTGCGATTGAGTTTGTAGTTTTTTGAGCGTTTTGTATGGATACTGCAGACGTTTTTATGGATTGCTCTTCTGGACAAACAATCGAATCTGTGCGGTTAATGATCAGGGACCATTTTAGAGTTTTTAACGTCAGGCGGTTATTTTTCAACCATTTAAAAAGGAAAGAAATTCGAACATGTGGGCGATGGTGAGGGGTTTTAATCGATTAAAATTTAACGAATCTTACGATTTCACAAGGTATAATATAGATTCTTAGTTTTAATACTAAATATTTTAAATATATTTAAGAAGGAGAAAGTGGAAAACGAACTTATCTTGCATATATTCATAAATAAATTTCAACAATCTTATTTATTATACTAATTTTTCTGTTATTCATTGCGAAAAACATTGATTTATGGGAATTAACAGCCATGGAAATAATTCATGTTGATTTGATTACGCTCTAATTTGAATGAAATATTGAAAGAGTTATATATTTTATTAATTCGGGCTTTAGTGGGCTAACAAATGACAGAAGACATATAAATATGGGGCTTTTTATCTGATTATGCTCTATAATATTCTTTGTTCTAGTTAGATATAAACGCTTTAAATATAAACATATTTTCTTTGGCTATGAATAACTACTTATTTGCATTATACTTTTCTTCGAGTGCACTGCCTTCCCGTTTTCTGGCTTTCACTTTGCCCAAACCACAATTCCTGAAACTTTCGCACCTGTGTCGGATGACCAGGAAAACCAAAGCCTGCAAGTGCAGGACTCCGACCACAACCCGAAAAAGCCGTTGTCTAACCCTTTTTTCGGCTTAATTGCTATGCCAGATCATAGCCATCACTCCCGAGCAGCAACAAAGTAACTGACAGCAGATACAATCCCATCGGATACAATCCGAACACGAATCCGAATCCTCCGACCCGAGTCAATGGTTGTATCACATGCATAAATTATCGTAACTGTAACAGTCGCGTATGTTTCAGTTCATTAGGGGACAGTTTCGACCTTAACCCTTCCCCTGTCCATGTCCCCGTCCACAGCCATATGCAAAATAATGCCGCATCATTAGTGCGACGACCGACAATGGGAAAGGGTTGCAAGTGGGGCACGTGTCGAGCACTGAACACTGAACACCGAGCACCGTTTCGGGACTTTTTCGCCCTTAGACAACCCAGAAATCGTGTTTTTCACTGGATTTGCATATGCTGATGTTCACAGCATCACGTGAAATAGATTCCAGTGTTTTTATACCCGTTACTCGTAGAGTAAAAGGGTATATTGTATTCGTGCAAAAGTATGTAACAGCTAGAAGGAAACGTTTCCGACCCTATAAAGTATATATATTCTTGATCAGGATCACTAGCCGAGTCGATCTAGCCATGTCCGTCTGTCCGTCTGTCTGTCCGTCTGTCTGTCTGTCCGTCTGTCTGTCTGTATGAACGCTGAGATCTCGGAAACTATAAAAGCTAGAAGATTGGCGTTTTGCATGCAGATTCTAGGAGTTCCTACGCAGCGCAAGTTTGTTTCAAAAGGGTGCCACGCCCCCTCTAACGCCCACAATCGCTTATATACGATTTTAAAAATTTCAATATTTCGGAAAAGTAAAAATGCAGTTTTATTGTGTTTATCAATACCTATCGAAATGTAGAAGACATTTTTCAAATCGGACCATTCATTAAAAAGTTATACGCAATCAAAATTGTTCATATATCTATCTCCCTCGCACTCCCTTTAGCCCCAATAGATAGTCGGGACACCAACCCGAGTACAGCGTTCGCACTCCCTTTAGCTGAGTGACGGGTATTAGATAGTCGGGACACCAACCCGACTATAGCGTTCTCTCTTGTTTTCATTGTCGCAGGTCAAAGGGTTTAGGGGCATGGGCAAAACTGTCTAGTCATACAGGTCTGGTGTATATTGTGTTTGTAATCCGAATTTAGATATCACTTTAATGAAATCTTAAGGACTTAACCCAAAGCAAACATTCTATAGTTTGAAGGAATATCGAATCTCTTAAGTTTTCGGACTAATTTAAAAATCGGTTCTACTTAGGATGCCCCGCCTCCGATTTCTTGCACAACGCCTTCTCTTCTCGGCCAGCGGTTTTTTCCCACACAACAGGGAAACCACAGAAAAATGTTGACCTTGTTTAGTTTTGGCAAAATAACCCGCAGAATCGGCGATCCATCTGGGCAAGGCCGGTTACCTGAGGAGATTGGAGGGCTGGAGGGAGAGACTTGGACAGGTACTCACGCTTTATCCACTCATAAGTCACGGCTTCGTTTGCCAGCCAAAGAACTTGCAGGGCACCCATAAATCAGCTCCTCATATAGGGAATGAAACGGGCATATCTCTAATAATGATATCAGGGCACGCTCTCCGGGGATACCGCATTCTGATTGCCTCCTCGACAGCTCCCCGAAAAGCGGCAGACTTTTCACAGGCCCCTTTCCCTTTTCTGTACGGTATGGGGCCCCAGCGGGCGAGGCATCGTGACACCATCTTCATCTCCATACCCATTTTCAACTGCCGCAACCTGCACTGAAGAGAGTTCGCAGAGATTTCTTTAGCCATCCATTCTTAGCCAACGAATAAATTATTGCACTGGAATGCACTATCTACATATTTTAAAACCAAATGTATAAATTGTTTATTTTGTATACTTTATATATATTATAAATTGTAATTATACTCCTTTTTTCATTTAACTTTATCGTAACTACTTGAATTATCAGAAAACTACTTAATTTTAGAAGATCTCTATCCTTTTTAGCTGTGTACTGAACAAACAATTACGAAAGAAATAAGAGAGAAATCTTCATAGCACTTGAAAAAAGTTACTAGACTATGAATTACTCAGTAGTTACTTCTTAATTTCAAATAAATTTGTATTCACTTTTCTAGGCGCTTAATAATCTGTTTTGGATATTTTTAAAGACTGTTTTAAAGGATTCAAAGCTACACTTTCTACCTGTATTTAAAGAAATATAATATACCCCTGTACTTTACGAGTACTGGGCATATCAACTACGCGGCATAATATTGCTCACCTTAACGTAAGCAAAGGAGAAGAACAGAAAGGATAAAAGCTCCATCTTTAATTCCTTTAGTAAGAACCATCCACAACAACATCCCAAGCATATCTCCAAAATGAGATGAGCGTATTCGTTTACTCTCGCAGTCTTTCTCCCACGACTCGATAAGACAGACATGGGCGTAGTTAAGGGGAATATTTTCTGCAAAAATTTTAAAAGTAAGTATTTTTCTGTTACTTGGCACAGAATATCTTATAAGAAATGTTACTTTAATGTATTTATATATGTCCTAAGAGAATGAAAATTTTTTCTAAAAAATTTTAATATCAAAGGAAAGACTTTAAAATCATTCTGACTACTCCCCTGGCTCCAAGAAGGGGCAAGCTTGTATGGACTGCGACAATGATGATGAGGATGATCAAGCGACGATGTGATTGAAACAAAACATCTTATTATTACCTTCGACCGGCCAAAGGAACGACCCCGTGCGACCTCGACGTAAAACGAGCGAGTAAAAAAAGCCAAAAACAAAGAAACCCACAGAGAGTGTGCAAAATAATTCCCACGCTCAGGGGCCAGAGCCAGCCTTTTGTCGTCCCCGTCTCCTTCGCATCATCATCACCATTATCATCATCGTGGTTCTCCGTCGTGCCATATAAGGCAACGTCCTTCCAACGCCCCTGCCCGCCCCCCTTTTTGCGGAGTTGGCAGAAAACACAAAAAATGCAAACAGTGTCGAAATTTCTGCGCCCGATTTTCCTCCTTCAGTTTCCCTTAGCCCTTTTTACTCGGGTACTACCATTGGTAGGCTGGCCAAAGAAGTCTGCGTGATTGATTTCACCCTGCCCCCCGAGTGCCGAGCATAATTTCTTAACTTTCACAGCTCATTGAGCCTGAAAAGTCACTCACACGGGGACAGCTTGACAATTGACAGGTGAGGGTATCAAGTGGTTAGGCCTCATAATTATAGTTTTTAGTGATGCGTAAAATGGGAACCGAGGATGGGCTTTTCGGCTGCTCCCTTTGGAGTATATGACCTGACAATGCACCCAAAGAAATGTTCATTACTTGAAGCACTCCCTATATCTTACAAAAAAATTGAGAGCTGTAAGAAACTCCCTAAATAAAGGCATTTTAACCTTTGAATTATAAATCAATAACTAAATTCTATAGAGTATTTTATTTTAAGTGCAATTATTAAACTGTAAACTACCATCCTTTTTTCCCGGTGTTTTCAAGTGTGCTGGTCATGGGACCGACATCAGGTTCATGTTAATACTTTGAGGTAACCACAAAATGGGCATACCCCATCCCATTCTAATCAAAGTTTTTGCCCATTGAGCCAGATTATTTTACATTTCATTAATGTGTCGAAAAAGGGAAATACTTTCAATGAAAGCGGCTCCCAGGACCAGCTGCCTGAGTTCCCCATCATCATCATAATCATCATCATCATCCAGGGAATCTGGAATCTGTGTGATCGTTCAGTGCCGCGCTATTAACTTACAACCTTATGATTTTGATTATATTGCCGAATGGGTGGTGGATGCAAACCACCACAAACCACAGTAGTAACACCAACAACAGGTTGACAGGACCTTCTGTTCCATTTCCATACCGTTCCTCTACAGTGAAGAAATATTGTGACTCTATAAGGTCAAATTATGAATGTGGATTTAAGGGATTGATTTTAATATCATAAATACTAATGAAGCAATAATAAAAATAAAATTTTTCGAAATTTTATAAAAATTGAATTTCAAAAGAAAGAATAGAATAAATAATCGTTAATAATATTTTTACAATTTATAACGCTAAAATATGAAACATTGTTGATTAAACTCCCTCTTGAAGACTTTTTTTAAATTCCAGAAAGATTATTTTTAAACCCCGAAATTATACATACCAGAGTTATTTTTTTCAGTGCTTATCCACCACTGCGTCGGTGGAGTGGGCAGCTGAGCCGCTGCCGCCGCAGGGTGGTGGTGGTGAGTTGCAACTTCAACTTGTTCCTGAGGGCTGTGGACGAGCCAACCTGACTCGCTTCGGTTATTCGTTCACCACTCGCGCTTGAATACGGACGTGTTTTCGGGTCCAAGTCGAAGTCGAAGTCGAATCACAACGGATCGGTCGGTTGAAAGTTCAAAAACTCGTCAATTGACATAAATTGAGTGCAATTTGCAGTGTTTTTGCGAAATGTGTGTCTAGCTGAGCCAACCGAATTCTCCGCCTCTTGTCGCGTGTTCAGCTCATCACATCGGCTTAATTAGAAGATATAAACAAATCGCACATATAGTTCGCACTCGAAATGGCCGACGAAAGCCTGCACACCGTGCCCCTGGAGCACAATATAGACTATCACATCGTGACGCTCTTTGAGCGCCTGGAGGCGATGCGCAAGGACTCGCATGGCGGAGGCCACGGGGTCAACAATCGGTTATCCAGCACCCTACAGGCTCCCAAACGCAGCATGCAGGCCGAGATTCGCACGCTGGAGTTTTGGAGGTGAGTCAACCGTGGCATTTTCCTGAACCCGCAAAAAAAACCAAGAATTTCGTAGTAAATTCAAGTACCAACGATAAGACTAAAATTCTTAATTCAAGAATGATATACCTAATCTTCAATTTTAGTTTTTAAAAAAAGAAAGAAGAAAGAATTCTGGACAGTTATAAAACATTTGATCTGTTATTTAAAATGGGTAAAGAAAGCTCGACATTATATTCTAAACCACCTTTCACTACACTTAATTCTAGAATCCTCATTTTTCCATGTGTAAATCTACTTCGAACCTTTTGTTTTCGTAGCCATTATCTGCACTTGCTTTCAATTTGCTCAACTTTAGATGGCAATTGTTGGATGTCATCTGGCTTTGTGTGAACTCTAAGTAATTGAAATCCAAGTGTTCTCCCGGCGACATCATCAAGATACTCGCCAAACTAAACAAGGGCGAAGTTTCGAGCACTTTGTGGCTCATAGCAGGTCCTTTTCCTCAAGGAACTGGCAAATAATTAACATTTCATCGCGAGCTGATGGAGTAATTAAATCTTAGCCGGGAGCAATGCTTTTGAGGCATGTCGAGCGCAAGAATTCCAACTAAACTGCGCGACACTTTGTCTTCAATTCCCTCTGACTGACTGACTGACTGACTGACCATTAAAAAAACAGAAAACGTGCATTAATGGAAGAGGGGAGTACATATACATAGTTCCAATTAAAGAGTGGGAAGCGGAGTAGCACGAAAGCTAAGTCGAATGGCTGAATTTATGAATTTATGGAAATCCATCGTGCCCCTCGGTTTGTTTGATTTTTCGTTATCGTGCAGCGGACTCCGCTTTTTGAGTTTAATGCGAATCCGAGTGGCGTCACGTCCAGCGGGAATCCAGTGGAATCAGCGGCATTGCAGCTGCTCATCACCCTCCTTTCGCTCCAGAGCCTCCCCTTCTGACACTCCACCCCCTCCCCTGCTTAATTGTCACTGCAGTACTTGGGGGCAACAATAAAGAGCTTTGTGTGCAACTTGATTTGTGCACTACAGTGAATATCAGCTAAGATTTCTTCTTTTTATTTTGTAAACATTTTTATAAAACCATCACAGATTTTAGTTGGACTTAAAGAGTCTTTCAAATTAAACTTAATGGTCTTTTATGTGGTTTTATAAATGTAAAACAGAGGTTCTTTGAGTGTTTTAAATTTTATAAAATACTTGCAAGGGTTTTCGGATTTTTAAATTGGTTTTATATTGACGTACTTGAACTACTCCTTCCTCAATGTAAATCATGGTGTATGAAATAAGAAATCCTACTGATTATAGCACTTTGACACTTACTTAAAAATCGACCAACTAACTAAATTTATTTTTAAAATTCACAGTTCATAGCTCACAACATTTTTCAAAAATAGTATTAAATATATTCAGTCAATTTAAGCCAGTGTCATAAGGCTATAAATATATCAATTTAGAACCCCGGTGTATTGTATTATTTCATCATCAATCAAATGCATGCTGTGTACTAAAAACCCAATTTATAATAATATATTTCTGAATTTCGCACACCCCACTTAACCAATACATACTGTACGCACTCCACATGCCGCCAGAGCAGCCGCATGCGAAACAAACCCAGTGGCGGAACCATCCTAACCCATACTCATCCTCCACAGATCCATCATCAGCGAGTGTCTGGCCTCGTTCATGTACGTGTTCATCGTCTGCGGTGCTGCCGCGGGAGTCGGAGTGGGTGCCAGTGTGTCGTCCGTGCTCCTGGCCACGGCTCTGGCCTCCGGACTGGCGATGGCCACGCTGACGCAGTGCTTCCTCCACATCTCGGGTAAGTCAAAGGAGACACAATAAACAACAGATAGATGGGGAAACATCAACAGAACAGGGCGACAAGTGTTTCTGTTTTTTTTTTTCGAGGAAGGGGACGTAGCCCTTGGACTTGCGTGGGAAACTGCCGTTTTCAAGAACCAGAACACGAACCCCATTCTTTGTTTGCTGTATTTTCGAGAAGGCAATGCACTCGGTTCGGCTCCACCTACTCCGTACTTCTTATCGCCCCCAAGCTCCCAGTTTCCCCCACTTATTCGCCCCTTTTCCCTTGCATTTACTCTGGTATTTATGTATTTGTTCATTTGCGTTGACATTCAAGGCAATTAAACGTCTGCACAGAAAAGAAAGAAAAAGAGTAGGACCAAAGTGAAATTAGGGGGGAAGACACCTCGTCCTCCGAGCGGCTTCGACTGGAAACATGTGTTGTTGATTTGCCCGCAACTCACCCATTTTGTGGTTAGCAATTCCCCTGCTTTTTTCACAGCCAATTGGTTGAGCATTAAGTTATGATGTTATCTTCGGTTCCACAGGCAATGTCTTCCGAAGAAGTGTCAAAGTGATATTTAACGGTTCCCCCATTTGGGTGGCCGCAATGGATTGAATGATTCAGATACTGTAAAGCTATTTTCCCCACATTTCTTCCCCCCAGGCGCCCACATCAACCCCGCCGTCACCCTGGCCCTTTGTGTGGTGCGATCCATATCTCCGATCAGGGCGGCCATGTACATAACCGCCCAATGTGGCGGAGGAATCGCCGGAGCCGCTCTCCTCTATGGGTAAGTTTTAACTCAAATAAATATTTTAGCTACACTTTTAATCCCCAAAAAAGAAACTGAATATTTCCTTGTCATTTGAAATCATCGAGGTATAAATGTAAGGATTAATCTAATCTATTATGCACATCGAAATGATTGAGTAGACGACAGCACATCAAAGTCAATTGAACAGGAATTCATTTTAAATTTTCTGCACTTAAATCTGTCTGTGTTTTTGGAACGCCTGACCACAGCAATTACTGCACTATGCGAAGGACACTCTGCATCCTGCATCTGCGTGTGGATTTGCCCAAAAAGCAAGCTGAGGAGTCTCAAATTAAATCCAACAGGCTGCTCAAAGTGCCTGGCCAGGTCGTAAATCAAGGCGGAAGGAGCTGATAGACAGGGACGGGGTGGCAGGACAACAGGATAAGGAGGATAGAGACAGATGAAACGCACTGCCAAGCGATGACTGTACAACAAGGACTCTCGACAGGAAGCGTGAAATGCGTAGAAATGCGTAGGGAAATTCTATGAAAGGAATGTGCAGGTAACCTAGGCCATCAACGCACAGATACACAGAAATACACAATCACCTGCTGGAGAAAAAAAGGACGCAGGTAGCTAGGATTCTATCCGCAGGATAAACATCTGCCCCTCTACTCCGGTGTTTGCGCAGTGATTTCCCGCTTCGAAAACGAAACTTCTTTGTCATGCCTAGATAAAGGACCCGGGCGGCCGAAGGATCTATGTATCTGTCAGGGTTTTTCCTTTTGTAGCATCCTCAAATCGCAAGATGAGGGGAAATACGAGTATCTCTGCGCCTGCGCACCATTTTTCAAATGTCGCTCCAGTTTTTTGTTGAGCGTTGAACTCCTTTTCGGAGCAGGAGCAAGAGTAATGCCTCTTCCCGATTGTGTCTGCTCGACATCTGTTTCGACCCTCCGAGAAGCCTCTTTTTAAGTGCGTTGGCATCTTTACTTTCTACACAGAGATCCCAGATCCGTGCGGGAGAATCGGCATAATCGGCAGTTGGAGAAAGGGGACGAAGAAACATGTTTCAGCTGCTGCCACTGCGATCAGGTTCGGGTTTTTCGTTTTTTTGTTTTTTCTACTCCCCTGATATGGATTTCTTAGGGTCGGGTCCAATGAGTTCACGTTGTCTTTTAGTCGGAACATATGTTTCCCTAAGAGAAGACTAAAAAGCAAGTCTTCAGCTGCCTGTGTGCTGATTAATTGGTTTAGATTCGAGTTATATAGGTTATATAGCCTGGGCTGTGTAGATTTCGGAGAAATCGTTGTGATTTTATGAGGGGCGTTAAACTTAATTTTGTCTGTGATTTGGTTGAGCTTCGGGATATCAAATCAAAGTAATAGGACTTGCAAGATTTCATTAATTAGTAAATAAATGGTAAAAATTTAATGATTTACCAGGATTATCATAATAAGATATTTGTGCGGGGCAAACGAAGTGTGATAAACAACATTTTAAAAATCTTCTGCCTTTGCCAGGGGCAATTCGAATCCTCCCACTCCCCAAGGACCTGCCACTTCAGCTGCTCTTCCTGGCTTTTCCGTTGTCACATGTCACTTGGCACTTACCCTAATTGCGACGCATATGCCACATGTGGCCAAGTAGCAGCCAATGCCACCGAGCCGAGCAGATAAAACCCAGTCAGGAGAACTTCATTATCTTTCATAAAGAACGGCGAACGCTTGGAAAAACATTGCGGTACTCGGAGGGGGAAGGGGGAACAACGCGGGGTCTTAAACTCAAGTATCGATATCCGGCTCAAAAATATTTGAATAGTCTTTAGCTGCTCCTCGCATTTCAATGATTTCTTCCCGTTCTTAAATTTGTTGTTTCCCTTTTTTTTGGTTCGAAGAACGCACGCCGAGCACGTTCCAAAAATGCGAGTAGCCTTTGAAAATGTCGAAAGATAAAAATCAGGTAGAGGCCGCCAAAGACCGAGGACTGCAAAGGAAAGCAAAGAAACCAGAAAGCAGAAAAACATAATTAACATTTCCCTCGGACTCTGGATGGGTTTCTGGTTTTTTTTTTGTTCGAGGCTCTGCGCCTGCGCAGGATGCGTGGTGCGGGAAAGGGAACTTGAAATCAAACACGTGTCGCCGGAGTAGCCGCTCCTTCGATCTGGTTGGTCATTCGAAGAGCAGCTGGAAAAAATGCACAGCGCACACCTGCCGCTGCCCAAAACAACAGAAATTACTGTTGCCGAGGATACACGAAGCAAACAGAAAACAGGATTTTCAACCGGACAAATTTAAATTTTAAACAGCCAACTGAAACGAGACGAAACGGACTGAACTGGACAACAAAAAGAGAGATCAAGGCGTACACTGAGGGAAATAGTGTATTCATGAGAAGATAGTGTGCTATTTTGGGATCCAATGATAGTCAGTTGTGATTACCGATTATTAGAAATCGTGCTATATGGGAAATCCTTTTGTTATAACACCATAAGAGGATTAGGATTAAAATAGAATATGATCAAATGGTATAAAATTCAAGGATCAAAGCAAAAAGTTATTATTTTATCGCTTTCAGTTATAATCATCATCATAATCAGATCAATCAATCATTAATCTATCATTATTACTATATCGAATGAATACTAGGAAGACTAAGATATTCTACTCTTAAGCCGAGTTCTAGAACCCGTTGATTTACTATACTATTTACTACTATATCATTTATTCTCCTTGTGTGCCAGTTGATTTGGATCTAGCATGGAAATGCACTTCCTGCCGATGAAGAGGGATGGTTTTTAGAAATCGAAATCGTAATCAATTCGTGTCACATGGGCAATTCAATTACTGAATCCGAATCCGTTCGGCAGTGCATGCATTCCGTTCCCCCATTATTATTTGCTACTCTCCGCCTGGCTTATCGCACTTGGCTTGGAAATAGCATCCTGCCAGTGTTTCCGGTCGCCTTCACTTTGCCCCTGCATCCTCATTCCCATCCCCTTTCCCATTAAAATCCAGCACAGGTGGTCCAGTTATACAGTTATGTCGCCGGCATTCAAACAACACCTGGGAAATGGGGGCAAAAAAAAGTTGATATAAACTGAAGAGAACTTTTGTATTTGATGAACTTCTGTGTACTTTTCAAATTGGGATCAATATTTATAGTGAAAGTTGTTGGGATTAAATAAACTTGATAAATATTTTACCAGAAAATCAATGTTAAATCTGGGGAATGTCATAAAAACTCGTAAGTTTATTTGCTTTTAAATCAAGTGCAATACAGAAGTGCATTTAGTGATTTTGTGGCATAATTTAATTTGGGAGTCTCATTGGGAACCCGAATCCCGAATCCCGAACTCCCGCTCCCAACATCCCAGGGAGTCAGCAAGGCAACCACAAGCCAGACAGGACCGAAAGCAAACTAAACCAAACCGAGAGCGTTGCAAATGGCACATGGCAATCCGCAGTTCGCCTTTCACCCGGAAACGCGGTGGCCCCCAAAGCGAGAAAAAGGGCTGGGAGTCGCCTCCACTGGGGGATAAGGATGAGGATGTGGATGTGGATAAGGATAACGATTCCTGTTCGCAGCTCCAAGTTTGCACTTGCAGAGAGCTGTTTCTTTTGGCATTTTTTATTCCGCAAAAACAATTTGCCCAGGAAGAACTGCTGAAAGCCGCCCAACATTCAGCCATTTCCGGCTACTTAGTTGCTTCCTCCCCAAACTGAGTGTTTGTTTATCCGTGTGGATGAGTGGTTTTTGGTCCTGTGAAATTAGCACTTTATAGATTTATGAGCAAACAAGGGCCACTTTCAAGTCCGCCCCAAGGGGGACTTCGCTTTTTCCAAAGCGATCAAACCTTAATCAACGTTCAGTAGCAGCTGTGGGAACTCATTGTGCCGGGGATTAGTGCCTCCTAATGCCCACTAAGCCCCGCTTCTCACCTCAATCCTCAGTCCCAGCCAACGGCAGCCGGATCTCGGAGCAATTTCCCATTGCCAGGCGTTCTATTTGCTCAAGTACTTTTAAGTGCATTCCGAAAGCGTTTATTTCCGGATTTTCAAAGTGTGCGGTTAGGTGTTTGAGTGGTTCTGTGCCACAGGTAAGGGCAAAGTATAGTATGCGGTATGGCTACGAAAATATTTACCCAGCTCCGCAAAACGCAAGGCAAAATGCTATCTTGCCTGTGACAACAACCAAATTCCTGAACATCCTAATATATGAGGCTCTCGACGAACTTTGCATTCGAATCAGGAAACAAATTATTCGGCAGTTGAGTTTACCCATAAATCGCAAAGCTTCAAACTCATTTGGCAACTCTGGTAATTGAAACTCTGACAATCTAAATGATGTTGAGGCAGTTCAAGTGTGAGAGCAGATTAAAGGGGTTGAAGGCGAAACTGTCAGGGTAGTGAAATATAAGTAAAATAAATGTATATTGAAGTTCGAACCCCAATCAATTGAAATCGAATATTATTTATTCTTATAATCCTAAAAAAACTTCAGTAATTAACTCTATCATATATCATCTTATAAATGGTTCCTGACCTTTAAATATACTCATTTCGCTGCTTATTTTATTTTACAGCGTAACTGTGCCAGGATACCAGGGAAATCTGCAGGCCGCCATCTCACAGAGCGCTGCTCTGGCTGCCTGGGAACGGTTCGGCGTGGAATTCATCCTCACCTTTCTGGTGGTTCTGTGCTATTTCGTATCCACGGATCCCATGAAGCGGTTCATGGGCAACTCGGCCGCCTCGATTGGCTGTGCCTACAGCGCCTGCTGCTTTGTGTCGGTAAGTTGAGTTGACTTCACTTCACTCGAGTCGAATTCCAAGGCCCGGCATTCTTGGGCAGAAATCGGAAATCTGAAAATCAGAAAACCAGAACCCGCCAAAAACGAAACTGAAACCGAAACGCAGCCGAAAACAAACAACTGAAACCGAAATAACGCACCTGCCGACTTTGACTCTGCCATTTTGATGGTGCAAAATCGCAGCATGACAACAGCGGACGGGATAAACTGGGTTCAGGTAGAGATACTTTAATCGTGGGATGCTGGATCTGGACGGTGGATGGTGGAGGGTCGAGCGGGGATGGAGGAGATAATTAATTTAGCGCAGGGACTCCCAGGACTTGAGCTGCATTGTTGGCATAACGGAGGGTTTTGTGGCGGGGATTCAAAGGAGATGCGATGACTTGGCTAAGCTCTTGAGGGGAAACCGATTAAAGTCAAGTTTATATCGACTGCGGATTGAGTTACGCCGCAGCGATTTGCAGATCTTAAGGTCATTAAGGGTTTAGAGGCATTTTTCCAGGAATTTACTAGTCAACTCTTCATTTTTAATGTCCACAAATGATATCTGAATAAATTATAAAAATAGGGAGATCCATATTAATATTACCAAGAAACTAACAACATAAAAGACACACTCTTTAAACCTGTTTAAACAATTTATCAACTAGCTTCTGACATAGAATGCCTTTTGCATTGTTTCCTAACTTGTTCCCCAAGTATCCTTTGATAGAAAATCATAGAAAAAGAGGACTTCAACAAGCCAAAGCTGCTAAAACGACATAAACTTTGACTTTGACTGCTGACTTATGCAGCCCCTGAAATGCCCTCCCAGTTTCCATTTTCCCAAACAGACAACTAACCAATCCTTATTCCTTGTTCCCTGCAGATGCCCTACCTGAATCCAGCCCGCTCCCTGGGTCCCTCGTTTGTGCTGAACAAATGGGACAACCACTGGGTCTACTGGTTCGGTCCCCTGGTGGGCGGCATGGCCTCTGGCCTGGTCTACGAGTACATCTTCAACTCGCGCCGCAGCCTGCGCCACGCCAAGGGCAGCATCGACAACGACTCCAGCTCGATTCACTCGGAGGACGAGCTGAACTACGACATGGACATGGAGAAGCCCAGCAAGTACCAGCAGTCGCAGGGCACCTATCCGCGCGGTGGTCAGTCCAATGGCAATGGCAACGCAGGCGGAGGTCAGCAGGCGGTCGGAAATGGTCAGCATCAGGCCGCAAATATGGGCCAGATGACCGGCGTGGTGGCCAATGCCAATGGTCAGGGCAACTACTGCCAGAACCTGTACACCGCTCCGCCGCTCTCTTCCAAGTACGAGCAGCAGCAGGAGCCACTGTACGGCGGAACCCGCTCCCTGTACTGCCGCTCGCCCACTCTGACCAGGAGCAACCTGAATCGCTCGCAATCCGTGTACGCCAAGAGCAACACGGCCATCAACAGGGACATTGTGCCCCGTCCGGGACCTCTGGTGCCCGCCCAGAGTCTCTATCCCATGCGCACCCAGCAGCAGCAACAGCAACAGCAGCAGCAGCAGCAACAACAACAGCAGCAACAGCAACAGGTCGCTCCTGCTCCGCAATCCTCCCACCTGCAGAACCAGAATGTCCAGAATCAGATGCAGCAGCGCAGCGAGAGTATCTACGGAATGAGGGGTTCGATGAGAGGACAACAACAGCCAATCCAGCAACAGCAATTGCAGCAGCAACAGCAACAGCCCAATATGCAGCCGCAACAGTTGCAGCCTCCGCCGCAAATGATGGTCGATCCGCAGCAGCAACCACAGGGCTTCCAGCCCGTCTACGGTACTCGGACGAATCCCACGCCCATGGACGGCAGTCACAAGTACGACCGGCGGGATCCACAGCAGCTGTACGGCGTGACGGGACCCAGGAATCGCGGACAGTCGGCTCAATCGGACGACAGCTCTTATGGCTCCTATCATGGCTCGGCCGTCACTCCTCCCGCTCGTCATCCCAGCGTGGAGCCATCGCCTCCTCCGCCGCCCATGCTGATGTATGCCCCGCCCCCTCAGCCCAATGCAGCCCATCCGCAACCCATTCGCACCCAGTCGGAGCGAAAGGTGAGTGCTCCAGTGGTGGTATCCCAGCCGGCGGCCTGTGCCGTGACCTACACAACCTCGCAAGGACCACCGGTGGCCACCCAGCAACAGCAACAGCAGCAGCAACAACAACAGCAGCAACAGCAACAGATGATGATGCAACAGCAGCAGCAGCAACATTACGGAATGCTGCCGCTGAGGCCCAACTGAAAGCGGCTGTCCTGGGGTCCGGTGACCACGCCCCCGCCAGGGATTCACGCCCTCGCCCTCCAGCCCGGAGGCACCATGACCCTGCACCGCTGCAGCCTAGCCAAGCAGAGCAGTTTGTTTTAGTCGTAGTCGGGCATCGCATCCAAAGGAAATGTACGCAAGTCTCAGCCCTTAGTCTAGCATAGTCCTAGTTTAGATAGACGCAGCATAGCCACATTGTATTATTGGGAGCCAACGCGACGAGGAACTCACACCTAGCAGACAACGATGCGATCGAGCGCAGAAGATTTAGTCTTAAGGAACTATTGAAGGCGAATGCTTACTAGACTAAACGGATATAGGTGATCTAGACTGAAAGATGGCAGCCATTAAGCTGTTTCCTTCTTTAAAATACTTCTTATTGTTTTTTCCACATCTTCCGATTGTAAACATTTATGTTTCAATTTTTATGTTTTTTAGAACTCTTAGTTTACCAAGTTATCTTTGCTTTTTGTAAACCAAAAACTAGACTGAAAGAAACTTATCTGCATTTACTTAGTCCATTTATTACATTTTGTTTCAAAGTTCATTTATACACCTTCCATTTTCGATGGATTTTCAAAGATTTTTGTTTACTTTTATCTTTTATTTGTATATAGTCCACATAGACGTATTACTAGGCATATCTAAGCTATTCCTGTAAATGTTAGGAGCTAAGGCTCAGAAGTCGATACCAACATATATGCATATATATTAAATTAGTTCTATTTACTTAGTGATAAACACGCTTGGTAATACATAGTTGTAAGCCTAAAGTAATACTGCAAATATATGGTGTATCAAAATAAAGACATGTTCATCCAATGCTAAGACTTATTATTAAAAACCGTTTATTATAGGTATTACATTACCAAAAACGTGAGATATTCATGCTTCATGAAAATTACCAGAATTGGTTAATGTTTAATTAATATTGAGGGCTTTCAGGTATCGTTTAAATCACCATGCTTGGAGTACTTTTTGGTTTCTCATTAGTGGTACTTTGGACGCTTGGGATCTTACTTGTTATTTAATCTAACAATAACTAACATTCAAGGCATTCCACGTTCATCGAATCCAGTTTAAGTACAAGTCTGATTTTGGCCATATGAAATGCTTGTATATGATCCAAATCAGTTTGTGATTCGCTGGTCCTCTGGATTTTTAAACTTCGAGTACATAAAGTAAAAGTACAGCCGCAGTTCGGCCAAAGGAAAGTGGGGTAACTGCTCCCGGACCTTGGCGAAGTCGGCGCCGAATCGGCCGAAGGCCTTTGAGAGCCGGACGAGATCCTGGGCCTTCCAGCGATGATAGCGACATCCTCGAGCTGTCTCGAACTTCGGCAGACGTCGACGGGCGAGGGGCAGGTCGAATCCGTGACGTCGCAGGATGAACAGGGCCTGCTCCTCCTCGATATTGTAGCGGCTGGCAGCACGGTGCAGGTATTCGCGCACATCCTTTTCGTCGCTCTCCAGCAGTTGCGGCGACCACAGGATCGAGGCGCGATGTTGCAGCTGCTTCAGATCCTTTTCCCGCTGATCCGGAGGTAGGTAATCGGGCAAAGTGGCTGCCTGTTTGCTCCAGTAGCGGGAGTCTCGCTTCCGCGGGGACATTCTCGATCGAAACGAAACAAAACAAAGAAAGACAAATAAACTAGATCAAGGTAGCAACGAGGGCAAGACGCTCCAGTATTGTAATCCTTCGTTTCAGTGTTGACTAACGCAGCAAATGCAACTTGAATGCTGTTCAGGTTTTTTAAGTTATTTGGTATTATATATATATTAACAAGTTATCTCATCAAAAATACAACAGAACAGTAAATAAATTGAAGCGCCATCAATCTACAATAATTTCAATATCCACTAAACTTGCCCAAAATTCAATATTAACCAGATACAAAGTTGTACTTTTTTAGATCAATTTAATTTTTAAGATTAACAAAAATAGATGATATAAATTCTAGTCTTTATATCGAATAGTTGAAGGGAAAATGAAAATATGTGTGGCAACCCTAAAAATCCTCATATATTGTAGAATCCAAGTCGCAATATTCCACTCCCGGCTCTCTAAAGACCTCTGCAGCAGGATTAATATCATCTTCCTCGGGATCGGAGTAGTTATTTCTATTCTCGTAAGTAAGATACCCATCCCAAAGGGCCAGACCCATTGATAGTGGAGGTCCCTGAGCACGTACAGTATCGTAGATCAGCCAGTGGGAATGTTGTTGGGCATAGAGCGAATTAAGAAGACTTGGCCAGTAGCCTAGTAAACCAACCTTGGCCAACTTGACATGTAGGTTGTAGCCATGTTGCTTCTCCGTCTCGATCCTCACCTCGCCCAGTAGATTCAGAATGCATCGTTGAGAAGGTGTAGTTGTCGTCACATTATAATTCAAGGTATTCCCCCATAGAATGAGTTTATACTCTGGCACCTGCTGTTCAATGATTAACTCTATGTGGGCTTGGGTCTGGTGCCATCTAACCCTGGGATGCACTACTTCTCCAGACTTTGTGGCGCACTTCAAGGACTGCAATACTAGTTCTTTCGAAGGCTCTTGGAGATCAACTGCAAGTGTTTTGTCCAGTTTTGAATCTATTAAACAGGACTTCCTGCAGAGGATTTTCTGGTTATCTTCTGCGTGCACAAGGTTGTGTATGAATTGTTGAGTATCTTGCTTTTTTGAAGAACTAGTACTGTTCAACTCGTTAATGAGGGTGTTTAATAATGCTGTGGAACTGTCGATTGGTGGCTCGTTTTGGATTAGCTTTTCCTCGTCCAGAATTGCACCTTTACCAGAATTGTCTTTGGGTACTTCGTCAACTTTATCTTCTATTTTATCTGAGGGTAGTTTCTTTTTATCCCCAGCTTTTTCACTTTCTTGAAATCTATTTAGTGATGCCATTATCAAATCACTTTCCTCCACCCTTTCTGTGCATTTCCTTCTTGGAGAATTTAGATCGATTGTATGATCCTCCAAGTCGGTATTTCTCTTTTCAAAACCAATGTTTTCCTTATTGGATTCCAGCTCTTCTTTTTTCTGATTCTGCTGCTCGACCAAGACTCTCAATTCTTGAAGGCTTGTGCTGTCCGTTTTGGCGAATTCTTGACGAAGCAGTTCCTTACGCAAAAAGATTTTGTACACACTCGTTAGCATGGTGGGACACTCCTCAATTAAAGAAACTTCTTTGACATAAACCACATCCAGAATCGCGAAGTCAACGGATATCTGCATCACCTGTCCGTCGACGTCACCAAAGCTTTCCTGGACCCATTGATGGGCATCTGCTGACCACTTTCCTCCTTCTCCAGCTGGAACCAATCCCGACAAACGAATATCCATGGCCAGGGGTGGTACTGCTCTATACTTCTCCGGACACTGCCGCAACTCACTCGGCTTAACCTGCACTAACTCACTGCCGTGATCCATGAATTGCACAGTGACCGGACATCCAGAGGGGATGTCCACAATCCTCACCCTCCTCCAGGTTTCCTCATACAGCACAAAGCAGACATCGTTTAGATTATACGGGCTATGCACCTTCTGCGGCACTCCCATGCTCATTTTAAGCAACAATGTCGAGGGATTGGAAGGATATGGCATTTCCATCCAGCTGCTCGAGTCCTTGGACTTATATTTCATGGGCCAGACGGCCATGTGAACGGGGTCGTAGGCTTTGTACAATTTGCAGCGAATTACTGTCCCGGTTTGGTAAAGTAGGTTTCCAGGCTGCGGAAGATCATTTTTAATGTAGTGATGTCGCTTATTGCAATGCCCCCGATTGCAATCACCACTGCTCAGTAGGTATGGACAGTAGGGACGACTGTCATCCATTTTCTGCTGGCTAAGGAAAATAAATTGGGAGTTCAATTCGTTCGTGGCGATGCCATGATCTTGAAGGAATTTCATGGTTCGGGGCCACTCCCTGGAGTTCCTTTCGTCCAGCATCAAATAGGTGACCAACGGTGGTCGCTCGATTCCCGGCGGTGTCGTAAATAAATTACATATGTTGTCTGTCATGGTATGGAATCGACCGGCGAATCTAAGCCAGGATTCCGGAAGACTGAAGTGGATAAGCAGCTCGATGTTCCTCACAAGGAGCTGATCCGACAGCATGTTATCGCTGATAAGCATCAGTTCGTGCGGTTCCTGAAAGAGTATTTTTGAATTAATATTTAAGCAACTCATAATTACATTACTATTTAAAAGAACTCACCTGATTTTGTGCTCTTGAAATGCCAACACATTGATATCCGGCTCCGGTTAGAACCATTTTCAGATTATCCAGCTCAATCTGACTTTTGCAGTATATCAGTGTGCGCTTCCTCGGACCTTCCTGTGCCGCCAGGATATCGAGAAGCTGTCTGTTCTTCAGGGTGGAGTTTCGAAGAAGGATTTTCATTTTAAGACCTCCGTACAGGGCAGCCTCGAAAAAATCACCGAAAAGGACAAGTGGTTTTATCGTTCGCCTTATGAGTTTCTTGAAACTCTTCGGATGCCATTGCTGAGCTACCAGGACCAACTGCATCGTTAAACAACCCAGGGCATACACTTTCTGTAGTACTTCGTCTAGCAGCTGTGGATTCCCCAAGCGCAAGCGATCGAAGTCATCGAAGACTAAGAATTTCAATCTAATCGGATCCACGAGGGTTAATCCATTGACCAATATGTCCAACAAATGCGCCAGTGTTGTGACCAAAACCCCGCACGAGTTAAGCAGCATCAGATAAACATCCGTCGTGGAATGGGCATGTGTATTGACCACCTTCGGGAACTCGGTGTTGTAGTCCCTCATCAGGAAGTCGCAATGGCAAGTCAATTTCGTGGCATTCTCTACCGAATCCACCACCAGCAGGGCCAAAGGACCTGGAGCCATCCGATCCTCAAGAGTGGTTGCAGTGTTTTGCAAGGAACGTAATACCGAGGAGCAGAGTACGGGAAGATAACTCCAGGAGCGACCCATTCCAGAGCCATTCACCAGCACTAGGGATCCACCCTGCTCGAGATGCGGCCAGGCATACATTTGAGTTGGCAGTGGCGAGTGAAAGTTCAGGTCATTCATGGTCATCTGGATTTCCTTGCACAAATGTAACTCCCTATAACTGCTAACAGGATTCACTGGCTCGGGGCTGTGTGCCAGCACCAAGTGGGTTGACGATCCCTTCAACTTATTAAATGGGATATCTTTCTTCCCCAAATCCCTTGTTGAAGCTGAAGTACTTGGATTTGATTTGTAACTTCCACTTCTTGTCTTACCAAGCATGTCATTAAATATCTGATCCAATTTATCCATGGAAAAGGTTACTGATCGAGTATTCAATTGGTCAGTTGCATTTTCATTTGTAGATAGAGACACAGAAGTTGTTGATGGCTTAGATAATTCACGCTTATCTGTGCAAGTGCTGGTGTTTAGTGAAGATGATGGATGAAGATGGTCAGTGATAGATAGTGATTCCGAATCCTTTGGGACAAGTGATTTCGACGTGTAAGAAACACTTCCATGGTTTTTTTCCTCAGATATTTGCTTATTTGACAGCTTCAGTTCTGAGAAACAATCTGAAAGATTATCCGATCCAACGAATTTAATTTCCGGTTCACTATTTATATATAATAGGTTCATATTATACGGTATTTCTTTATCATTCTGTTTTGTCCAATTAACGAGGGCGGTTTGCACGGAATTTTCGCTGTTGCTTTGAATCTTGCTCAGGACTTTTCCGGTTTCTGGTATGATGTAGGGATTACGATTCTGAAGTAATGCATCCAACTTTTGGTGCTGAACCGCCGGATGGGTTAGGGGCGATCTCTTAGCACCGGTCCTTAACATTCCGTTTAATGGCTCCATATTTTTCGAGGATATGTGTTTGGTTTCCATGGGCGATGGACTACTAGGCCCTAGTTCCATTATGGGTTTTCCTTGGCCAGGATCCTGCTGTGGTTCCATTTTTGCTATATTTGAATAAAAATATTATTCAGTTGAATAAATAAGTACTTAAACTGATTTTAAAATTGGTTCAGAATTTGCATGCGCATAGGAAATGGTTGTTCTATCTTTAAATCGCCTGTTTAAATAAACTTGAGCTTAAAGTCGCGTTACGTTTTCCCTGTGCGCTCATGTGAAAATCGCTGCGATTTCCACGCGTCAGAAACTTTGCCCAAAGCGAGCCAAAAATTGTGAAACTAGCCACAGGATTAAATTTGTGGATTCGGATTGTGATTTAGTAGGGAGTAAATTAGCTAATTTAAGTTGGGGAAAAGCGAAAGCAAATGCGGCAACTGCAGCTTCCAAATGGCAAAACAAAGCAACTGGCTAAGCCGCAAGTAAGGAGGTCCTTGTGCCTATTTGCTGTTTGTTTGCGCTGCACTAGATCCTGCTGCAGTGGCTCCTCCCCCACCTCCACATCCTTTGGGTGTGGCAGTGGCAAGTGGTGCTCCACAATCGGCAGTGGCGCGTGCTCCAAGTTGTTGTTTTATCAACACTTTAAATGTTCTCTAAGCCGACTTATTTATATAAAAGCAAGGCAATTGCTATACATTATTTCGGTTAATTTAACATGTGCTCGAGTAAAAAGGGGATTATTCGACGATAAGAATCTCAAACAACCCTAAATTGTAGCTCGAAAAAATGGGCGGTTATCATAAAAAATCACAGAATAATGCAGGGCATTGAATATGTAAATCGGATCATCAGGAATCGATCCAATAAACCTTTTCGAAAGTGGTTTAGTAAGTAATATAGAAAAATTGTGCATACTCACTTGAGTCAGGATTGATTGGAAATAATACCGTTTAACAAAACTTTAGTTGAAGACTGCAAAAATATTTAAAAATGTTAATACATTGGTCAAGATTATTGTTTTAAATATAAAGTAAATGGAGCACATTACAGAAAATAAACATAATATAAAGTTCGAAAGGTCGAATACTACAACACTTGCATTTTGCTTAACTTTTAGAAGAGGTCATTAACTCCAGCGCAGAAAAAAATAGTTTGGCATCGACAGTCCAAGTTGGAAGTGAGAAATCGACTGACTTCCAATAGGCAAATCACTTCCAATTCTAAATCAGACTCTCACAAAGCTATGCATACTCACTTGTAAACATAGAAGGCCCCTTTTTAAAGTGTCAGCGCAATTGGATTGGCGTAAACAAACTCGTTGAAGAACTGGAAATTTGAGACTCCTTTGGCTAGAAATAAAAAAACAATAATAAATTTATGTACAATGTTCTTCGTATATTTATTTCTTCACTTACTTGACTGAAATCCATTAGACATTAAACATCTCTTGTAAATTAAAGAATTCAACCTCAATTTGTATGTACATTAGCTATAAGAAAATGGAACGAAGCGCGAAAAAGAGAATTTTCTTGGAAAAATATCGAAGAAGCAAACTTTAGAAATACCAAGAAGATCGATTTCATCCCTGATTTACTGACCAGTAAGAATTCAAATTTAAAGGCATTCTGATCAAAAACGGTCTCAAACACTCGTTCTTAATAATCAACTATTTTTATTCACATATAAATGTACCCCTGTGCCAACAACGTAAATTAGCAAAGCATATTTTCCGAAATAATTGATGGCAATCTGGTCCCGATAAATCCTTTTCACCCATCCCGCGCCTGCTAATTGCAAAACAAAATGCCAGCCATTATTCAACCCAAAAGTACGGTTTCTTTCCTAACGAAAATGCAACATTTTACCCCTTTTAACGGCCACAATTTTCCCTTTTTCTCCTTTGTGTACGAGGCACCAGGTCGCCTATAAAAGTTTGACCGAGCAGGGTTGTCGCATGTCCCCCGCAACCCCTGCAGCATTTGCCTTTTATTCCTTTTTTATTTGATTGTTTCATATTTGTGAGGATTATATGGTTGAGTGTTGAGTATCAGGGAAAACTGGAGGTGGGGGTGGACGTGTGGTAATTTATTTTGCGGCTTAGGGCGGCACTTTATACTTGCGGTTAAGTGAAAGGTCTTGGCGAGCCTTTTTGGTTTTTGAGCTCAGAAACACAAAGATTAATAGGTCACAAAAATTATAAATATACAAAATGATCATAAAATAATTTAGAAATTAATATATGAATAACTCTAAATAGCTTTGTAAATTCTTTTAAGAATGTGGGGCTGTCCGTAGAACATAATCATAGGCTTGGCGGTTTTTAAACCGTCCTCCCAAAAACAAAAATAGTTTTTTAATATATTAAAAAAAAAACTTTTCTTCTACTAGATTAATTTTAATTTCGATATAATTGAATTTTTATTAAAACCAATATTTGAAAAGTATACAAATTCGAAGCAATAATGTTAAATTTACCGAGATAAAAATTGTACATTTAATTGAACTAGTTCATTTTTCATTTTATCTTCTTCTAGGTTTCTTTACCAAAATTCAATAAAATAGTACACCTATAAACTAAATAAACTAATTTCTATGTGTAATATAATTCCAAACTAATAAATAACCCTTAGTGCAAATAAGAACTAGATTCGTATTGAAACTAGAGTTCCAGCCAGGTTGGCAGCCCTTTCGTGTGACGTGACATGCCGCCGCTTCGCAACACTAGCCGATAGCCAGCCAAAATGGCGCCCGCCAGCTATCGTATTCCCCGAGCAAATACTATCGGTTCGGCAGCGCATCACACACAAAGCGAAAAAAGAAAAATACGGGTGGCCTGCTAGCAAAAATCTCTAAAACTCAACGAACCCAGACGCCGAGACTTGTGCTTATTGTACTTCCTTGAGTACATATACTAGTTCGTGTGCTCCGTCCGCCCAAGCCAGCAAAATAACCAAGTTCAACATACGCCTGGACAACATAATGTCGAAGAACAAAAAACTGTCGCTGTCGGGCGGCGATACGGCGGAGAAATTTATTTACAAACCCAAGGATCTGATATGGTAAGCACACTCGCCGCAGGACGAGGGATCCGCCGAGATATTGGGCGCCTCCGGAGCGCCAAGGAGCCCCGAGAAAAAGTAGAAAACCAAAGCAAACACATAACCTCAATCGCGCACCGTTGGCGCTCCAAAAAAGAGCAGTGAAGTGTGCATAAAAAAGGCAATTAGCGCTGCTTCTCGGCCGCCACGCAGAGCATTATCCATGGAGATCCCTCGGAAGTGGAGCGTTTTTGGAGTTACATGTGTAAAGTCCGCGGGGCGACGTCGACGTCACTGCGTTGGCGCTTTTTTCGCGCGCGCGCCCTTTTTCTTCTTTTTTTTCTCCGTGGCCAATATGATTTTTCCCCGTCCCCAAAAAGAGTTTCCTAATAGCATTTTCTCCTCTTTTCCAGGGCCAAAATGAAGGGCTTCACTCCGTGGCCGGGAATGGTAAGCAGTAGCAGTAGCAATCAGCGATCGGAATGTTTACGCCGCGTCGACGTCGCGTCGCTGCCGCCTCCTCTGCCTGCCCATGTTGTTGTGTTTGTTTTCGACTGTACTTTTCGATTCAACGCTGCCGGCGTCTCAGCCGCCGCGCTGCCCACAGCCACGCACTTGCACACTTTGCTTTCGCCTTGTTGTTGCTGCCGGCGGCCTGGAAGTTGTCTGTTTTTTTGGTTTTGGAGACCCCGCTATCGGGGGCCACGAACTATAGCTTTTCGATCGTGTACAGCCAGCATGTGTGGGCGGCGGAGGAGGGGGAGTGACGCGAACAGGCGTTGCCAAGGATATCTCCCGATGGAGATATCACTCTCGATGGAAAAGTTCACTTTTTAAAGAGATTTTATCTAATAACCGTGTTAAAAGCCAGCTTTTTATCAAGATAAATCGTAATATTAATCGTGTGAGATAGTATTTTTTAGGGTAGTCATCTTTCTCAATTCAGATTTAATGAACATTTAGTGATATTTCCAAATTTTTGTTAGAAAGTGTGTTTTTGTGTATTTGGTGAATTATCTTAGGTTTTTAATATTTTTGTAAAGTTAAAAACCAGCTTTTTTTCTTTTGACATACATAATAATTATCACTCTTTTTAATAATGTTGTGGTTATTAATTTAAAATTTAATAATAGAAGTTCAAATTATGTAGTATCATTTAATTTTCTCATCCATAATGTAAATCTTTGGAGATACCAATAGGATATTGGTCTGTAAACTATTTAAATTTAAAGAAAAGCCCAATTGAAAAATTTGAAGGATTGAAAAAGCTTCGAATTCGGTTATAAATTAGTTTTCTAATATCTGAAAAATCGTATTATCCTTTTCAATACTCTTTATATCGTGACATCCGAATTAGGATATATGTATTATTTCAAATTTAAAAAGTGATCTTTAAATTCGGTCAGAATCTAAAGTTATAGTAACGTGGGTTCTAATTACCATTACTACCCCTAGATTGTCGATCCACCTCTTGATCTGCTTAGCCAGCAGCGCAGGGCGAATACCAAATGCGTGTTCTTCTTTGGATCTAGAAACTTGTAAGTAATAAATAGAGGACAACAAGTGGGCGGAAATAATATGTGTAACATTCAATAGTGCCTGGATTGAGGAGAACAACATCAAGCCCTTCGAAGGGCCCTGGAAGGATGAGCTGGCCAAGGTGAGCAAGCCCGCTGCATTCCGCCACGCCATGACGGACATCGAAAAGTACATTGACGACCCCGCCGAGGTGGACGCACAGGTTAACAAATCCTGTGGGGAGCCCAACCATGCCACCGAAGCCGATTTTGACAAGATCCGGGATGGCCTGGACAGCGAGGAGAATGCGGGAGACGAGGCAGCTGCCGATGGCAACAATGGAGTGGTGGCCCATGTGGTGGGCAGCCCCGAAGAGGGCGAGGCCTTGGATGGGGAAGTCAATGCAGATTCCTCGGCATCACCAGCGACGACGCCGGCAACCACAACGAAGGCAGGTGGCAAGCGGACGCCCAAGGCCAAGTCCGTGGCCGCCGCGTCGGTCAAGTCGACCAAGGGATCGGCGACAAAATCAGCACAGAAACGGCGAACCTCCGCCCAACAGACGCCCAGTGGGACGTCGAACGCCAAGCGAGGTAGGAGGGCTGCTTCCGGGGAGGCAGCACAGGATGCGGATGCTGCCAGCTCCACGCCCACGGCCAGACGTCGTGTTGAGACTGATGCACTATTAGCCTCACTGGCCGCCAAGCGGGCCCCGAATGCAATTGCTCTGCTCGACCGTCCGGTGGTCACGCGACCAGAGACACAAGTTATCGACATGAGCTCGCGCTCCAACACGCTGGCCGATCGCGAGATCGTGCCCTCCGAGCAGACCTTCGGATTCCTGGGTCTTGGCATGATGGGTTCGACCATAGTCAAGGACTTGATATACACGGGCCACAAGGTTGTGGTATGGAACCGCACCATTGACAAGGTAAGGTGTCATCTTTAGCGATTTTAATCGAAAATCTCATGATATTCGCGTTTTACAGTGCCAGCCCTTTGCGGAGGCCGGTGCTGAGGTCAAAGACACTCCCATGGATGTGGTGGAGGCAGCCGACGTTATCTTTTGCTGTGTGTCGGATCCCAAAGGCGCCAAGGATGTAAGTCTAAAATGCATATATTGGGGCGTATTATTTATTTGTTGTTTAATTTAATTTTTTAGTTAACATGACCACTAATTATTATATTACTTTGATCTCAAATTATGAAAAAAAATTTTTTAACGCATATATTTGTAAATAACTCTTTATACGAATCGAAAAAAAGAGGAGGAATAACAATAGTCAGATTGCTTAAACTGAAATAAAAGAATTATACATTTAAATATATTAATCTATCCGCCAAAATGAACCGAACAAATTTCCGAAGCACAATACGAACCACCGAGCAAACTAGAAAATCAAAATCTTTATTCCTTCAATAAATTTAAATTCACTTAGCATTAAACATTTTTGTCATACGTTTTCCCTTTTTTTCTCTATACGTGGTTCAAATAGATTCTCTCTTCATAGCGACTTTTTGTTGTACTGTATAAATTTAAAATAAATTAGAATACAAATGAATTGGGAAATAATATATGGGTTATCTGAAAGGCTAGAAAAAACTTGAAATTCTTATTCAATTCGACTAGTTAATATGCCTCTCTTGTTCATGTGCAGCTCGTTTTTGGCAACTGTGGCGTTCTGCAGTTGAAGGACTTAAACAATAAGGCCTATGTGGAAATGTCCACCATTGATCCGGACACCTCCTTGGATATTGGTGAGGGAATCAAGCAGTGCAATGGTCGCTATCTGGAGGCACAAATTCACGGCTCACGCCAAGAGGCGGCCGATGGCATGCTCATCATCCTCGCTGGCGGAGATCGTTCGGTGTTCGAAGAGTGCCACTCTTGCTTCAAGACCATCGCAAAGAACACGTTCTTTTTGGGGAGTAAGTACAGCCTAGTACAATGATGTTTGCCTCAGAACAATATATTAAATTTGTCGTTTGTTCACATCTAGCAGATATCGGGAATGCCTGTAAAGTAAACCTAATTTTGCAAACCATTTTGGGAGTGAGTCTGGTCGGATTAGCTGAGGCGTTAGCACTTGGTAAGTTTGCTATTTAAATGTTGTTTAGTGTTTATATTAATGAATATTTTACATATTTCTCTGCAGCTGATCGTTTTTCAATTTCTTTGAACGACATCATAGACATTTTCGATTTGACTTCGATGAAATCACCGATGCTGCTAGCTAAAGGCAAAGGTAAGATTACCAGAAATTTAATTTCCAACGAATATTTCCTTAAAGCCTATTCGACAAGCACTTGTACGATAGTTTAAAAACTAAAAAATTGGATAAACATCGATTTCATATTGTCTTTTGTATGTATTTCTTTCAGAAATGGCCAAGGGCGATTTCAATCCACAACAGCCTTTGAGCCACATGCAACGCGACTTGCGTTTGGTGCTCAACATGGCGGAGAACCTGGACCAGTCCATGCCCGTCACGAGCATCACCAACGAGGTGTTCAAGCACACCAAGCGCTTGGGCTACAGTGAACACGATTCGAGCGCCGTATTCGTAAGATCCAGATTTTAACAATTAGTTAACACGACTAACGTTTAAACTATATTTTATCATTTAGTTTAAAGCGTACACCGAACAGAACAGAACCAACACTGACAAACACAAGAACACAACAGAAACGCATAACCCTCACTTACCCACTTAGCCACCCACCAACCCAAACTGACAGAGACGTTCGATTGCAAGGAGTACTTGTGGGGAACCACGTTTGTATGCCCTTGCGATGGGCAGCGTCATCCTAACCTTTCGTATCTTTCCCCATCTCCCCACATACGAAGCGTTTAATTGCCGACCACTATAATATCAGGTCTACCCGGTCTGACCTCGGCGGCCAATGAAGTGTGCTGGGGGAGTGTGTTCAAAGGCCGGCGGTTGAAGAACATACGCTTTCCGGTATCACTTTAAGGAATGTGCATTATACGTCTTTAGAGTGTTTTATTGTATTCTTTGACGGGTGAAACGCAATCCCAGAGAGGAGGGAGGGCAGGGCGCCGTGTTTCCGATTTTATGTATGTAAGGTGTTTCCTCCCAAATATCATTTAACGTATGTGCATACATAAATTGTAAATGTATAGAATACTGCATCCGAATAAATTGTACAAAGCATACTTGTGAAACACAACCCTGAATGTTGGAGCATGGACCCCCAAATGTATCGACCCGACCTCCCCCTTTTTGTGCATTTACTCCAATCTTATATTTTCATGTATACATTTTACACATTTCTTCTAAGAATAAAAAGTAAGCTAAACGATCATACAGAGTAAATTGCAAAAATATTTGGCGTGGCGGTAACGACGGATTGGTTTAGTTATAGTTTTCCATCCTGATACAACAAACGAGACACAAACTGATACGGAAAACAGAACAGAACACACCACAACCGACACAAAAACAAAACTACAACAACCGGATGCAAACAAAATAGCGTAAACTTTGATCGACCCATTGGCGAGGGTCATTATTAATAATAATAATAAGAATATATAATAAATAATATATTTTACTTATTATTTAGTCTGTATTTTGTTGTAAAACAAAGATTAATAAAAAGATAATTTTAATAGAGGATGTAAGGAAATTAAATTGTTTGAGTTTACATTGAAATCTGAACATTTGCTCGATACAGCAAATAACTCTATTATATCTGGAGATAAAATATAATAAGTGTGACTGCAATCAAACTATTTTTGAATTAAATTTACGTGTCTAAAATAAATCAGAAAATGTATCAATTACCAAAAATGTAAGTGAATTTAATATGTAATTGGATAATATTCGACTAGAATAGCTAAGCCGAACACGGAAATTGCTGATTTATAAAAAACTTAGTTTATAGAATGGATAAGGATGATTATATGTGTACAGAATATTTTTAAATTCCCGAAGATTAAACTTCTGTACTTTGTCCCATATGCAGTTGGAATTTATAGGGATTAGGGATAAGTCGATTTAACTTTTCTTAAAGTAAAGAGTATAATAATGGAAAGATACGATTTTCTTATGCTGTTAGTTATTGGAGTAAATTAATTAAATACCCGCAAATTCTTAAACAGATAACTAATGCTCGTTAGATCTCTTCTTAGGAAAAGAACTGGTAAAGAGGAGTTCAAATATTACTAGTTCCTTTTTCCTGAGGTTTTGGCGTTAGTGCGTTTCTGACGGGAATTCATCGTATGTACAGAGTGGCTAAAAATCATCGATAGTATCGCATAAACATCGATTTTTGGCCATCTCTCCAGTGGATGTTTATGTGGTGCGTGTGTGGCAGAATTATTATCCAAATTATTAAAACAATCAATTTCGCGTCAGCAGTTCGTCCCACTTGAGCAGATATGTCGGAGAAGAAGCGAACCCGTCGCCGCAAGGACGTAAGTGCAGCCCGTTTTCCATTGAACAGCCTTTATTAGGGGTGAGCGTGTGTGGGTGCCACAGTCCAATTGGCATGCCGAAAGTGTTTGTTTTTTGTTTTGATAGAAAACGAGAAAAAAACGTGAGTTCGCAGAAAAGAAAGAAACCCAAAACGCGAAACGCTGATATGCAAGATCAGACGGGCCATTCATATTCCCGATTATTTGTGGGGGGCAAGTTCAATGCTGGTTGTGTTCTCTCTTGGACAACCCCGTAAAATGCCCCCCCGCCTGCAATGGTCTAAATTTAGATGTGTGTGTTGTGGAAAATGTCTTGACTGCGTATTTAGCTGGGCCTGGATTTTCGGTTTACATACTCACTTTTCAGTCAATTAACCTGTGTCCACAAATTGAACAGCTGAGCTTGTAAGCTTTGCTGGTCTGGCAACGCTGTAAGCCCGTCTTGTAAGCCGATCTCACTCTTCCGCTCGAGCTCTCTCTCCCTCTCGCTCTCTCTCTTATTACCCACACATGTCAGGTGCAGGCCCACTTAGCAGCTGCTCTGCTTGTTGTTGTTGGGGAAAGTTTGAGTACGCGTCAGAGGCGGGTGTCAAGGGGGGTGACTGATCAAACCCCCCCCCCCCCCCCGCAGAGATTTGGAAAATATCTTTAAAAATGTTGTATTTTTTAAAAAGATTACTGTTTAAATTTTACAAGTGTAAACCCCCAAGGTGTACTCCAAGTCCGCCCCTGGTACTATCTATGTACTGCTGTAAGCGTGTGTCGGTTTGTTGTGGTGATCGCCAGCTCGTTTGACCAGAGTCAAGATTCAATACTTTCTAGACTCTCGGAGCGAGTGCAACACGTCACGACCAAGAAAAACTACTACCGATTCCGATTGGTTTTTCTGTTTATTAAGTTCCACATAAGAATTTAACACGCAAAATGAGCGGCGAGGAGGAGTATTTCGAGGAGGAGCAGGAGGAGCAGGAAATCTTCGACGATGGCACGGTATTTAGAAAAACCCCACGTATAATGAAGACATCTGAACGGCTTGAGGGTGACGAATACGAAATTGGTGTCGTGGCCTATATTCGCCTGTAGCTTCCCCCTTCCCCTTTGCGAACCAATCGATCGTGAAAGTGAGTTTCTGACGAAAATATCCGACTTTTTTCTCTTCTCCCCGTAGGAATACACCGAACCGGGTGCCCAGAAGGTGGACAAGCCCTCGAAGGACGAGAAGAACGTGGCCAAGTGGCTGAAGAAGAACGTCAAGACGAAGAAGACCAAGTTCCTGAGCCACATCGTCGAGTACTTCACCTCCAGCAAGGCCATCGATGCCCTGATGAAATCCAAATTCGCCGAGGGCAGCAGCCCGCTCTTCACCACCCGGGAGCAGGTGATCGAGTTTCTGGACGTGATGCTGGAGCACAAGTTCTTCCATCGCGCCAAGAAGGTGCCCGTCACGCTGGAGGAGATCAGGGGCAAGTCTAGTGGCGATAAGAAGGCGGACAAGGAGAAGAATCAGGACAAGGAGAAGGAAAAGGGGAAGGACGACAAGAAGGACACCGATCCGGAGGGCGAAAATGGCCAGGGCGATGGAGGAGCCTCCGGTAACGAAAAGGAGAAGGAGAAAAAGGAGAAGAAAAAGCGCAAGATCCGACTGGACATGCATCCCGAGCAGATCTTCGTGGACGGCTCCGAGGCCTACGTGTGGATCTACGATCCCATTCCACTCCACTACTGGATATTCGGCTTCATCCTGCTTCTGGGCGCCGTTGGCATCTGCCTGTTCCCCCTGTGGCCTCCACTGCTGCGCAAGGGTGTCTACTATCTGTCCGTTGCGGCGGCCGGCTTCCTTGTCTTCATCCTGGCCCTGACCATTGTGCGACTCATCGTGTTCATCATCGTGTGGGGACTAACCGGCGGAAAGCTGCACTTCTGGATCTTCCCCAATCTGACCGAGGATGTGGGCTTCTTCGCCTCCTTCTGGCCGCTTTATGAGGTTTGTTTCGGAATGATTTCCCACTTCTTGTCAGCTTATTCAGTCCCTTTTCCCGTAAAAACAGAGCAACTATAACAGTGACGCAAATAACTCGTCCGCCAAGACCGACAAGAAATCCAAATCCAAGGACAAGAAAAAGGAGAAGGACAGCGATGCCGAGGACACAGCTGTAGATGCGGATGGGGATGCTGACGGCGATGGGGATGGTGATGTAGATGCTGAGGTCTCCACACTGGAGCCAGAGAAAATCGAGCTCATCAAGGAACACGACACCGACATGGAGATCCGTAAGCGTCGCAAGGTGGGAGCCGATGAGTACGAAGAGGACGATGTGGAGGAAGAGGAGCCGCAAACGCAGCCCAAGGATTCCAAAGATGGGTAAGAAGGATCCGCTCAGTAATGACGAGGATTCCTGCTTTATTGCTCGAATTTGTATTTATGATTTGTTTTATTTCCGTCGGCTTGTAAGTTATGTTTTCCATACAAAGCAACAATTAACTCTAGCTTTTAATTGTAAAATCTCTTTGTTCCTTAATAAATAATATTGTATGATTAAAATGCATTAATCCTATTCTTCGTTTGCGTTCATAACAATTTTATTTCGTTTACGGAGCATGTCACTTGTAAATACATTTGTTTCGTGATCTGTGGAGGCTCATTTTATTGGTAGATGGTTCTTAGAATACTCATTTTCATGGCCCATGGTGAATTTGTTACTGGTGAAATGCGAGGTATTCCACAGGTGATGTTCAAATTGGTTACGATGTAAATAGAAATTAAAACCGTACGTTTTCGCAGAGTAAGTTTTGCATCCCACACATTTGGTTTAACAATATCCGATTGTCCATCACATATTTTTAATGAATTTACATTGATTCTTAGTAATTTCGAATTCTTTTTGTTTTCAGAACGCCACGCAACTCGGGATCCGATTCGGAGAGCTCGAGTAAAGATTACGAGATAATCAGTTCAAGTGAAGTGCAAAACGTTGCTGGCAACTAAGATGAAGAAACCACAATATATATTAATATTTAATGATCCACATCTAGCTAATTGATAAGAAATAGAACAAGAATCACACATCAAGTACATCAGCACATACACGATTCCAAGTACAGCGAATTATTATCCCTCAAAAGAATACGATCGATGTCGTAGTTTTTGATCGATGTTTTCCTAATCCGCTTTAAGTTGAATTTAAGTTTGAAGTTTTCCATTCAATATATATTTGGAAAGAGGCGTGCAGATTTGAAACACAAAATTTCCTAATTGCAATATTAAATTTAACCTGGATTTTTGAAATTCCAGGCTGCAGTTGGACCCTGTTTCTCCGCGTAATTTCTAAAGCCGTTAAACAAACTAAATATTACTTATTTCTAATCCTACGTTTGTAAATGTATACAGTGGAGCACTGGGCGAGTGCAAGAAACGATTGCAATTGATAATAATCATAGCGAGTACGTAGATGTGAGCGCATACATCTTTATGTGCATAAATATTTACTCTACATGTAATTAAAGCGAACTAACAACTTAAAGAAATTAGTAGTGTAACACGCAATTAACTATTATATAAATAAAGCTAGGCAATTCTGATCTGATGTGAGAGATATTTGAGCGTTTTTTAGTTCTTGCTCGAACGTTTTATTAAAAAATATACAACTTACAAGGCGTCTTTAATCTTTCTATCTCGGTGGCACTGATTAGGATGGAGGCTAGGACGTGTTGGCCGAGGTTTTAACATAAATTGATAACCGTTTCTTGCTTACAACAAATTTTCAGATTTTATTACCTATTATAAATAATTACTCTGTATTTTCATCGATCACCACACTTATTTGAAACCTTCTTTGCTTCTTATGAGGAGCTGTAATGAGAAGATGATCCCTATAATTGGAAATGAACCTTTGAGGGTCTTGGTTCTGGGATAAATCTCGTGGCTTTATAGTCCTACTCCTACCAACTTGGTCCAAGGGATCGTAGACTGTGAGCTTGACGACGAGCTTTGCGCACAGCGGATAACCCACCATCCAGAAGAAAACCCCAGTTGGTGGCTTATTATTTACCCTATGTGGAGCAGCTAATAAGGCCAGTGGATATTCTCGAATTGGAAATGATCTATGAGGACTGTTTGTGGATTATGTATAAGAAAACTGTGCAGAATAATACTAATAACTTACGAGTTCTTCTTTAAACTGCTGTAGAACAGAAGAGACACAAAAGAATTTCCTCTGGTGAGAAGATCTCCATCAAAGTAGAACTGCTTTGGTAAACCCTCCACTACTCGATGGCAATACTCTTGAGGTAATGCATTAGTTGCAGTCTTATGGCGATGAAATTGCTCGAAATGGGAAGCAAATGTTTTTGATTTAAGAAGATTTCCGCACTTGTAAACAGGACAGGCATATTCTTCTTCTGATTCTGATACATCATCAACGGGTTCTTTTAGTTTAGCTGAGCCCATAGAGATTACTTGCCAGTTCAGAGCAGGCAGTCCTTCATATTCAGTGGTTCTATAAGTCATTATTGGTTCCGAGGCAGCATCAGAATCATTTTCACACCTACACCCCATATGAAGGCATTTTGAGTCAAAGTCACTTGACGAGGACATGTTGGATATAAGACGAAGTGGCTTTTGGGATAGATCTTTCTTTTCGGAATGAGGATCTTGTTTTTTTGGAACGGTCTCTCCTCGCCTTGGGGTACTTAAAATGTAATTTGATGTACTTGGTATACAGTCAATGCTATCTTCACTAGCAACCGAATTTTTGGCATTACCAAACTCTATAAAAGTTTCTGAAGCGTGGCTCAAAACTCCATACTCTTCTGAATCTTCACGATTACGATTTCTTCCCATTTCCGGATTTAGTTTGCAACTTCTTTGTGAACCGTTTTGATTATTTTCTTCGGAAACTTCTAGTCTATTTGTAAATGGTTCCAAAAATTTGACAACTGAACCAGCTTCCGTCGAATTTAGCAGCTTTATTGGTTTACTCATCATTTTTTTGAGCTTCAGTTGCATCGATTTGTCTATTTGTTTCCTTATGTCGTAGCTTAGTGTCGAAGATTTATATGACTTTAAGGGCTTTTCCTGATTTGAACTATCTTGTGAAATTTCTTTCCGTTCTTTTGGCATAATATTAAAATCTAAGGAATTGTTGTTCTTGGTTTTAATCTCAAATTCAGATTCCATTTTCTGATTATGTTCCTTTCTTGAACTTTCTAAATAATTATCTGTAGTATCCCATTTCACGTGTTCGGATTGAGATTCAAAAACATCTGACTGGGAAGATTTGTTATCATTCAAATTCGATATTATTAATTTAATTGGTTTCGACTTGGTGTCTTTCTCCGGACTTGTGTCAAACAAAAAATCACCATGTGAAAAGTTCTGAGCTTCATAAATACTGGTACATATTTTCTCCTTTCGAATCACGTTGTTGTTTTGATGCCGCAACTTGTTATTAGGAACTTCAGTATTTTGCGTTTTAAACGATAATTCAAGTTCTTCATAATGGATCTTGCGACTTCGGTATTTTATTGGGTGGGCTGGCCAAACAACTAGACAGGGTCTTCTATGTTTTTTACGTTGCCTTATAGATAGACTTGAAACCTTGGGAGTTGCTAAATGAGGTATAGGTGTTTCGCCCCCACTATCATTATCTATCATTATTTTACCCTGATCTCGGTAAGACTGCAGCTCGTTAGGATTAATGTCGGGCAGGCGAAATTCATAGAGAGAAATGGGGGGTTGATCCGTAACTAAACTTTCCTTGATATAGCCAAAAATAACTTTACTGGTATTTACTAACTCTCTTGCAAAGGTAGCAACCTGGATCTTGGGAATCTCTCGGCACATATGGGAAATTACCTCAAAGGTTTTCGCCACCCCCCAGGTGATGGAAGGTTCTTTGTATCTACATACTCTGAAACTCTTTACCGGTATTCTCGTCCTAATCAAATTCGCATCTTTGGGTGACATTTTGTCCATCGACTTTAAGTATTCCTCTTGTTTCTTAGTGTTATTTCGTGGTCGCACATTTATTATGGGTGGACCTGTCTTCCCTTCCATTATATTCTTTTCACTTTGAAAAATATTGTGTAAATTTGTAACACATTGATGTATTTTACAAGGCTGTGATGCCTGACATTTATTTTGCCTTTGGATATTGTTCCAAACTGGGATTTCTTTTCGAACTGCTTTCCTTTGATCTTCTATTTTCTTAATTGTAATTCCTTCTTTTTTATTTATGTTGAACTGATCTAGCTTTCTGGGAATTCTACTACCTCCTGCCGTTTTTTTAAGATCCTCATCCTCGTGATGTTTAACGTTTCCGCAGCGACCACACTTTAAAGATATTGACTTGGATTCAACATAGCTTGAATATACCTCTTTTCCAGTTGTGTTTGGTGAAGAATCGTCTACTTTAATGAATTCCTGTTCCCAGCTAGAATTGCTCAGTGTTTTTAAGAAGAGTTTGGTGTAATCTTCATAGGGCTTCGTTTTATTAGAAGAAAATACAGTCTGTTCAGTTGATACATCACTTAGCAAAGAACCTGTTTCAGGATCCTCGGGCAACATTTTGTTTATCGTCAGATCAAGTTCGTCCAGTTCGTGAGACTTGTCTATTTTGTCCTCCTCGGAGCTTTCGGCTTGTACGCTGAAAAGATGATCCATAATAGAGGTCATGATAGAGGATCTCTCAGCTGATAGACGTTCGTATTTTTCTACAAGAGTTTCTTGGACGGTTTGCTGGTGAATTGGCGGATGGTAATTTAAGTTACTCAAGGAACTCTTGTTACTCGAAGTACTGCAATCGAATCCGATTTGATTGATGGTTTTGATTAAATTTTCGCGCACTGATTTCGTCATGAAGAAGATCCCAGATAGATTTTCAGCAGCTTCATTCGAACGACATTCTGCGCTTAGCTCCAAATTCAAGGATTCGATGCGATTGTTGGGCAAATCCTGGCGTGGCTCAATGAACAGTGACTTGGGTCGATGGAGTAGCTGGAGAGCACTGTTTTCGACGAGTGCGTCCTCCGAAGGACCTTCGTACCGCTCGAAGGGGCAGAACTGACTGGCCAGCTCGTTAGCGATATCCAGTGAATCCCTGGACTTGGTTCGACCCAAGCCACCGCCCTTCTCCCTGCAGTCCGGCGACTTTTGGCTGTTGGCTAGAACCCTGGAGAGCGGTGGCAACGGACGACTCCGGTGGCTGCGTGGTGGAGGAGAGTTGCATCTGCTCCTCTTGGAAATAGCTCCCCCAAAGGTATCCGTGATGGGACTCTGCAGGGGGATAAAGTTGCTGACAAATAAGTGGCTATAGTTCTGGCGCAGGTGGTTTGTCCGGCTGAAAACGTCATGGGCCATGGCCACCAGGCTGGGTGGTGACCCCGATAATGGAGGTGGAGGTGGTTGAGGAGGTGCTACCCGTGGCGATGACGGTGGTGATGGCGACGAAGGTGGTGGGGCTGTGGGCTCCTGCTGACGACGGGGTATCCCCCTTGGCTTCGAGTACAAGCCGTGACGGCCCGCATACAACTTGCTCTTCACCTCTTCGGGTCCACCAGTACCTTCCTGGCCGGCTTCAGCTCTGGCCAAGCCACCACACTTGACGCAGCTCGTGCGGCAGCACCGCTTGTCCTTGGGTTTCTTCGCCCTTATGGCCACCTTCACGCGAGACACCTGTCCCTTTTTGGGCTCCTCCGCGTGACGTTGCTCCGGGAGATTCCTCTGGTATTTGCGAACCACATCGGCATCCTCGTCGCTGGAGGGAACGAGTCCGGCCCGGGGACGTCTGGCCAATCCGCACACCTCGCAGAGCAGATGACGATTCACCGGGATGTGGAGCACCGCCCGGGGCAGCTTCTCGCACAGGCACCACTCCCGCGGCCTCGTGAGCCCGCTGGACATGTTGTTCATGTACAACGAGTACAACTTGTAGAAGCGAAACATCAAAAGCGAACGATTTCGATTTTTCGGGCAGCAATCAGATCGAGCAACTTCACGAAAATCGGGCGTTAAAATGCTTTCCGGCGATTCATGTCAGTTGTGGAACAGGGTTGTCGTCCTTTAGTAATATTGAACGAAATTTTAGTTGATCGGAAAAAATGTATTTGAATAACTGTATGACAGAATCAAAAATCAGGCACCAAAAAAAATGTTTTTGATTTTCATTTTTAAAGGCCTACTACTAAGATTTCTAACAGAAGTACAAACTTTATTTATTTTATTTTATTATTTTTTTTTTTGATTAATGTAATAGTTTTTAAAGCAATCTACTTTTAGTCTATGCAATTACAAAAATTGACATTTAATACTGTGGCTTTTTGTCTCAAAAAAATGTTTGTAATAATCATATTGGTTGGTAGGTTTCTCTTGCACAAATATTTCTTAAAGAATTGTATTCTGTGAATAACAATCTTCCATTGTGCATCGGAATTATTCAAACTGGCTATTCACTTGTCTTTGTTTGCATTCTCTGTAATTTGTAATTGAAGTTTATGTGGCCGTATGGCTATGATTGTACGTGTTCTGGCCCCTCACAGAGATGGAAAACTTAATTAAGTTTCAGCTGCATTTTTAATGCACCTACATATTCAATAGACTGTTATTATTGTATTTTTTGTGTAGTTGTCCGAGTGAAAGAGCTCCACTTCAATGGACTGCTGCGTCCTTCGAAACAATTCACAAAATACGGTTAAATGTTCTATGTTATGCATACTCGGCCACATCCTGGAAAAGGAGATTAGTTGCATGCCAATCTAAGTGAAATTTCATGTTTCATATGCAATTACCGTTCTGGTAGGGGGATTACAGAGCACATACACATATATATTAACACTTATAATTGACAAACACACTTCACCTTGCCACTCGAACGTACCTTGAATTTATTTCGATTCTTACTGCAATAAATATGCACACGGCAACGCAGGAGCACAAAGTGCAAGCAGTTGACCCAAATACTCGGCTCCTTCAGCAGCATCTTGTTTAATTAACTCGATAGCATTTGATTGATTGGCCTAATCCCTCAGCTTTCCCAACCCCAGGCAGCCCATCACATCAACACCACCTTAAAATCCGTCCATTTATCCAACCCATTTCCCGGGCAAAGTCAATAAACACATTAAAAGCGCATCGCCTTACAAAATGTTCTGCATCTTCGGCTCATTGAGCAGCTTTTGAGGAGCAGATTCGACGGGATTCGAGGCAAAGGCGTTTGGCAGGGAATTTATGCACTCAAATCAAGCAGGACGATAAATTATGGACCCAGTCGCTATTCAGCCATCCAGTATCCAGCCATCCAGGGAGTTACTAAGTTCGAGCTGCACGTTCCTCTGTCCATTTTGAATTACAAGCCGGCTGTCCGGGATTTATGCGCGCCACTGGCCATAAAAATATAATTCCCAGACTACAGACTATAGCCCCTTCGAATCGGCGCCTAATTGTTCAGCATCGACTGTATTTCAATATATTCGACTACGAAACTCACAGAGAAAAAAATCTAGAAAATAAGAATTTTCATTTCTGTAGTACCATAAACATAATTATTGCAAGGAATATTGAGATATGATTCATATGAATTTTTAAAGAGATTTTAATCCTCCTAAAATGGCACCTAAAAGAATACTACGAAAAATAATTGGTATTTTTATTATAATGTAGCATACTTTTAGACACCTTGTAAAGTGTTTTTCAAGATTTAGAGATGGAATGTTACTAGAAAACCTATTTTAGATCCCTTAGTAATCAGTTTTTTTACCCTGTAAACTACAAAATGCCATCGATGTCTGCGATTGGAGCAACAAAATTATTTACTCCCTGGCGAGGCACTTTTATGCGTTTTTATTGCGATACATTTAGCGTCATTTCATTTTCGGCATTTTTCTTTGCCATGGAATTTTCACCCCACCATTTTCGCCCCGTTTTGCTTTGCCATCGCCAGCCGTAATTTTTGTAATTTTTTGGCGTGGCTTTTAGTTGGCGTTTATTGCATTTCCTTCGGCATTTAAAGAACGGACGCCCGACCCGGAAATTTAATGTGTGGTGCAACTATTTGAGGCATGCACACACACACATACTCATACGCAAAACGGGGCTGGTTCGGGGTTCAAAGGGCAGCTGGAGGGGCGGAAAACTCTGGGTGGCGGTGGTGGGGATTGGTGGCCAATGGGGAGAATATTTTTGCATGCAACTGGAGTTGCCGGGAAAATTCATAGCATACGCTGAATGCGTACCAGGATGCCCATTTCTTTTTTTTTCCCCCCCCTTTCCAGATCAAAGGTAATGAAATATATAATTATCCGCAATCGGCGACCACCCATGGCAGCAATTTCATTGGGCTTCCACCTCAACTTTAATTACAGAAGCTATCCTATCCTTGGATATGCCGCATTCCTGAGAAGCCCAGCTGTACAATGTACATTGAATACTGGCCATTAAGTTTTAAGCAAATTTTAATTACAATGCCGTCGCTTCCGCCATTTAACACAAAAACAATTTCCGCCCAGGCATACATACATATTTTAGATCAAATATTGCAACTGCTGCATGGATGGCCAAAAAGGAGGAGGGGTTTTGGGGCTTCGGGGATGCCTAAATGGGTTTTTTTTCCACTCGGATGGGCGGTTGGGCGGCTGGGCTGCCATGAAATATGAAATTCAGTTCGTGGCTACGTGACTTGGGAGTGTCTATTTTTCAGCAGCCATGGTGTTGCACAAACGCATCCTCTGTTTACTTATTTAACACAATTTTCACATTTCATAATTCAAGTCGGTGGAGTGTTTTCGCTACAAACTGATGGCTGACGTACAGTGAGGGGCGTGGCTGTTGTGATACGCATGCGTAACGTCGCTTTGGGGCATCACAACGTATTCTCATTTTGCAACTGGTTATTGCATGCAACTCTTGGGTCTTGTGTGCTGCACTTTGTCTGGTTTATTTTCGAATACCTACATAAGTGGAAAGCGCTGTCTGGGATCTCTAAGCGAGGCGACAACCTTGAAAAGCACTCAACAAATAACAGCCAGCACTTCCCACTCACACAACTCGTTTTGTCCTTCGGCCACAATTATTATAGTTCCCTGTTATTGCAGAGCCACATCACGTATCCGCCGTGGTGGCCCACTCACAAACTCGACTTCTGATGCGACTAAAAAGGACAAAGAGGAAGGAGGGAAGTTTGCCTTGCAACGCAAAAACTTGTGCTTGATTTGCGGGCAAACCTAACACGGAAAAAAAGGATTTTTCGATATTGTAGTATTAGGATCTTAAAGATTACGTGAGTGTTAAGAAAACAGGTTTTTTCTGATTTTGATCAATTACTTTAAGCACTTATGGAGTTGTTTATTGTATTATATCAATTTATTTTTAAAGTAGTTTGTTTTATTTTATTATATGCATGAATTGAAAAGTAAAATACTTTACCTCCTTACTATTTTTAAAATCTAAATTAAATGCTTCCATTAAATTCCAAATAATAATATAGGTCATTTTCGATTTTTTTAGGAACAAATGAACAAATGTTTAGTTCCCAGATCCTAATTTAAAACCCTAACCCAGTTCTGATTGCTTTTCTCCAGTGCACGAAGTGAGCATCTGGGCGGGAAGGCCGGAGTCAAAGGTCTGGTCCTGATTGCTCCAGTGTGTGACGGAATGTGTGCCTAGATTGGATTTGATTGATTGCGGGATGGGACAGAGCCAGGTGGAATGTAAATCCAGCCCGGGCGCTTTAATGGCTGTTAATCGCAGGGGTCCCGAGAGAATCTTTAACATGTATCCCAGGGGACTCAATATATTCCTCTTTTCTTTTCGACGAGAATGTTTTGCGGTGGGTTACCTCAGCTACTTCCGCTGCCATAAAAGCACTTCTAAAGGTAATTGTTTAAAAATGGACTTCATTCAGTTATGGCGCAGCACTGTCCTGTGTGGCCACACACATGCATATGCATATCCGCATCCCCATCCGCATTCGCATCCGCATCCTTGTGCAGTCTATATAGCCCATAGATCGGCTGTCTAGTCATGTGTGCGCGCTGTCCATGTAAATTTTAAGCAACTCTCCAAACTAACAACCGACGCAAATTGCTGGCTGTTGCGGTTTATTTTGTGTTGCAAAAATATGCAGCTCCCCCTCTGTCTCCGGGTCCTGAGTCCTGGTTCCTGAATCCCGGTTCCCTGGACCCCTTCCCCTGCATCTGCAGCTCCCCTCTCTAGTTGCTTGGGGCTCTCGGGGATGGGGATGCCGATCCCGAGGATGGTCAGGGGCTTCTAGTGGCGCATTGTCGGGCCTGACTTTTTGCTGCCCGCTCCGGGAATGTGCGGAGTTTGTTTGTTGTGATGTGTGTGCGTGTGTCCGTCGGTTGGCGGGCTTGTTATTTTACCCAAAAGCTGTTAAATTGCTTGAAACAAAACAGTGCAGAGACCATGGGAAGAAACTGCTGTTTGCGGAAACCGGGGGATTCCGGCTACGTCCATGGCCATAAATATTAAAGTGGGTGTCAAAAGGAATATGTGGTGCGAAATGCTTTGAATTCAGCTGGCAGCGCGCATTCGACAATGAAATAAATGTTAGAATGTTACCAACCCCCGTTCTCCCGGAATACCAAGGAAGATCCAGGAACGTGCTGATGATCCCTTTTCCAGATAGTCCACATAAATCAAAACAACCATTTATAGACCATATAGTAAATTGGCCCCTACAATGCCCCTGCGAAAGTTTCCACTTAAACGGGGATTAATTAAAAGTAAAAACTTTCCGGAGCACCTTGAATGGAGATTTCGCATGAATATTTTAATCAAAAATCTTGGCAGAACAAAATGAAAAGAGCAGTTTTTTCGGTTGCACTGGCCAAAAGGCCAAAAGGATTCGCCTTTAGCTGCGAAACTTTGCTTAAAAAATTATGCGAGACCAAGTTTTCTCGTTTATAGTGCGCAGGGAAAATAGAAAAAAAGGATAAAAAATGGGCTCTCCTTATTATTTATTGTGTGCCAAGCCCTTTCTCGCGATGTGTTAAGAAATTATGTGGCCCGCTTCGCTGCGATCCCGACAGTCTGACATTGAACTCGCGAAGTACTGGTGGATTTTTATTAAGTTTCAAACGCTCAAGAGCTTTGCATTTTATCTGGCTGGCAGCCTTTGAGCGGGCTTAACTTTTCGACTACTCAAGGAATCGAGTCCTTCTTATTTGTTATGAAAACTTAAGGCTCGGCCCGGAGGGGGGAAGGGGGGGTTACGACAAGTGCACAAGGGCTTAACGTCTATGAAAAGCTCCTCGAGAAGGGTCCTTTGAAGGCGGGCGAGTCCTGGGAAGCAGGCAAAAAGCCGTGCGTACGGCCTCGAAACAAGTTTACTCCTTACGGGGAACTACTCGGTAGTACGGGAAAGTACAAGGAGCTACGGGGAACTACTTGTTTCCTGCGACTTCGAGTGTGTGTGAGTGTGTGTGTGGGGAGAGGGGTGGTGGGGGGATGTGTTTACCACTAGTTATTGTCGGCCGGGGGAAGTTGTTGGCTTCCTAAACGGATATACCGACTTCAAATAGTTTTTTCCTCTGTGAGCCCCATTCTTTTATGCTTCTTTGCGACGAGTATTCCGCCTTTTTTTGCAGTTGTTGTGGCTGCACTTTTTGTTTGTTGCCAGCACTCGGTTGCTCCGGGTTCCGTTCCGATCCTTTGCCGGGTTCCGCCCAGAAATTGCGGACGGAATCGGGATGCGGCAGCACGTGCCAGAGGTGTTCCGACTCCCTGTGGCTCCTCGGGCTCCACCATGCTCCTCTGCACTCCGTAACTCGTGCCGTGGCAATGATGAGTTGTGGAATATTCTCGGGGAGTCGGGCTGCTCCGGGCCAGGGCCACAGCCAAAGAGCTTCTCGACTTTGTGACCCTGCCTGGTGATAGGAGGATGTGCGGTGTAGACTCTACAGTCTATTGCTGCACTTACAAAAATTATAGAAGAAAATGAATTTATTAGTCGGTTTTTTATATTTTTAAAATATTTAAAGCTTTTAGATCATTTTTTATCTTAGTGTTTTCTTTGGAGATATATAGGGAAAACATTAACTATAAGGGTCTATATATTATAAAAGAAGCGTATTATTAGAAGTATTATTTCACGATAGGGTTTATAATAGAATTTGTACTCTTTTCTTAAGTCTTAAAAAATTTAAATTAAATACTTAAAGATTTCTATTTCTTCTTTATATGTATTTTGGGAAAGAAAAATAAGAGCACATTAATTACATGTGTGCATTTAATAATTATTAATAAGTAACCCATTATTTAATGAATTCACCAAAGCTATATTTGATTTAATTTGCCTTCAAAGAATACTGTAACACTCTTAAAAAAATATTTATCATTAGTTCCAACTATTCCCTGCCTTATTAATAATCTAAAATTTAAAAGACTCTTAACTTGAACTAGGATTCTGCAGATTTGGCAGTCTCTTTCTAATTTCCCTCAAGTAAACTTCTTCAAGTGCACACTTTGTGTTATCTGTCCAGTGTGCTCCACTCGGCGACTGCGATATCCTTGCTGGCTTTGGAAGCATCCCAAGAGCCGGTCGAAGATGCTGGGATTCCCGGGACTCCCTCTGTGTTTGGTGTTCAGTGCCCGGTGTTCGGTTCACTTGCTGTTTTATATTTACTAACAGCCACTTGAAGTTCATCGCTTACAAACATATTTTCACTTCGCCCCCCTCTCCCCCTCCCCAGTCTCACATTCACATCCTTTCGCCTGGTGAAAGTGCTTATCGCTTTATGATGGGTTCTGTTCAGTTTAGCTCGGTTATCCCTCGCCCAAGGGGGGAAATTTAAGACCTGGGTGTGTGGCCAGGTAAATGCGGTAATTATGAACTTAAATTTCTGGGTTCAAGCGCTCTGGGTTAATTGTTTAATTCCGGCTATCGGGTATCAGTCCCAACCAACTCGCCCTTAAAGTATCCCACAACTTTTGCTAATCATTTTAAATAACCAACTGTCGTTTTATCCCCTTTTTTTTTGCGTAATTACAGTTCAGGCAGAAAAAGTGCTGGTAAAATTTGTGAGCTGCATAAATTCATGGCGCTTATTAAGCCACCGCCAACACGGAAGACAAAGCCTCAAAGGGGGCAAAAATGGAACCTGGATTGGGAGTGGGTTTCGAGATGGCTGTTTTTTCCGTGGGCATGGAGAGATGGGGGTGTCGCTGCATAATCACACCTTGACCACCTGTCCGCGCTGACGGTTGGACGGTTGGCTGGTTGGCTCCCCCTGAATTTTGCCCCATGGTCGTTGCAGTGCATTTAATCTCGACAACATTTCCTTTGCCGACGAGGACGCAGCCCATGACATTTCCTACCTGCAGTGCCCCCTCTTTCCTTCCGGCTCCTTTTTTGCTCCAACCCTTTGCCTTTACTGTTGGCGACGTTGTCGAAAACAAAAATTAGTCCTGCCGTAAAATGGGCAAAGGAAGTGGTAAGTACCTGCCCAGCCAGCCAGGCAACCAACCAACCAAGCACCCATCCACCTGGCCACTTCCACGCCATCGGCCGACTGCAGTAACCGACTTTGGCAGTAAAAATTCGTAATGTGCAGCTAATTAAGTTCAAAGCATAGTTTCGGGCGATGTCCTTAGTCGGAGTCGGTCTAGTCCTCGTCCTGTCCACCGACCGCCGTCGGTGGATCGCCATTCCCGGATAGTCGGATGCCCATGGAGGAGGCGAGGCGGTGGGGCGCTCGGCAGTCCGTTGACAGTCCCAATCCTCAGTGAATTTTCGTATGATTGCCCCGGAAAATCCCCCGCCTCTGAGCCCCTGCCCACAGTGCTGTCCGCTTTGTGGCCGGTACATCCTTTATCCTTTATTTCACGCAAATAAAATACAAAAATTGATTCCGCCCTAAAAGGAGAGCCAGTTGCCATGCCTTAAAGCATATCCAAATCCTTTACTGCGGCAGCTTTGCCAGCACTCTGCAAGTAAAGTAAGAAGTTTATTATAAAAAGGGGTAGAAAATTTTCAAAGAGAAGTCTGAAGTTTATTTATTTAATATTACAATTTACAATTTAATTATTTTTAAATTAGTTGCTAGGATTAAAAATTGAAAAAATTATAATAACAATTAAATTACCACAATTTATAGACAAAACTAAATTTAATAAAGTATTTTTCAACTATATTTTACAAATTATTTATATTACAAAATTTATATTTTAAATAAATAAATATAAATATTTTAAATAAATATATACATATAAAATATTTATTTAAATTATGGAAATAATTTGGACATTTTCTTGTTTTCAGTGTATGATGTTGATTATGTACCTTCTAGGCAAACTGAAAATTGCGGGCAAAGGGACTTGACTGGCGTGTAAATATTTTGCTTGTGCGATTTCTTGGTCATCATGAAAATCTAAGGACCCTTGTGGACACTTGTGACAGGTAGCCAGGGGGAGTGGGGAGGGTCCTACTTCATTCTACGCCACTTTGAAGCGAATACACTCCATCGTGCACATTAAATTCATAATTGCATAGATTTAGCCGCCATTAAAAATGCAAAATGCGTCTCGTGCGCCGCAGATGTGGCATGGATGGAAAGCGGGAACGGGGAAATGGGGAACCTAACTTCATCGGGGGCATTAGCAAAGTTTTGTCGCCTTATTTATATGCAAACTGGACTCGGACTCCCTACCACAATGCAACTAATTGCCACCGAGTTGAAATCCGGGAGAGCAGAGAGCCTTTTTCAAACTCGTTTTTAATGCGGCCAACGTCGCCGTCTAGTGTTGATTAAATACTTGCCAACTGTGTTGTGCTATCAAGGGCCATTTTGATATAGGGGCTTGCGGCCAGTGATATCGGGGCTGTCATTTTTGCCACTTCAGCCCACTTTTCGCCCACTTAGGTTCACTTCGCTCAACTTGTTGTCGCACAACCAGACAAACATGGAGTTTTGCATAGAGTGTTGGGGGTGCGGCCAAAACTAAACAACAGCACGCAACTGTTTCGAGTTTAGTCCGCCTTATTGCGCCTGGGGGCAGGCAACAATATTTGTCGTGCAGTTGATAAAACTGTCCTCAACTGCACTATCCTGCCCAGATTCCACTCGCAGGACCAAAGAGCCCAGCCCAGGCCAGACCGGCTCCATTTCCATTGCCGCATTGTCGTTTTGTCTGATGAGTTTTTAAGTACAGACAATTACAAACGACAACCGAGGAGCAACAAATGCAATCAGCCAGCCGCATGCCAGAGTCGCTCGCTACTTAGCCAAGTCAAGACCACGCCCCCTGTCCTCCTTCCGCCCTCCCTACTCTCCCCTCAAACACCCCCCACAATCGCATTTCTGGGCGATGCGACTGAGATGATAGTCCCCATCTCAGGGACCTGCGTTTGCGGTTATCACATTCTGCTGGGCAGTTTAGCTGCGTAATTGAATTAAATTTCGTTTTAAAATGTAAAAGGCTTTTGATTTGGTTTGTAGTCCTTGATGTCGTTTGTACTCCATGAAGTAATTAACATTTGTTTCAATTCCTGAACACCAACTTGGGAGCTCGAGCTGGCGAATCCCACAAAATGCGAATAAATCAACGAGCGAGTTGGCAGGAACAAAACTACAAAAAACTTTTGAGATTTTTGAGCGCTATTTGTGGTGTCGGAGGGGAAATTATATAGCCCGTTTAAGAATAAATCAAAAGCAAAAAATGGTTTTTTAATTTGAGAATGTTCTTGAAATCAAGACGAGAATAATCTTGACTTTGTATTTCAAGATAAAGGAATCTTCATTTGGTGATGAAAGTGTTCCTAATATTGTCTTTAAGTCGATAACACTTCATCTTGATTTCGAGAATTCGGGATTGATTTGATCTTGGCTTACTTTTGAGTTCGAGAGAACGCTTTTGAGTGGGTTTATTTATCGCACCAATTCGGGATTTTCAAGACAAATCCAATAATGATTATAATAGTGAGTGTAATCTTTTTTTAAAAACAATTTGAGTGACAATCAAAAAACGAAAACCGAAATTAAAGTAATCAGTCTAGAAAACGTAAATAAAAATAAATTACTTTGGCTGTCAGAAAAGTTGCTTTGAGATGTCCGGCAAAGCACTTGGTTTTTTCCACGACAGCGATCGTGTGCGCTGGTACCGTAGCATGTCCCCCGTGCAGACGGAGGTCTGCGACGGGCTGCTCCACGCCCTGCGCGATGACATGGAACAGGGATCTACGTTCCGGGTGCGCCGCTGTGTCTTCCGGCTGGGTCTTCATCCGCTGGCGGAACCGTGGTTCCTGTGGCACTTGGTCTACAAGAGCCCTCAAAAGTGCCGACAGGACAGCGAGGATTCGGATGTGGATTCGGAATACTATTCGGTAAACGAACAGTTGCTGTTGTCGGGAATTGCCCACCTGGACATGCCGACCACCCTGAGAGCCTTGGATGCCCTTCTCCCACCACCACCTCAATCCAAGAAGAGGAATTCCGAAAGAAAAATTGGTTCACGAAAGGGTTTGCTGGGGTTGCCTCAAGGTCCACGTCAACGGTATAACATCCTGCCTTACTTTGCTCCCCAGGTGCGTCCTCGTGAATTTATTCCACAGTCCAAGTTCCAAGCGCCCGAGAGCAAGCTCCGTTTTCCGGAGTACTCGCAGTACAGCGATCGTATGCACCAAAACGCAAATGAGAGGTCTCGTTGGTTTGCTCAATACCAATTTAATCCTGCTAAGAGGCTAGTAACCAAGCTGCTCTCAGAGGAGCTCGGTAGACTAGCCTTGGAACCACAGAAGTGTATGGCGCAAGAAAGCGATCCTCAGTGCGAAACTCATCGTTTCTTGGAGAAGGCAGTGGGTACTCGACGACAGGAGAAGGTCCACTCAGACCTCCAGCGCTGTTTATCTCAGTTGGATGTTACAAAAGCCTCATCGAAGGCTCGTCGAAAACGCATCGTACAAGATATCGAAAAGAATATCGAATGTTTAACTAACAAAACCGGTGGACAATCACCAAGACCCTTAAATCAAGTTAAATGCTGTCGGAAAGAGGGCGGATCTTGTGGGTTGAGTTCCTCAACACGACAAACTGCAGAAAAGAGGACAGAAGTGTCCATTCTGATGGGATCGGAGGAGAAGCCCAGGATTCATTTGTTGGACCATTCGCAGGATAACTTGGTCCAGGTTATGCTTATGCAAAGGAATGAATCTCGGCTCTGTGGAGCTGGGGATTGTGAAATACTGAAAGTTGACTGTGCCTTGGAAGAGCAAACGAACATGATAATGAGCCCTAAGCGGAAAAGGAGTAGGACCTCCCATATTCGAAAAAGGAAACCTCGGACATCCGTGAAGAGCACCGTCGAGGAAGCCCCGCATTTACCAACTACCGACTTTAAGAACCTCGCGGTTCCCATTCCCCCCTGCAGTCGGACATTGCGTTGCTTGCAAAGATCTGCGATACGGTGTCCTGAAGAAGACACTTTCACCAACAGGACTCTCGATGGCTTTCAGTTGGATTTCCATAAGATTTACGATCTGCCGGCGCCTCCTGATCTGCACTTGCCCTGGGAGGACGATGTATTGGATCTGGAAGACAAGCAACCGTTGATCGAAAAGCTCTGCATTGATGCTTTAAGTAATGGGGAATCCAAGTCGCTGAAGGAGCTAAAGCGGGATAAATCCCTACCACCGGTTTTAAAAGCTGCTGCCAATTGTGCCGTCGACATGTTCAGGAAAAATGTGGCAGAAGTGGGAGAAAACGAACCTGTTAAGGATAAGGGTCCAAATCAACTGATCGATCCGGATAATAAGCTGCAAATAGAGAATCTTTTGAAGGCAGCCCTTCAAGTTCTGCGAACTAATCCCCACTTCGTGTTGGCCACCTTTTCCAATGTCCACAAGATGCCGGTGCTAATTGATTGGGTAGCCGATCGCTATGGCAAGACCTTCAGCAGGGAGGAGATGCAGACCCTGGTCATGTCCTCCTACCGGATCTTCGACAGGGTCTTTCAGGAGGAGCGGCTGAACCAGCACGAGATGTTTAGGCTGAAGAAATCCCTTTCGGGTTTCGACGGTGGTTCCGTCCGCTATGATAGCTACAGGAAATTCATGAGTCTGGTTGGGCAGCGGAAGAGCGAGTACAACAACAGGCTCAATGATCTCGCCCTGGAGCAGTCGCGACTCACCTGGTTGGCCTTGCGAGGATACTCCCACCTGGGCGGCCAGATCAAGGATACCTTTTTCGCCTACATGCCCGCCAGACATCAGGATCTGAAGCGCCAGCACATTTGGAAATCCGGTGACTACCGCGACATGGTCAAACTTCGGCTAAGGACTCGTCCTTGTACTTGAGCAGATGGTGGTTCCAGTTGGCAGATGGGAAAACATGCCAGTCCATGGTTTTCGATCTGCCATTTGGAATTTATTTGAATTGAATTTATCTGATGATCTGCTTAGTGGTATAGGATGGTATGGTATGGTATGCGTTGGTCCCATGAAATTTTCCATTCGCCATTCCCGGCCGACTACTTATGTAAACCAAACTATGTATAATCCCAATTAAAAATGCTGATGCCCAACTAAAACGCCCGGACAGCAAATGAATAGCAAACACGGCCGAACAGGGGCTTAGGTTCAGATTTTCAGCTATCGCCGGTCGCCAGATTGCCCATGGCCCGTGCTATCCGCCGTTGTTGCTCATTAATTAAAAACGGGGTGCTGAGATGGGGTTTTTGAAAAGCGGAAAAGTGGAAAAGTGAAACAAGAGGGAGGGGGAGGCTCTTTGTGGGTGGAAGAACAACAGACAGCAGGGCTGGCAGGCTGCTGGCCATGTAATGGCGGCCAAATGACGCACGTGACACGTGTGGCATGGCACTGACAATCCAAAATCGACTCGCTGACAGGCAGATGACGCCGGCAGGCAGACAGGAGGACACTTTTGGGGGCGGGCCGCAGTGACAGCGAGGTCCTGGTCCCGATTTCAGCGGTCTGGTCGCCGCCCTGCCCGCAGCACTTTGTGTATTGAATCGGTAAAGCATGTGACAGGATTATGATATAAATCATTGCATACTTTACGGCGATCGATTTAAGGACACCCAGCCTGCCAGCTTTTCAGTTTGATAAACTGCGCAATCTGAGGACTTCTGCAACTGATTCGGTTCTGATTGAAATTTAAAAATATTTATTTTAATGGTAATTAGTTAAAAAGTTAATGATTTTAAAATGGTTTGTTAAAACAAATAGAATAATCTTAACAGGATGTAATCCCTTAGAGGTCTTAAAACCACTTTGAATCTAATATTAATCTTAAGTTACTAGAAGGATTGAAAATGGCTGTAATCATGTTAATTTAAGTTCCTACAGTTTTGTTCTCTTTTAGTTACTGCCTTATGATATTTCTTATACAAATTTTCAATACACTTTAAATTGAATATACAAAATCAATCCCAATATAGATATTATAACCAGTTTGTGTACAGTTTTTAAGTTTTTCCTTTTTGGACACCAAAGAAAGCCCAGAGGTGTTGCTGGTAAGTCGGAACCCAATCACATGCAGGTCCCCGGGCGGATGTTTTGTTGCGGACCCTGCAGCAGCTGTCGGATAATCGCCGTACGCTAGTACAATGAGCTGGGCGTTGGACGTAGGAGGAGCTCCCACGATTCGAACCGAGCTGGACAATGCCCCCCGGAGACGGATCCCCCATTGGCAGCGCCATTTCCATGGCCATTATATTCAATTATACGACAATAACGTGGCGCTTAGGGCGCTGCGGTTCACGGGAATTGAAAATAATAATAAGGGGAGGGGTTGGATAGATAGATAAAAAGTGCAAGCTGGTTTTTGGTGGCTAGATGGTCCGTGCACAAGGACTTGGGCCAACTATCAGCAAGAAATTATGATTGGCTTTTGGTAAAGTTTTCGACCGCAGTCAGCAGTCAGGAGCGCGGGCACTTGGGAACTGCCACCGCATACTTTGCGGCACTAATCCGCTGAAAGGACAGCATACGGACGGTATCAGTGGGGCATGAAGCACCGAAGCCCTGAAACCCTGAGAACAAAAAGCGAATTTCTGCAAGCGCAACGTTTTAATTTGACTCCTGATTGTTATGCCATTGTTGCCTGGCATTGTGCATTCGGCAATGGCAATCTACATTCTTTGTGCAATCGCCGCTAATGCGCCCGAAATTGTGCTAAACGATTTCCATTGGGCCACCGCCGCGGGCTATTCAAGACAATATAACCATTTGTAACCATTTTTTAAAGCCCCGAAGAACGGGAATGCTATTTCTCAGACTTATCGCCGGATTATAAATACAGGGGGCAATTTCTCTTGGCCGCCGAGATTTGCATTTGCACGCAACATTTGTTAAATGTATCGTCATGTATGCCATTTCACTTAATTATGCCATTTACTTTGCATACAAAGCCTCCATAAGTTTGCCCGAAATCTTGGGGAAAATTTGAAACTCCTGACAGAGGAGAACAATTTGTCACAATTATTGCACACAAAATGACAGGCAAATGAAAGGCAAGCAGCTGGAAAACAAGCTCCGGAAAAGTCGGCTCCAAGGAGCACAAGGATCCAAGGAGCCGAGGAGCGAGAGGCCTTGACAAGTTAAATGTGCTCTTCACTCGGGCCTCCTGCACAATGATGCAGCAAATGCTCGCCGGAATAGGAGTATTCCAGTGGCCAGGAGCAAACTTGTGTCCGACATTTTGTCATATTTTTTGGTTAATTTCAAAAATGCAAATCATCGATGTCCTGGCGGAGCGGAGTGGCACGTCCTGTCGCCTTTCTGACAAATTTGCCATCAGTGTTCGTGCGGCAATGTGCTCGTTACACATAACTTTCCAGGCCAGGGGTAAAGTGTATGGTATCATGGATCCATCCGGTTGGCTCTTTAATTTGCCCGTTGGTTTGTCCCGTTTTCCATTCTGAAATGAAGGGACGAGTCCCTGTCGATCGTCATGTTTTCTGTGGCAGCTTATTCGCATAGTGAATGTTGGTTTTCTGCCTGAAACCCCGAACTCCACTGGCCATGTTATGCAAAAGTTGGCATTTACATTTCCTGCCTTTGTTTGGCCATCCTTTGCTTTGACCAGGCCTAAAAATGTCCTTCTTATGTAAGGAAAAATTGATTATTTTTACAAACTAATAAGGGTACGACTAATGTTTGGAATTTCTACTTAAATATATATTTAAATTTTTTTTTTGTAATTTACGCATTGAAAATCATATCATTCTATGTTAGGATAATCCAAGAAATGTTGCAGTAGAAAGTATCTTTATAGTCTTTAATAAAAATTTCAAAAAATCTTAAGTTATATTGAGATACCCATCTATATAAAAGGATAGAACAGTTGAAAATAAACATAAGATATAAAATAAATATGGGTACAAATTTAAGAAGAGTAAGGAAACTTGTAACGGCTATAGGAAAATACATTTATTTCAGGAGGTTCGCATTCCCATCAAGTGAGTCTTTATGCTCTATGACATTCAGGGTTTCGAGCTTTCGAAAAGCTCAGACCGGTTCTCTCCCAACTGCGCATGCGCCGCCGCCTTAGTGCAATTCCAATTTCAACAACTTAACAACGCAAGCCAAGAGCGAAAGCAGCCAGATCAATGGAGTTAAAACCCATTCCCCATTCGAACCGATCGCCCAGTTTAGTCCGAGACGTAGACGCGTGCGCACCGCAGTTCCTGGTGAGTTCCTGGCCTGGATTTCTCCCAGTGTAATACCAACAATGGCGTGCGCCGAGTGAATCAAAATGGCCGGCAGACGGCGGACGGCGGACAGCGGACTGCTCTTAAATGCCTTTAAAGTGCCGGAAAGCATATTAATTTGCCATATTAAAATAATCTATCTGTCCGTGCAGGTTTATGTCGGCTAACGAAATGGCGTTTGTGAAAATTTGCATATTTGCTTTGGCTTTGGCCGTGGGTAAGTGTGGAAAAAGCTCTTAATTGCATTTGCCAATTAATGATACGTCAATACCATGCCCTCTGCTCCACTCTCTATACGAAACTCTATTTGAATAATGTGCTGTGACTTTAATGCTCTTCGGCTTTCGGCTCTTTGGCTCGCTCAGTGCAAACAATCGCCTCTAATTGTTCGCCGCACCCAAAAACAAACAGCAAACCAACGCAAAACAAACGGACAAACAACGATATGCAAATGCATTTCGCATGCAGCAACTAAGCTGAAAAATATTGTTGTTAACATTATTTGCCCCCATGTTTATGCATATCTGCAGTGTTTGCCGTTTTGGCCCTCTCATCATGTCAACTGTTGTCCTGTTGTCCGATTTCGATGGCATGGAACACGTGTAACTGCCATATGTAGCATATAGCATATAGCATATAGGATATACACTTGCATTCATCGTGGGCATTGTCACACTTGTTGTTGTCAATTTGCATGGCTTTGGTTTCGGGTCTCGGTTTTGGTTGGAATTACGATTGCAATTCCAATTGAAAATTCGGCAATTTAATTTGCTGGCAAATTTTCTGCTCATTTATTGTGTGAAAGCTCATTAAAAATTTGTTTGTCTCCAATGGAACAACCCCCCAAAACATTAAAAATTCATATTGTTAACTCGCCGGAATAAAATATAAATTGATAGGCAACTGTTGCGTGCGGGGGCGCAAACCGAATTTAGTAATAATAACATTAAAATGGCCATGAAAAATAATGCTGCAGCTCATAATTAAATCTATTGCAATTTGGGGCATACACAAATATGAATGGCATAAATTAAATTGCCAGTTAATTGAGGGAAAACTCTCCTGATGCCAAGCACGTTGAGACAATGGAAAAGTTTCAATTTGATTGTTTGTTTGGGGCGAAAAGTTTATAATTTATTTGCCTCGGCCGTCGTGTTGACACTTTCTAGAAGCTCTCCACCTTTCCCCAGAAAACTCACATCCAATTTAACACACTCGTCTATTATCAATCTGCCGTCAGTTCAGTGAATGACATGAAAAAAGTGCCCTCAATCTGTTTATTTTTAATCCATTTAATGTTCATTGAACTTAACGCGCCAGCTCGCAGCTCGCACTTTCCCAAGATGACAGTTCGACACCCACGACGTGTGTGACTGGAATCGAAAATCCAAAAAATCCAAATATCCAAAAACCCGAAACCGAAGCGGGGCACTAAAGTTGAGCCCCACTCCCCGTTGGAATAGGCAGTCAATTAATCTAGTTTAACCGGACTGGCGGACTGGGACCGAGTCAAACGGTCCGGGACCGGGTTGAACCGGGTCTGTTGACAACGGCCGACTCCGACTCCACTCTCACTCCATGGAACTCCATGGCAAACTTGTTGACAGACTGTCAGAGCGACGCGACGGCCCCGGACCAAGTCCACAACTCGGCCCAAACTCAAACCGCATAGGCCACACTCCGCTTGGCACGGCAGCCGAAAAAAGGAGCCCCATAAAAATGAAGGGACAACACCTAGGCGCGGCAGGCCGATGGGGAAATGCCCTTGGGGGAAAGCCATATAAGAGAAATTATTAAAACATTAATAAAAACAGTTATGGTACAAATAATAACTATGATAATAATCTAAAAAACGAAAAAATAACGATAAACAAATTAATATTTTAATTCGAAGAAATAAATGTCATTCTTATAATCCGAAACTCACGAAGTAATGTTTACTACATCAACTAAAGTTCTTTAAAAATCCAATGAGATGGTTTTTCAAAAAACTAGTGTTTCCTTGATATATTTTTTCGGGAATGGTATAATTAATTTCTGAATTTATGACAATACTTTAATTCGATTAATAGATAACATAATTTTCTCGATGAATTAAGGTTTCCTTAAAAATACAATGAGATTATATAGTCTGTTTAGTCCAATTGTTTCTCTAAAACTGGTTTACCTGAGACATATTTTTCCAGAGAACTTCCAACAACTTGTTTTATATTCCGATACATTTTTGAGTCTTTAGTTTTACCTAACCAATTAAAGATTTCTAAAAATATATAGTGTGTTTAGTCGAAATGTTTTTCAAAAACTAGTGCTTCTGTGACACATTTTTCCCGCTACCACTTGGGAACCCGTTTTACCATATTCTGAGTACTTTGTAGTGCAAGAGTATTTACCAACTGAACTATGAAGCTTTAGCTACTTTTTCTTTCCGAGCTTCTTGTTTGTGCTGTTTTTTTTTTTTTATTTTTCGCCAGGTCCCCGGCCGTGTACGAAACATGTTTCAATGACAAGCGACAGCTGCAACAGCAACAGCAGCAACAACAGCAACAGCGGCAACACCAACGACGGCGACAACGACAACATGTTGTTGCTGCAGTCGGTGTAGTGTAGTTGTTGGCTTAAATGTTGCCTGACACTTCACGCACTAATTGCTCTGTGGAATTGTTTCTTTATTAACGTTTAATCGAATGTCAACCGAGCGACGTCAGCATCAGCAACTTGCTGGCATTGTTGATGTTCACTGCGGCTGCTGCGAAAATTGAAATCTTTTGGTCTTTTCTTGTTTCTCCGCTCGCTTGCTTTCAACTGAATATCCATATATATATTTTTTTTACAATTTTTGCAATGCCTGATTGGAGTGGTTTACCTTGAGGAGAGCTTCATGCAGTTGCCTGACTTTTGGTGCTCCGACCATAGGTTGTTGCAACTTGTCGGAAGTGCGTGGCAATGCCTCGCTTTTCCGCTGATTGGAACCCAGCTTTCAAGGCTGAATCTTGAGCCACAGCTGTTGCGGCTTAAATCAGCTGTTTGCGGCCAAAAACCCGGGTTCGTAATCCCCGAGACACTTTCACTTTTAAGGTCGCTCGACCGCCTGGCCTGTGTCGCAATCGAATTCATATACATATCGGTAGCTGTTTATTGAGTCGCCGCCGCAAACGGGTTTCTCGCAAACAAAGTGGAAAAGTTGGGCAAAAACAAAAGATAAAAACGTGCGAGATACACTCGCAAAAAAATCGGTAGAAAAGCTCTTAAATTAGTGGTGTAAAATGTCTAATTTAAAATTTAAAATTCTATTTAATTAAAACCATAACGAATTCTAAAATGCAAGAAAATATTTAAAATCATGTGATAAGTTCCCGTTTATTTTATTTTATTTTCTATTCCAAATCAGAAAGTAAGTAATTTTAAAGAGCAAGCAGCCAAATATAATAAATAAATTGAATCTTTGACAAGCGATTAAAAAAGCACTATTGTCAAAATCTTCAACTAGATTAGCAGAACTAATCTTGTAAATAAATACACAAAAATGGAAGACAAGCTCTGCCAAGTGCTTACACTTCTACCAAATGAACATGGAAATAATTGTTGCATTCAATATTTTACATTCGATTAGATAAATTTAATATGTTGGCTTAGATTGAAACGGTAGTGGAAAAGATTGGTTAAGCTGCTGCTGGTGTTTTATGGCCATTTAATAACCAAAACAATTGAATTAAATTAAAGTAAAAACCAATTGAGCATAAACTCTGAACAATGATTGATTTATATTGGACTAGATAAAAGTAATTTGCAATATATTCAATATAGATTAGCCACTGCAGAAAGCTGCCGTCAACGAGTAGATTAAAATGTAGTATTTAAAGGGAGATTGTTTATAAACCATATCTATATCCTTGCTACTCCCGACCAGGTCTGAGCGCCACCTTGGCCCAGGAGCAGCGAGGAGGCTTCCGCGGCAGCAACAGCCAGTTCCGCGTGGGAGCTGGCCATCCGCCCTCCCAGCGGCACCTGCCGCCCCGCAACCGCGATGCTGTCCAGGAGGCCTCCATTGTGCCCAAAAACAAGCAGTCGGAGAAGGAGAAGGAGTACGAGCCCACCGAGGAGTGCCCCGAGCCCAATGGCTTCTATCCGGACAGCAAGCAGTGCGACAAGTACTACGCCTGTCTGTAAGTGACCAAAGTTCAATAGCGGCCACGGGGCGTATGAGTTATATATCCGCTCTTGCAGGGATGGTGTGCCCACGGAGCGACTGTGTGCCGATGGCTTCGTCTTCAACGACTACACGCCCATCGAGGAGAAGTGCGACCTGCCCTACAACATTGACTGCATGAAGCGGACCGCGCTACGTGAGTATCTGGCCATATCTGCTTAATTTGTGGGTCCCTTCTATATATATCCCAGCTATATATATAAAGCTCCTTTGTTGCTGGCCCCCCAAAATCAGCCCATAAACGCGCTGCGTGCCCGCACTTATTTGCTCGTTACTTCTTGGCTGCGCTTTTCGTTAACTTATTTATTATGCAAACGGCATGCGAGGCGGTTAACCCAAATTGTTGTCGTCAATAGGTCTTTGGTCTTTCTCGACGGCTTTGCAGTGTTTTGTTTTTATTTTTCGCCTCTCAGTAGACTTGTTTTATTCGTGATTTTATTATTTCCCTAACGGTGGAGCCGAGCCGTCGAAATTTTAAGCCCCCCGTTCATAGCAATTGGCTTCCCGCACGCAGCTTTAAAGTTGCTGGCAATTCTCCTGGTAGTCTCCTCCACTTTTCTGACATGTGCCACGTGTGGGAGTAGCATCCTTCAAAAAGTTTCCGACAGAACACTTTATTAAAGTTTATTCTACCCCCCGTTTTAGCCTCTTCTGCTGAATTGCTGGCACTAAAACGATTTGAGCTTTAAGAAATTATTTTCACTTGAAAGCTGGGTTGCTTTTTCATAAGTTTTTTTGTAATTTAAAATATTCCAGCACGTTTTAGTTTTTAAATAAATTATTTGCCACCCATCAAAGCAATTAGGCCACATTGTGCAGGCCCATTAGCAATTTCAATTACCTTTGTCTCCTGTTGACATATGACGTTGCCCTGGCATATAGTACATATATAGTCGAATGTGCATACGCACCTGAATAAATGTGCTGGCCGGGAGTAATGTATTTACGGAGCTGCAGAAAGGGTTTTTATGGTATATATACCGGTGAAACTGGACTACAAACGAAAATTAAAAGATGCAAAGGGGGAATGCCATTTTTACCTTCGCTTTGTGATTTTTAAATTGTAAAATATAAAATACTCCGTCGCAGAAACGCCGCAGCCATCGATGCACTGCCCCCGGAAGAACGGCTACTTTGGCCACGAGAAGCCCGGCATCTGCGACAAGTTCTACTTCTGCGTGGACGGGCAGTTCAACATGATCACCTGTCCGGCGGGCCTGGTCTTCAATCCCAAGACCGGCATCTGCGGCTGGCCCGATCAGGTGGGCGTCACCGGTTGCAAGTCGGAGGACGTCTTCGACTTCGAGTGCCCCAAGGTCAACGAGAGCATCGCGGTCACGCATCCGCGCTACGCGGATCCTAACGACTGCCAGTTCTTCTATGTCTGCGTCAACGGAGATCTGCCCAGGCGAAATGGCTGCAAGTTGGGCCAGGCGTTCGACGAGGAGAAGAAGACCTGCGACTGGGCCCGCAAGGTGCCCGATTGGTAAGATATATCTTTAGTTCCGGGGGATCAGTTCGATATAAAGAGTCTCGGAAAATTTTAGAATTAATTTTATCATTATAATTATAAAACTCAGATTAATATACAAATTCTTTGGACTTTCGATTATTATTATTATTATTATTATTATCTAATGCTAACTTATAGTTAAAAACTATAAACTAACAGTGGTTTTATTTTTGAGCTATAGCAGCAAAAGGCCTTAAGCTCGCTTATTGTAGTTTAGTAGTTGTGATTGTTATTATTGGACTTTCGATTAACTAACAATTATTTGTAAAATATTATAGATTATATAACAAAAATCCAATGTTGTAAGACAAATTAGAATCACAAAAAGAATTAAGCTAATTTTGAGCAAAAAGCAGTTAAAACAACTCTTAATATTGATCTACTCATCTAAATTGGTTCGTATCACTTTTCTTCATCAAAACAAAAAAATATATATGAAGAAATAAAAACTATAAGAAACTTAAGATCCTTTTTAAAACAGTTAATCATTTGAAAATGTAATGGAAATAGTATCTAAAATCTATAAATTTTATAAATACTTCTATGGAGGCATTAGAATAATAATAATCTAGAGTTAACTAAGAGTTATGTCAGGGTAAATTGGTGAGTTACGTTTTTTTAGGCAACTTTAAAGTTTATTTTTAAAAATTCCCAAATTTCCGAAAGTTTTAAATTTGATTTTCTTTTAAAACTTAAGAATAGACCCAAAGATTGTTACTTACTTCCCACTCTTCCCTTTGCAGTGCCGACTGGTACAAGGATCGCCTGACCGACAAGGAGCTGGATGAGCTGGAGAACCCGAAGCCCAAGACGACGACCACCAAGAAGCCGGCCCGTGTTCGCGGTCAGTCGAGACGCAAGCCGAAGCCGCAGCCGAAGAAGGTGGAGGAGGAGGAAGAGGAGGAGGCCTGATCCCAGACTGTGTTAGTCCTAAGTGAATCCCCACTGGTTGTCACCATTAAAGGCGAAGGTGCAGGAGGTCTAGCTGTTGATCGATTCACTGGGGGTTTACTCGTATATCACTTGATGATGGGCAATCCGCGGATGCCAGAAGAATTAGCCCCTTCCTCGCTGCAAATCCCTTCCGAATGTAATATGCATGGGAATTTGTGTGAGGAGCAGTTGATGTGGTGCCAAAACGACAGGATTTTATGCGCATCCAGTGTGCACAATCCGTGCACTCTGCATTGTCCCCTTAACCCATGCTGCCCCCTTAACCCTCTCTGTCCCGTGACATGACGAAATCAATGCTCCTCCCTGCCCAGCGCTTTTTCCAGAGTGGAGTTTTTCCCATTGCCTGCAGCGCATAAATTCAATTTGCCGATGAGCGTGCACAAAAGTATGCAACAAAATGGCAACAACTCGCTACAGACACATACACTTACACACACAAACAGGGATATTGGGTATTTGAGTGGGGGGGGGGGGTTTGGGACAACATGTGTATGACGTTTGGCAGACAAGAAGCATTCGATAAAACGCATTGAAATTGCATTGTGGAAATTGTGAGCAGTTGAATGGCGAGATTTACAGTGGCCATTGCCAATGGAGGGAATGAAAACTTCTGGGTGAAAAAACTCCCTCCAGGGAGGGGGTTCTGGTTTTGCGAGGAGTGGAAAAGGAAAGGAAAATGCCGTTGAGGGCATCAATTCTTATTGTTTAAGCACTGACGTAAAATCTGAGCAAACGATGACATTTCCACTTGGCATTGTTCGAACGTTTGCTTAAAATTTATTTATGCATTCGATAGGGGGTAGTTATAAATGGATTTTCTGTCTAACTTGGTAACAGAACAATGAGATGATGTGACTGGCGCTTGGGTTTCCATAGAATAGGTTAATTGGCCAGCTTCAGGCAGTCGGGATATATGTTTTCAACAGCATATTGTTAGGTTTAGGCTACGATGAATATTCCAGAAAAAATAAAATATTTCTAAACAATATATTTTTAACAAGAGAGAACGCTATAGTCGGGTGCCCCGACAATCAGATACCCGTTACTCAGGTAAAGGGAGTGCGAGGGAGATGGAGATAGAAACTTTGAACACGCACAACTTTTTAACGAATGGTCCGATTTGAAAAATTTCTTCTACATTTCGATAGGTATTGATAAACACAATAAAACTGCATTTTTACTTTTCCGAAATATTGAAATTTTTAAAATCGTATATAAGCGATTGTGGGCGTTAGAGGGGGCGTGGCACCCTTTTGAAACAAATTTGCGCTGCGTAGGAACTCCAAGAATCTTCACGCCAAATACCAATCGTCTAGCTTTTATAGTTTCCGAGATCTCAGCGTTCATACGGACAGACGGACAGACAGACAGACGGACAGACGGACAGACGGACATGGCTAGATCGACTCGGCTAGTGATCCTGATCAAGAATATATATACTTTATGGGGTCGGAAACGCTTCCTTCTAGCTGTTACATACTTTTGCACGAATACAATATACCCTTTTACTCTACGAGTAACGGGTATAAAAATTGTTTGTTTTTCCTACGGGCATAGCAAGTCATGAGGTAACCAAGGATAAAGATATGAAAGTTAAGATTTAAGATTTATAAACTCTTTGGTGAAATGTTTATTTTATAAAGTTTCTACTGGTTGTATAAATGAACTGTCATATGAGTTATGAGATCTTCTTATGATAATGGATTTCTAGGCTTTAAGATGTAAGTTACATTAGATACCATATTTCTTTGGGTACTTGCTTAGTCTACAAGTGTCCATCACTGCTTGACATGCCGATGGTTGCTCTGCTATTTCGGTGTTAATTAGCCACAGCTACGGGTCATCTAACCCCGACTTATGGCGGCTGCCAAAGGACACGGGGACACTCGGCACTCGCCTGTGGAGCAGCTGGCTCTAATTAATCAACCAACACATACATACGCGCACAAGGACCAAGGTACACACTTGTAAACCAACTCGGAGCGGAAACGTCGCCCGGCTGCTGTCAATAATTTGGCACGTCCTGTGACCCCCGGCCCTCGGCCTTCGCCCTTGTCCTCGTGTCCCGGTGCCACCCGTCGTGTCAACTCGACAATGAACCGCATCCTTCCTTCTCCTGTACTCCTCACCTTTCCGGTTCAGAGGAGGTCCATCTAAAAAGCATTTCGTCGAACTCAGCGCCTACTTAATCAAGTGGAACATGGACATGTCCAGGCTCACCTGCCGTTTGACATATTGCGCGATGTCTACCCCTCCTCGTCCTCGGTGACCTTGCCCAGTGTCCTGTGGGCGGGGAGGGGACTCCCCTTTGTCGGTCAGCGTGCGCTGCTATCAAATGTCAAATTTGACATAAACAAGTGTTTACATAATGACAACAACAATTTGCGTAATTGTCACAGGCATCCGAAGCAGCAGACGATGGATGCCAAGGGTTCCAGCATCGGTGGAGCTGCGACCCCGTCGAATGTTTGAGCTAGAGGAGCCGGAGGAGTGTCCTTGCCCAGTGTCCTCGGTCGCCCCTCGATTGGGGTTGCATTCTACTCGGATCTACACACATGTCGTTTCCCCCCTTCAAAGTTCCCTTTCGGCATACTAGAAATGTTTGCGAGCTCTGATTAATTGATGGGCGTGTGCGTTGCCTTGCAAAGATCAAGGTGAGAAAAACCGGAGGGAAAATGGGGGAACTTTCTAATTTCAAATTCAAGTTTTTCTTGTTTAACTAGTTGTTATTGTGGTGACAAGCGTTTGCAGGTCTTTTACATTTACCCTTAAATTTTTAAATACCCGTTCTCAAATGTACTTATAATACTAAAATATTAAATGTAAAAAATATTATAATATTTTAAAGGGAAAGAGAAATTAATTTAACATTAAAAAGTGGAACGTGTTTTCTTTTATATAAATATTCTTATATTTTGACAATATTGATCCGATATTATCGATTATTTCTCGATTTGAAGGGAAAACGCAAAATAAATATGGAGAAATAGCAAACTGTCTATATTTTTTTTCAAGCTATATTCATGCATGGTTTTAAACGACAGTTTCAAGCTCATTCGTTATTCCGATCTCGATAGTTCCCAGTCCTCCTTCAGTTAAAGACCCCACAAACAATCAACTTCGGCCTAACCAGCATCTTTTGCGTATTTTCCTAACCGCCCAGCATTATTAACAAAATTCGCAGCAAGAAAAAAATGAGAGGGAAAATGGCAAAGCGAGGTAGTGTGCCTTATGCTGGGGAAAAGTTGATTGTTTGGCCCTCGGGCTATTTGCTTTCTTGATGAAATAATTAAATGTCATTCATTGGGGTCGTTTGCCGCTTATTCTTGGGGCGGCGTCGCAGGTCCTCTTTGCCCAGTCCACTTTCCTACTTCCTGATTTCCGGCCTTCCCGGGCCTTGTGTAATTGTTGACCACTTTCGCATATCCTTTTTGCGCCTTTTGCCGGCTAATTTGTGCAGACAACGCCTCGGGTTCCTCGGGGTCCCTCCTTAGGTTCCCTTCTCTCGGGGGGTGCGGGTCCTTGTGCTTTTGATTTCAGTTATTGTGCCCCCATCGTCCAGGTTCATTAAACTTTTCGGCCAGGCTGCGCCTTTGGTCCGGCTAATTAAGTGCTGCACATCCTGGCCGAAAAGCCCAGGCCACCGGGCCAACTTTAATGAACTAGTCGACTGACGTCACACCTGACGCATCCCGTCTGCAGATTAGCATATTCATAAGTGCCACGTCAGAAACAGCCGTCGCATCAGATGGAAGCTCTCTGTAGTTCTGGGCTATAACCGAGATAGATAGATGGAAAGATGGATAGACAGACAGGCAGCCAGACGGCAGCCTGACAACCAATTTGCTGCTAAACTTTTCGGGTCTTGGCCGGTTTTCAATTTGATGTAAGCCCCGAGTTCTCAGACGCCAGCCGAACTTTGAGCCGAGTTTATTGCCTTCGCCTGGCAAGTGGCAACTTGAAGAGAAATCAATTCTAGCTGGGAAATCCCGGGAAAGTCGCGCCTTCGCCTTGGGCCACTAAACTGCAGGTGGCCCCCTCGAAAAGGCTTTTCCCCCCTGGGGCGAAACCCGAAAGTCTGCGTAATGTTCTGCCAACTTTAAAACTGTCAAATGGACAAGCCGAATGCCAACCCAAAACTGTCAAAAGTTATGAATTTCCCAGAGACCATCCTCTGGATTACAATTAATGCGAAAAGGCAATTTGAACGGATAGATATAGATGAAGATAGGGATGGTAACTGGCAACGGGTAACTATGCAACTATGTACTACGGTTACCGCAGCTAAACATTGAAATTGGGAAGGCCCGGCCGCCTTAGGCAGGACATATAAATCACATGAATTTATTATGATGATGGCATAAATCATAGGACCATGCAATATATAAAATTGCACCATTTTTTTCAGGGGGAGGGGGCTTTGTTTTCTGTTCTGAGGCCTCAACTTGGGGGCATTGTGTTCGTTGTTAAAGCGCCGCAAAATATGCAATTCAAGCGATACCAGTTGACAACAAGGATGGCAGCAGCCCAACAGTGTTGCCTGTTTAGCAGGATCTCATGACTTATAAACAGGGATTTTTATTATATTTATTTTCAGCTAGAATTTAAGGAGGTATATTTATTTATTTCTTTTTAAATGCCTTTTAAATACTTTTTCATAATCATTCTAATTATCCTATCATATATCATATCACATCATAAATATTAATAGCGGTTCCTATTTGATTTTAAGTTTTTTACCAGAAGTAAAGAAAGCATTTACAATCCAGACTTATTACATACAAGATGAGATAATATTATATATTCCTTTATCATAAAAGGTGAATGTACAATTAGATTTTAAGTTTATTACAAAGAACTAAAATAAGTATTTACAATCCCGGACTGCCAAACAATAAATTATTCCTTAACTGCAAAATAAGTATATATATTTTTCAACCGTAAAACCAAATTTAAATGTCTGTTCTGGACAAAGTCCAAGCTGTGTGAAAAGTTTCGGCTACTTTTAATTACCTAGAAGGGAATTATTTCAAGTTTCTTGTTTTGGCTTACTCCTGGCAGTTTAGTAGCTATTTTATTGTTTTTTAACTACTTGTAGTAACTTTATTTGGCGAAACTAGCTGACAGGGCGGCACCACTCGAAGGCAGGGCAAGTCGGGTTCAGGTCAGGCTCCTGTCAACGGATGGGGTTGGTCCCAGGGAGCAGTAGCTGGGAAGGATCGGGATGAGGAGCAGGAGCAGAGTGCACCGCTGCGGCGAAATGTTCCGACAGCTGGGCACATGTAGCCACCCCATATGAAGCGGGCCAAAAACGTTTTGGCCCCATTGAAATGGGCTCCTTTGTTTTTGTGTGCCGGGCCTAAGCTTGGGGCAACTGGACACTGGAAACTGGACACTGGACACGGGATGGAGATGGACCGCATCATACCATATACCAACAATTTGTTTTTAGTGGCCTGTTTATGCTGTGAGTAGAATATCGCCGCAGTGGCTGCAGTGGTAGTTTGGTTTAGTAGTTTGTAGTCTTTCGGCGGCTGTCACTTTTCATTGCCCCAGCGTGTTCATAATTTCCATGTTAATATTGCCCTTGAGTCGCAATTCAGCAATGAAATTAACTCGGCTGTGAGCCCAGTGTGTGTTTTGTTCTGCGGTTCGCGCTCACCCCATCGCCGTTCTGGGGCAACAAAAACATGTCCATTGCAATTAGCATATGAGCAACAAACCATGTGTGGCCCAGAGTTCCCAGCTCCCCGATCCCCGATCCCCTAGCCCCTATCCCCCAGTTGCGGTGGCATTGTGGGCGTGGCGAAGCTTGTAATTTATGAATTTTATGGCATTCCTGTTCGGGGATTGCGCCGGCAGTCGATGATGAGGGTGGTCAACTAGCTGGCCGCACTTTTAATTTGATGAATAATCATCTTTCGGGGGAGGCAGGGAAAAAAGTCGGATTGAAAGCACTTTGGGGATGATGAAATGATTTCGCACTGGGAGCGTAAATAACACTTTTCCCGATTTCCAACTAGACGGGGAAAAAATGAGAATTTATTTATTATTAAAATATATTGATGATCTGCCTAAAAAGGTGTTATGTAGAAAGAAACTCCAATAGATACACATAGATAGTACCCTTTTTTAAAATATTTACAAATACATTATTTTTATAACAAGAAGGGTATATTAACTTCGGCTTGCCATTATAAAATTGCCTTATTCCTGATTAATTTAATTCTATGTTTCAGACTAAAATGTTTTGGCTTGGTAAACTATACTGTCAGAATAAATAAGTCATCAGAAACTCTATCCAATCTTCCTGTTTACAGGATTTCATTTATTAAATATTATCAGTGATAATATTGCCTTAAAGGCCTATTCGGAACTTAACTTATAAATCTTCAGCTATCAATTGTATACATTTGCCGGAACAACTTCCCAATTAGGATACCAAAAGCCTTTGTTACGTGTTTCCAGTTGGTTTGTCGACACTCGGTTTTAATTTAATTGCAAACTTTCATTCAATGCGGTTAGGCATACTGCATTTGCTGTATTATTCAAATTCCAACAAATTATGCATATAAATTTTCATTTTCACTTTTGCCAGTGCAAACATCACATAGCCAACTTTTGTTTCGGCCGGCAACAATAAAGGCTACAACTGGACTGGACTAGAGAGCTACATGAAAACCATATATATATATAGGAGTTCTGGGAGCGGCGGCATCAACAACTTTAAACCACCTCAAACTCAGAGCCCAAAACTGGCAAACAATTTGCAAACAAAATATAAATTCACCAGCATACTTTGGGGAGCATTTAAAAAATGTGTGTGCTCGGTCATACACACGCACCCCCTTTTCAAGCGACGCCTGTGCCTCCGCCTCCGCCTCTGTCTTTGCCATATTGTTTAGTAAATCCGGTTTTAAAGATGGCTCCAATACGAGCAGTAATGGAGTCCAAAGTTCCTTGCCAGCTAAGCAAATGAATTTCTGCACTTATCATATAGAAATTGGCTATCTGTTGGCGATGGCAAGTTTTATTGTTTTGTTTTTCGGAAAACACGACCATAAGTCCTGGGGCATTTTAAAGTGCGAGGAGCAATCAACGGTGGGATGTGGCAGTACCAGTATTTCGCATTCGGCTGACAGGCCGTCTCCTCGGGAGAGAGAGAAGGAAGCGGAGGAAGGCTTAAACTATGCATCAGCAATCTGGGCTAACAACAAACTTGGCCGAGAGTGTGTCTGCGCTTGGCTGTGCTGCATATTTAAAGGCGCTTAAGTGCCGGCAAAAAGTGCAACCTGAGCACCCGAGAGAACGGGCAGAGTCCAAAGGGGATGGGGAAGTAGCTAGGGGGGAGAGGGGGTTTCTGGGGGCAGACAGACCCCCGACATGCGTCGTCATACGACACATCACTCATGCTGTTTTTGAGTCCTGATTGTTTTGAGTGTCTGGCAGCGACAGCAGCAGTTGCACCAGCAACAATGGCCCACAGAGAGAGAAAAAACGTGGCTAATACCGTGATATAATATTCCTGAACCCTTAAATATGTATTGCTAAAGAGGTACATTGAAGGACTCATCACTTACGAAAGAAACAATGGAATAATGTACCTATGTTATTGAAATGTATGTGAACATTAAAGGTAAATAAAATACTATTAAAATATATTCAAATATATTTAGAAATTGCCTAAAAAAAAGTTTTGTAAGAAGAAAATAATTAAAATTTTATGACAACCACTTCAGGTATTTATTTGCACTCCAAATATTTTTTTTATTTTCTTGATTTAATTTTTTTTGAATTTATTTTTTATTTTATTTAATTTTTAACATTTTTTAATATTTAAAAATATTTTGTTTCTCTGCACAGTAAAAATTGATTGCATTTGTGTCTGCCGCCAGGAGTCACTGATTCAGACAATGTCGTTGGCTCGGCAAGTGCCGACTCCGGCGGGTCCTTGTTTATGCCTAAAAAGGTACCGAGCGGAGGGTCCTTGGACTTGGCACTCGACACTCAACATTCGACACTCTGCACTCCAAAAATCACCGCCCATCATGGTGCATCGCCCATCAGCCAGCGCAAATAGTCAAACAATGGCAGTTTAGAGGACTCGGGCCCAGGACAATTGTCGAGTGTGGGCGATAATCACTGCGTCGGCACAGTCGACACCTTTGGCCGCTTCAAATATTGACTATTTTGCATATTGATTGGCCTTTGTCTCCGCTCGCTCGCTCGCTCGCCGGATCCCCTTCGCTACCCCAGCCCTCGTCCTTGGGTCCTTGGTCCTTGGTCCTTAGTCCTTTGGCAGTCAACATGCCAGCGACACCTACATCATCAACTTGTTGACACTTTAGCATCGGCGGCAGGCGGCAGGATGCAGTGTTCAGGATTCAGGACTCAGGATCGGCAGGACTCGCAGGAGGGGACTTCCGCACCGTATCCGTTCTTTATGGCTATGAAAAACACTTTATGCACTGAGCTCCGCTGTGCGTTGACGTTGTTTGACATTGTAGAAATTGCTTTTAATTAAAATATTCTGCGCGGCAAATATCACAGCGCACATGCAGTACATTTCAGCGAGGGAGTGAAAAGGCAGAAAAAAAGGGGGAGCGGGGGATATAAACTATATAGCTCAGCCTTAGAGACCCGCTTTTTTCCTTCGCGGAGCTGCACATTGGTATAACAAAAGCGGAGGAGTGCGTAAACATTGTACCCACACTTGAACAAATATCCTTAACTTGGCGCTAAATATTTTAGATTACGAGTGGGGGAGTACCCACATTTATAACGAAAGTTTGGATTTTTGTTATATAATGAGAAACAGAATATAAGAAACTCGTAATGCAAATGGTATTTAAAAAAAAACATTTGTATTAAAAAAGTTTGGTTGTATAAAGATTCCCAATGTATTAACCTATTCAATTTATCTACAAAGCATAAGAGAACGCCGTAGTCGATTACCTCGACTATCAGATACCCGTTACTCAGCAAAAGGGAGTGCGAGGGAGATGGAGATATGCATGCAGAAAATGCTCATAACTTTTTAACGAAAGGTCCGATTTGAAAAATGTTTTCTACATTTCGATAGGTATAAATAAAGACAACCAAATTTTATTTATATCGACACGGCTTGTGATCCTGATCAAGAATATATATGTTACTCTACGAGAACGGGTATACAAATGAATTTAATAACTACAATTTTTGACTTTCAACCCCTTCCTATTTTTTTTCAGTGCACTCTGCCAAGGACCGGCATTGTTTGTTTGAAGAGTTTATTAGTTTAATTTCGTATAAAGCGTTCACATGGCTCGAATTGAATTTGAATTTGGCTCAAGCGTTTTAGACGCAGCTAATCCAACCCTTGAGTTGCCTTTGAGCTTTAAAGTGTCCTTTTTGCAGGCGAAGGCGACACTGTCGGCAAATTAGCCGGGGACTCATACTCCCCGCAGCTCGTTGCAATGCAATTTATGTTGATTAGTTTGCATCTTGCAGTTGACTTCCACTTAATGAATGGATTGTGCTATAATAAAGACAGCGGGGAATCTGTAGATTGGATCTGCAGGGGAGTTACTTCAGTCGTCTTGTAGAAGTTGTCACACAGCCCGGGATTTTTTTGTTTTGTTTCCGTTCTCGAGCAACTGCCAAATCCGCTTAGCAACTTTATAATTAGCCAGCGTTGTCGTTGTAGGCGTCGCATTGTTCAGCCATCGTCAATGGGCCACAAAGCGATTGACTCGGGTGGTTCTTTTCGGGGCGATTGCCGTGATTGCATAATCTCTAAGCCCGGTCAGGCAGTCAGCCTCTCAGCCAGCAGAGAAATCGAGGGGGAGGAGCTGGGGCCGAGTAAAAAATCAATGGAAATAAATCACCGGAAAGCGTGCGGCAGACTCGAGTCGCTCTTTTTTCTTGCCTCTGCCCAGACAAATGCCACGTCAGTCGACGGCACTCGCTGAATGAGATCTACTCCTTTCCATGGGCGTAGAGAGGGGTAATTCAAAATAGTTTCGTTAAATAAATTTTCCATTTAGACCTTGAGCAGGTCCTAATATGGGAACAATTCGACATTCATTGCTTTCATACACAATTATTAATAACTTTTTTAGGATCATTATTAGAATAGAATAGTTGAACAAAATCTTACAATTTTAATAAGAATAAAATATTTTTTAAATATAAATAATATAATAAATAGAAATATTAAATGTTAGGAATTTTATGGTTGTATTTTTTTTGTTTTTTAATTCTTTTTAAAATGATCTTTATTTTAACATTTCTTCCTTTACTTTTGCTTACTTTTAAGTCCTTCATAATTATATTTCCCCCCTAAAGCCTGTTATAATTCTCTGGCTACGCCTCTGCCAGTGAATTTGCCGTAATCGTATCGTTAAATTGATTAATTTCTTTATTTGCGCACCCGCTGAAAATTGCGGTCGCCTTGTCGTTTAGCGATTGAGTGAGTGACTGCGAAGGGGTTTCGCCTGGTCCCCAAGGCAATCAAATGTAGGATTAGACAGGGCGGCGATTTGAGGGGCAGGCGAAATTTGCATCAATTCTTTCGACGCAGAAGCACAGCTGTGATAAATTTGCTTCGACGAAGCTTCGGGCATCGAATTTAGTCAAGATTGCCATTAGAAATAGTGCGAATTTTCTGGTATTTCCAGTCCATACATCAGTTTCCTGTTGTTGCGGCCCCTCCGCCTCCCCCTCTTGTATTCGCCCCCATAAACACGCCTTCCGCGGCCTCCGGCGCATATTTTGATTTTAGCTTCAACGCCAATTTTGATGGATTAATGGGGCTGGGCGACATTTGTTGTCAGTGTCGGCATCTTGGCGTCAAACAAAGGCGTGGTCATAGCTAATGGCCGGGGGGCGGAGGCAGTGGCGGCGGCTGGGAGGGCGTGGTCGCCTACGATTTGCTCCGGGTCGTTTGTCTTATCCGCCGGGTTGGACGGCCGGCAATTACGTATCCGCCCGGTGTGCAATGTGTGCGTACTTCATACACAGAATGCGGAAAGGTGATTATACGCTCGGGGTTCTCTAATGTTGATCGATAGGCCAGCGCAAATATGAACGCCAAATTTGCGTACAATATGGATGGAGTTCCTGGTCAATTGAAGAATAATTCGCGGAAAGGATTCCAAATCTTATTAATATAATATTAATTTTGGAACAACAAAGAATTTTTTCTTGTATTTTATAAATGTCCCCAGAACTCTAAACAAAATTTTTAAAATATTTAAAAAATTTCAATATATATTAGAGCCCTGCATGTGCGTAAAATACTTTGGATACCAATATTATTCCTAATAAACTATCTAGCTTAGTATTCGGTTTTTTTTGCAACAAACCTTCTAAAATACTAGAATAAAATACCAGATTTCCTGTTAAAAATTGACTTCATATCTCTGATAGTTAAATTGAAATTTAAGAAATCTGTAATGACAATATGGAACTTTTGCATTCAGCATACCAACTTTTTCTCTGTGCCAAAAAGTTGGGAACCTTGCAGCTTAAATACGGGTGGGAAAACGTTTGCACCTGGACGGGCTTTCCGTGCGAATGGCTTGCTCAATGACCAAGCTCAGACTCGCACAAAATGTTTACGTACTCGTATTTGTGTGATTCTTGTGTAAATTGTCTGTGAAAACGGCCATGGAGTGCTTCGGCTGAGCTTCAGGTTCGGCTTTTGCATTTGCATTTGCAGTTGTCTGTTTTCGGTTGTCTGTTTCCAAGTCCTCCCCATTTTCCCACTAACTGTGATTTCGTTTTGCATACGTTCATCTTCCGTTTCCTCCGCATCCCATCGTGTCCCATCCTATGCTGTATCCTATATCTTTTATTCCACCCCCTTTTCCGGGCAGCACACACCGATGCTCATTTCGCCAGCGCCAACTAAAAATGCATTTCCTGTCAAGTGTAAAAAGGAAATGATGTGATGCTCTCCGGCTTCAACGTGCAATCAATCATTGCGTGCCCGTTTCCACCCCAAGGATTTCCCCCTACCCCAAGCCCCCCACCCCCATGGGGCGATCCTTTTGCGGTGGCAAAGTCAGCGATGGCGGTTTTATTAAGTCGGGCAAATAGTGTTAAGTATTTGTCGAATGTCAAACGCCAGGCTCCCTTTCGCCGGGCTTAATGGATCCCCTTACATCCTGGCCAGCCGCACATTGGATTTTAATTGCCACGCCGATAGGCAAGTGATTCGCCTGTCCCTGACCCACCATCCCACCTGCTCTACCCCCAGTTTTCATCCCGCCACCTGGCCACCTGGCATTGATGTGCCATTTCCGCCTCTCGCGGTGCCTCCCCAATTAGAGGGTCGTTGCCAGAAGTGTTTGCTATTAACCCCCCGACACACCTGTCTAAATTAATTAAAAAGTGAAGAAGATAATTGTTGAGGAGGAGAGAGCATACCCTCTAAAATAAATTACCCATCCTGAATAGTATTTAGTTGTTATTTAAATTGTAAATAATAATAACTTGTTAGTGATATGAAAGCTATGATTTCTAGCCTAATCATGCGCGGATCCACGGGGGTGATATGGGTGAAAGGAATATTGGTATTCAAAAAGTATGCAACAAAAAATTGGTTCTGATATCACACCCCACAACAAAATCCTGGATCCGCCACTGAACCTATTAAATTATTATTTATCTAACCTAAAAAAATTATGTTCTTATTTAAATTGCAAATAATAAAACTTATAAATAAGTATTGCAAAACTGGTATTCCACTTAATTTTCTAACATTTTATATTAGACAATAATATTTATTTAATTTTTTCTTACTTTTTTATTTATTAAGAATATGATTTTTTTGAAAATATTTTCTAGAGGTGGTTTTATTCAAAATATAAACGAGATAAGCCAACGCCTTTTAGATAGGCAGCACCTTCATCCAAAAAAAAATCCTAGCTTCGTTTACAAACCATAAACTTGTATTTCCCAGTACTTTCCCTTTAACCTATCTACCATATTCCTACACAAGAGTATATGTGAAGCCAGGGATTCACTCAATCGAAACCTAAGCTCTTTTGAGGCGTGTCCTGGGGCACTTTGGGGCGATAGAGGGTTAAGGCAGGTGGGTAGGTGGCTTCTGTTGGCCCCCGAGTGCCGTTCTCCGGTGGCAGACTTTTCAAGTTCAAGCATGTGATATATGCATATATCCCCCGATTCCTACCCCCCGGCTCCACCCCTTTTCCGACGATATGTGTGTCTTGTCTGCCTACGCATCTTGATGGCTTGGGGCTACGTGTTCGGACGCTGTAATCGGATGTTTATGGCCCACAGCAAGCTCACGGACGCTCCACGCACTTTCAGTTTCAGTTCAGTTTGCCTCCCGGGGCGAAGTCATTGAACGGCGATCTCTCGACGGTCTCTTGTTTACAGAAAAGCATAATGCTACTATAGAGGTTACAATGGGTTGGCGGGTTCCTTGAAGGCGCTTACATCGATTCGAAACACTCAAATGAGTTGACAACTTTTTCTTCTGGGAATTTCTAAGAAAAGTCTTTTCGGCGTTCAACCTTCGATTCTTGGTTATTTGTTAATTAAGACCCATTTTCAGTGACCCAATGAGCGGTTAGTTGGAATCTTTCAACCTTTTTATAACACAGCGATAGAAAAAAGGTGCCTGCAATTAGTAATCCGATTTGGCAATTTCCAGGCCTGTGTTTTTATTTGGCGTGCGAAACAATGTGAAACTGTGCCAATGTCTGTGGACACTACGTAAACACCAAATGGAGCAATGGTAAATTTTCTAAAAGAGAGAAATAACCGAAAAACTGAAAATCATGCAGCCAATGAGGCAAACGCCGCTGACATACAAACGCCCGGGGTTTGGGAGATAAGTTTTGGGGGGCCCAGAGGTGCTGACAAGTCACCCATATATATTGTGGGATATTGTGGAGGGAAGGGAGGTGGAGCAGGTGGGTGGATGACAACCTGACAATCCGTTGCCAGCGAATTTAGCGCTCCATTGGCGCGTGCATGTCGCCAAGAAAAACAAAATGATTGTCAAGTGCTGAACTCCAGGAAAGGGGGCCTCCATCAGAGGGGCTGCTGCAAGGTGCTGAGTTGACAATTGAAAGGTTAATTGAACACCGCTCAGATCGCAATTAATTACCAACCCATAGTAGGCCTACAAGGAAGTCCGCTGAACTTGACATCGAAAATGGAGCAGAAAACCAAAACGAAACTGAAACCGAAACCAAAAAACCGATAGCAATACCAAAACCGTCAACAAAAAGACAAATTACCCGAAACCAGTTTCGGACCGCAATTGTCAAATTGTCAACGGAGATACTTTAGTACTTGTTACCGGTTTGCTCTTCGGTTTTGATTTTTACTTGTATTTTTTCCAGGGCGCCACTTCTGGGGGCTAATTCTGACGCCCCATATAAAGTGACGTGCGCCGGGAGTGGTCGACATCATTAAGTCGACGTCTTTGCCAGAGTCGGGCGGATATATAGTCGTCAGTCTCCAATCGCAGTCCAGAGCTTCCTGTGCGGCACGTGCCATTTCAACCAATCCTCAAGAAGTCCCAGTCCAAAAGGAAGTGATTCTACAATGGCAGGCAAAGTAAGTGTAACAAAGAGGAACTCTAGGCCAAGTCAGTTGCAACGCAACATCGATTTAAAAGGATTTTCTTTTGTGGACTTTAAAGGCAATTTAGCTACCAACATCCTTTTCCAAAAAATATGTTTTGTAAACCCCGCAAAACTCAAATTCTATTAAAAATGTATTCAATAAAAATGTGCAGCCGATTCAATTAAAATATGCACGATTTTATTTCTTGCGATTTGCATAATCACATAAATAATAACAATCAAATCAGAATGGTTTCTATATTAGATTTAAACCCATTTTCATTTGAAATGAAATTGGCTTTGGTTTAAATGTGTTTCACATTCATCTAAATAAATGAATAGCAAGCCCCGAAGTTTAAAACCATTTTTAATAGTAAAAGGATATACATTTTTTATTTATCTTAAAATGAGTTTCAGTATAACATGGCCAGAATAGCACTTAAAATAGGTTCCTAAATTATTAATAAATAAAATCCACCTTCAACCTTGCAGCTCCTGAAAGTCTTCTCCCTTCTGGCCCTCGCTGCATCGTGTAGTGCAGGATTCGCGGCCACCTATGCCGGTTACCACCCGGCCTATGCCACCTATCAGGCTCCAGCCGCTGTCTACCATGCCGCTCCAGTGGCCCAGGCGGCTGTCTACCATCAGGCTGCTCCTGTTTATGCCAAGGCAGTGGTGCCAGCTGCTCCCGTGTACACCAGATCCTATGCCCTGCCTGCTCCGGTTGTGAGGACTCCTCTTGCCCTGCCCGTTGCTGCTCCTGTGGTGAAAACTCTGGCTGCCGCTCCCGTGGTGGCTGCCCCCGTTTTGAAGCAGGTGGAGCTGGAGTCCTCGCCGCGCTACGACTTCTCCTACGGCGTCCACGACAGCATCACCGGGGACATCAAGAGCCAGGTGGAGACCCGTGACGGCGGCAATGTGGTGGGATCCTACTCCGTCCTGGATGCCGATGGCTACAAGCGCACAGTGACCTACACCGCCGACGATATCAACGGATTCAATGCGGTGGTCCAGCGCGAGCCAGTGGTGGCTGCCCGTGCTGTGGCTGTTCCGGCTGTGGCTCCAGTGGTCTCAGTGGCTGCCCCTGCTCCTCTTCCCGTCCACGTTCCCGTCTCCGCTCCTGTGGCTGCCTCGCTGCCCGCTCCCATCTACTACCCCCACCAGCAGGCATTTGCCCCCCAGCAGGTGCAGCAGATCGCGGAGCAGCAGGGTGAGGTGGTGGAGGCCCCTGTGGCCACTCAGCCGGAGCTGGAGCCCACGCCCATCGACTACAACGAGGGTCAGCAGCAGCAGCAGCAGGAGACCTATCCCCAGGACCAGCAGTTCCCGCCCTTCTCCCAGGCCGGCCAGGCCTCTCCAGCTCCCGACAGCGATGATTCCGATGTGGTGGAGGCACGATCTGCACCTGAAGCCAGCAGCAGCACCACTTCCACCACCGCTGCTCCGGTTACGGAAGAAAACAAGGCCTAGATTGGTATACGACCGGAAATATTGTTGAAATTAATGCGAAAATAAATAACCAGTTTGAGAATATAAAAAAAGGTCCACTGTTTCTTAATATGTCCTCAGGAAAATTAGTAAAATATTAATTAATTTCCCTTTATACTTAAACAAATACAAAATACTCCTGAAAGGAAATCTGTAAACAAACAAAAAAAATGCGCGATAAAAAATGATTTAAAAGTTAAATCAATTGGGGGCAAGCTCTTTTATAAAAAAATGGTTTACTTCTCACAGCCAATTCATTAATAATTCAGAATTAAAAGAGCATTAACCGGTAGTCTGTTTGCATTTATTGCATTATTATTGATAAACGAGAGATTAAATGGTATTAGTTCGATGATAACCTTTATTTCGGAGAAAAAACCCGCAATAAAATGGAATCTTTTTAGACAGTTTAATATTTAATTATTAATGATTTGTTTCAAATTAAAAATGGATTTAGTTTGAAATATCTGCAATTATTTAAAATTGAACTAAAACTGAAAGCAAAGATTAGAAAAACAAACAATTATAGCAATTTAATCGTGTGAAAAAAGTTCATTATAAAAGAAATCAACTTAATTAAATTCAACAAATTACCAAACGTAAAGCGGTTCAATGTAACAATTTAAATTAACCCGCCCGTTTTGCAGATTCAGCAAATGGCTGAACAGCTGAATGCGGTTTGTACGCACGCCAAACAAGTTCCACGTTCCACAGGAATACAAAGGAATTAAAAAGATTCGCCACGTGTCGGTAGCGATCAAGACTATGACCGTTGATCGAAGAGTTTCATTTATGTAAAAAAAAATAATTTAAAATATATTAATCCTATCTTAAATAATTAAAGGAAAATAAACATTTTTGCTATGTGGTTTACTAAACAAAGACTTTAGGCTATCGTGTGCAGTTTACTTTAACTTTTATATTACTTTATTATAAGGATTTAAGGACAGTTTTTTAGCTTTTACATAGTTCTCACAAAAAAGCTGTAAAAGTTATTTATATATTTTATATAAATTAAATGACTTACCATTTACCATTTTTAATGGTTTTTGAATGCGCAACGATCAGAGATTAACAGCATGTTAACACAACAGAATGCGCGATCCGCGAACGGCCACACTGGCGGCAAACATCGACAGTTCAGAATGATCGATAGCCCGTTTGCCCGCCTCTATGCCTTGCTTGATTTTCAAATAAAACGGTAAATCAGACGGCGCCAAGTAAGCGTTGACATCAATTTCGCTTCGATTTCGAGCTTGCCTGCGTATCCACAGCACAGTTCCACCGGCACTTTCAGCGTGCTAACACGCTCGACAAATTTCCGTGCTCGTTTTTCGTAAAGGAACGATCAAAATTGTGTAAAATTGTGAAGTGATTTTAGTAGAAAAAGCCAGCACACGCATTCACAAGGTAAGTGCGCGTGTGTGTGTGTGTTCCGTTTGTCCTTTTTCGCGGTTTCTCCCTTGCTTCTTCGTTACTTCCATTGCCTCGTCCCCTTTCTTCCCGCGAATCTGCAAATGGCGGCGGCTGCTGCAGCTGTTGCTTTGTTGTTGTCAGCCAAGGGCGTAGCGGGAAATTTTCAGAGGGGCGTAGAAGTTGCTAGACTTATCCCTGCTCCTCAAAAACGCAACGTAAAAAGTTCAACAATTGCATGTTACTTTTGGCTGTAATAAAGTAGAATTTCTTATTTCAATCAATTCTGGACCCCCATTAAAATCCGAACTACGCCCCTGTTGCTCGCCCTTGCAAAAGCCGGTCTCCCGAAAGGGACGTGAAAAGAAACGAAACAAAAGGCGAAATTTTGTTCTTCATTTCAGTTCAAATTTAGTCATCGCAGCAGCAACACTTAAAATTCAAAGGAAACAAAAACAGCCAACAAAATGAGTAAGGCGGATTCGAACTCTCGACAGGGCTCCTACAAGGCCAACACCATCAACACGCAGGTAAAGATCCCCCGATCCCATATCACACATATCTCCGATCGGAGCTAACCTCACTTTGCCGTAGGACTCGCGCATGCGCCGCCATGAGGTGACCATCGAGCTGCGCAAGTCCAAGAAGGAGGACCAGATGTTCAAGCGACGCAACATCAACGACGAGGACCTCACCTCGCCGCTGAAGGAGCTCAATGGCCAGTCGCCGGTGCAGCTGTCCGTGGACGAGATTGTGGCGGCCATGAACAGCGAGGACCAGGAGCGCCAGTTCCTGGGCATGCAGTCGGCCCGCAAGATGCTGAGTCGGGAGCGCAACCCGCCCATTGACCTGATGATCGGCCATGGCATTGTGCCCATTTGCATACGCTTCCTGCAGAACACGACCAAGTGAGTAGTGTTAACAGAATGTGTCTTTTAAAAGCACACCTAAATCCGGTGAATCCCCAGCTCCATGCTGCAGTTCGAGGCCGCCTGGGCCCTGACCAACATTGCCTCCGGCACCTCCGACCAGACGCGCTGCGTCATCGAGCACAATGCTGTGCCGCACTTCGTGGCCCTGCTCCAGTCCAAGTCCACCAATCTGGCCGAGCAGGCCGTCTGGGCTCTGGGCAACATTGCCGGCGACGGAGCCGCCGCACGCGACATTGTCATCCACCACAACGTAATCGATGGCATCTTGCCGTTGATCAACAACGAGACTCCGCTCTCCTTTCTGCGCAACATCGTCTGGCTGATGTCGAATTTGTGCAGGAACAAGAATCCGTCGCCGCCCTTCGAGCAGGTGAAGCGACTGCTGCCCGTCTTGTCGCAGCTTTTGCTCAGCCAGGACATCCAGGTGCTGGCCGACGCCTGCTGGGCTTTATCCTATGTCACGGACGACGACAACAGCAAGATCCAGGCGGTGGTCGACTCGGACGCAGTGCCACGTCTGGTCAAACTGCTGCAAATGGACGAGCCGAGCATCATTGTGCCCGCCCTGCGCAGCGTTGGCAACATAGTAACCGGAACAGATCAACAGGTGGGTAAAATAATGTTTAATATGGGGTGGGATTAATTTATGATTGATATGCAAATTTTTTCTCGTCTCTTAGACTGACGTGGTTATTGCCGCTGGAGGATTGCCCAGACTGGGACTTCTTCTGCAGCATAACAAAAGCAACATTGTCAAAGAGGCTGCCTGGACCGTCAGCAACATCACAGCGGGTAATCAGAAGCAGATCCAAGCGGTCATTCAGGCCGGCATCTTCCAGCAGTTGCGCACCGTGCTGGAGAAGGGAGACTTTAAGGCCCAGAAGGAGGCTGCCTGGGCAGTGACCAACACCACGACGTCGGGCACCCCCGAACAGATAGTGGATCTGATCGAGAAGTACAAAATCTTGAAGCCGTTCATCGATCTGCTGGACGCTAAGGATCCGCGTACCATTAAGGTGGTGCAGACGGGCCTATCCAATCTGTTTGCCCTGGCTGAGAAACTTGGCGGCACCGAGAACCTGTGCTTGATGGTCGAGGAGATGGGCGGCCTTGACAAGCTGGAAACTCTGCAGCAGCACGAGAACGAGGAGGTCTACAAGAAGGCTTACGCCATCATCGACACTTACTTCAGCAACGCCGACGACGAGGCCGAGCAAGAGTTGGCACCGCAGGAGGTCAACGGAGCCCTAGAGTTCAATGCCACCCAGCCCAAGGCTCCCGAGGGTGGCTACACGTTCTAGACTAATCACTCACCACATACGCCAAACGCCGCTCACGCGCCTTTAAAACTACACCCCATTTCGTTAGACCTTCGACCGCGCTCACACGTTTTATTTTTTTGCCACAGCTATGCCATTGTCAAACATACGCATCACATCAGAACATTCCCGAACACTTGGAGGCATGCATGCAAACACAGGCTAATGCATTTGCTTAGGTATTATTTAAGACTCTTCGGATGCTTACACTCGCTTACTCTTCGCACTGAAGTTTCGAATTTTTGACTAAGTTCCGGCGTTGCTTGGCAGCACGGATCTCTGGAGCACTTTTCGTTCCTAATACAACCTCTCGGGCAGCTGTGCTGGCTGGGATCATGGTTTTTGCCCAGAATCCGTCTGCGGAGGGCGCAAGTCTGTATGCGTGTGCTTGGCATTTTATTTGGAAACGTTAAGAGCTCATTTCGGATATATTTTAGGCTGTTTAGTATTTATTTATGTATACAGAAAATGCTTTTAATCCTCCACCTTCGCGCAAGCATTACAACAACTACTCATACCCTTCATACCAGTGTCCTCATCCCCGAATCGCAAGATTATATTCAAAGTTATCAATAAATAATGAATTGTTTGAATGATAATTTGCATTTTGTTATGCTTTAGGCAGTATTGTTAACCTTTAAATTAAACCCTTCAAGTACCAGCTTGCCTCATTCGTAAAATAAGGTTCAACATTTGTATAGAAGCTGAGATTTGAAACTCATAAGTATAAATATTTAAACGCAAAAGTATCCTATTATCTTGTGAATTTCTCAGAAAGTACAGCACAGTTTTGGGCATTTATGTTTTTTAAACATTACGCTTTGTAAAAACGGAATACTCCGAATTGAATTTTAAATGTTATCCCCCTTGGCTTGCTTCTTTTGTCAGTAAACTCATGATAACAAGTTGTGCAGTCAATACAAGTTTTTTGTGCATTTTAAATCGCATTCTGGCAGTAAGCGGATCACCGGGAGATTAAGAGCTATCTTCTGCAGCCACACTCATTTATGCAGAAAGGCCCGCGGAATCGTACGGCGACCCCCAATGTTCCAGATTAGATAAAATGATTAAACAACCACTACTGGGCGGGCACAGAGACCGGGAGCCAGACCCACAAACAACTCAATCAAAATGAGTCGCCGCGGCATTAGCATCCGCGTTTATTGCAGCGTTCCAGGGAAAAAACAAAACACATCAACATCAGCATCCACATCCACATCCACGTTCTCATTCCCATCGGATGGATGCAGCGCCAGTTCGCCGAATCGTCTGTGTAAATTCACGGCAAACAAATTATAAAAATAGATTAAAAATTTAGCATCGGAAAGTAGTTGCCGAAAATTCGAACCGAGTTGTGGAAGCATTGGCCGGACGGAGCTTTTGCCTCCGATTTGCCCAAGAGTCGTCACCGATGAGGCGGGCGTATTTAATTGGTTCTTTTTTGTGCTATTTTATTATTTCCGAGCGCAAGCGTTTAGTCCAATTTTGTCCGAAGCTGCGTGCGGGCGTGAATCTCGAAAGGCAACTAATTTATATAATATCTATATTTTGACGTTCGAACTACCTACGAACTCAGTTAGAGGTAACAGGTAGTGAAAAAAGTGAATAGATTTGCTGAAAATTCTATTTGAACCATGGTATACCATGACTACACCCAGCAATAACCGAATATTACCCGAAATTTTCACAACAAACTATTGTTGTTGATGATGCCACTTCGAAAACGATTCTGTGACCTCATATACGCCTTATTGAAAATCCAGTGAAAACTGCCACATGGCTGCAATGTAACGTTTAAAATACGAGACAAATACGAAAACACTTTTGACAAACCCTTGAATGTAGTTAATTTCGTTAAATAAAGCAAAAAAATTGGCACACCGAAAATAAACAATAAACATCTAGCACTAGAGCAGGGCTACTTTACAGCGACAGTGGTGTGGTGTATGCACAAGAAAAAAATTTTAAAAAATACATTTTTTAAAAATATTTTTTTGAAGTTTTCAAAAAAGTGTTGAAAAATGATGTGATAGCTCTAAAACTTTTGGTATTTCTTACACAGACTGGCGATGACAAATATTTTTTTAAGATTTTGACCATCGCACTTTAAGATTTGGGTTTCTGTGTAGGCAGCGATTTCGAGGCGGAAAACGGTTTTTCGTTTCGTTCCGTTTTTATTTTCCAGTTCGGGTGGGCGCGCATTTTGTTTGTTGATGTGGCAATTAAGCGCGCAAGTGTGCGCGTCGCATAGAAATCGGCATGCGGAGCTGCAGCCCCGGATCGGAAAACTATATAGCGAGGGGGAGGCAGGAGTGGGTGGTGGGTGGCCGCAACACAACGGCGGCGGCTGCCGAAATTCGCGTGAAATTAAAAGTTGCCGCAAATATATAGCCGCAGCACTGTCACAAAGTTTTCCGCCTCGGCGTTTCCGCTTTGTTTACTTGCCGAAAATAGTGTCAAGTTTGGCCTAGTGTGCTCTCTTGTTCACTTTACTTATTCAAGGCGTTTCTTTTGTTGCCTGTATGCTGTGTGTTCTGTGTGTTCTGTGTGCTCTGTTGGCCCTGTTTGCTCGATTCGGGCCTGGCCAAATGAAATGGAAGACAATTTACATTTTCATTACAGAATGCACTTCAAGAGCCAAGGTGAACTGAAATAGCATTCAGATTCAATGTATCTAGTGGCTATTATTTAAAATTATATTTTCGTTTTATTTAAAGCACTTTATGGCTCTAATCCATTTGGCCAAGTTTACTTACACACGTCGGCACATGTGTTTTGCATTATGCCGAAGGGCATTCTTATGCTAAACAAGTACTTTTGATGGCTCAACCATGTGGAAGCGATAAATTCACGCCTTTATAATATTAATAGGACCCAAATCTGACCTAAATTAAAGCTTCTATTAAAAATGTAAATGTTTCAGGGAATTAAAGGCAAATATTTTTTAGTTTAAAGCAAATATCGAGTATTTTTGTTGGAATATTAATTCCATTTGAAATTTCTTCTGGTTCCAAAATATGTTTGTATAAGCCTTGTAAACCAGGCAACTAAGGAAAGAAAGCAAATGAAACCCCTTCAAAAATACAATATTTTGTAATAATTATGGTTCCTACTTTTGCTTTATATTTTTAAGGATTTTACTGGAATAAGACTGGACCCACAAAGGAAAAATGAGTGAAGTTCCCAATCCTACGCCGAGCCACGCGCCCTATGAATCCCCCTTAGGTGCTGGAATTTACCACAACATAGCAGAGAATTTCGCAGATCAAAATGTGATCGTATCACCGCTACTCCTAGAAGCCACTATGTCGCTTCTCTACTTGGGATCCGATGGAACCACTGCCGAGGAATTGCAGAAGCTGCTCCGACTGAAGCAACGTTTTCCCAGCAATGCCAAAATGGCCAACTTCTATGCGGCGGAATTGGCCAACATTACCTCGGATGCCGATACCCGCCTGCAACTACAGAACCATCTAATGCTCCAGACGCCTCCGGGATCTGAATCCGGCATTGCTGACGATTTCCAGAAGATTTCCCAAACCTATTTTCATGCCACGGCCGAGTGTGTGGACCTGGAGCAAACAGAGAAGCTGCGTCGCCACATAAACGAACAGATCCTGGCCAGCGTTGGAGGCGGAAGCTGGGAGGAGATTCTCGTTGAAGGCGGGAGTCTGGCAGCCAAAACCCTGCTCCTGCTGGCGGGGAATCTGCAGAGCAAGTGGTTCCTGCCCTTCAGTGCTTACCGAACCGGACTCTATGAGTTCCACAGCGGCAGCCAGGTGAAATCGGTGCCCATGCTCTTCGACGACGACATGTTCGTGAAGTTCGCCGAGCTGAGGGATCTCGATGCCCGCGCCATAGAGCTGCCCTACGAGCACGCCGAGGAGCTGTCCATGCTGCTCATCCTGCCCAACCAACGCACTGGACTGCCGGAGCTGGAGAAGCAGCTGCGTGGCCAGGACCTGGGTGCACTGCAGCAGCGCATGCAGATGGAGGCGGTGCAGGTGCTGCTGCCCAAGTTCAGTATAGATTTCGAGTGCAGTCTGCGGCAGCCTCTGAAGCAGGTCGGTGAAATTATCGATCATGTTTGGTGGTTTTATTTTAAAGTAATATTCCCAACAGTTCGGCTTTGAGGAGATATTTGCGGCCTCGGCGAACTTTAAGCATTTGCATCCATCTGCCAGTTTGCCGGTGGTCGATGTTCTCCAAAAACTGCGCCTAAACTTGAACGAGTCTGGTTCTGGACCCGAGTTGCCACGCCCTGCAGCAGGTATTTAATTTCTTAAAATACCCAGAAATAATTATATACGTTTTTTTAATCTCCCTCGAACTTATTTCAGAGTATAAACCCATTGTGATCAGCAATTCCTCGAGGCAGAAATTCTTCCGAGCCGACCATCCATTTTTCTTCACCATTCGCAGTGAGAATGTCACCTATCTAATGGGTCATGTGGTGGAATTTTAATGCTCACTGGGAATTTCGGAAATGTGGAGGGATTGTGCCATATTTAAACTTGTATAAAAATAAGTTAAATAAAACTAATATCTACTAAACAAGTTAACGAGGTTTTGCTGATTGAAACAAATGTTCTGCCGAAGATAAGATATGAGTTTCTACATTGTTAACTGGATTTGTTCTCCGAATCAGGAACACCAGATGGTACACCAGATAACAACATTACGACAGCTGGATGATATGTGTATGTTTTTATTACTTAAAGTCAGATTACACGTAAACATCTAAAAATAAAACCACTTTGTCAAAAAAGAACAGTTTTAGTATATGAAAGAAAAATGTAAAGACTTACCTCGATTTGGATTATATAAAAAACTTGAAAAAAAAACAAATGACAATTTCATAGATTTTCTAACAAGAGTCTTGAGTTTATTTAAAGATATATCTGTATAATTTGTTTTTGCTCCAGAAATAGTCCTGTTATGTTTATTAGTTTTACAATTATTGTATTTTGTAGGTTTTTATCTTTGTCTCTTAATGGGGCTAAATTTTGCTTTAACTCTAGGAAACTTTAAATGGAATCAAAAACATGTTTCACACCCTACTGTGTTCTCGCTCTTTAATTTTCATTTTCATTGTGTTCTGTTCAATAGGCTTTTGTAAATCTAGCTAAAAAGTTATCATTAGTTTAAATTCTTTCAATTTGTTTACATATGCAATGACGTAAATATAAATTTCTACCCTAAATATGAGACTAGTTATGATTGATGTCCAAATCACTTTAAAAGACTTTGACTTGGAACATTTCATGAATTTGTTTTGAACTGAAAAATCCATTTTAACCTGGCCTTCTGGAGGTCCAATGAAAACTAAGACTGGATGGGCTCATTTGATAAAGTATTGGGTAGGACCAGGAATTCAACTGATTATTATCCTTACGTTAAGCATACATGAATATTCACAGAGATCTCTACTGTAGTTTATTTGTGGAATTTGATGTACATATATTTACACGTTTCGACAGAAAAACGAAGCCTCTTAAATGCATCTTAGTGTCGGGGATATTGCTATTGCTGCTTTTGCTGACCATCCTCACTGGTCACTGGTGGTGGCACCCCACCTCCCTCCGAGGCATCCACAGCCCCCCTGTTCAGCAGGTAGTCCAGATCGAGGGTGATGCGATCCAGAGTTGCATCGTTGCCGTTGCCATTGCAGCCACTCTGCGTGGCAGTGGGCGTGGCCGGGGTCGTGGTCGCCGTGCTGGTGACGGTCGAAGTGGAGACCACCGCAGCCACCATGGTGGGCAGCAGGGGGTCAAAGGTCGCGTGGGACGTCGGCTCCAGGATGGTCACTCGCTTCTGCGTCTTCGGCGTCTGGGTGGGCAGGGACATCGCCGGCATCGCAGCTCCACTCAGGTTGCCGCTTATGGTCGGGGGCGGCGCCATGCTCAGGATTAGGGAGCTGGGCACAAAGTCCACGTAGGGATTATGCTGCAGCGGAACATAATGAGAAGTGCTTGTGGCAGTGGGCATTATCGCACTGGTGTGGATGCCAATTATACTGTCTGCAAGGAGAGGAGCAGAGGGAAGAGGGGGTAGTCATCAGAAACTAGATCGTGAATAATGCATGCCCATCTGGCTTTATCCTCCAAGTGTTTGTCCATATTGCTTTTGCACCGAGAACAACTCGCTTAGCATTATGGGTATTAAAATCAAGATAGGTATAATAGAAATTAAATAAATCTAAATGTGTATGAATTAAAATTTAATTATTAAACCTCATCACAATCCCATTCCTTTCTCACTGGTAATATCAGTTATTAATAAATTAAATTAGTTAGAATATCGGTTTTAGAATCATAATAGGTATTATAAATCGAAAGTAAATAAATCATAAAACAAGTGTTTTATAAATAAGAATATCGGAATAAAAATCGAGTATTATAAATAGAACATAAATACATCACAAACATAAAAATTACTTTGTTTATAGCTATTATAAAATCCGTTACAATCTTCTGGACTTGTCTTCTGTTCAGTTTAGATGATTTATTAATAAATTAAATTAATGAAATATTATTATAAATAATTAGGTTTGTAGTAAAAACTTAGTACTTGTTTATTTTTGTCTCTGTCCACTTACCGGCTGCCACGCCCTGCAGGATGTCGAGCGTCTCGACGCCCACAAACTCGCCGCAGGGTCCTGGGCGATAATGCGTCGGCTGGTGATGCAACGTGCGCCTCCCCAGGCTTCCTGTGAGTCCGCCCACGCCCATGCCCATGCCCACACCCATGCCCATGGTGTACGCGTCGTAGGCAGGGCCGCCTCCCAAAAGGGCGCAGCAACGGGTGTCCGGCGAGGGGGCCACCGAGCGGGTCTGGCGGTCGCCCAGGAAGGACTCCGCCGCTCCATCTGCTCCCCCTGGCTGGCAGCGAGGCGCCGTCGAGATGATTGTCAACGGCAGGGGAACACCAGCAGATCCCGGTGCTCCGGACAGCTCCAGGCCCACCTTCGACTGCAGGGGCGGGGCGCATTGGCCGGCTGACGAGGCCAAGGATCCGACTGCTGCGGCGGACACGCCTGCATTGGACATTGACAAGGACACGGCGCAGTCGTTCTCCTTCTCCTTGTCGTGGTTGGTGTAGACTGCAAAGGGATTGATTAGAGGGGAAAGACGAAGGGGATTCCACGGGAGATAACCTACAGCTCAGCGGACTGTTCACATTGGCCGTCGTCGTCGTGGTGCAGTAGTTCTCGTCCAGACTGCTCCGGCTGGTGTTGAATTTGGCCTGCTTCAGCGAGCTGCTCTGGCTGCTCCCGTTGCTGCCCAGGAAGGGGGGTCCTCGCAGCTGGCTCTCGGCCTTGATGACGAAGCAGATGAGGATGGCCGAGCCCTGGAATGGCGATTGAATCATTGCCGTGATTGTGGCATAAACCGGAGGCTGACCCTAATAAAATTCGCTTGTCAACGGGATGGGTTGTCGCCCGAATGGAGTCATTAATCCACGGAGGACCCTTCGATTACGGTTAAAGGTGGTAGCTAGCAGTGAGCCCCTCTCGATGGGAAATCAAACCAAGCGATCGGGAAATTAAATGCATGACCAAAAGGCGGCCATAAATCGAGGCCAAACCATATGGGCCTCACATAGTATGCATGCATGGCTATTGTGTCCCTCTTTCATGAGCACAATTTATGGGAGACAGGCTCCAAATTCCTGGCCTGGATTTTCGAACAAAATTAATTGCGAAATTAGCAAATGAGTCTTACTGAACTGCTCTAATTGTATGGATTCCCTTTTGCATGCTCCAAAGTGATATTTAAATACATAGTAGGGGGATTTATACACAGGGAGAAGATAATCTAATTGAAGACGGTACATGATTTTGTGAATCAGGTTTGTCGGACATTTTTTGAAAAACAAAATCCTTAAACAATTTAAATTTCTTGGTTTCGAATCGATTGGTGTTTCCGGATTTTATTACGAAATACTGATTTTTTGGTGGAAGATTGAGAATTAAGCCTTTAAAAACGAATATATCAAATGGAATCAAATATTTAATATATCTCTTAACGGCCTAGTTCCTAATGACAGTTAACCTAACCAATCGATTTTCATGGGTACATGATTCCCTTATCCACGTGTCCGTAGTACATTAATAACGTCTTCAATTTCGAATCAATGATTCATTGCACACATATTTTTCTCTGTGTGCAGTCTGTGTCTTGGCCCCTGTTTAAATAATTAAACGGCAAGAGCAGACGCCCACAATCAAAGTGATTTTGGTGCACATTAATAGTCGTGGACCAGCAGGATTGAGAGGGTTGTAGACATTGTGGCTTGGATTCAAGGGGGCGGCGGCTCGACCTAATTTGTTTGTGTTTGAATTTGAATGTGCCGTGTGCGTTTAGTATATTGCGTATACGCCGAGTGGTACGCAGTAGGCACACGCGCTCGCTTGCCGGCTCCCCACATCAAAGTGTGTGTGCGTGTAATTATGTGATTAGTTTTGCCAGGATACACAGGATGGATACACTACTGCCACCCGATGCCTCCGTCCATGCAGATAATTGTTTATTTAATTGGATTGAGCTGATTGCGGGGCGTGCGCAGAGCGTTAAGCGATTTAATGGCTATATAAAAAATCTATATAAAACCATCTCGAAGAGATCCCCACTCCCACCTGAAGATGATGCCACTCAAGTGGCAGGTGGATAAGTCGAGCGCACTTATTTCATTTGCACAGCAAATCACCGAGAAGTGGAATAAAAAGCAAACAATAACAGCTGCGAAGTGGAAACCGAAGTCGAGTGTCAAAGCCAAGGGCAAAATAAACACGAAAAGGCTTCTTTCTCTTTGATCAGGCAGTTAATGCAGTCTGCTGCCACGCCCACTCTCGCCTTCAGCCGCCCATATTCCGAGTTGATTTTGCATGCATAATTTCGGACGGCAGCAGGTGTAGGTGTAAAAATATGCAGGCTTTACACTTTGATAAAATATGCAACTTAAATAAGTCGTTGGAAATAAAAACGCTGCGAGAACGAAAATGCGATTTGCATAAGCCTCCGCGGTACATTTGATGTTGCCCCTAATAGTTGCGCACCCGTTGGATGCGATGGACCGGCAAATGGGATTGGGCTCCCCATCAAACATCCAGGCTTAATCCCATCCAGCTGATATATATATACAGCTATCGGTGCGCTTAATTGAATTTCAATGGCTGGTCCACCTGACTGCTAAGTGGATGTAAACGGTTGCCCGCACTCACCAATAATATGCACGATATGCCGAACGGATATGCCCACAAAGTATCCGGTGATGAATTAACATAAGCGATGAAGAGTCCGTCGCAGCAGATTTTGGCCAGGAGCAGTCCGCCCGCCCGGTGGAGTAATCCGAATCTATGCGAATACATTAAATTAGAGGGAAGAAGGAAGAGAGGACAGATTTCGATTTCAGTAGGGTTTTGTTATGGGTTTTCTTTTCTTTATCAGATTAGCTTAGACTGGGGGAAATGGAAACTCGGCAAAAAGACAGAAAGAAGTACTATGTGCGGTCATTAAAATCTAAGTATTTCCCCTCGAGTCTCCTCTGTTATCTCTGTGCCATTTTCCATTTTGCCCCATCGAGAGAGAGCCTTTTTCGACTTACCGCCTCCGCAAAGCCAGATTGAATTTATCCAACGGATGCGTATGCACATTGCGATTCTTGTGCCACAACCACAAAAGTTTCTTCATTAAAATGGCAAACAGGGCCAGGAAGAGCAGGATGAAGAGCAGATCGATGCAGACGAACAGAATGAAGCTCAAAGAGGGCGATGCGGCTGCTGTCGAGGCGTCACTCAGACCGGAAGTTAGAGGCGCAGCCAGCGCGGAAACGGAAGTGGAGGTGGAGGAGGAGGAGCCACTGAATCCACTGACTCCACTGCTACTTGCAGTGCCCAGGCCCGTGATTGATGACGTTGACGTGGCCGCATCATCATCATCGACTCCTTGAATGCTCGATGTGGAGGATGATGTCTCTGTTGGCGGACTCATCGTTCCATTTCCCATCTCTCCCAGCAGTAAATTATCGCCATTGAACAGCGAGTGGGTTGAGTAGAAGGTGCCTGAATCCGAATCCGTCTCCTCCTTGCCGGCGGCGCTGGCATCCGGGGACGAAGATCCCGTTCCCGTCCAGAGGACCTCCAGCCACCAGTGTCGCGGCCACTGGCCAATGATGCTGCAGATTAGCGGGGCGGCCACGGCGAAGAGGAGGGGCAGGAGCCAACTGATGCCGATGGCGCCACGCATTCCCGCTGTCGCCGAACTGATGGGCGGTGGGCGGCGCTGGCTGGGATTGGAGGTGGAGGTGGCTCCCAGCGGCGACTGAGCCCGGATCTGCGTGATGTTGCTCAAGCTCTCTAGCTCCCGTTCTCGTTCCCGCTCCAGGCGGCGCTTAGTCGGCGTGCCCGGCTTGCTGGCCTGCTGCAGCTGCAGATGCAGATGCAGATACTTCCTCGGCATCAGCTCCGTGTGGATGGCCAAGGCAATCGCAATCAGCGTCGAGATGCCCAGCAACAACAGCGAGGCCAGCGAGCTGCTAATGACGCCGTGCCAGCTCTGCAAGAGGAAATTATGAACGGCCGTTAATAAGGAAATGGAGTGCTTTGACGGCTGAGCTGCAACATCGTTATTTTTAATTAAATATAAAAAGTTGTCATCGTGCCGCATCAGCGGCAAAAGCAGCTGCAAAAGCTGGAAAAGCAGCAAAAAAGCCATTTTGTGGGATTTTTTGCAACACTCTAATGGTGACATTTTCGGCATAAAGTTTTTATTACACTTTTCCCGCGCTTCGGTGATTGGACATTGGTTATTACAAAGTTGTAAACAATTTGCGCAACATTATTTTTCGGACCCCGCTTTCATGGCCAATTAGGAACCGGTGTCCAGGGAATATAGCATAATAAAAGATGCATCTTAAATGGCCTTATAACTGAATCTTATGGCTTTTAGCTTTGGGGTATGTTAACTATTTGACAAAATGGAATTTTACTGAAGAATTCGCGTTTATGATTTTTTACATTTATTGGACGAGAATCACCTTGGCACCTTTAAACACAAACTTAAAGTTAAGACTACAGACTACAGACAACTCATCATCTTTAGTAGCCTTCGGGCCAAATGTGAGGAAAACATTTTGTCAACTTTTTAATTTTCAATTTACAATACGAGAGCGAATACGAATATTTCCACCCCGTCAGTTCGCCGGGGAAAATTATGAGTTAAGTGCGCTTAAAAGCTTTCGCCTTTCACATGTCCTGCTGCAGTGGCACGCCCCCTCGCACCCGCCTTCCTTTAGGGCGCACGGGTCGTATGCGTAATTTATGTTTTCTTATTTATTTATTGTTTTTTTCTCGTTCCGTTTAACTGTCGTGCTGAAATTGTATTTTATTTATGCTCGCAAATATATGCAATAAGTAAAATGAATATTTTAATTGTATTTATTGTGGCATTGCGTGGGCGTGGTCGTGGTCGTGGTCGGGTGAGCTGGTGTTCTGGTGGCTGCGGTTGACGTCCGTCGCCGATGGCAGCCGCGTCTTCGTTTCTCCAGCTCCTTTGGCTCCCGCTCCTCCTGCTGCTCCTGCTGCTCCCGCGATCCTGCCGCCGTGACACGTGTTTCAAACCATAAAATTTGCATGTGTGCACATGTCCGGGTGTGGTACTTTTTAATAAAGTTGCCCCGGCCGCGTGTGCGCGCAATTAATGTGCAATAATAATAATAATTATTATAATAATAACAAGTGTGTGTGCGCGTTGTGTTATTAAGACAAAGTTTCCCTCTGGCGCTTTTGGCAGCCTGCAAAAGGCCGCGAAACGCGAAATGCGCATTGTGCAACTCATCGCACTGACGTAAGTTGCTCATTAACTTGGCCAACAGAGGAAAGTCCGCATTGTGCGGCACTTCCAGTGCCAGGGGCCAGCCTATGCCAGGACTATTTTAATGTCCGTAGTCTGAGGCTGAGCCCGAAGAGGGGACAGCAACACAAGTGGCTCCTGCGTCCTCTAGCTCAAACGTTCGTTGTTCAAAAATTCCTCCATTGCAATCCTTTGAGACGCAACCCGTATTGCGTGCGGCAAAAATGTCGATGCAGATAGCGAAACACGCTCCGAATGTGGCGTCCACGCTCCGATTCACAGGCATTCACAATTCGCATCCTTGTGCCTAGGCCGGCACATCGTCATCGTCGTTTGCCTTTGTCAGCGATTCGAGAAGGCGAATTTTTCCAGGAGCAGCACGGCGAGAAAATGTCAACGCCTAAGCATATTTCTAGCTCCACCTGGCGGGAATCACTCTACTTAAGATGCCCATAACAATTTCAAGGGATGGCTTTTTTAAAATCTAGTATCTCTTAATTGGGGATACTTTTCCCAACTTCAAAAATTGTTAATGTAATGTAATAATAATATTATGTTAACAAAACTGGTATAAGTTGAGTAATTTAAACATAATTTATGGTAATCGTTTATTTTCTGAGTCATTGCATTTCATTAAGGATTAAAATGGTTCCTTAAGCTTAAAATGCAAAATGCATAAAAGCCCGTAAACCACAAATCGACTAATTAAAGAATAAGTTACAAAATATTCTAGGAGTTTGCCGTATTTTCTTCCTAGGAAAGTAAAAACTTTTTAGCTAATGACTTTCATGAACTTTTAAAGATGCATAAAAATCAATTAAAATACTTTCTCAACTTTTGCATGACATCTGTTCGATGCATTTTTCCCAGTGTTCCTCCTTTGCCATTTTCCCTTCCATTTTCAAACGCACAAACCTTTCCATATTGCGTCCTCGCATCCCCAGCTGAATCCTTATCCACAAGTGCCCGCGTCTTTGTCGTCTCCTCGTTGTCGTACACAATGTTTTATTTGTTTTTCATTCGTTTATTGAGCCGTTCTTTCCACTGCGGACCAGTTTATTACTAATTCAAAAATGTTATTTCTTGTTAGAGCTTTGCAGTTACTTTTTTTTTTTTTGCATTATCCGCCAGGATTTTCACCACCCCCGGGGATTAGGCAGCGCAACTTTATTCGCTTATGCTTTCCTCGTTTTACGTTTATAATTTAGACGGCTTGCGGGTGCTTTGGGGACTTCCACGGATCCTTGCCCAATGGGTTCGGGCATCTACATTCATATACTCGCTCGGGTTAGCGTCTTCCCCATTAACATTTTCCCACTTCAAACGTCTGAGAGTGTGCGTTTATAAATATTAATTTCGATTCCGAGCCGGCTCCTCAGAAGGAGCGATCCTTCCACCTGACCTCCGACCATAGGACCTTCTCCTGCTCCTTCTCCTTCTCCTTCTCCTCGGAGTCGGCGTCGTGCATTGTTGACTTTTAATTTCCTTCGAAGGAGGTCGACGCCAACAGGTTTGGGAATTGTTTTCCATGAATTTTCCGTTTGGCTGCCACGAAAACTAAATGTAAATTATTTGCTTTGTTGTCCACCGACCGCCAGAAAATTCCTGGAATGGTATGGTATGGTATATAGTATGGTATGGTAACGACACGCTAATTTGTTTTGATGATGATTACAGATTTTTGCCTTGGCCGTGATTATTATTTGAAAAGCCATCTTAAACTTGGTGATTGCCGGAGAGCAGACAGCACCGCAAATAATTACAACTTAAGGGTTCTTTGGCCTGCTAGTTTAAGCCGATGGGATTTCCCAACTCTAGAGGGTGTGGGTGTGGAAACTCGTTTGTGTTTCGTTTCGATTGCCTGGCGCTCGTTCCTTCGTTCGCCTTATATCATGCAACACTTTTTGTTATTACTTTTCCGACCCCCCTGCTCTCCTCGCCGCCCGAGTTCCCGCCGAATGTATGTTTGGTTTTGGTTTTCGGGTTGCTTTGCTTTCAGCTTGGCTTTCCTCCATTTTACTTGTTTATTTATTTTGGCGTAATTAAATTTCACGCTTTGGTTCCCTTTTTCCTTGTTCCCAGGCAGCATCTCAAAGGCTTTGTTTTAAAGGGCCGCCGCATAACACTAACGCATTTAAGTGCACCAAAGGATTGTATTTCGTGGCGAATTTAAATATTAAATGGTGAGAATTTACCACATTTAAGAAAAATCAAGTACAATTCAAGATTAACTATAGTTTTCAACAATTCCTATCATCATTGCAATCATCTTTTATAATCATTTTTTTTTTATAATTACCTACTTAATTTCTAAGTTAACAAAACATTTTAATAATATTTTTATTATTAATGCCTATTATTAAGATTTTATTTTTATTATCAAAAATTAAATTAAACTCACCACCGGCAGCATTTTCAGGAATCCCAGCAGGTAAATGAGCATCACACTCGACGTGGAGATGCAGAACTGCATCTTGAGGAACGTGACCGCGCACTTGCGATTGCACCAGATGGGCACCAGGATGAGGAGGGCGGATCCGCACTGGAGGAGGCAGCAGGCGCAGCTGGCGATCACGAAGATGGGGCGCCGCGGGGCGTGGGAGGGGGTGGCCTGAAGAGAAATGGAAATGGGATTGCGGATTGGCGAGAGCCAGAAAACAATTAGCAATTCAAACTAGCGGCGAAGCGAAGGCTAAAGTCGGCCAAAATGCTGTTTGCCTTGGCAGGCTGCCGCCGACAATCGACCGAATTCAAATTTTGGACAGGGATGCAGCCTAAACGTTTAGAATCGTTTTTCTTAGGTATTTATTTAAATTTTAAAAGGAAGCTAACTTAACAAGAAAAATAAAACATTTAATCGGGAAACTATTGTCAAGGGGTAAATAAATAAATAAATAAATAAATAGAAAAAGGAAACAAATTACCAATCGAAAAGACAGCTGTTCTTAATAGCTTGATACACCTTTAAAACTTGGTCATATTTAATTCCTAGTTTTTAAGGACCTTTTTTGTATATTAAGTGAAATATTAATGGTTCTCAACCGAAATCTGATGAACAACTAAAACCAAAATTAAATAGTTTAAGCACATATTTCTTCTAAGATTAAGTAAGATGTCAAAATTAAGCTGTAAAAATATCCACCAACCAAAAACCAAGTAAGTCCTTTCTTTAATAAAACCCCCTGGGTTACTGGATCGCCGTGCAGCCCTGATTTAAAGTATTTCCGCTGTGACTGAATGCAGCCAGCACAATACGGAATACCAAATACGAAATACAAAATACAGAAGCGAAACCCAGAAAAAGCGAGTGAATTTGGAGCAAGTTCATGGCGGCAAAGGCCAAGTTGTTGATTGCGAGCAAGGGAAGCGGAAATGCGGACGCTGGGGCAGCACAAAGCGCGGCTACCCCAGGTGGAGGCCACTAAATGGCAGGTCCTAAGAGTGGCCATAAATCAAAGGGGGCTTTCCACTTTGGTACACGTGAATTGCATGAATTGGGCAGCTAAATTCCATGGCAATCCCTGGCCAGGCGAGTGGCCTTGGCGACCTTGGTGACCCTGGCTTACATTGGGCTGCCGCTTGGTGAGCATGACCACGTAGGTTCCCGACAGCGGGCAGATGCATCGCGTTATGTTCGCCATCAGGTGCTTGGTGATGCACAGATCCGATCGCCACGTCGAGTCGAAGGAGGCCTTGTAGTCGTGACTGTATCGTGGGACAGAGGATTCAATAGTACATTAAGGGATGGACTTCACCTTCATCTAACTTACCCACAAACGGCCACCCAATCACCCGTTTTGGGCACGCTCTCATGCTGAAAGATGATCTCCACGTGACCAGCCTCGAAGGGCAAGTCCAGGGGCTCGCGGAAGTTATCGTTGGAGCGATTCGACTGGAACAGCCAGGTTTGGATGATCCGCGAGGCGAGTACGTAATCCGAGTCCCTGGGATCGCTATGGAATGAGAAAATGTTAATAGAGAAATACAAATATTTGGAAAATATTAGATCATTAATCAGAAAATCCAAAAAGAATCCCTGATTATAATAATTAATTCATATAAATATGAATACTTGTGAGTTTCCTATTTTCAAAAAGCTTTGTAAAATATATTTCATATACTTTTAATAATATTTACGATCTTAGCAAGATGCATTATTTAATTATCTTAACTTATATTGGCGTTTTCTCCATTTTGACTTTATTTTGTTTAACCTATCCTCTTTCCTCTAAATCTAAAAGTTCAATACCCTTCATTATTAGTTGTTTATAAAAAGCATATTACAAACAATACTACAATTATTACATACAAAATGCATGAAGTTCCTCTTAATCAGATCTAGCGACTGTCTCATCTTTTATGGGCCATAATCAAGATTTGATAGCAACTGTGTTGGCATTTCATGTACCCACTTTTCCCATTTTTTCCCTCCCGACAGCTGCACATTTGCATTTTGTTTACAGCTGGGGAATTACACTCGTTGCTGTGGTATTGTTGCTAGTGTTTTCCAGCTGGCTGTAATGCGCTTAAGCCAAGGAGCCATCTTGTCGCCTCCCAAGGAGGAGGAGGAGCAGAGGAGGCGGGAGTGACAGCAGTTGGCATTACACACATTTGAGGACTAGGCAAACATGGCTTACGAATTATACATCGGTGGCCATAAGCCGGGACTTAGCCAAGACAACTTTCTTGGGCAAGGGCTGCCTCGAATTTAAATCGGGGAATTAAACATGGGCAGTCCTAACTCTTTCCCCGACTAAAGGATCGTTTAAATTTCGGAACTTTGTTGAACTTTCGCCTTCACGCCAATCAGGAGCTAATTAAGCGATGCAATCGGGGAAACTTGTAGCGCTTTCTCAACTCACCTGCCACGCGTGTAGTAGGTCTTGGGCAGGAAACTTTTGAGATTCTTGTACGAGATGACCGAGGCGAATATCGTCGAGTTGGCCATGATGTGCAGCAGACGGCCGGAGAGTCCGATGTCCATATAGAGCTGGTCCGAAAACAAATCCTCGCTATGGAAAAAAAGAAAAAAAGGGAAAATGCATGAGCCGCCGTAAATCAGGCAAATTGTAGTCGCCTGCACTTAAGGCACTTAATTAGCTAAATTAGACACTTGGAAGCCGGGGAGCCCAAGAACCTGAGAGCCGGCAAGATGGAAATACCTGTCCGGAACCGACAAGGTCCTACGTCTTCAGGTCCTGCGTCCTGGCTGCAGTGGAAGTTCGCCGAGCTCTTTCGCTTTTATGAGCCATTCTTCATGCCACGACGCCTTCGCCTGTTTTATGCATTTTTTATTTATGTTTGCTCATAAAATAAATTTTCCATTAAGAGCCCTCTGGCGTGGGCGAAAGGGGGGGGGGGGGGGGGGGGGGGGGGGGCTGAGGAAATCGCTTTTCCTTCGTCGCATATATTAATCAAGGGGCCGTAAAATGAAGTTTACTGTTTACTCGCGTTGCAAATTTGCATTTCGCCCCATTCGTAATTAGAAATTATAGCCAACTCGGTGGCTTTCGGGAATCTGATTCCATTTTAGAGGCCATTTGTCTGTTTGTTTTTGCCACTGTGCCGACTCACCCGTAAATGCGTAAATTAAACGGCAGCGTTTTCACCGATGTCATGTAAATGCGCAGCGAGTTGAGCCTGTCCAGCGAAAGGGTGTCCTCGTCGACAGTCAGGATGCTCGAGGCTCCAGCCGCAGCTCCCGGTACTGGTCCAGTTCCACCTCCACTCCCAGCTCTGGTCGCCTGCAGGCTGCTGCCCGCAGGAGCCGCGTTAATCTCACCTGCCGCGACCCCTGACCCGCTGCCATCGTCGCCGCGGGTCGAACTGTCGCCCGCCGACGGCTGACTGCTGCCGCTGGTCGAGGTGGCCAATTGGGAGGCCGCGATGGTCTCGCGGTTCAGCGCCGCCGATTGCGTTAGCTGTTGCAACTTTTTAATTTGCTGAAAGGAGAAGCGAGTGGGTAAATAATGGCCTCTGGCAGCACAACCATCGTCACCTCATCCACGTGTTGCGGAAAAAGTAAGAGTAAGGTAATGTTTGGGTGTCATATTTTTCGAAACAGCTCAGAACATTCAAAAATTTAAAAAAATATATATATTAAATAGAGTTTATAAAAAAATCTAGAAATAAAATATGAAACATAATTAAATGCTTTGAAAAATAAATATTAAACATAGTTTATTTTTAGTTTATCCAAAAATCTATAAAAAGGCAATATGATAATTTTTTAGTTTAGTTTTTAATGATTTAATTTAATTAAGGAATTTGTAGACACAGAAAATGTGTTTATTTTCTAATCTGGGCAGGAATAAATATCTTTTATTTAAAGCCTTTAAACCTGATAACCTAATCAAACTAAAGCCCAATATAAAATTTCTCAGGGGATTTGATGTGATTGCACTTGCCTGGAAAATCAAAACAAATTAATTTTTATATTACTATTTTTGTCCCGAGCCAAGCACAAGAATTTTAATAAAAACAAGCTCTTCTTGCCACAAAAAATAAGTCTGTATTTGTTTATTTGTTTCTCTATTTTTGGCCCCCAAACAAGACCTATTTTTGCAAGTGTTGCTGAAATCCAAGCGGTTCAATATGAAGGATAGGTAATACAGATAAGACCCCGGCATATGCCATGTTTATATTTGTATTTACCCGGCGTCCATCCCCAAACCTCCGCCAACCACAATCGAATGGAGTCCGGCGATGAACTTTGGCCGAAATCAATGCCACACAGAGAGGCATGCGGAGGGGGAAGCCCAGGAAACATGGAGCAGGACCAAGTCGGTCTGCCCCCGGCCATGTGGCATATTTTCAGGATGCCAAAGAGGGCAGCAGTACGGCGCAGAAAGCGCAGTCAACGAACCCGGCCATAAAAATCATAAAATTGCTCCGTTCTCGAGTGCAGTTACAAAGCCATAAACCGAGGCCAATATACCATAAGCAGGACTGTAACCCAACTATAACGTTCGATTCTCGCAATTTGTAATGCCAAAGCCATTATGTGTATTATGTGTGTGTAGAGAGAGCAACTCGAATTTCGCAATTTATAATGCAAAGCCCTCTGCTTTTGGGAGTCCACTCTATAGCAGCATTTTGTAACTCAGTATCGGCAGTATTTCCTGCACAAATCAAAAATAACATCGGACTCAACGCATTCGCATTTTTTACATAAGATACAAACATACTGTGCGCTCCTCTGCATAAATGTTCCGGGCAACTAATCGAAAGCGAAAACAATTCCAATTGGAAAAGTTTGTTGTAATGGAACTTTTCCGAACACAGAGCCGGGGAGAAAAAATCAAAAACTTCAGCATCATCGGAGCATTAAGCTCGCCAGCTGTATGTGGGAGTGCCACGCCCCCGATTACGGCCACGCCCTCGACCCAATGCCCATTCAAATGTGTGGCATTCGTATGATTTCTTTAAAAGGCGCTGAAAAGAAACTCTCGAAATGGGAAGGAGGCCTGCAAAAAGTTTTCCATGTGCAAATTTCACTTGACTTTCGACCTAGCCACGTTTAGCAGTTTACCGGCAAATCACTTGGCCGCCCCTTCCCTGGGCCAAAGGGGCGTGGCCATGTGTGAGCTAAACTTTTTTACCGGAAAGTTGAGCTGTGACTTAGGGTCACGTTTGCAGCGAATACTTTTTGGCTAAGTGATTCGTCGTGATTTGATTTGAATGGGAAGCGCTTTTGGCCCACTTTTCAGCATCCAGCATCCAGCGATCGAAACTTGTAGCCGAAAAAAGTGGGTCAGTTGAGTTCGTTTCGGTTTAGTTGCGAGTTAACTTTGCTGGTCAATACCACCAACTTATGCAAATCCACAACTCCTACTCGTGCACAAGTGTTTTAATCAACTTTTCGGGCTCGTTCGCTGTGCAAACATCAAAAAATGAGCAGTTTTCCATCCGCAAAAACTTTTTCAATTGCCATTTCCACAATTCCAAATTTCCACAGACCGCAAATGGAGGCGCGCTGTCCTGTCCGATCATCCAGTTTGACATCCAGTTCGTTGGGCGTGAATGGAAATTGGTTTTAAGCAAATGAAATGCCCGCATAAAAATTTCCATTCGGGATTATTATTATCTATCTATCAACATATTGATGAGGCTTAGGCCTTCGTTCGCTTTCGTTTATTTGGTTGAATTAAGTGGCTTTATGGCCGTCATTTTATGCAACTACATAGAGAAAAAACGCACCGCGGTCAAATCGATATGGGCATGGTAAATTTATGGTATTGCATACGCACTTCGTTCTTACCGAAATTTCTCTCTCGGAGATTCTCTGACTTTGAAGAGAAGAACAAACTCACTCATTTCGAAATAGAGGGAGAAAGATACATTCGAAATTCGAACTGGCCTGTTGCTTACATTTCGAGCACATCGAATTGAGGTGCCCGCATATTAAGTCCAAATTGATACCACATAACATCAAATCGATCATCGTTTCATATCCATTTTTTTGGGTGTACTCTGCTTTTCAACTTTAAAACTTTTCCCTTTGCTTTGGGCCATCGAATGAATGCCGTAAATGTTGACGGCCTTGGCTGATTACTTTCACGGATTTCCTCGGACCGCCGCGATCCACTAATTAAACTTGATTGCGCGCGAAAAATTCGATAAACTTGCCGGGGGGATTTTGGAATCGGTATTTGGGACTCGCGATTCGGCTCACTCCATTAAACTTTTCGCCTCAGTCAATAAAAACGAGGCGAACTATTTGTACAACTTCAGGAAAGTTGGCCAGCGAATGCCAATGCTTTTTAATCGACCCAATTATGCTGCCAAGTTTTTCAGACTGCGTCAGCTAATAAAAATTTAACATAAATTGCTCGCTCTGGAGCTCTCGACTTTCGGGCTCACATGGCGCATTATATTGAAATGCCATAACTCAGCCGAAGTCTCGCGAAACTAAATTAATTTATACGCATTAAAAAGTTGTTCCTTTCTTCTTATACTCCTCGGTGCCCGGTAACTATGAGGTAGGCAAACAGATCGTTGGGAAAGGAGGAAAACTTCCCCGATCGTAAAAGATGAATATTAAAGGCTCACTCAGACAGTTGGCTAATAGATTATGCGGGAGATGTGTCCAAGGGGCTGCCGACTACCGACTACCGGAAGGGAGCTATCCAATTATCCTCACTTCATGACAGGTCCTGGGTCCCCCGTTCGCCATATTCAAACAGTTGCAATCAACACTCTCATAAATTTGCATACCCAAATTTCAGCCTTATCCCGCTGCCAGACGCCTCTTTCACTTTTATGCCGCGGAATAATACATGAGAACCCTCTGCCTTGGCCCTCAAAATCCTCAGTTGAGCCGGAAACAATGGCAGCCACAATCTCGGGCGGGGAGACCAAAAAACACCATTATGCTAAAAAGAAGAGAAAGAGAAGGCGACGCACTTTTCACAGCCATTTCAAGCCTCGAGATTGGCCAAAAGTGTCTGCCTTTTTCGCAGGTGTTAAGGAAGTGGTTATCCTTATTGTCCTGCGGAGGGTCGCGGGCAAATTGTTTGATTGCCCCTCATTAGCAGCACCTTTTCGAGACTCCAAGGCGGGGTGACTGTATTAGCCCTGCTCCTCCTTCTGCCAAATGGAGCGTAGATAGGCTCCCTACAAGTGATTTTAATTTTATTTTAATCTGCCAAAGGTCTGTCCAATTATCGCTGCAGTAAAATCGGCATGTGGAGCACGAACTTGTCGGCTCAGGAAATCACATAATTCACCTCATTCAGAGGTCCCAGGACACCGGGACACAGGAAAACCACAGACAAACCCGGAAAAATGCACAAGCTCATGCATATCGAAAAAGGTATTCATTACCAGCCAGGCAGCCTCATCAATTCTCCGGCTGCTTTGGAAATCCGAACACGGATCGGATCGGTTTGGTATGCAAATTGTCGCCGCCCAGTGACAGGCCAACTACAAGCTAAATAAAAGCTGCCGGCTAAAATGCCCACCTTTGGCCTAGTTCCATTCGATTTTTGGCCAGAAGAGTGTGTGCTTTCGGTCGTAATAAATCCCCGAATGGGTCGAGGAGATCCTACGGGTTGGTATACCATTGCCATAGCAGGGCAAATATTGAATATGGCTGCAGGTTATAAATTATGGCGCCACTCCATATGGGAGTTCCACTCGCCATAATTTATGCCCAATTGCAGGCAGGGCATCCTGCCATCCCGGCATCCCGGCACTTACCTGTTGACTGTTCAAGGATTGGGCATTCTGCATGACTTTATCCAGGATGCGCAGTATAATCTCCGCGGCCATCTCACGCTCCAGTTGTGTGCCTTTCAATTGCAGGTAGGTGTCGAGCTGTGAAGTGGCCAAGGAAATACAGAGTTGAGACAAGGTAGTACAAGGAAAAGCTAAGGGAAAAGGAGCAAAGAGCCTCCTCCTGGCAAACTCCTGCCGGCAATTCGTTAGCCGGGAAATTTGTGTGCGCATTAAAATGAAAAATTGTTGCCTGGCGACGACCCCAAAGGCTGGAACTTTTCCTCCTCCTTTTCTTTGACTGCAGTTTTCGGGCAACCGAAAATTGTGTGAAAAATGGCAAGCCGCCCGGCTCTCCAGCATTTTGCATTCATTTGCGTGTAAAAATAGTTACCGGTCTACAAGGAGCCCGTCCCCTCAAGTGGGCCATCCAGACTCCAGGTGAAGCTTAAATGTGTTAAGGGTTTTGCAGCAGACGGACAAATGATTCAAAACGGAGTTCCCAATCTGTCTGCCGAGTTTTGCGGCAACAAGATATTATGCCGCAAAGGGAACGGCAATTCCGATTTTGATTAGGCCAATTTAACCAAATCTGTCACATTTCCGGAATGTTATTGCCATTCCCTCGGCGGCCTTTACATTTATACCCTTGCTGGGGATAATTTTAGTTCTAACAGTGGTTTGCCAATCAGTTGGGAATGTGAGTACATATTTTGGAAGTAATGAAATTATATATTTACGGAGACTCTATCAGTTTACCAAAGAATTTGTCTGGTAAAGTTTGAAAATCAGCTTTTCTGAACTGCAATAGTTTGGAACTCTGGAATCTTTAAGTTGAGTACCCATATCATCTTATCTCTAAGAGAAAGTAAGACTTGTTTTTTAATTTAAATACATACTTCTAGCAATAGACTCTTTAAGAGACAATGTCTGCCATTAAAACGAATGCTTTAATCATCTGGGTATTTACCTAAGCTTTATTGTAAGCTTTAACAACTTTGGGATCTCTAAGATATCCATATTTTGGTTTGAATACTTATGTAAAGGATTGTTTAGCCTTTATAGAACTTATCCCACCTTCCATGGCGCATTGCCCCCACTCACCTCGTGCAGCATGTCGATGAGGAAGCTGGCCTCGCCGGGCAGGAAGCTGTGTCGCCTCTGCAGGGTGAAGTCGAAGCAGGCCTTCAGGATGTTGGAGGAGTTCGTCTGCTGGAAGCCGGCACTCAGGGCCAGGAAGCGGTTGTAGATGAGCAGCAGTTCGTCCCTCACGCAGCCGGAGAAGTCGGGCAGCAGCCAGGTGGAGTTGCCCGTGTCCCTCTGCTCGCAGATGCGGCGCAGGTGACCCTCGAATCCTCGCGGGCAGTCGGTGATGATGGGCGCGCCGGGGGCGCTGGTGGGCCAATGGACGCCGTAAGTGGACTCCGTGGGACACACGTGCACGGCGTTGCGTTCGATGACATTGATGTAGACACTCCGGGACACGGGCCGCACACTGTTGGACACCAGGCAGGCGTACTCCGCCGACTTCTGGATGTTGTTGATCTTCAGGATGCTGCCGTCGGGATAGAGGTCCTCCCACATCGCCGTGGCCGCGTCCGACTGGAAGAGCACGCCGTTGCGGGTCCAGCTGTAGCCGAGCTGGGCGTACCTCTTGATGTCATCGTTGCCGGGCGATAGACACCGCACCCGCAGGGAGTCCCCCCGCTGCAGGGTCACACTCGCCGGATCCACGCGCAGACGGGGCGGGGACTTGATGTGGATGTGCAGGGAGCGGCACTGCTCGACGCCCCAGTCGGTGACCTGTAGGAGTAGGAGACGGTGGAGGTGGAGAACGGCAGTCAGTGGTGGTCAGTGGAGCTCATTACACAAAGTCCAGTCAAAGGGACAGGCCACAAGGAACGCCTGTCAGCGGCAGGCCATAATGCCATGGGTTTTGATTACTCATATCAACAGAGGTGGACAGACGTGGTCAGGAAAAAAGACCACTTATAGTTGGTAAATTTTAAAAAGTTTAAAAAAAAATCTAAAGAAAAAAATTAAATTGTTTCTTTTAAAAGAAAAGTAAAATAAACCGAGTATAAACGAAATAAATACAGCAATACAAGTGTGTTCTAAAATGATTTATATGAAGATAAATATCATTAAAAAAACAAGAGAGAACGCTATAGTCGGGTGCCCCGACAATCAGATACCCGTTACTCAGGTAAAGGGTGTGCGAGGGAGATGGAGATAGAAACTTTGAACACGCATAACTTTTTAACGAATGGTCCGATTTGAAAAATTTCTTCTACATTTCGATAGGTATTGATAAACACAATAAAACTGCATTTTTACTTTTCCGAAATATTGAAATTTTTAAAATCGTATATAAGCGATTGTGGGCGTTAGAGGGGGCGTGGCACCTTTTTGAAACAAACTTGCGCTGCGTAGGAACTCCTAGAATCTGCATGCAAAACGCCAATCTTCTAGCTTTTATAGTTTCCGAAATCTCAGCGTTCATACAGACAGACAGACGGACAGACAGACAGACGGACAGACAGACGGACAGACGGACATGGCCAGATCGACTCGGCTAGTGATCCTGATCAAGAATATATATACTTTATGGGGTCGGAAACGCTTCCTTCTAGCTGTTACATACTTTTGCACGAATACAATATACCCTTTTACTCTACGAGTAACGGGTATAATAAAAAACAAGAGAGAACGCTATAGTCGGGTGCCCCGACAATCAGATACCCGTTACTCAGGTAAAGGGAGTGCGAGGGAGATGGAGATAGAAACTTTGAACACGCATAACTTTTTAACGAATGGTCCGATTTGAAAAATTTCTTCTACATTTCGATAGGTATTGATAAACACAATAAAACTGCATTTTTACTTTTCCGAAATATTGAAATTTTTAAAATCGTATATAAGCGATTGTGGGCGTTAGAGGAGGCGTGGCACCCTTTTGAAACAAACTTGCGCTGCGTAGGAACTCCAAGAATCTTCATGCCAAATACCAATCTTCTAGCTTTTATAGTTTCCGAGATCTCAGCGTTCATACGGACAGACGGACAGACAGACAGACAGACAGACAGACAGACAGACAGACAGACGGACAGACGGACAGACGGACATGGCTAGATCGACTCGGCTAGTGATCCTGATCAAGAATATATATACTTTATGGGGTCGGAAACGCTTCCTTCTCCCTGTTACATACTTTTGCACGAATACAATATACCCTTTTACTCTACGAGTAACGGGTATAATAATCATGTACATTTTCTAATTATTTGTAATTATCTTAAATATTTAGTGACTATATTAATAGCTTAGAAGTTACCACACTTACAACAAATTCTAAAATGGTATTTTCAATTTATAGAATTTTTTGTGTATTTTTTTATTTTTATGATATAATATTTAAATGATATAGGTATGTTTTGAACTATTATTACGACCCCAGCTGTAAGTGCATCGATAGCTCAGCCATCCCCGATAACTGGGGGCCGACAACAGCCTTGTCTGAGAGCAGGACACACACACAGCCTCGTCCTGGCGATGTCCTTTTCATGCATGTCGGCACGGACAAGGGAAACAATTGTGGCCAGCCCCGGCTTGAATTGAGCTCCGAAGGCTGTCCCCCAAGGATTTGTTTAATAGACTTATTTGCTAGTCGGCCAGACCTCATTGTGTGCTGATTGGATATGACGAGCCCTGATTTTGCTTGGGTCTGCTGTTTGCCTTGCGACGAATGTTATATGCAGTCATAAATCAAACGGAAATCTCGTAGAGGCTCGTGTATTAGTTTATGAAATGTAATTTAAAGGCTTAACTGCCCGAAAGGGATGATGGTCGAATGTATCTACATTTGTCGCAAGAAAATGGGTATGAGGCATTGAGCTGGGTATTAGTATTTGACTAGGCCCTCGAACGGTAAGTCAGATGTCCAGACAAGCCTTTGCTTGCCTCCCAAGGACTCTTGAAGCTCCACACGAGCCAGAGTATTTACGACCACTTGCTCGGCCAAGAGGCGATGGCTACTTAAAGCCGTGTGGGTTCGAGCCAACCTTTGCACTTATTTATTTATTTCCACGCGGCTAGCAAGCAAACGAATTGTAAACTTGCTTTGTTCAAGCTGCCGCCGCTGTTGCACATTCCTCCTTTGGGAAGGCATCGAGCCTTGCACTCGTAAAAATTTTTACATATTTTATTACATATTATATTACTAGGATTTTCCTAACTTTGGTTAGTTTCTTCAAGTGCAGTGCTTGTGGGGTCACAAAGAAAAAACCTAGACGTTGCCGCGCCGTCAACAATGATGATGATGATGATGCTGGGGATGATGGCCACGAGTCTGCCAGATGCTCGGCAAACTTCCATTTCAAATTTCAAAATGGAAAAAGAGAAAGAAATAAAAAATGATACAACTAACGAGGAGGCGGCATCATTGACGCCGCCGTGAAGGTATCGTCGCACTTGTCTGGCTGGGTTTTCCCAGATCCCAGATCCTGCATCCTGCATCCTGCATCCGCGTCTGATATCTGGCCCTCGGGCACTTGGCCCCCGCCGATCCGGAAATATTTAATAGACAGCGAAACACCCGATGGTGTAAGCCAAAGGTTAGTTGCTTTTTTATGGCAATGGCGGCTTTAAATTTATTCTTTCTTTTCCTTTTTTTCACTCCTCTAATTCCAAAATCGGGAAATGTCCGTTGGCTTTGCAGTGGCATTTACGACTCTGCAGCGTCAACAAATCCTTGCCGGCCACAAAATCCGAATGCCAATTAACTCATTAAGCTGCAAAACTTCGCTGCCGGGAGAGAAGAGCGCTTTTATGGCCAAATGGTATTTTATTGGACCCGGATAAGTCGCGTCTCATTAACAGGCCAAGTCGTTAAACAACACATTGTGCCCCGGAAATGGCTAAGCATTTGGCCAGGACCCCAGGACCCTCCTCCTCTTCGCTCTCTTCCCGATCAATGAACAACACTCCAAAGGAATTAATAGTTCATAAAATAGGTTATTCGGGAGCCAGCAGCATTTATTAGGCTAATGGATATCGAAAGCATTGAGGTTTTCACAATTTAACCACGAATATTTGGGGTTTGTATAGGTAGTTACAGAACTTTTAAGGTTGCCTAATTTGTGTAAGTAGAAATAAGTGGCACACTATAGTAATAATAATTCCAAGGCCTCTGCCGCAATTCATACTGCTACAAGTGCCGGTCCTATGGCAACCACTACTCCCTTAACCCACCGAACACTTAAGCTCCAGTCGTGCTTGGAGAAAAGTGAAATGGCTTAAGAAGTGGGGCTAATGCAGTCGGCTTAAAGACAGCACCGCTCTGGGCCATTGTGCACGTAATGGACCCAAGACGCGCTCGCTCCCCAAGGCCAATGAATTAATTGCAACAAGGCGTATACTTAATATCAATACATAAATAATAAATGGGCGAGAAAGGCACACGCCCCATTAGAAATGTATGGGTGGTTGTTTGGGTTTTGGGTTTTTGTGTGTGAGTTATGGACGTGGACATGCAGTCCCCAACGGAAAGGCAAAAGCAAAGGAATTGGCAGGCGCTTTATTGACTTGGACCTCGAGGCCGTGTTATTGAAAAGGATTCATGCTTCTCGAGTTTTCAGCAAACAGCTGCGAGACGTGGGCACAATCGACCTTCAGGGACCGAGGGCTCCGAGCTCCCAGTTCCGAGCTGCGAGTCCAGCCCTCCTGATTATCGTTCCGTTGTTGCAGCTGCTAAGCGTTTCTTCCTCCTAGCCCCGCCACCCGACATCCTGCCTTTGATCTGGCTGGCGTCATTACGGGGGAGCAGGGACAATAATAAGTGAGCGGCACGAGGCGCGCCAAAGGCACAAAGGCAGCTACCCCATAAAGAACTCAGCAAAAGTCCCCTCGGAGAGCTGGAAGCTGGGCCTCGGACCAGGCACTAAATACAATGGACTCGGGGCCCAAGAAACGCCAGCTGGGTGGTGCAACAGATGCTGACGCTTTTTGTGGTCGTAATGGTGGGGGAGGTGCAACCCCCTAGAAACGGAATTAAAGTGTTCTTGCGCCTCCTTTAATCTCGCTAAAATGACGCTGAATTCGAAAATCCAGCATTATGCTAATGCCAAAGTTCAATTGAGTTGCAAACAGTTCCAAATTTGATTTATACACAACAAACGTAAACATTTTATTACAACCTCCCGTGAGCAGGCAATCAAATTAGCATTTGATTTATAACTAACTTGCCAGCCAAGTGCCTTGGTCATGTGTCCACGTACTTGGCGCTCCCCAACTTTTCTTGGGAAACTTTTCACGTGCACGTGCAGAGGACTTCCATGACCCTCCTTTACGGCAGGCCGATATTTTTTACAAGCCATTTGCGTAATATGTTATTACCTAAGCCATAAAGAAGGGACCAACCTACCGGATTGCCGGGATTTTTTGGGGCAGGCAGTGGAGAAGAAGGCCAGTTTTGGGGCTAATGGGGCGGAACAATTTAAAACTCTTATTTAGTGCCGGGCTTAAAATCATCTTTTGGACAGCCGTAAATTCATCGCCGGGAACCGCAGTCAAAAGAATGCTTAATACCATAGATTAAAATTTAATTGGCCCCTGAGAAAGACCATTCAAGTGCAATGGATGCCGATGTGGAATCCGATGGCCACATTCCTCTCGGCCTTCCACTCCTTTCCTCTTCAGCCGGTCTACCATATTTTAATTAGTCTAATTAAAAGCTACGTTATAGCGAAAACAGAGCCGTGAACGAACGCAGCAAAGCCAAATGTAATTATGTGGCCTTCTGCGGGGTTTTCCCAGACAGATCCGAATAGCTCTGCTATTCTGCGCCGCTATGATATGGCAATTAGACTGATTAGTCAGCTGAAAATATTACGGGGCGTCTGCCAGGGCCTGAAAGCGCCCGGGGAACCGGAATCATTAGAAAAACCAAGAGGCCCAAGTGGAATTACCAGATCATCAGCTTAGATTAACATGGAAATTTTAGACGCTTTGATGCGGACGTGATGGCTGGAATCCTTGTTGGCCTAATTTAATATGAAATGAAAATTATAAAAGTGTGAAAGAACAGATGAATAAATTTCGACAATTGATCTTAAAGAGAATCCATCTGCTTGGAGTTTATATTTAAGGTTCTAACCAGTAATCAAAGTATAGAAAACATGTTGGCCTAGTTTATTATGAAGTAAACAACGAACAATTGATCCTAAAAGATATTAATCTATTAGGAATTCATATTGAAGGTTCTAAAAACTGTTTAAAATTAAAAGGAAATAAAATATATTCCACCAATTTTATTTATTAAACATAATAATAAGTAAATATTAAAATAAATAATCAGTTTACTTTCATAACAAAGAACCTAAGAGGTCCTTCCAAGCCTAATCTTATTTTTTAAGAGATATACATTTTCCAACATCTCCAAGAGATACCAACTCACCTTACAGCTGTAGACGCCCTCGTCGATCCGACTCGCCTTGGTCACGCCCAGAATGGCGGTGTAGACATCTTTGGTTTCCGGCGGCAGGACTGTGGTCCAGATTTCCCTGAAAGGAAGAGATGAAAGCGTTAGTTAGTCATGCTAATTAGCACTCCACTTTCGGTTTCCGCGAGTACTTGAAACAGATTCGCACAGTGCCAGTCATGCATTAATTCTCACGCCCCGGGCATCCAAATGCCGAATGCCGAATGCCATGTGCCATATACCGCATGGCATGTGTATTGTATGCTGTATTCCACGGAGAATCTGCGAACCTGCGAGCCAAGTGAACTGGATCACATGCAGCCAGCCCGCTAATTGACACACTAATAGCAGCTCACTTATCACGACTCGAACTCCCCTCACTTGCCCCCCAAATCCACAGCCATAACAAATAACCCATCGTATCCCGGGCGAAAGAAATCATAGCTAATGGGGAAACAATCGCGGATGCTGCGGTTCGAAGTCAATTAGCGGGAGCATGTTTCATTTTCAAATGTTTTTCGAAATGCCCTGGATGCGGCAAGGCAGCGCATTGTTGCTGAAATTGTTAATAGTTTTTGGTTTCGTGGATAAATGGGTCGCTGCACGGCTGCCAGACATACAGATGTATGATTCTGTTTTCGATTTATGGGGCTCATCAGCTGGGGTCTCTGGGGATGAGTCTGGAATCAATCATGGGAATCATTTGAAAGTGCCTTCACTCTCTTTCACATTTTTGACTAAAAATATTAACTCGCATCCAATTATCCTTGGAGGATGGCAAGAATCGCAGCTTCGCGTGTGTCTGTGACAAACGATGTGGAATACGGTAATTGCGAATTTAAATTCCGCTCGTCAGCAGCTTGAGGAAAAGTTCTCGAGAACTGCTGTCGGAAATGCATGCTAAGCCTATTAGGAGGAGGCAGGGTGCCTCATAATCCTCCGGATTCCGGAGAGGAGAAGAGCTTGCACCTGCCCATAGAAGAGCACTAAGTAAAGCAAACCGAAAGCCGAAAGCCGAAAACCAAAACCTACCAGCTGGCAACAACTTAAGTGCTGTTTGAGGTTTTCGTGGCCAACAAACATCTGCAGTTTTCCCTTTCCCTGCTTTCTTCTATCCTTCCGCCAGGTGAGTGCATTTCACTAATAACTTTTACGCATGGATGGCGCTGACGTCACAACAGGCAGGCAGCAACAGGGCCTCGAAAAAGTGCCCAAAAACCGCATCCCTAACCGCACTCCCACCACCACTTCCACTTCCTCACCCACTCCCACAAGCTATTTACAGGTGTAACGTCTAAAAATGCGTTTTCAATGGGAATGGGCTTTTGGGCTTTCGCATGCAAAGCACTTAACCTACAATTTACTAATGGCCCACGGGGCGGAAGATCTCCTTACCGCCAAACTGCCTCCCTGTGGGAGCCGGAGCCGGAGCCGAAGCCCTGGCTCCACCAAGAACGCACCTTCGAAATCAATTAAATGGCAACGGAAGTAATAACATTGCCAGCAGGAAGTGCGTAACGCTTAAATGCAGCAGCAGCAGCAACATTAGCCATGCCCCTAAGCGCCACTAACTGCGTCCTCGCCGATTCGCAAACAAGAACCGCAAAAACAGCAAAGCGTCCGCAGGTCCTGCGTCCTGCGTCCTGCGTCCTCTATGTCCCCGATTACAGCAAATGGGCCCAGGCAGGTTTGACATCGGCTTTGGCTCAATAAAGGACCTGGTCGGTCCTGGCTGGTCCTGACTGGTCCTCGATGTCCAGGAAGCCGGCTAAGCCGCAGCAGCTCCACTAATGCCACTGCATTCCCCGCCGAAAGTGCAACTGCAACGGCAGCAACTGCAACTGCAGCAACCAAAGGACCAAAGATTAGGCGCCGCACCAACAGGACCTCAGCGATGCGTTCGTGATGTCCAAAGGAGCTGGAGTTCCTTCCTTCTCCCGATTGGTTTGTAGCTTTCTAATATTGTTTCGAATCAGCTGAACATTATTCGTTTTGGCTCGTTGGTGGCTGGAGCTCATTCGATTCGCTTCATGGTGTGTGCTCAGTTCGGAAAAAAGGGTATACTAAAGCTGTGAGAAGGTCCTTACAAAGCAAGCACATCCAAGTCAGCAAAGGACGAATTTATCTGGATCTAACCGAGATTCTCTTTTTGTAATAGCCTCTAAGCTCTGTGTCAAATAATCTCAATGTTTAAAAGATATTTATTTTTATGACAGGCAGCTGGTTTTGTTTAAACGAGGAAATAGTTAAAGTGTCTAGTGTTAGAACTTTATGTACTTAAAGAAAACCATATCGAATACATAGACCATTTTAAACTCTTATTGAAGTTTAAAGGCCCAACTGTAGTATCGTTCTTATGCATAGATCATTATTTAACAGTTGTGCATTGCAATCCACACAAATCTGGCAGGGTATTTCAGGTTTCGGTCCCCGATGAGAGGAACAGTTCCTTTCTTGTTAATGATGCATTTGCCCCAATGCGATTTGCCTCACGTAACCATCTCCGGCAACTGCATTTGCCCCCGTGGCAGAAGCGTTCCTGGCTGCGGTTGCAAAATGCATTTGCCAGTCCGCAATCCCCGCTGAAATCCCCATCCCCATCTGGATTCCCATCCTCTTCCCGGAATTGCACGCGCTACAAATGGCCCGCAAAATGCCTTTGCGTAGGCGTGCGCGTCTGTGTGCATGTCCTGTAAATACAACTGCAGCTCGCAGGACGCAGGACGCGGAGGATGCAGGATGCGAGTTCATGACGAGGGAGTCCCAATCGCAATCCCCGTCTGCGCTTCATTTGAGCTCCGGTGCTTTGGCTGCTGGTCAAACAACTCATAACAACTCATTGGCTGTAAAGTTCAATGGAGCAATTACCTCGGCTCTGGTGGCGGAGTCTTACGATGTCAGCAAACTGTGTTGGACACGCTCCAAAATCACAGCTTTTCCAACCAGTGATGCTCATTTTTGGCAGACTAACACGAAATATTTTAGTTAGTTTTTCCTAATATTGAATGCCAGTTAAACATATTACTATCTTCACTTTCTATCATAGGTATATGTAAACCTCTTCTAAGCTCATGAACTATGTGTAATCCCTGATAACACGTATACGTATCATAAGTGATTAAGTATTACCTATATTTACATGTGGCTATACTAATTAGTTTCTCATTTCAATCCTTATATACAGTAATGCACGATAAACTATCAATTAAAGTTAAGATAGTTTTTAAAATATTTCTAGTCGGTTAGCATCACTTCCTAAATTATCGCCAATTAAGAACCTCAGCAGGAAAAGCGCTGTTGGACTTTTTCCCCCTTGAGACCCCAACTTTTGAGCTCCAAAGGCCTCTGATGTCACATCAATTTGCGTAATTAGGTGTCGCAGCCTTCACACATTCTGTCTGTTTCGCTCACAAGTTGGCGACTCCCCGGGGATGTTTGATTACCATGCGATTGAAAAGTTAGCTGAAAAACATTCAATCGGCACCACAATGGATTAAAGGCCATAAAAAATTAGTTGTGATCCGAATGCCGCAATCCACATACCGCATATGCGATTTCTGCTGAGCTGTGTGGCCAGCGTATCATAAAACATAAAACAACAATGGGAATGGCCCAGGGCCACGTTCGATGGTTTTCTACGGCTTGGAACCGGAAGAGGTGCATATGGACTTTTTATGGGTCCGTCCACCCAGCCATCCATCCAGCCTACGGCCGAGTTCTTTAAACACAAACAAATATACGCACTCTCGCATTCATATGGGTGGCTTTTTTCTACATATAATACATATAAAGTACGATTCCATCCGAGTGTTTTATGAGTTCATAAAATTGGTGTGTAGGTGTTTATTATCGTTGTGTTATTTTGGTTTGTCCCCTCTCAGCTCGGCCGAAAAGCAGGGGAAATTGAAATTGTGAAGTTACTTTTCTGCTGAATATTTTATCGCCCTCCTCGGCCGTACTCGTAAATATGAATATCCCCGCGGCCCGGCAGTCGGTCGTCCAATATCTTAAAGCTGCAGGCATCATTCCCGCAACCGTAACTTGATTAGAAATAAGGGAGAACGTCCGGTCCGGAGATCTGACGACAGAATCCTGCGTCCCTCGTCCTTTCCCTCATTGAAGGGCCATATAAAAACTTTATTAAACGCAACTACGCATAAAAACAAAACGATGACAAAGTACGCGACCTCGTTGTTAGCCTGTCCCATCGTTTGGTGGCAATTTTTTCCTTTTCGCTTTTCCTGCTTTTCCAGGCTGCGGCCTGCAACAATTCACTTCAAGATGTAGCAAATTTCATTACAATCGTAACAAGAAAACGTGTCTCAACGGCTAAATTGCAAGGGACGAAACCAAATCAAAAACGGAGCCCTGGCCCACGATTTTGGGGAAGGCCGAAGTCCTGATTGGGCTCCTCCATATCGTAGGTCACATGACCCTTCTTTTTTGGGCTAAAATATGGTGCAACTTAGGGGGGATACAGAAGAAGAGCCTTACTCATTTTGACCTGATTTAATATTATACTTTAAGTTCTAGACCCAAAGTACTTATAATTTTAATTACAGAAGACTTTCATATGTTTTGTTTCTATCCATCCCAAGATAAAGTTTAAAAAAGGCTGTACATAATATTATTTTCCTTTTCGATCCCTCACAATTTCTTTTTAGAAATGGGCCATGTGCCTAAAGGAAAACGCCGGAGCGTCAAATGCAGACGAGGAAAATACAAAAAGGTGTTAGTGAATTTTATTCAAATTTGACGCTAATCAAACGCTGCGTGACAGGAAAGCTAAGAGCAGCGAGAAATCCAATTCGCTTGGGATTTGTAGTCGAGCTGGGCTTTTCCCAGAGGCATGATTTATCCTTGATTTGGGATTGTTTGGGCGATTAGCTGGGGAATATTTTGAGTGTGATTGTGTTTTAAATAACAACTCAATGGAATGAATCTTCGTTATCTAACCATCAGGTTTGATACTTTTTTGTTGCCTTTTTAGATTCGTTTAAATGGTATAAAATATTAGAAACATTCAAGGTAAAAAATCTATAAAATGCAATACTTTGTTTTCTGATAAAGTCCTTTATTGGCATTAAACAAAAATCTCAAGCGGTTGTCAACTCTATTGGGTTATATTGAAGCTATCTTAAGAAAAACCTAGAACAATGTTGACCTCGCCATATTTGCTCACGTTTCGAACGAAGGTCTACGTGCTAGCTAAGTTGGAACCTACGAACAATCCAAGTAACTCTTGTCTCGGTAAGAACTCCAATGTGCAGGTGCCAGGTGACTTTCCTCTCCGCCTCAAAATGAATCCATCGACTGCCTCTGACGGCCTAAACGCCCTTGGGCTTCCGCCTCCACTTGGGGATGAGGAAGCGGAACCGTTGCGCAACCGCCAGACGTCGCCGTCTTCATTTGTCCATCGCCGTGCCAGCAGGATTAGCCTCTCCACCATCTCCGCCTTCCCCCGCTCCCTCCTCGATGGCCCTGGGCGCCGTGGGATCCGAGACGCTGCCAAAGTAGTTGCCCGTGGGCTCGATCTCGACCAGGCGCTCCACGTCGTCCAGCTTCGGTGGTGCTGGCACCGTAATCATCAGTATTCCGTCCGCGGAGAAGGTGGCCCGTGCCTGGGTGGCATCGTAGTGCCGCGGCAGCTTGTAGGACCGCGTGAACTCGCGCGTGATGCACAGTTGACCCTTCTCCGCCCTGTCATCCGCCTGCTTGCCCTCCACGCACACGGTGTCGCTGTTGCGGGCCTTCACCGTCAGCTCCGAGATCTGGAAGTGGTGGACATCGAGCACCACCTTGAAGGTGCCGCGGCCCAGGGAATCCGGTTCGGTGCCGGTCTCTATGACCACGCGGCCCACCAAACAGGAGCCATGGCACCAGGCACTGTCGTCCATCCGCAGATGGAAGTCCCGGGCACAGACGTCCAGGTCGTGGGACAGATAGTAGTGCCGCTGGCGGCACTTGGACTCCCCCGTCGACCAGTGACGACGCGGTGGCGGCCAGTGGTGGTGCCCGCCGCCATGCTCATGGTCGTGCTCCCAGTCCCAGTCCCAGTGGATGGGCATATCCTCCTCCGATTCCGGTTCGTTGGACACGGAGCAAGCGTGTTGATTTTTGGCTTAGGTGGCCAAAAAAACCGTTGCCCTCCGCCCGGTTCGACTCTTACAAGCTAACTGAGTGTACGGAGGGTATGGTAATCGGCGGAGCTGGAAGTCGGAGCTGCACAACTGTACCTGGCACTACTGCCACTGTTACTGAGCTTATTTTGGGTACCCCTTCAATGCCGTTCATAAACACAGTAGGCTTTCTGCCAAGTGGTGGAATAAAATTGTAACTAAAAATAAAATTAAAGAAATTAATGTTGAATAAGGAAGCAAAGGAAGATGAATAAAAACTGATTATCACTGGTGATTTTTATTTATTACATTTTGTTTATTCCGATTTAAAATTATTGCGATATGCCTATTAAAAACCCATCCCAATCCCGTGGAGTTAATGCCAAAAAAATGGTTAAAGGTATTAAATATTCTATTATCTAGACTTTCTCTTATGATCTTCAAGAAAGTTTCTATTAAATTGCACCCTCACGGGGCTCCACTGTACCGCATTCCTTCAGACCGACACGCGTTGCCCAGAAAGTGGGTCCCAGCCTTGTCCGACAAGCCAGCTGTTTGATCAATACCCGTCCCAGCAACGCTCCAATCAGCCGCGGAGCTTCCTCCTTTTATGGCACAAGTGGCGCCAAGCAGCCGAAATATTGGATTGGATTGGGACGAGCGACAGACGGGACAAGGAAAACAGTGCACAGCGATTCGAGTCGAGTTGAGCCAGTTATGAGATAATGCCAAATTTTGAGGGAACGGCGGAGTGGCCATGGGAATGGCGATGGTGTCACTAATTGTGCCATTGTCACCCCGGAACGGAGAAGCAAGGCGAAGCCAGGGAATCGAGACAAGGCAGACGAGCATGGCAGACGCATTGTGGCAAATGAAACTAATGAAAATCGTGACCCCCCACAAAGAATATTAAAGCACTGAGGAAAAAAGGGATAAAAATAAAAAAAAAAATTTATAAAAAATTTTAAGAAATGTGGAAAAAGTTAAACTTGATAATTTAGATATTTTCATTTAACCTATTATTTTATATACAAGTTTTAATAGTATTTTTCCCAGTGTGCCTGCGATACTATCCAAACAATTGAATACAGGGTCTATCATTTGTAACTAAAATATGGCAAAGGTAAATAGCCAGATTATTGATTGGCTGGAAATAATGGAAGCTCTGTCGGATTAAGTTTCCTGGGTAATCCAGGTGGAGGGGCAGGAGGATCAAATTCGCACCCTGTATGCGGAGGAGCTGCATTCCATTGTCCTAGAGAAGGAGCGACAACAACGCTGCGTTGCGTTGTCAAGACAGTTGTTGCCTCTTTGTTGCTTTGCTGCCAGTTTGTACTACTGTTGCCCCCGGTTGAGCCAATTTGTAAAATATATACGAAATATATTTTACTTATGTCTCGTGCTGGGGTCAGGCAATTTGGCTGCTTGCTGCATGGCTGCTGAAATTGAATTTTTGCTTTGGCTTTCAAGCAAGTTTGACAAATTCTCAGAGCCAGAACCGGAGCCCGGCCAAAAGTGACTGCAACAGTTTTGTTGGCCCAAGCCAAAGACTTGTTCTTGGCTCGGAAAGAAGAGGGGTTAAGGGTTAGGGGAGGAGGGGAATGGGTTTGAAATTGCATTGACAGGCAGTCAAGCCCTTCCAGTTCATGGCGCTGAGACAAATATAGATTACGCAAGTGCTTAGGGTTAAGCTAATATTAGCAGGAATTTCGATTTGCTCTTTAAAGGGTCAATTGGTTTGCCATCTACAAATGGCATGCATCTGTGGAACCAGACTTTTACATAACACACAGTTGTAAAAGACGTCAGAGATGCAGCTTTACAGATTCTCACAAGCTCCTGTTTATGGAATTAGCAGGAATTTGTTAAACGTTTAAAATGTGGGGAAAAGTGATTTCTTAAGGCAGACTGGGTCGGCAGCTCAGTTGGTTTCTGACTTTAAAGGTGTTTACAAGTAAGCAGAGAGTAGTTGCAGTTAAATTAATTAAAGGACCCTCTGAAAAGTGAAAGCTAGTATCGAATCGAAGTTATCTTAATGTGAAGTATTTGCTTAATAGCGGTGTTAGTGGTGTTGTAGCACTTAATCAGCCCAGCGACCTTGTCGCCCAATCGTCCAATCCTTCGACCCACATTGCAAAGGACACAGGATTAGGCGCGCAATTAATGGCCGAACACTGGTGGCAGCCATAGATTACTGTGCACATGTGTGCACCTCCTTCGAGCCTGCGAATGGAGCCTCAAATGTTAATCAAAGCCCCCGTTCCGGGAGCTGGGGGTTAGTTAGCCGTGCTTGCGGGCTCCTTGGCAGCCAGCTTTGGATGCGTTAGCGCCGTGATTGGAAAATAATTGCATTCATTAAGTGGGCTGAGGCCCAGGAATGGGCCTATGCGGCTTCCGATTAACATCTGCTAACTGGGTCAAAATTTGGCGACTGGCAATCCAATAGATTAACGGTCGAACGCCTCTGTTTGTCGGTCTTAAAGGCTTCTTACTCCTTAAGTTAGTAGGATATACTGGCTTAAATTTCAAAATATTCCGATGATAAAGTCCTCAGAACAATAAAAGTAACTATACACAGAAAACAAGATCTAATAAGTCATAATTTAGTCCCAATTTTGGTTTAGCTAGTATAATTGCATTCGTAAATTAAAATTTTTCAGAGCAAATACTTATTTTTAATATTTGTAAGGGGTAGGAAAGGCCAAGTATAAAATGCAGAAAGAATTAAGAGTTTGGTTTACCCTGCGTATTAGTAATATTGAAACTTCTAAAACAAATACATTTGTTTTTAAAACATTTTTAGTAGGTTTTTAAATTAAAATTTAGTGCTATTATGTATTATATTAATGAAAATATGTTATTTTTCTCTTTTGCTTACACTTGGCATATGCAAACTATCCAAGCTAAGTAATTTCTTACAAATAGCCATCGTGCAAACTAATCAGGAAAGGGATAGTATTGGCCATGTTCCGATAATAAATTACATTTCCCTAAGTGAGCAGCTCCCTGCGGTGAAATCAAGCATTAAAAATTCACTTACTTCCGGTTATTTTAGTACGCAAAAGTAAAGTCATCGGACGGATTTAATGTGTAGTCGTTTGTATAATGCAAAGTTGGTAAATGTCCAAATGAATGACTTCACTCACTTCACTTTAGTTAAAATATTTACTAATACTTGCCCCTCCGTTTGGGGGAAACACATGTTTGCGGCTTTGTACGGCAGTCATTTTTTACACATCAATGCGTCTAAGTGGGCCACGCCACACAAAATGGGTGAGGAAAGTAGGGGAAAGGGGAGAGAAGGCCACGTGGAGGTCCTGCAGCAAACACGGATACGGATATGTACAGTGTACATGTGGGGGATCCGTACAAATATGCATAAAAGTAATCATAAGTCCGGGCCACCACCGGATGGGGCTGGCGGAATGGCCCTGAAAGGGTCCGAATTGTTCTACCAGTTGGCAGTTGGAAAACGCATAGTTGGCTTCACAGGATAACAAAAACTCCGAGAATAGATTTGGCTATCGATTTGCGGGGCGGAGCCCTTCATTTATTTATTTGAAAGGTAATATACGGATGAGCAATCCCTTATTCGAACACCGAATAAAAATAGAACACCTCGTTTTCGGTTTCGATAGTTATCTGCTGATTGAGTAACCAGTAATAAATGCAACTACACTTTTGATTTAATATAAACAAATATGAATGAGAAATACTCTCTAATATTTAGTAAACTTGAATTAAATTAATAGTGATTTTAAAGGCAATAGATCATTTTTAGGGGTCCCAAAAATATTTAAAATTTAATTAACTAGAATAATACAAATATGAATTTGAAATTGGATAGCTGATGTTTTTTTGTTTTATTATATTTATACTTAAATTTATAGAGATTCTGAGGGAAATAAACCATCTAATAGAGGCCCAAATATATTTAGAATTTAAAGGGGAAACTCCATAAACACAATTTAAATAACAGCAATGTGGAACATTTAAATAGTTTGTAGCAAAAAGGCCTTTCAACATTCGTGGCTGATAAAAACAACTTTGGCTACGTTTCGTGACATGTCGTCGCCAAAAAGTCTTTTGAGCCAGAACACTGAGAGCATGCCTGCCAGCGCTTAAATTTTTTTTAATGAATTGCGAATTCTATCGGCATCTGCACCGCACTGCAAACCCAAGCCCCCCATTCGACGTGCCGGTTTCCCCCCATTTAACCAACCAAGGACCTCCGTTCTTCCCCTGCCTTCGCTCATTTCCCATTCACGCAACACATTTAAAGTTTGAGCTTTGTGGTGCGGCTACAAGGCGAATTGTCAAGGCAACATGGTCGCCTACGGAGGCTGCATGGTGGGTGGTGTTGCTCATGGAAGGGCTAGGCTAAGCTCCTCATAACCCCTGCCCAGCCGCCCAAGTAACAGCCCCTCGTTAGTTACGGCCATATGCTTTTTATGTAATACACCATACACCCCGTCAGCCAAGTGGATCTGAAAGGATCCGGATTCGTAGAGAGGGAGGATGATATTAGGGTATGGGAATGGGGATGGCAATGAGAATGCCATTCGTATATGTTGGCCACACATGTGTTCCGGCTGGCCCACACTGTTGGATTTATGATCAATCATTCGGCTAGGCTCACTGCGGTTAGCTTTCGGCCTGGTCGAGAAATCAGACCATCAGCTGGCTTAGAGTCTGGTTCCCCCACTATCCTTCGCCTGACAAATCTTTATCTTTGCCCTGACTTATTTATCCTTTTTGGCCGTTTCATTTTTATTCAGCCAGGCATTTTTATGTCATGTTTATTGATGTGTAAAAGTCATAAAGTCAAATTGAACACTTGTGCTGCGCGACGAGTCTCGTCTTCTGACTTTCCGAGTGTGACATTGGCCCAAAGAGACTTTTCCCATTTTCATTTTATACCATTTTATTAAAACTTCAGATTCCCTTTCGGGGTTACTGCGAAGTTTATGGATTTTCGAGCTGGTTGCCGCAGATAACCAGATGGTGAATGGGTGGATAGTTGACTCACCTCGTCGCCCGGGTGGCGTTCACCACAGCCCCGTCTTTGAACCACTGAAACTGCATCCGCGACGAGCCCTGGGCGGTGCAGGAAATGATGAACTCGCTGGCCTCGCGGACTCCTGATTGCGGTTGATTGACGGTCAGCTCCTGCAAAGGGATACAATGTCACACTAATTAGGCGCTGGACACTGGTTGGGTTTTGGGGTTTCGGGGTTTCAAGATGGGATGTGGGACTGAGTCCCCAGTTCCTGTCCGTCAAACTTCGGTTTTCGAGGTTTCGGCGGCTTGTTCGTCATGTTAATGCCACTTAATTGCAGGCCGCCTGATGAGGCCAATTGTTCGTTTGGGCGAACAGGCCGCAATTAATAAATAATTATTTTCGCTGTTTCGCTGGTCCGAGTGTCAAGTGCCACACTGTTGACATATTTATGTGCATATTTATTAACACGGCACTTTGCTACATTGGCTATTACCGTTCTCTTTGTTTTTGTTTTTTATTTTTATTGGCTCGCCTTTCCAAGCACGTGCCGCAATAGTTAATAAATTATTGTTTAATATGTATCGGAAGTGGAGGGAGTGTAATGCGCAGGCCAGTATATTTATTGCGCTTTTAATGGCCGTGATGGCCTTCTCGGATGCGGAATTAATGAAAATACCATTCGGCACAGAAATCAATGATGGAATGCCTCCAATTGATGGATGTGCCCAGAGTGCAAAGTGAAAAGCGCTGGCTGGGACCAATTTTAAATTTATTTGTGCGCAAATTCAGGCTAACCGGAGGAATTCAATAGATAACTTGGATAAAAATGTGTTGCCTTTCAGCCAATCAAATATCTCGGACGCAGCTTTCGCATAGAATTCAGTCGGCAACAAAATTGCAAAAGAGATGGATTAATGCTTTCACTCCTAGTAACACAAAGTAATACATACCAGCAAGCCCAGCGGTGGGTTCTCGTCGAAGTGATGGAAATTGGCCACCAGGGTGAAGTTGCCTATCCTGCCCCGCTCCACCATCCGGGTGATGGCATCCCGGATGCGCTGCGAGTCTCCTTTGACGCCAAAGAAGTGGAAGGTGATGTCCAGGCGATCGGTGGAGTTCGATATGAGTTCCAGATCGCTAATCTTGGTGATGTTGAAGTTGCGCAAAACACGACCCAGCTGAAAGGAGGCGAAAAAAAAGGGGAGCTCTTTAACACGCTTTTGGGATTACATAGATTACATATTAAAGGGAATCCTTTATGCTTTTGCCCCTGCTTAGCTACGTCGCCACTTTTTCATAATTCGAAATTAATGATAATATATTCGGGCAAATAGCACCACTGGGCATTGGGCCCGCATCGGAATACAGCTAAAGCCAAGGAGATAGCAAGTTTGGGCAGGAAAAAAGGTTCACCTGGAGCTCTCACTTGAAGGCTGCTTTGTCCTTATCGCCTTGGCTTTAAGCTGCGGGCCAAGCTCTCTTCTCCTCCTCGCTCAAATTGGCCATAAAAGGAATTTTTCCGGACTTGGCTGCACCACGGTGTGTCATAATGCCCGGCTGCAGGACTCAACTTGAGGCTTATCCTTGTTTAAATGATTATGCATTATGCTAAAGCCGGTCGGTGGTCCACCCCAGTCCACCCCAGTCCACCCTAATACGGTGGTTAGTTTTGTTGTCTAAAAGTTTTACCAACTTTTTCTGTGTTTGCCCCGCTTTTTGTTGCATGCTCAAATATTCATGCTATTAAGTCATATCTTTTTTCTTGGGGAGAACAAAAGCCATAGGATTCTTAAATCCTTTGCTTAATGCGCTGAAGGAGTGGTTCCTAAGTTCACACTACCTTTTCAAATTATTTAAGTGAAATATCTCGCCAAGGTTGGCCATTTTCTGCAACTACCCGACATAACCAATTAGCGCTTTTAATTAAGATGGCATTAGACCCGCACAATAGTTGGGGAAAGTTGGGGGAAAGTCGGGGGAGTTCTCCCCTGAGAATGTGGCAAACCGTGAAATCAAAGCTGACAGGGAAAGTCTCTGCTGGTCACTATGGTTTGTGGGCGGCCAAAAGTTATTGGAAGTAATTATGGCCACCATCGCGCCTTTTAAAAACCTTGGACCACTTCAATTGGCTTTTTGATGGCTCGGTGGGTTTTTTGGTTTTTTCTTTCTATTCTTTATTTTTTCCCCCGCTGCAGTTTGTAATTATTTTTGCCGAATGCCAAACTAATGCAATTCTCGTGCCCTAATTAGTGGGTCGGCATCAGGTACTCATACAAATTACGGGCAGGCCCCATTGTTGGGGGCACACAAACACTCGGATCGACAATGCCAGCCCCGTAAAATCCTTCCAGAGAAGTGGAAGGTAAAGCTGGAGTCTCCGGCTTTGCACTCTTCACAAGTGGTCGCGGCGGAAAACTTCACCCAAGTTGTGCAAATATATAGTTACGGAATTAATCAGAAAAGTGCGCACAAAAACGAAGGCAGCAAGCAAGAAAATAAATATTTTCGGTTAATATAAAAGAATTTACCCCCTCCCAGCCACGATTTTCCCTTCCTCTTTTTTTTTTGCTTGCGCTCCTTGCTTTTTAATAAATATGCCGCAAAATGAAAGATGGCAAGTGGCAAGTAAGAAAAAAATAAAAGTGCAACTGTGAACGTGCTGCAAAGTGGCTTCGGTTGTTTGGCTTGAAAGTTCCTAAGAGGCTTGAGGAGACCGGGTGAATGAGTCCGACCAAAAACCGGAACAGGACAGCGTAGGGATTGGGCTCTAGGCCCCGATTCTGTCCCCTCGTTCCATGGAGTTTTATGTGGAGTTTGGGTAGGCCGTTTGTTTGGGACTGCTGTGAAAAGTTTTTAAGTAAAGTGTTGCAAACAAAAAAACCATCAGTTTGTGGCAAAGTTCTCCATGGTGGAGTTGGGGAAACCCGAACCCAAACCAGAACCCGGAAAATGTCAACTGGGCGTAGAACTGGCTGCTCATAAGGTGTATTCAAATATTGATTTACTTGAGAACCTTTTTATGGTAGAGTCCTCTTCGCCCAAACAATGTGCACTCGAAAAATTATAGTTAAACAGAAAATAATTGGGAAGTGTGCCAAATTGAAGCGAATTTATGAGTTGTAATAAATTAAAAATGATTTAACTACTAGTTCTTTGCAATACGGCAATGGTCAACGTACATTATAATGGTGATTATTATTTAATTTATCTATGTTAGTATTTATGGGTAAACGAATCATTACAATGGTCTTTGATCAATAGCCTTGTTTTTTCTGCTATTAATTATCTTAAAATTTTTTGGTTATTTTTTCGTATGTTTTAATTTAAGGCAGTGTGCCAAAAGGAACAACCGAAGCATCCTTGTTGGCCTGCTCTTGAGTAAATCTCGAGCGGCGAAATGCATTTCCAGTTTGCTTCGTGCCTGGAGAACCGCAGTGATTCCATGGGAGAGTAAAAATCGCAGCTCCATTAAATCTCGGCTGCTTATTCGCTTTCACTTACACGTTCTCGGGCAGATCCACAGGCAGTAATATCCCGGCCTTGTCTGCTCCTCTGTTTAATCGCACTCGCATCGTTCTTATACCCAGCTCGGTGCTAATGGCATTTTAATTTCGAGTAGTCGGAACACTGGGTGTGCAAATATCCTCGCAGGCATTCGCTCTTTGCAAGCATTCTACCTTTTATTGATACAGGAAGATTGCGAAAGAGTTGGCTGGCACTCTGATTAAGAAATTGTTGCGATAATCGGCCAGCCATCAGCATGCCAGAACTTCTAAAAGTACCAGACTTCTGGCAGCGGGAAGAACACAAACGCAAACTACTTATAGCAGCTATAAGCAGCAACCTTCGGAACCCATTAACGGCGGCAAGTTGGAAGCTCTGGCTCTAGAAAGTTAGGCACGGGGGGCGAAAATGAAACCGGACAGAGATGCTAATGCAGTGACTGGGTATAAAAGTCGGGATAATGGGGGGCTGGAGCCTGGAGCCCGGGTTGTTATGCAAAAGACGGCTCTCTGTTTTGGATGCACTCACGGCAGGAGTTTGTTGCATACATCCAAGTCTCAAGTTCTTCTCCCAATTTGGGCTGCCAACTCTTTGGACCAGCTGAATTTGAATTAATGTCTTCCAGTTTCGCTGCAAACGGCCACTTTTTCGTGCTCATCCATATCCATTTTGCAGGACCCTCTCGGAAGACTGACAGGATGCCGGGCGTGGTCTTCCTAATCGTTGTGCCAACGGCGAATTTCGAACGTGAGCTGATTTACGGTAAGTTCAGAAGGCAGAAGGGCCACGGGTGAGCGGCAAATTGAATAAGCGCCCGTGCCTAATTAAATACAAAGTTGCAATTTGGTTAACACGAAACTGTAGCATTTATCTAGGCGTCGGCAGCCACATAATCTGGCACACTCGCCACCTCCTATACATACGTATATGGAGTGTGCACACTCATACCTGTTTGCATTGGGCTTAGGCGCGTAATTACGTTGTTTAGTGGCGTTATTAATTATTTTATGACATCGTAAAAGTGTTCTCCGGGCCTAAGAGCTCGCCATAAATGTTGCATGAACCCCGACGGACAAAACAGACAGAACCAGAAGAGAACCCCATCCTGAAACTGAAACCGAACCTGAACACCGAAACACACGTGGGAGTTGATTTTTTGTTTCGCATTTTCGGAGCGCCTAAACCACCGTTTGCGGAAAATTCGGGAAACTTTGCCAAGATAATTTTACAAGCGGATGCCGAGCGTACGTAGCACATTTCGCAGCCCCAAAAATTTAATATTAAAATTTAATTAGCCACGATGAGATTGGTCGGCGGAATGTGTAGCTGTAGCGAATAGGTTGGGTTGGGTAAATAGAGGAGTTTCAGTGGGCGGAGGGAGAAGCGAAGCTCTTCACAAAATAAGCCACTGGATCTTGTGGCAAACGCAAAATGGGCGAAGAGCAGAGACCTTGAGAATATAAGACGGCACCGTATTAATTGCATAAACTCAACTTTCACCACTAGCCCGTATAGCCTATAGAGCCACCATTTATCACAATCAACGGCGATAAAAAGCCCACAATAAAAACCCATAAAACAATATAATTTATGAAATAAACGGCATCCGAGAAATATGGCATCTTGTGCAATACGGCGACAAAAACCGGCATGTAGGAGTCGTTTTCAGCGAAAAGCATTAATCAAATATTTATTTAAATACAAAACATGGCGATGGCAAAAGCCATCAAAGAGAATCATCATTAATTTAGTTTGTCACCATGGCATCGCCCGGCCTGATAATGACAATGGAGCCGAAACAGAGCTGATGAGCAGAGTGCTTGGCCGGGCCTCCAAGTGGGGCGTGAACGAAGTTGCTTCGGGTCGGGGAAAAAATAAATCACCTTGATACCCTGGAATGGAGGTATTCTCAAGTCGGTAGAGTCTTGATGGAACGTTGTATCAAAATATTTTAAATGCCTTTTAAAACTTTAAATATTAGTTCATAGAAAGGCAACCAAAATAAAACGCGAATTCTTTAGAAACTTTTATCTGAAAAATTAAGAATTAGGTCATATTTTTGCATTAATTGTGATTAAATGTGAGTAAAGTAAAATCATAAGTATCATACAAAGTTACGCAAGGAAAATAAAATATAACGCAAATTCTTCAGAGATTTTTAATTGGAAAAATCATATTTAAGTGCATTAGTTTCGAACCAAAGTACAAAAACCATAAAGAAGTCAGGAACACATTGTATCCCAGGGTATTCCAACCTCCATACACAGATCCTTGGCCATTTTTAATGCGGGCTGATGGAAGTAGGCAAGAAATATTGGCCTTGGCAACAGCTTAAAGAGTGCAAAATACTTAAGCAAACAAAAAGACTTAAGAAGAACAGAAAACAAAAAAATTGACATGTACTTCGGGTGAAAAGCTGAAGAGCCGGGCTCATAGGTGTCAGACATAAATCACGCATCCCTCAATTCCAAGGCGACCTGAAACGGAGATGTTCAATGGCGGCCACCGAGACGGAATTAAATAGGCAAACGAGGCTGTGGCGTTGGTCAGGTGGGGTGGCTAGTGTGCTGACTTTGGGCAACTTTTGCCACTACGAAAAACTATGCGAAACAAACTCAGGCAAACACTTACATACCAACACAGAGGAGCGTGGAAGAAGGGTCCTGGTCCCAAAGTCCTGGGACCTGGCTTCTGGCCTAAGCGCATTTAAGCCTTATTTTGGCATTTGTCAATGTGGCGGGATTTATATTACATTTCGATGTCTGTCTGGCCCCCGCTTGCTGGCATAATAAATTGTGATCCTTTGTGTGGTTTTTATGTAGACTTTGATTTGATTTTTCGCCTGCCGCCCTATTTATTTATTTAGCGCAAGTGGAGCTTAGTGTTTACATTTTTTATTGGGACTTAAATTCGATCCCCGAGCATAAGTTATCCCTACATAATTGCATAACAACAGCCATTATTTGTGAACTATGGTCGGACATTTAATTAGCGTAATTTGCAGCAAAAATGAGCTTAGCGGTCGAAAGGGGAGTGGGTCAAACCCAAATATTTGTTAAACGCTTAACTGGATACCAAAATATCACGGCAATTTGCGCTAATTGCAATATAAATAGTGCGATTGCCGTGAATTAACTAATCAGAGAGTCGAATTAAGCCGGCGTTTCAAAACAATGGCATACTTGGCGGAGTTGCGAGTGCGCAGGGGTGAATTTAATTTAGCTACTCCGAGTATCTACGGATACTAATCACCTGAAAGTGACCTCCTGCCATCGCCATTTCTCTGTACCACTTCTCCACTTCCCTGAGAGTCTCCAGCTTAATGGCAAATCAGCTTACGTTTATGTACACGGCCATATCACCTTTTCATTAACCCATACCAGGCACCTCAAATAATGCCCTGGTGGAGACCAGGGACCACCTCGTCCACGCACATGGACATCCTGTGGTCGCTGCAGCTGCCAATGGAGGTGGCAACAATAATCTGAACATCAATCTTCCGGAGAATAACAACGCAATACTACGACTCGAAGTTGAATTACGTGACAAGAATGTGCCCAAGTATCGTCGTGGAGTGGGCGGTGGGCGTGGCGGTGGCCCAGGCATCGGAGGGGGTGGCGGTGGGCCCAAGCGAGCCGCAGGAGCAGGCCAAGGAGCCGGAGGAGCAGGACCAGCTGACACCTCCACGGTCGGTGCTCCGCTGGACAGACGTAATTTAGTGGTGCCGCTCGAAAAGGTAAGTCGTCGAACGGTCAGTTAAGAGTTAGGAGCACGAGAACCAGAATCAGAACCAGAAGGCGAGGGTCCGGTCAAGTGGGCAGAGCTTTATGCTTCCCCAAGCACTTAAAGTTGATTTTCGTGTCCGTTGTGCACGAGGACAAGGGTTCGATGCCGGCTTTCAGTGCGATTTGTACACATCGGAAAAATATATTAAAAATACTTCCGTTCAATAAAAGGGATTATGTAGGAGGCTTATGGAAATATCTTTGAAAAACCATTAGAAGTTAAATAGAAAGATATTATAAACAAAATTTAATTTATTCAAAAAAAAATTTTTTTTTTTAATATTGTTTTATTTTAAACAGAGCCTTTAGCTAAAATAGTGTTCCAAAATATTCCAGTATTCAAGCTATAGATAAACCAAAGATATTATTTATTGGACAAGCAGTATTTCGTTAGGAAGCCTAGTTTTTTTCAGTGTCCGTCTGCGATTGCGGTAGCGATTGGTGTTGCGACAACGATTGCTGCCCCGTTTGTTAGGATGCACTTAACGGACGAGAGAACGTGACTCGAGCCCGTTGCGTAAAAGACCACCCAAATTGTATCTTGCGGGAGATTATACTGATGAATGAGGTGGCTTAGCTGGAGGGGTTGTAGCGAAGATTGATGGATGCACCACTTGGCCAGCCAAGGTCGGGACAAATCGTCAGTCCTACTCCGACCACCCCATATAATCACACTCAGTTAGAACCGATTCCAATTAAATGCAAAGGCCATAAGCCATAAGACGTAAGCCGGCGAAAATGCCACCCTAAGCTGTTGCTCCTCCTGTTCTCGTCTTCTGCCCAGGTACTTGAGGAGCTGCTTGTCAAGCTGGAAATTGAGCACGTTACTTGGACGACCAGCAAGAAGGGATACTTCCATCACGTCGTTTTTCCGCTGCAGGCGGGCGCCGCCTGCGAGACCACCCTGCACTGCCTCACGGAACTGGGCATTGGCACCAAATTGAATTCCAGTGTCAGGTGAGTTGAGTCATTCGGGGGGATGGAGTCGGGGGGGAACAGAACGCCAGACGTGTCGGGAAAGCCAAGGAGTCCAGCAACAGCTGGTCGGTCGGTCGGACTTATCCGGTGGAGTCCCTGGGTTTCAATAAAAATGCAATAAAAATGCAGAGCGATGAGATGACTCCTGGCTGACCGGAGGGATCGGTTGCCAAGGTACTAAGGTGGCGAATTTTGATTGCTTGTAGGCGGAAATCGTCGATTATCCTGGGCAACAGCTGCTGCAACCACTCCATTGCGAGTTCCGATTCCAAAGGCACTTGTAAATGCAATTTTACAGCCACTACAATATCCAATTAAAATCCATTGGCAAAAAAGTAAACATCTAAGCCAACTTCATTTATAATCTGCATTCGAGTGAAATTTCCCAGTAATTAAATTCAACAAAATACAATGGAGCTGAACAATGCAGACGAGTAAGCAGGGCTACAGGTGAATTAAAGATGAACGGGCAAAAGAGCAGGAACAACAGCAAAAGTGGCTGAAATGGAGTGGACTGGCAGCAGGGAGGACAGCAAGTAGGTGTGATAATCATTTAATGGCATTAAGCAGGGGGATTAAAATGCAGTCGAAGGTGTGACCCGATGAAAGGAGCACCAGCTCCCTCCAGGTGCCATAGGTCGAAGGGCAAAGGGCAGATGTTTTCCTGCCCTCGAGGAGCTGAGTAGCCAGACAAAGTACGACTTAAGCTGATTAATATGCGCAGGAATTCAATTAAGAAAAGGAGCTGCAAGAATGCATCTTGCGTTGATTGAGTGCCACTCGAGTAATCTATAATTCATGCCCAGCCCATCTCAAGATCTCGATGTCAGCAGGCAGCAGTCAGCAGGCGTGTTCAATGCTGCACTGCACCCTTTGACATTTCCACGAATTGCGCATGACTTGTTCTACAGATATGGGCTTGCATATATCAATTTCAAACGTATCTACACGGTACCGAATATTTTTTTTGGAAATAAATGAATGTATTGAAAATGATTAAAATTAAACCAAATATGGCTTGAAACATATAGATACCGTATTATTCTTTAAAAAGCCAAACTGAACTGAATATTAATTAAAAAAGTATAAACATGGAGATACCGGATCACCAGACAATACTTTTTAAAACCATAAATTAAATGAATTAACTGAAAGTGAATAAAATAATCCTGAATACAATATGGCATCAATTTTTTACAGTTGAATACTTGATAGGTAACACAAAAGATCATGATAATAAATGTTATCAAATTATTATCAAATTACTATTTTATTATAATAAAAACTCCATAAAATGTTGGAGTTCCAAATTTATTATGGGTTTATCGACAGGGAAGTTTATGGGATGATTTTAAATTAACAGTGTTAATACGTTTTTTCTCTCCCTGTACTTTCCCTGCAGCGTGCTGCCGTGCAGCGTTAGTTATGATGCCATCACAGATGCGGCCAACATGCGAGATGACTACAGGTGAGTCGGCTACATGGATGTACTAGGATAGTGGGTGCGTGTGCCCGGGTATTGTGTTCCGGTCGCATTGTATTTCACTGGCTTTGTGCGGACCCGTAAGCGGAGAAGTGCCTTTTGTCAGGACTCCGCAGCTGTCGCTTTGTTAAAAACTAATTTCTGGTCTTCTCTGCTACGTGTCAAAGGCGTCAGTCATTTCATTAGCTTTCACTTTCAGTCGCTCTGGCACTCGCACTCTCACTAGTTTTTCACTTTCCCAGCCCGTCGGGCCGTGGAAACGTGACATTTGGCCCCTCGCTATTTGGCCTTTTTCCCTTTACGAGCTCCGTCTGCCAAGGGGAGGCCTACGGGGTCCTTGGGCCTTGGCCCAGGCCCAAGTTTATTACATCCTTGGGCCAGACTTACGAGCTACTTGGAGTGAGTATTGTGATTGTCGGGGAATGTGGGGAAAGTGAAAATGGCAAAATTTGCATAGTGAAGATGGGGTTATCCGATCCCCGGGCCAGGGGTTAAATGCATCCAGTGGGTGCGCACAATTTATGTGGCTGTTCTCAGCCAAAATGGCAAAGCCAGTAAGACGGTAAATATACACCCGATGACTTCTTGGCAAGCAATTGTCACAGGGCCGAAACACCTATGTGCATACCTGATGAGCTTGTAATTGAGGTTAGCTTGTGGTTTATTTCTGGGGGTGATGTGGTGCTCGAGGCGGTGTTTTGGCTGAGTAATTAGGACCGCACTCTAATCAGCAGCAGACTTGCGAAAGAAAGAAGAAAATTCTAAATCTAAATAACAGGGATTCTGTATGGAAAATAAAGTGTACTGCTGTTTCTTTAATTGGTAATTTAATTGAATTACTTCTTGCATAACCACAAATAGAGCCAAATAAATTTTCAATAAAAGAAGACCAACTAAACACAGCTGGTAGCCATTTGTAGGGCTCTTCACAAACCATTCCATTTTATGGAGGTGTTTACTTTCTAACCCCCTGTGTTTTTCCCACCAAAACAGCGAGGAAGCCGAGGACGCCTCGAAATGGAACAGTTTTGTGGAATCAATTAAATCGAAATTAACAGTCAAACAGGTGGTGGACGGAGTGCGCGCCGGAGGATCCCTGTCCTTCGACTATCTGCTGCTAATCGTTACTGCCGAGTGAGTTTCGAATTAAGGGAGTTCGCAGTGGATTTGGAGTCCACCTACCAGCTGGCGGAGGGTCAGTACTAAAAGTAAGCACTAAAGGGTTCTCCACTCTTCTTGTATCCTTGCATCCCTCAGCTCGCTGGCGGCCCTCGGTCTGGTGGAGAATAATGCCCCGAATATAGTGGCTGCCATGTTAGTTTCGCCGCTTATGGGTCCCGTAATGTCGATAACATTCGGCGCAATTATCTCCGACAAAGAACTAATGGTAAGTGCAGCTTTCCCTTATGGTCGTGGCTTTTTCTGCGCTTTCTGTATGCAACGTATGTGAGTCTGTGGGAACAACAAATTGTGTGGCTCTCTGTGAAAAGCCATTCAAAAAAGCAAACAAAACGACTGTAGTGAAAAATGGAATAGTGGAAATGGTTGTCAGAATGTTGGGGGGGGGGGGGGGGGGGGGGGGTGGAAAATCCATTTCACAGCGCGTTAAATGAAATCGTCAACACTCGTGCCCCGCGCGACTCTTCGACTGGTTCTATTCGGTACTTTTGAGTGATTTATGAGCAAATGACATTTGGAAAATAATAAAAATTGCACCGAAAATTGCCATGCCAGTCTGTCCGTATGTTCCGTCCGCCCGTTCCATCCGAACCCGAATCCGTCCTTTATTCCAGCTGTCAAAATTCGCATACTGAGAGATGAGGAGAAGCGGGCTGTTCTATTTTTGGGTTATTCCAGTCAAATGCATAGCGACGTAGCGCTTGATGTTTTGCAAATTTGCATCGCTTTTGTGGTAAATGGCAAAGTTGCTGAATTGTTTATTGACAGTGTGTTGGCTTGAAGGGGTAGCAGCCGTAGCCCTATGAAATATTCAAATGTTTTCGCCAAAAATTGGATATTTGTGGGCTTATTCAAATCGATATGAATAAATACCTGGCAAATTCTTTTAGAGGCCTGATGAATGGCAAAACCAACGAATAGTGCTTCCTTTGGGCCCCTGTTGAAAGCCTGAAAACTATTTATTACCGAACAACTGGGATTTCACTCAAAGGAGACCAAGATTAAAACCGCAATAATTTTCTCCCCCTGCCAGCCAGACTGAAAACTGAGCTAAGCTACTTAGTATTAAAGGACGCATTCAGCGCCAGGCCAATGAAACTAAACTTTAACTGCAGTCAGACGGCAGGTGCTCTCCGAAGTGTCATAATTGTCACCGCCAGGTGGCGCTGTCCCCGCTGATACCCCATTCCCCGCGATAAGAAGGCCGGTGTCTATAGTTTTGCTGGAAGCTGGATCAAAGGCTGTGGTTTTGCACTTCAGGAAGCCCACAGACAGGGCTTAGTGTCCTGGCAGAGTGCCATCCTACCGTCCTATATATATATACAACTTGTACATGAAAAGCCACAACAAATAAACAAAAAATAAAGCAGAGTGCAATAAAAATAAGGTAAATATAATCGTCTGCTGCCATTTCTAATGAAGAGACGACGGTTCCCTGGTCCTGTTCTGTTCAGTACTCTGCCCCAGAGGCAACTTGTTGTCTGCTGACACAATTTCCACCGCACTCGGGCCCACAAAACTCAGAGGCTACAGGATCCTGGATTCCAGGTGTCTTGCCGGCTGGCTGTTGACACCTGCGTCGTGTACTTCAATTAAATTTTAATTGAAATGAATATACTCGTGTGCGAACACATGCCAGTATGCCAGAGTGCATCCCTTTTGTCGCCTCGCCTTCCCTTTGTGAAGTGGCTCCAGCTGCGTCATCATAATCTTTGATAAAGCCGGGGAGCATTGGCAAAGATTGCGCCCACCAAAAGACCTGCAATCTGCAGTCCGCATCTAAATTCCAAATACTCCCCTGGTGCATTTTATTTCCGGTCTCTGTTGACAATTTGTACAAGTTTCGAGGAATTAATGCAACGCCAGCAGCATTAAATTCGCCTGTCAAATCACAGATAATCAATAAAAGCACTTATCAACTTGTGACTTTAGACATAAATGCACATGTCAGATGCATTTATTTAAATTGCAGCTGATAAAAGTATACAAAAATATCCAAAACTCCACACCTTTAAGTTGTTTTCATTCAATTACATAATATTTGAATATATCCACAAAATACACAATGGCCAGCTCTCAGTTTAACACTCGGGCTGGGCAAAAAAAAGCTGTCCTTGCCATTCAGTGAAAATATTTGCGGACTAAAATTCATATGCAACAGTGTTTAAACAATTTCACACAAAAATGCCAATTACAAACGATGACAAAAATGGCGGGGCAACATTCCACTCATCCCAGACCACCAGTCAAAATTGATGGCTAACTATTAAAAATAATTGGCATGGAAAAACTGCACCCAAATCCCCATAATATAGTGAAAACGAGTGGGCTTTACACATATTGGTTGCTGGCTAGTTGAATGTTATTGAATTGCGATTTCGATTTTTGCAAATATTTGCACGCCATTTAAAGTTGATTCGGACATGAATGTAATTTGTTTGCGCATTACGCATACGCAGTGTGTGCCCGTGAACAAATACCTGCGTGTAGAAGGAAGAGCAAACAATAAACAAGAAATTAGCGAGAGTTTTCACACCCCACTTAAACGTCAGTTGGCCAAATTGTTGTGCGAAACTCTTTAAAGTGCATTTAGTAACGAGCGAGTGCTAACTTTCAGCACCTTACCCCTTACTATTTTCACTATTGCTCCTCCTCGAAACTTGTTAGCCGAAATGCTTAAAGCCTCAAGACAAGTTACTTTATATGCGTCGCAGTATGTGTTTGACTGGAGAAATGAGGGGGGAAATGAGGAAAATACCAAGGCGACATCATGTGGCTGACATTAGAGCATTTTTCTTTTGTGTGTGCAGCTGCCAACAACAGTTTGCAGTTGCGTGGCTGCAAATTTGGGTTAACATGTCACGAATCCACACTCGCAGTTCCTTGGCGCTTCAAAGTATGCAGCATTATCGCTTAAAGTGTCGCTGGCTGACGGGGTCCTTGGTTCCTTTGGTCCTTTGGTTCCTTTGGCATTTAATACGCTGTCTCGCCCCTAATTTTGACTCTCTATTCTCCCATTTCTCCCCTCAGCGTGTGGGCTTCCTCAGCCTCGGCCTGGGCATGTTCATCTCCCTGGTCTTTGGCTTCATCTTTGGTCTGATTCTGGGAACCACCGAGATGCCTTGGGGCCAGAATTCCGACTGGCCCACGGAGGAAATGCGCGGCAGGTAAGCAGCTGGTAAGCAGATGGTAAGCAGCCCCAAATCAATGTCAATCAGGCCGAACAATTGGGTTAGATTGCGCAAAATGCCGCACGTACAAATCGCATTGCCAAAGCCACAAGAAACAATAAATTAATTCCCTTATTCGGGCCAATCGACCAATGGGCCGTAATCAAATATGAATGACATTGCAGTAGTTGCGGTGTGTGGAACAATTCAAATTTGCCATTTGATGTAGAATTTAATTAAGAGATATTTATAATTTGCATTTGCTGTAGTTCTCTGAACTCGCCTATAAAATGATCAAAGGATTAGCTCGGCATAAATGTTATTGACAGTGGCTCAAATAAATGTACTTAAAAAGTCTGATAAATCTGAAATTGAAAGAGATTGATTTATGCGAGGATGAGGCGAGTAACTCTTAAAAATTTGATTGATGCTGCCAGAGACTGACGCGCAAATCAATAACGCTAGACGATATCCACTTTCTGATATTAATTAAGACGCATTATGGCGCAAGTCATTCATTTCCCCGAGTCACGAAGTGAGACACTCTCAAATCCCTCGACTTGCGAAAGTGAATTAGGAGTTCCCCTTGAATCCAAAATCCATTAAGTATGTTAATTATCCAGTGTCTCGCGCAGCTCAGACCTCAGAGCTCAGCCCTTGCCCATGGATATAGTGGGTAAAGCTACGAGTGCGAATGTAACAAATTACTTGCAAATAATTCAAATAATCTAGGGCCCCGCAGTAATGTGAGGCGTGTGCTCATTAGAGGACAATCCTCTTCCTCTTCCGCTCCTGGCCCCAAAAAAGCAACCCAGTCACTTGAGTCTATATATATGGGCACACATTTATTACGGCATCGTTTTTTGCCGAACAAATCTTTAAGTCGCCACGCGCCGTCTGTGCAAATCTCTTCTAGGAGAGAATGGGATGGGTAGATGGTAGATGGCTTAGGGGAGGAACGAACACACGCCCCCTGGCGGCAGAAAAAGCGGCAGCACAATAAATTAAGCTCAGCCACAGAATTTGCCGGAAGTTGCGTGAAATGAATGTGTGTCGGCAATTGTGTTAATTGCACAAAATAAATTGTTAAAATAATAATACACACAATGCACAATACACAATGCGGGTTGTTGGGCTGTTCGCTCGGTGGTCCTGACATCTAAATATATATATGTATGTGCAGAGAGTATGGCCTATCTCTATAATTAAGTGCCTCGGGTCCATTTTGGTGCTTTATTGTTGGCCACGGCCAGTCGAGGCCACTCAAGTGACTCAGTACATCCAAATCTCCATCTTCATCTCCATCTCCATCTTCATTGCCGTCATAATAATAGGCACACATAATGAATTCCTCCAGATTGCGTGCGCCTATCACCGGTCATGCAATCAACGTGAGATTCCAATGCTCATACTCCAAAATTCTGCCCCTTGTCACTGGTCAGTGAGCTCAATAATTGTGTCACGTGGCGCGTGAAAATAGAGCCTTGTCATTCGGTCCATTGGACTCGTGATCGGCCCACATAGATGAATGCTCCTTGAAGGCCACCTGATAAATGTGCAATTAATTTCCAACTTAATTGGGGTAGAATTATTAAATGGACAAATTAAAGGAAGAACTTTTTAAGCTCCGAGCGATACAATTAACAGCAAGGTTTACACTCGTTTCAATTACCAATCAACACACCCCTTTAATTTGCTGATGAAGGGCTTAATTACATTAAAATTGATATACCAGTCCGCATGGAGTTATGCTATTTTAACTAGACAGCCGGCTGACCACCTTGCCCCAGGCATTTGGCCCCCTCTATTCGCCATAAATTACCACACCGAACCAAAGCAAATTAAATTTATGCTACTTTACTGCGGGGGCGTGTCGACACGCCCACATAGTTGCAACTGTCGGCGAATGCCACATGCAAACTGCTGAAAATAATCAGTGCAAATGTCGCCGGGGGAGGCATCGCCATCCCCATCCTACCCATCCCCTTTGAAAAACAAAAGGTGGCCAGAGTTTGTCTAGTTTTCAGGATCCAAATATCTCTACCTCTGTATGTTTTACTGCTACCACCTCAATGGTGGGGCATTCGAGCATACTCTGTGCGCTGTGTGTTGATTATTACATTTTAAATGCACACTAAACCAAATTCCCATGGTCAGCTTAGTTAAATAAATCGCAATTAAAAGCAGAACGTCTGTTCTGGGCGTTTTCCATTTTCCCTGGAAATACAGACAGAAAATGGCAGGGATTCTGGGGGTTGCGAAAAGGGGTTTCTAAACGATTTTTTATCCAGCACCAAAATCTCGCCTGCCGCGACCCACATCAGACCAATCTCGATCCTGTTCTGGCCTCATTTGCATTGTTTTCAATCTACGAATTTCCACCATAAACAATTTGCTGCAACAAATTTATACGACTTGCCTAATGTTGGTGGCTATAATTGAGCGTAAATTGCCGACGTATAATAAAGTTGTTTAATGCATAAAAGTTAAATACTTGTATAACTCAAACTGCGGCATTCATAAATAAAACTCACACTTTCGGCGGGGCAAAAGCCAACGCACCAAAAGCAAAGTAAAAGCGCCATTAATCAGTAAAAAGTTGGTCCCAGGTAAAAATCCCGACTTTTCATATAGGCAAAAGGCTGGCACACAAATGAGGCGTATGAATCAAAAACGAGAGAGTTACGCAACTTGGGATGGCCAAGGCCTTAAAATACCCTGCATCCCCTGCTTAAAATTCTGTATTGAGGCCTAGAGCTTTGTGTATTTAGGATACTTTAATTTATTCCGTAAAGTAATAACCTAAAATAAATTATAACAGAAATAAATACTTTTCCAAATATTAGTTCCCAATAATAAGCTTTGTAGATATCCCGTAATACATTTAAGCTTAGTTTTCAATACAAAAAGACTTAAATAGGTGGAAATGCAACCCTGCGTTTGAGTGATAAAGTAAAGAACCCCTTTTCTTGACTTTAAAGTTTAAACTCAGGTTCAGGCTGAGCCTAAGGCTCTCTGTAGTCCGCCGAATAAAGTCTAATCGGGGTATTTAGCGGACCAAATCGTAATATCCCCAAGAAGGGTATAAAAGCCAGGCGCAATGAAAAGTTTGCCAACATTTCTCACCATTAAATGACTCTGACTCCTGACTCAACGACGAGCCCAGGGCGACCAAAATGGTTGGCGGAAGCGATAACAAAGCCGCTGACACTTGACAAACTTGCGCGAGTGTCAAAGAATCTCCGCGAAATGGGGGATGGGGGGTGGTTTTGGATGGTGTGGATACTGGATACCGGAAAAAATCCCACTCACCTGGCGCCGACAAAGTGAAGTATTTGGCCCACCTGCTGACCCTGACGCGAAACGGCAGATAAGCAGTGTCTGCGACAGTTTCGAGTCTCCCGGCTGGCCAAACATTCATCTTAATGTGACTTAATTTGGCGCCCTTCTTTTTGAACAATGGCCGCCAAGGATGGGGGCAGCGTTTAGCTGGCGGGCCCGGCATTTGTCATCCGCCGGCTGTTGTATTTTTAATTAATTTTTATTTTTACACTCAGTCCCTTCGCCTTCGATGGCCATTTCGCAGTTGATTTTTCAATAATTTCCCTTTCGATTCGCAGGGGCAATGTGCGCGCCCTTTGGATGGGCGTTCTGTGGGCCTTGACATCTGGCACTGGCGTGGCCGTGGCCTTGCTCCAGGGTTCCGCCGGCCCCCTGATCGGGGTCGCCATATCCGCCTCCCTGCTGCCGCCCGTCGTCAACTGTGTAAGTACCCCGCAGAGTCGAACAGTTATGGCAAATTAAAGAATACATATTTTTGAAGGTGAATTCATTTTGATTTTAGGCATATATCGTGGGCATTACGTATTGAGCTAAAATTTTATACTGTACAATTTAAGTCCATGAACTTTTGAGAAATTACAAGATTGATACCTCAACTTTTACAATAACATCTTAAGAATAATGTAGGTAAACAAAATCTACGTATGAATTTAGCTTAATTGCCAATCCGATACCTCCAGCACAAACAAAGACATTCCTTCGGCACACATCGTTTTTTTTTTACATATATAAAGCGACGAAGAAGCCCACTTTATAGGTAATTTTCCGTAGCCTTGAAAACGGCTTCTGCGTGGCAATTTTTCTCCCATTAGCATGCCATTAACAAAGGCCTCGACGACCTTCGATTGTGGCAACTATGGCGCAGTTGATATTTCATCATGAGTGAGCAGGTGCCGGAAATGACTTGGCCAGCAATATTTATGGCCATTCGAAGGCATTCCTCAAAACGTGAATAAAACAGAATCCTAACATTCCAATCAAATATCCCCTCTGGTCAGCCGAATGGAAAATTACGCAATTCCCATTTATATTAGGCCCTTAAGTTTTGACTCCACTTGAGTTCTCGACCATCGATGACCGCATGGCCATATATATATTTAAACTGCCGCAAACATGGTCCAAACTTCCGAGTGGCTTTTAAGCCGTAAGCCCAAAGTAACGCACTTAAAGAGCCGGCCAAAACGATTGGCCAGTGCAAAATGCAAAACGGGCCTGAAACTTTTGGGCCTGGCTAATATTTTTCGGGGCCCTTCAAGGGAATTTCGCCATAAATTAGGCCGAAATACAATTTGCTGATTAATCTGAAGTGCATTGGCCAAAAACTTTCGGCCATAAATCTGTCCGGAGGCCGAGTATGAGGAAGGGACCTCCTCCGGGCGGTTCTCAGCTGTTTTCCCACTTTCTGCGGCGCAACCGCAACGAGTGCATAAATTTCGACCCAATTTTCAAGTGCAAATTGCGAATCCGAATCTGAGTGCGACTGCGGAGCTGAATTCCCCAGCTGCAGGCGGATGTTGCGTAAAATTATAAAGCAAGTGTGAGCCTGCGAAGGGAAGTGCATACAAAAACTTGGGAAAAACACAGGAACCGGCAGGCCAAGTGCCACACAAACTGGCAAACAAACAGGCCAACTGGCTGACATTTATCAATGCTGACAGAGGGACAAAGGCGCCGCCGGGAGGCGTATTCCACAAGCATGACAAAATGATGCAAGGGGCGAATTATGGCTACGGGAGGCAGAAGGAAGGGGAAGTACCCCAAAACAATGGCGCTGAAATCGCTTAATCATGGCGGCCGAGCTGCGGTCGAGCATGTGTGCAAGTGTCGCTCCAACTCCGCGTCCTTATCCTCCTTATCCGAATCCGAGTCCGAAAAAGTGTAGCCTACATGTGAGCCATATGAGCTGCATAAATCAGTGGCACGCACTGAGGCCGAGGCAACCTTTGTCCATGTTTTCTCGGTTATTTCAGCTCTTTTTTCCCCTTCTACAAAGAGCGTGTTACAATTAATTGCCCTGTGTCTGCGGCCCTAAGGCAATAGCCACGGCCAACGGAGCGTATGAGTAATTTCGAGCAGTCGCCGGCTGCTCACATTTCTCCCGAGGTGCCTGAACTTTCGCACACACGAGCTGCGCCAGTAAACTGCATCGCCGCCAGTAGTGGCGTAATAATTGCAACTCTTAATTTTGGCTTATTAAATTGCCAAGCGAAGCGACCTTATTTATGTGGCCCCCCGAACCTGGGAGTATGAACTCCAATGGCAAAGCGGTCTGCATCGGCTTTACTTTCGAATCCGAGCACGCAATAATTTACCCAGAAACGGTCGTAAATTCGAATAATAGCGAAAATAGAAAGTAAGTCGAGGAAAAGAAAAGTCATGAGCTCGCACACAAATGGAAAAACAAACACACTCCAACAGATTTGTGGATTTCACAGTGGAGGTCAGGAGAATAGCAGTTGTTTTTAACAATGAAATAATATAGGTACTAAAAATCACAAAGAAAATTAACAAAATATTAAAAAGAACTTTGGTATCCATAAAATGCATTCTTGATATAAATTAAATACATCTTTTAATTAACACTTAACATACATAAATAATACAAACAAAGGTACAGCTTAGATTTCATAGCCCTAACCGCAATAAATAACACAAAAACGATTTTACCAAGATCTTGGGTTCTATTATCTTGACCCCGACTGTAAGCCGGTACATATAGGAAAGGCACGCACTTCCGGACTTGCTGAGCAATGTGCTGAGTCATTGTAATTTATAATAGCAGAGAGGAGGACACAAAGCGGAATCAGGAATAAAAAAACGAGGAGAGCGAATGGCAGTAAAGGAGAACGAACTGAAAATGCGACAATGGAGTTCTATCTATACAAGGGGGGGGGATGTTTCGTACGATTGTGTGGCGCCCACACATGCTGCAAAGTTACAACAATTCAAGGCCGGGACATACTACCACTACCACTACTTGGTATGCCAATGGCAGCGCCATCTAACCGGAACAAAGCACGCGGCGACCTTATGACCTCGAACCGAACGAACCACACACTCACACACACTCACACACTCACTCGTGACCATGGAAACTTCAAAGTCACCGCCCTTCGCTTGTGTTGCAGGGTCTCTTCTGGTCACTGGCCTGCATTTGGCTCATCTACCCGGAGAAGCGGATTCCCCACTTGAAGAACGAGGCGATGAACTCGACCACCGCGTATCCGTTCCTCTACACGAACTACTTGCCCACCGAGTTCCTGATCAACGGCATCGTGTCCGCCTGCCTGACCGTCGTGAATGTGATTTGCATATTCATCACGGCCATAATCGTGTTGAAGATTAAAGAGGTCTCGGCGCCATACACGGCCAGTCCGGACTTAAAGCGGTGAGTAGACCATTCTCCACTACATTCTCGCCACTTTGCAGGCGTATTTTAGTCGATGACGACATGTAGTCGATGTCCATTTGGGCACGCATTAAAGTGGACCTTAGTGAAGCTTGTATATTATAGAGATTTAGGATATACAGACAATATTGATCAATGAAAACTTTGATCAGCGATATTTGAACTGATTGTGCCTAGATTAGTTGGGATATTACTTTTATTCAGTAGCCAACAAACCGTAGCATTGCGTATATCGTGCAAATTACTATCCCCCTCTCAATTGATAACCTGATATCTTGGGCTGGCAAACCCAATTAGGCTTTCCCTAACTTAAATAGCTAGTTATTTTAAAGTTGAATCACAGAAAATAGACCCAAATTTGCCGAACATGGTCCACCCTAGGCCACATAATATGTATGAATAGCAGCAAATTAAAAATCCGCTCAGCGCGAATCGCTGGAGTGTGTTTAATGACGGCGGAGCAAGTGCTTTTAAGCTTATCACTTCCGTTATGTGCGCTTGGTCAGTTGCCCATTAGTAAGTGTAATTAATAACGGCCAGAGACAACAATAGTCAACAAAATGGGTTGTTGTCCGGGTGCGTCCGATGCATTTCTGCGAGAATTCTCTGGTAATACTCATTTAAAATGCACATCTATTAGCAGGCGAATTATATATTACATCAACATTGCCATTGACTTAATCTGGGGCTAGGTTAATAAATCAGATCTTGTCTGCTTGTTTGTTTGTTTGTCGGCCCAATCTAAGATTAAGCTCTGGCCATTTCCCCGGTCGAACAATGAATAAAGGACACGTGTGACCAACTAGCTGGGGAAATTAGCCCATATTGCCCGACACTTGCCAGCCAGGCACATTTGAATCAATAAGGGAGCCAAGTCCTTTGGAGGATTTCGGATACAGCTCTATTTCTAAGTTGATGGGTTTGTCATTACTCCCCCTGGACTTCGAAAGGCTTTTAGGCCAGTCGATTTGTTACCAAATGCCTTCTGACTTCGCAGACTTCGTAGACTTCCCAGAACCCTCGGGACTTATATCGCATATTTGGCAGCGAGCAGCCTGTCTGAACAAGTGCTTCGCTCAAAATATGATATATCGCGTAATTAACAGACTGATTTCGTGTTTTTATTTGCTTTTCTGCCCACTCGCCGCGTGGCCGAGGACGAGGCAATCTAAATGAAAATGAATGTGCCTCCATCGCGAAAGGCTCGAATGACAAATGGGGATCTAAGCTCCAGTCTGGCTCGCAGTCTCAGTCGCAGTCTGTCTGCCCCAGACATGTGGCTTTAATTTCCCAAAGTGGCGCATTAAATTGCTTTAAGCGAGGACTAAGCTCGCGTCCATCCCAGTTGTCAACATCAACATATCGCACATATCGCATACATACAGCCCGCATAAACGGCCCGCGAAAGTGTGCTACAATTTTATTTCACATCCTTTTTTATTATTATAGTGGTAGTGTACATATGTATGTTTTGTGACTGTTTCAACGTTTATTTAAGCACGCTCACGAACGGCTGCCCGCTTGTTTGACTTGTTTGTGTAGCTTTTAGAAATTGTGTGTGCTTTGTGCATACCCTCGTCGGGGATACCCTCATTTTGATCTACAACTTCCACTCAGATATTGAACATTTTCCTAAAAAAAAAAGGAGAAAACAATGCCAATCATATCAGATTTTTATATAACCAAACAGAAGGGCAATTTGTGTGAATTTGCAAGAGCCAGCCGATTGTCCAGCAATCCAGAATCCGCACTTAGATCCAGAGTCCTTGGCAAACAGGAATAACTGGGAAAACAGGCAAAACAGCCGGCTAAAAAGGGACTCCCATCGCCGGGCTTTTCCGTAGGCTGTTGCATTACGCATAAAGTGCATGATTTCATATTTATTTGTTGTTCGCTACCCCGGACCCAGTTTTGTTTTCATTGCTGCGGTTTTCCTTTTGACAGCGGTTTATGGTTGCGAATTCCTTGTCTCCGCCAATTCAAAATGATTTTTATGGCATTTCTGTCAGACGAGAGCGACTCTTATGCCAACAAAAATGGGGACGCTTGCAGAGCACGCCGATAGCCCGAAGGTTATTTCCTATAATAGAAAAAGTTTCTCGATACGGACCGAGCACAAATTGAACTAAAACTTTTTCAAAAAAGTCGTGCGTAGCCAATCATTCAAAATATAATTTTACAGCTCTTTTACAGTGCAATTTTATAGGTGAGAGTGGGGGAAAAATACTAAGGGAAATTAAATGGGACTACGTCATTTGGAAATGACACACCGCTAGATGATACAAAGTCAGAGCTATAAAATTGAAAATGATCGATTTTTTCGATATTTTGACAATAACGATGTTTTGAAAGGAAAGCACAAATTAAATATCGAGAAATAACAAACTATCTTTTCAAGCTCTAGTTTGGAAGTTCCTGATACCAGATTACAGAAAGACTTTAAATTTGCGTGTTTAAGTCCCATTGATTTTTAGTAGTTCGGGTTTTAAAAATAGTAAACATTTGGTAGCCAGAGGCTTAGAATCGTTTTTTCGCTCGAATTTCCCATGCACTCAGTTATAACGATGTCTAAAATAAAATTTCCCCCTTTTCGCAGATTTTGGGAAACAGATCTTCGCACCGTTCGCAAAACGAATCGCTCAACAATGCGGCATCCTCGCAGCCGCAGCTCGATGGCCGGAGGTCCTGGAGGGATGGGAACCGTCAGGGGTATGGACAAGTTCAGCGGGTGAGTGTGTGTACAGTATGCTGATGGGGGAAGGCAAGGGGAAAGGGGAATGCTCTTTCGAGACCGACCGCCCCTGAACCAATTCTCATATTTCCCATATCCTTTACAATTCCGTTTTGTTGAATAATTGAGCCCGGCCGTGTGTTGTGTGTTGTGAGTTGTGTGTGCCTGGCCTCGAACCCATTCTCATGAACACGTCCTGGGGGCAAGTCAATTTACTCCCAACATTTGTCTGGGCCAAACGCTTGAACGCAATCTGAAAAGGTAAATAATGAAGGTATTTATGTCGCCAGAGTGCGAGTGGGAGTCCTAGTCCATAAATAAGTATGGTGCAGCACATTCTGTGAAATATTTATCGCATAATTGAAATCATTGCCAAGTATTTATGGCGGTCTTAGGCCAGAGCCAAGGCTGAACAAGAAAAAGAAACAAATGGTCATAAAATATGGAAAAGAGTACAACAATAAAGTCAAGCGGAAAGTTGGAACCGACCCAAGTAGCTGATATCCGGAAAATCCGCTTTAAATGCCAATGCAAATACATTTTTATTTTCCCCACTTTTAAATAAAACGTATACTTGTAAATAAATTAACAGCAGCCGAATCGATATGTATAAACACGCCATCTCTAATTTAGTTGGCCCCAGAGGCAAATTGAAAACGAGCATTCTCTGTAAATGACTCTAAAATATACATTTAAATACCTGAAAAGGCGAAAGGCAAAAAAGAACAAACTGCACGTTGTGATGGACATTATAACAATGCAAATTCATGCAACAAATTAACACACAGCTGTGAGCTTTTTAATTTAGCACAAAATGCCGGCACCATTTGTTTACACGAAACTAACAAAAAGCCATAAATGTTTTTGGTAGAAGCCACTTTGTTTCCGCCCCGACGCGTCATTCAAAGTTCACGGCATTGTTGCATAAAATTAACACTCGCCCCGTTTCCGCCCCCCTCCACCCCCAGAGGCGCCCACTACCACGGACTGGACGAGCGGGACGCCCAGATGGACAGCGCCCTGGAAAGGGCTTTGGCCCAAGCCGAGAACGACGCCACTTTCAAGAAGGTCAAGCGGATGAGCTACTCGAGCAACGCGGCCGGCGAGGTGAGCGGAAAGTAGTTCTCTAAGTGTACTAATACGAAAATATCTCATATATCACTAATTGGTTACATGAATGAAGCCTTTTAGGTTAAGATTACATTTAACTTACAGAGAAAACAAAAACTATTTGGGTTTACCTTTTCTTAAATTTTCACTGTAAATAGACATATGGATTAATAGCTAGAATGAAACTTGTCAAATATTGTGCTTGAATTTAGCCCAATATTGCCAACAATAGGCCAATGGGCCATCATAACAGCTGTGCACACTGCGAATCGGTATCAATCGGATCGAAAGTGGCTATATAAGCGGGGGATCTGGGAGCAAGAGATTATCATTCGGCATCCGAAAGCATCCAAGCAACATGAAGAACTCATTGGTGATCGTCGGCTGCCTCCTGGTGACCATCTTCGTGGCCCAACTCCCTGCTGGCCAGGCCGTCACCTGTGAAGCGGATCCGAGCGATACGGCCTGCATCGATTGCGCGGACTCTGCGAATGCGGCCAATGCCGAGTGCGCCACCACCACCACCACCACCACTGTGGCTCCCGATGCCGCGGCACCAGACGCCGAGACAACCACCGTTGCCACTGCCGCCGGAGACAGCACTACTGCTGCCGCCTCCGCCACGGACACAAGCACAGCATCCTCGACATCCGGCTCTAAGAAGAAAAGGGTCAAGAGGACCTTCAGCAGAAGGATCAAGCGGGCCAACAAGATCAAGAGGTCGAGGCGCAGCAGGAACAGGAACAACCGCAGGAGGAATAACTCTGGTTAAGCAAACACAACTTTCAGTCACACAAGGATGATGAAAAGATCACGACCCGAAAAAGCCAACCCTTATACTCCTAACCTATAAAAATACTTAGTTTTAAGAAAATAAATAAATGGAAAACTGGGCCCATATACCAAGTTCTTTTCTTTTCTAACCCTTTCGACAAAATATATTCATACTTTTAATTGCCTAAATAAAGATAAACAGCAGAAAGAAACAAAACTATGATTGAGATAAAAATACTAATAGGCTAACTTAATATAATTATTTGAAAATTCATAGTTACACATATACCATTTAGTGATTGTCCAAAGAACAGATTCTATTGTAGATAAAAAAAAAGAAAATAGTTACACAAATATTAAATAAATTTTGTATACCCTTGCCAATGTTATAGTGATTTAAGTAAAGGAGACGCTTCCGACTCTATAAAGGCCTACATATATCCTATATTCCGATCTAACCGCCTGTCCGTCCGTCCGTTTCTCCCAAATATTCTCCCAGTTTTGAAGCTATTGGGATGAAACCTTCCCAAACGTCGTATTTCTATTGCAGCCAGCCAGATCGGACTATTATCACATAGCTCCTTTAGGAATGACGAAATTAACAAAAATTAAAAAATATAACTTCTGTGTTTTTTGACATATAACCAATGCTCGGAAAAATAATTTTTTGTATTATTCTGAGTTTCGAATTTAATAGCGCTGCCATTGGAAGGATCAGAAAGTTCTTAATGCTAAGTGTATATATTTTGTATTAAACTACAATTCTACACTTCTGGCTTGCAATTAAATATAATGAAATCAAAAAAATATTGGTAACATTTGTGTAACTATGAATTTTCATATATCACGGAGGATGATATGGGTGATATATCACCCCCCACTTGGGTGAAAAAGGAAAGGAATTTTGGTATTCAAAAAGTATGCAACAAAAAAATTGTTCTGATATCACCTATTAATATTTTTTTCTCATTCATAGTTTTGTTTCTTTCTGATATTTATCTTTATTAAGACAATTCAAAGTATGAATACATTTTGTCGAAAGGGTTAGAAAAGAAAAGAACTTGGTATATGGGCCCAGTTTTCCAGTTATTTATTGTCTTAAAACTAAGTATTTTTATAGGTTAGGAGTATAAGGGTTGGCTTTTTCGTGTCGTGATCTTTTCATCATCCTTGTGTGACTGAAAGTTGTGTTTGCTTAACCAGAGTTATTCCTCCTGCGGTTGTTCCTGTTCCTGCTGCGCCTCGACCTCTTGATCTTGTTGGCCCGCTTGATCCTTCTGCTGAAGGTCCTCTTGACCCTTTTCTTCTTAGAGCCGGATGTCGAGGATGCTGTGCTTGTGTCCGTGGCGGAGGCGGCAGCAGTAGTGCTGTCTCCGGCGGCAGTGGCAACGGTGGTTGTCTCGGCGTCTGGTGCCGCGGCATCGGGAGCCACAGTGGTGGTGGTGGTGGTGGTGGCGCACTCGGCATTGGCCGCATTCGCAGAGTCCGCGCAATCGATGCAGGCCGTATCGCTCGGATCCGCTTCACAGGTGACGGCCTGGCCAGCAGGGAGTTGGGCCACGAAGATGGTCACCAGGAGGCAGCCGACGATCACCAATGAGTTCCTCATGTTGCTATGAATGCCTTCGGATGCCAAATGATAATCTCTTGCTGCCAGATCCCCCGCTTATATAGCCACTTTCGATCCGATTGATACCGATTCGCGAGTGTGCACAGCTGTTTTCGACTGCTTTTCGCCACTCTATCAGTGTTTGATGGCCCATTGTTGCCAATATTGGGCCTAACTGAATTCAAGCAAAATATTTGGCAAGTTTCATTCATCAATGAATGCGATGGGCAAATGTCGTTGTGAAACAACAAACATATATTTACTCAGTTGATACAACACTCTGTTTACCAGGCATCCATCGATCTTTGGAGATTAAAAAATGCCAGGCGCACCTGTTTGGGCTTTTGTTCCCGGCAGTGGCATATATTTACTTTAATAAACTAGTTTCCTATCGCTTTTCGAGCAATTAAATTCCTACCAATGCCACAGTACAAGTTTTGGGGCCAGGAAGTGTCTTGAAACTGCATTTCGCATGACCCACTGGGCGGAGGTCCTGCGGCAAACAGCATTTAAGCTTAATTACTGGCAATTATTCGGCGGAGACGAGGGCAGAAAGCAGACGTTGGCGGTGGCCAACTGACCTCAATCATTAGTTGATAAGCCCTGCGAGGCGGACAAGAAAGTGCACGGATGCCCAGCCGAGGAAAAAGTGGCGGCCAAACGATGCGACAATAAACCAAGTTGGGAAGATCATAAATCAAAGCAACATGCAGCGGAGGACACCAGAGGCAAAGGCAAGGGGGTCGGGGTCACTTGGGGCAGCTGGAAGAGAGCAAAAAGCAACAAAGGCAGCAGGGCCACAACTGAGTAGTTGAAAATCATGTAAGATTTATAGTTAAGCCAGCTGAACCTGTTGCGAACCGGAGACCAAAGACGAAAATAAACTCCTGTCGGTTTTTATGCACTAGATGAAAGTACATAGAAAGTATACCCACTGGGAGATATCGACAAAAACCATTGCAAGTTGCAGCTCCCGAGCTTAGGACCTTGTCATTGAGCTACCTCAGTTCGGTATTATGTTTTTCGGCTTTTGAGCAGGAAAGACGTACTTGGCCAAGATCTGCATGTCCCATCACCTGGCTGCCATCCGCTAATGACGCTTAATCATAGGGCCCGGTGGCAAAAACTTTCTTAATTTCCTGTTTGAGGAGCGCAGACGAGCGGCAGAGCAGCCTCAATTAAAACTCGCCGGCAAGAAGCATTCAAAAGCCATCCAAGCGTCGATTGCCACAAATCAACTTCTACATTAATTCGTTTCCAGGCGGCGGCAAAGGGTGGCAAAGGGTGGCGAAGGGTGGAGCTTGGGTGGATGGCTTATGGCCCGGGGTTTCAGGCCAAGCAACTCGAGTGGCTGGCAAACTGACATGCTCCAAATATTTCGAGAGACAGCCGCCAAATAGCCGAGTGCCATGCAAAACAAACTTGCAAAGCCTACGACCACGCCCTCCGCCTCGCCAGCTTGTAATCAGTTTAAAGTGAGTCCTGGCCACTAAAACTCAATTAACCCCATTTGAATGGAGCAGGAGGCAATTGAAAAAACACAGAAACATGAAATGAAAACGAAAATGGAAACGAATACGAAGAGAAGCGAGAGGCGAGCAAATCAAGGCAAAAGATTAAAAACGGAAATGGTTGGCCATTGAGTATGGTAGTTGGATGGAATGGATGGGTTGCCAGGGTTGCCAGGGTGGCCAAAGGTTGGCGCCATTTTTCACTTAAAACCGCATTGATACTCAATTACCAGGTCGTCCAGGCAGTCGACTCCCCAACTTGGACAAAACAAACGGCAAACGGCGGATGCGGAGCTCAGGAAAACGGAAGCACTTTGCAACGGAAATGAAACATCAATTAAAGTCTCCACGCCAGCGGATCCGTCCAAGGAGAAGCCTGGGTGCCCGGGAGCTCTGGTGTCCTGACAGCCAGTCAGCCTCCTCTGCCGAGAACACAGCCCTTGGAAACTTGGAAATTGCTCGCTTGCCACAAGGCCTAAGGGCATATTTCGTTAGTTTTTATTGCTTAATTGTAATTTCGCATATGGGAAACGGAAAGTTTAATTGGCTGCGCTGAAGTATCTGTCTCGGAGCCTCCCGCAGCCAATTTATTGGGAAGGCAGTGGGAGTTGCAGATGAAGTTGCCACAATTGCAAACTAATTGGGCGCGGGGTAAGGATTCTGTTGTTTTTGCTATACAATTTTAGGATATTTAAGAAAACAAAAGAGGTTAGCAGTTTTTAGGATGCTTTAAGGCATTTAAGGCATACCTTAAGTTACCTTGAGGATAACAAGTTCTCCTTGTTCCTTTCTTATATATATAGGCTCCATAGTTATAATTACTATAATAATTATCACTCATACGCACCGTTGTATTTCATAAATACAAAACTTTTAGATCAGAGTTATAAACTAATTAATTGAAAAATTATTCAATCAATCCAATGATTTTTAATAACCATTGCAGTTAACCGAAAAACTGGCCAAGATTGCCGGACTCAATCGCCTCAAGGCAGACGGCGACCCGGGACAAACGAGCTCTGGCAGTCTGTCCGGCAGCCGGATGAACTCCATTCCCAACTCCCAGCTCGGGAACGTGGACCTGAAGGCGCTGGACAAGCTGGTGAGCACTCTGCTGGAGCAGCACACTGCCGGCGGCAAGGGAGTGGGTTCCCTCAACCCGGAGACGGGCACCCGCACTCCACCGCTGCAGCGAATGGCCTCCAAGAAACTCAACCGCTGGCGCCCCCTCTCCCGATCCGCCCACAGCTACAAGCGCCACGAGAGCAGCGATCTCATCGGCGGCAGCTTCACCCAGCTGATGGAGCGGGTCGATCCGCCGGCCACGTCCGCCCAGCATCAGCCCAACATGCCCACGATCATGGAAAGCAGTGCCGGGAGTCCCGTCAGTCCGACTCCTACTCAGAACAATGCGCAGCAGCAGGCGGGTCATCCGCCCATGTGGACTGCATCCCTGGACGCCACTCCGGGTGCCGTGCGAAATGTACTCCACGCCATCGGTGGAGCAGCCGCTGGTTCACGATCGGAGCCCGAGGATCAGCTAAACTTGACTCACAATTATGTGGGATAAGGTGTTTAACCCATTTTTGACTTTTTAATGAAAAACAATATTTTTTTATCTTTTGTGAAATATGAATGCAATCGTTATTACAAAATATTTTTGCTGTACAAATATACATGCTAAAAAAATACGTTTTTTTTAGTGATAGATTCAATTTAATTTCCTGTATATTTATAAGAAAATTTTGAATCTCTGTTTCTGTTACTAGAAAATCTTTTCAACTTCTATCATACTTTAATACTACTTAATATGTTCCTAAATCCTCTTCTTATCGGGGTTACCGATTTCTTGTAACTTTGAAATGGTTTACTATTAGTTTAATCCCGTTTAGATAAATACATCATCTGACTTATTTGAAATGCAATTGTAAGTTAAAGAGCCAATTGAACTTACCTGTCTCTCCATAACGCCCGACAACTGTTCCCGGTCAGCATGTCGATAGTATCCTGTAAGATTGGCGCCCAGTCGCATGGTGACCTCATATCGAGTCTTGCCACTGCGTGCCGAATTCCGGTTACTTTTGAGGGCCGAATAACTCTGGCCAGCTGGGGAACCGGGACTCCGGAAGTTGTCAAAGTCGCAGGCCTGATGGCAGTCAATGGAGCTGGTGTTGCTGGTGCAGCCTGAAAGGAGAGGATGACAAACATATCGTAATTGCTTCCATTAAAGGTCGATTATTCTGGGAAATATCCTGGAGAACATGAAAGTGTGCGGCTGTAGAGCAACACCTGGGGCAACATTAACCCACCACTGGTCGGGATCTGGACTGAGTGTCCGTTGCATTTGCCACAAGAAGAATCCTGCAAATCGCCTTGGGGCACGAAGCTGAATAAAACACATAACATCATGCGGCAAATATGCGAAGCATGTGCCGGCCATTCGTTTGGATAATCTCTCGGTTTCGGTTTCCCCCATCCCATCATTCTGCTCTTATGCATTTTTCTATACCTACAAAGGAATGGAGTGTCCAAATCGATGAAATTGGAATTTTTCACCAGGCATCCTTTTGAGGGGAGAATTTTTACTCATCTTGCTTTTGATTTTGCCTCTAAGGTATTTATAAGAAGTATATAGGAAATTATTAAGCTTTAAGTATATTTAAGGATATATGAGAAAGCCTATGTTACTTTGAAGTTCCATATATTTCACCTTAAAACTGGTTCGCCCACTGTCAAATGGACTGACATATTTCAATGGACATTTTTCAGGTTTTCAGAAATGCTAGTAGCTCACTTCACGGATTCCTTCGTTTTCAGAAAATACCCGAACATCTCGCAATCCGCTTGCTGCATTCAGGTCCTGTTTTCCCCGTTCCCATTACCACTGCAGGCACTTTGCGATCCAATGAACTGCGCAACTTAAAGCTTAAACATTGTTGGCGGCTGGTGACATGCACGCTGTTGTTCTTGTCCTGGGTTCCTGGTTTGCTGGTTTTCCGGTTTCCAGGGTTTCCCATCGCGAAAAGCGGGCGCCGTATGGAAATTGGCACGGATCCCGGGCAGTGACAACCTGAGGTTTTCCACTGTGTCGCCTGCTCCCTTTTAATGCTCTCCATTGCAGTTGTTATACATTTTTATTGTTTTTGCACGCACTTGCCGATTAAATGGGGCGAGAGAATTTCCAGACGGGTGGGGCGGGGGAAAAGTGGAAAAGGGGGGCGGCGGAAAAATGTCTTTCCTTTCAATTTCAGTCTGCACCGTGTCTGCGCGGGTACCTCAGCTGGCAATGAGTGCATTTTTAATGCTAATTATTTCCTTAATTACATTTTCACTTTAACAGCCGCGCCCTTTGTCCTGCGTTTTCCACTCCCCTTTCCAGCCTTTTTATGTCCCCCTCTTTATGTCCTGGCGCCTATTAGCCTGCATACATCCCCGACTACCCCACTGTATGTATCTCGATGTAGATATATATCTCGGAAATAACATTTATTATTGCACTTACCCTGTGTCGTCTCGTTTATTTCGGGTATTTCGCATCTGGTCCCCTTGAAGCCCTTCGGACAGTGGCAAGTTATGGCGGCGTCGCCGATGTGCCTGCAAATGATGATCCGACAGTAAGTAAATAAGGACAACAAAAAATCGAGCTGGCAAAGCTATAACATGCGACGATACAGAAATAAGGATGGTAAGTTCTGAAAAGTCTATATAAGTATTCCAAACTTTGAAGTTCAAAATATTACGGGCTTTAAAAAAATTTCAAAAATATTTTAAGCAATTAATCATTTTAAGTACTCCAAACTTTAATGTTCAAAATATTAAAGGTTTTAAAAAATATCCAAAACATTTCATAACATTTTAAGTAACTAATCAACATAATAAGTGTTAAATAATATTTATATTTTCCTAATTTCCTATGCAAATTTGCCCTATTTTGCTGAATGACCCAGTACTTACTTGCAAGTGCCGCCGTTTTGGCACACGTTGGTATGCAGGTCCTTGCACAGTGGGCCATGCCCACAGTCACTGCCGCTGAAGCCCGGAAAACAGGAGCATCCATAGGAGCTGCAAGGAGAACAAACGCAGGATGTGAGCACGTTTCGAGATGAAGAAGTTATGTGTCCACTGCAATCTTGGCACCCAACATAACCCGCTGGTCAAAGTGGACAAGTTATCACAGCGCCGGTCGCAGAATTCGCATTTATCTGGACCCGAGATTGCGGCTGACTCATAAAACTTTTATTGGACCCACTTGATGGGGACTTTTTTTAAGTACGTGCCTAAGCTGAATTTGTAGTTATTTCGAATTCCTACCCGGCAGTGGAGACAGCGTCGTCATCATCAGATCCACAGGCACTGGGGTCAAGCACTTGGCCTCAGAAAATAATTTAAATATGTAAGCCGGAAGCCAAGGTCAGGGAGTCGAGAAAAATGGTCCTGTCGCCAGCGAAAAATCTCTTGAAAAAGATTTTCTCACGGATTGAGTGAGCTCGTTAAACCGCTTTAAAAGTTCCCAAGGGATTTAAGGGAAAGCATTTTCTTAGAACTTATTTTTGATTTAAATATTCTGATCTGGTATACTAAAAAACCATAAATAAACCTTTAAATATATTTAAAAAAACCGGCTATAAAAGGCTATTGAACTCATATCACCTAGTTAATAAAATCGAATATTTTTTATAATACCAACCCGGTAATAAAAAAAAGGACATGTCATACCTTTGTAAGAATTTTTTACTAAAAAACCCTTTTGCACCGTTTTAATCGTCACTTTCGCCGGAAAATTACCGACATTTAAAATCTCAGGACATAATTTACGCTCACAGCATTTTTGACAATTTAATTGGGCTACCCGGTTTGGACAAATTTTTTCAGGGGACGCGATGAGAAAAAAAATGTGTAACCATTTGTTCAAAGTAATTGGGCATCCTTCGCCATTTGTTTCGCCCCTTGTCGCTCGTTTTTCAGCTGGAGGAACAATTGTTTTGCTTACCCCAGTTGTTCGTAAGTCATGCGTTGTTGACACACGCCAACCGAAATTAATTTGCCATTTCGTCCTTTCATTTCAGAAAGAAAAAAAGGTTGATCCCCGGGTTTTAAAAGCGTGAAAAGCCCATGGAAGGCAGTGAATTCAGCCTCCTTTGGTTGACACTTCTTCAGGGTCTCAAGCCTAATGGGTATTCGATGGTAGAAATATTCTAATTGATCTATTAGTGCCATCTGCAGTTTACTTATCAAACTCAAATCATATTGGGTAAATCGAAATCTATGCGAGAGGCCAAAAGGAAAAAGTTTCACGCCGCTTGGTCGAAGGAAAATCAAATCTTCTCTTGGCCAAAGGACGAAACAAAAAGTGACCAGGAAACTTTTGATGTTCATAAAACTTTTACTTTTATGCGAAATCTTTGTGCTCACTTGCTGGAATAGGGAATCATTTTGGAAAAGTTGAATTGGCCGCCGCAATTATGCAAAATATTTATATATTTTGCTTTGGCATACACTTAAGACAAAATTCCTGCTAAGTCCTTGTTCAAGTATTCGTTGTCTGGCCCATTCTGCACCTATATCTTGACCACTATGTATTTTGAAAATTAAGCAGTTTATCATTCGAACATGAATGTATGCTGGAGTTTGGTTAGACCTAGCGAAGCCGCCCCTTTGTTCAACTTACACACTGACCTACTGCCTTGTTACATAAGCATTTTGTGGTCTTGTATGCCTGCCATTGTATAGCGGAAATTAATTGCCCTGTGTCCTGACATCTGCGGTGCCTACGAGTCCTTGCTGCCCACTTATCGCCTTCGCTCCTTGTTTTGCCTTCTGTGACGGAAGCGTTTTTGGGCTACATTCAGGCCGAGATTATTTTACAAAGTTTAAAGGGAAAGCAGATGAATTTAATCTTATTTTAAAGGGTCTTATTTTGAAGCTAAACTTCTTACTTGTTCCCAGCTGTTTTTGGAGATTAAATTATATTTTTGAAATGACCTTAAAGTTGACTCATCGACAGCTATTCATAAGGATAAACTGGGCGAAAAAAAGGGCAGCTCTTCTCGCACTAAACCTTCTTCATTTCAATGAAACGGGCTTTGCATTTTTTACGAATCGCCGAAAATCACCTGCAGCTGGTTTTGCAAGTTTTGGCAGCCTTTTTTTCGTCCTTTTTGCATAATTCTGTGTATTTTGCGACATGTGCAGTTCGAAAGTTTTTTTTACACCAAAAAGTATTTGGCACACCGAGTTTTATTTTCCCTTTATTTGTGCCTGCCGCTGCCGGGCCTTTGTTTTAAATAAAAATTAAATGTGCCGCGCATACGGCATGTGTTGCGATTCGTCGTTGGCGGTGAGCAGATAGATTTTTCACGGATCTCGGCGGATGGGCGATGTTTTGACTGCTTCTGGCAATCCAATTTTGCGCATTTTAAATTCATTCAGATTTGTAAGGCCGAACAATTAAAATCGCTTGCCAAAAATCTGCAGCAACTTTATGGCATTGCGACTGCACTCAAAAACTGCTGACAACGCTGGGGAAATGCTTGACTGCATTTGGGATATGGATATGGATATGGATATGAAGATAGGCAACTGGCGAATGTGAATGCGAATGCGAATAGCTTGAATGGCTAACCCAAAATACACATATGGCTGCCATGGATATGTCATGTGAGACGCCAGCATTGTTACTTAGTTGCGAGACTCTGGCCAGAATTTTGGCAGATTTTTGACAAAAAGCCAAAGTGCATTGAGAAATATGAAGAAGCGAATATTTATACTGTACACAGCCATTCATACAGGCACATCGCGTAATGGGCCAGCAGAAACTTTAATGTGAAGTTTGAAAAAGATGATATAATTCAGGGATATATAAGTTTTACAGTAGATCTTGCCTCAGTGGAAAGTCAGCTCTTTAAAATTAACGAAGTTGAAAAGAAAGGAGCGTTCAAATGAAAACATTTTGTTGCATACTTTTAGACTGATTTTTAAGTGATTTCCGGTTCATTCTGTCATATTTTCGTGTTACTCGTACGATTTCTTCAGAGCTAATTGCTTTCATTATACATAATCAATAATTAAAACATCCAGCAATCGAATCAAAGCCTGACGAATTTGTGCTCCCCATTTAATTCCACTTTAAGTGATGGGCGTCCGTTGAATGACTGTTGGCCTGGGCAGCCTGCGATGAAAACGCAATGAAATTACAACAAATTGCTTTTTTCTTGCCGGTGGCACGTGTAACCGTAAAAGGAAGCGGTTGAATGAAAAAAAAAAGCGGAAAAAGAAGAAAAGGCTGAAATGTTGGCAATTACTTTTTCACCCATTCGCCTAATGCAATAAAATTTAATTTGATGGTCGTATGTGAAAAGGTGACTGCGGGGGCGCCAAGAATAGGGATTGTGAAATGGTTTGTGGCGGCCATTTTACCGCTTCACAGTCGTAAAACACAAAGGATGTTTAATATGAGAAATATGTATGTGCGTGCTATTCTATTTGCATTTTAATGGTTTCGTTTTTTTTTTTGCTTTAAAATTATTTTTATTTCATTTTAGCTGAGAGGTTTGCTTTTATAATTATAATAGCTTGTCAAATCTGCGTTTTCTTTTCACACAAGGGGGGGACTTTTTGCACCTCATAACCATAATAATCTGATTCAATTAGAATAAATGGAAAATAGTTGTTCTCTGGCTGCAAAATGTCTCTAATATTTTCTCTTTTACCTCTACCCAGACCACCTGGCTTTCTTATATTTTGGGAAACTTCCGAAATAAGTAATAACATCTCTCGCTCAAGCGAGGAGTCCAATTTGCGGTAAAGGTGCCTCGACGTCGTTGCACGACAGGAAAATTAAAAGCACCGAATTGCCACAATATTGGGAGCAAAAAGTTTTAATTGAGCGGCACATGCCGGGTATCGGGCATCGGGCATCGGGGATCGGGGATTCAGGGTTCCAATGTGCGAATTTCGGGGCCAAACAAAACTTAATTGCAATATGCAAAGCTCGGACTCTGTTCGGCGGCCCAAACCCATGCACAAACTTAAACCGAAAGCCAACTGCTTCCCTGGGCTGCCCCGGTCGTCGACTTTGGATAAATGACAATGTTTGACATGGCAAACAATGCACGAGGCGCAGGCAGGCGAATCGGAATGACACTGACACAGTTGCCATGTGGCCAGCCCCGTCCCCAGTCCACATCCCACTGGCATGTTCATCGCCAGCCACAAGGATGCACCTCCGCAGGAGCTCCATCTCCAACTGCATCCCCTCCACCCACCCCCACCATATAACCCTGGGTCCGGGTCCTTTATTTGGCCCCCGCAACCCGAGCCTGATCTCATTTGGTGCTGACATTCTGTTTGCTCAGCACCAGGCTCGCTTTTTGTTATTAAAGCTGAAACGGACGCAGATATCCACAGCCAATGGCCACGCATATTCATTGCCGAGCATGTCCATATGCACCCGCCTCCACTTTCGTGGGAGCGGATCCAGAATTCGGGGGGAGGCTCTTGGGAAATATTGCAATGGGTTTTCCAATTTTCCATACTCTCTTTGTCCACAGGTGAAGTCTTGACTTGAATTTTCGGTTGCCATTTGTGATATTAATTTATATTCACAGTGATTTTGATATGGATAGGGTTGATATCGATATGAAACGTAGATCGATTTTACATTATTTAAGATAAATTTTAATTTGATATGTGGCCAGGTAAATTTGACCTGGTCGAAAAAAGTATTTCATGTAAAAACGATATGGGTTTTGCATGACCTGAAATTTACATGGCCATATCGATTTTACGAGGACAGGCTTTTTTTTGGGTGTCCCATTATCAAAAATCAATTAATTCAATAGAAACATTTATTAAATATATTTTTTTACCCTAAGCCAATTTTAATTTTTTGAAAATTAATTCTTAATTGGAAATAAATCAGATGTCTACCAATTAGGTAGTTGCTTCTGTAACATGATTGTTTCGTACTCTTTTTGTCCATAAAACCAAATCATGACTTTTAGGTCTTAGTGAAAATCTTTGGTAAGCCTTTAAGAAATGAATTTATGTTTGCTCCTTTTCCCATTTAAATAATTTATCCATTATCAAAATAAATGTTTCCAATTATTAAAACAAAATGATTGTTGTTCAAGATATTTTAGAGGCAGACTGAGAGAGATTTATAGTTGAAAGTTTATAAATTAAAGAAAATCCTTACAAAGTGGATATAAAAGAAAAATCGTTTAAAAAATCTCTGCCTAAAAAGAATCAAGAACTTTTCGAGTAGAAAGTGCACTTTTATGAATTTTAAAATAAGACCCTCGATAAGATCGCGTAGTTTAGTGCTAACAATAGCCCCCGAATCCGCCACTGGACCCAAAATCAGACCCAAAATCAGACTCAACCCCACTTTGGGACGCACATCGCTTGCCGAATGAATGTGGCCTAATTCCGAACCGATGTCATTGCCGTCGGTGCAGCTTCTTCTGTTTGCTCACCGATGCTCGCACAAAAAGGTTGCCAATCAGGCGGCTGGGGATTGGGTTTTACGGCCTCTTTTACATTTTCGGGCACTCAAATATACAATGTTGTGTTTAGAGCGAGGGTCTGGCGGCAGACTGAGCCAACCAGTTCGAAATATATGCGTAATGCGATGGAATGGCTGGGTACTTTTTCTGTTCTGCTCATCAACTCTGAATACATTTTGCCACTTTTCTTCGCTGTGCTGCGAACTTAAAGGAAAAATAGATTAAATTACCGAATCGGTTCAATAAAGGCGCGTTTGGCTGGCTGGCAATGGACCCTCTGACGGCCCTCAAAGCGAAAAAGTTTTTCAATTAAGCGTTTGTTAATGAAAATATAGGGATGCGCCGAAAACCGAAAACCGAACGAAAAGGAAAGCAACGCCACAGAAAGGAAAACAGAAGTAAGGGCTTAAAAACGAAAAAGTATTTAAAAATATAAATTGGTTACTGCTCTGCTGAGTTTTGCGGTGAAGTGCAACAGATTTTCGCTGGCCAGCGGCAAATTGATGGACGTGAAACAGTAGTACCAGTATGCCAGTGCCCCGAAAAATAAATGCATAAAAATGCAGCCAGCCACGCACTCAGTCAGTCGAAATAAATGCAGGACCCCAAAGGAAGCAAGGGCTCGAAATGGAAACCAACGGTTTCGGGATTCTGGCTTCTGGCTGCGACAGCAGCTCCTTGCCGCCTGTTGGCTTTTAGCCAATTGTTTATGGCTTATTGTTTCTGCTCCCTGGCTCTCGCCAGTGCAACTTGCAATCGCTTTTCTAAAGTTTCTGCGAGCAGTTCGCAGCTCAACAGCATTTTGAATATTTTATACAAAGTTTATTGGCAATCAAATGGGGTTAGTGGTCGCCGCCATTAATGAGCTGCGGCGAACTTTTGCGGGAATTACCAAAAAAAGAAGGCAGTGCAGAGCCACTGATAAATTTCAGTCAGTAATTTAAATAAATTTCTGTCGGCTAAAAAAAGAAAAACACAATTAATTTTAAATCGTGTTTAATTTAAGCCTGACTCTCATTTCATTTCGCAGCATTTCATTAGCTTTAAGCTGTGCAACACTTGACACTTTTGCTTCGCTCGTTTGAAGGCGCTTATTAAAAATGCTAACACAAATGAAAAACACCCGAGGTCAAAATAATAGCTGCGATTATTGGTTTAAACAAATAATAAAAACGTAAGGTGGTAATATTGCAATTAATTTAGTTTAAGTTTGCTTTGATAAGTAAAACAAATAAATGTATAAATTTAATTATTTGTTCTGTTTTAATTTTTATACCCTTGCAGAGGGTATTATGATTTCAGTCAGAAGTTTGCTACGCAGTGGAGACGTTTCCGATCCAATAAAGTATATATATTCTTCATCAGCATCATTAGACGAGTCGATCTAGCCATGTCCGTCCGTCCGTCTGTCCGTCCGTCCGTCCGTCCGTCCGTCTGTCCGTCCGCCTGTCCGTCTGTTAATTTTATCAAAATCGAACTACTATATCATATATGTAGCTGCCATAGGAACGATCGGAAATAAGAGAAATAATAGGAAATTTAACATTTATGCGATTTGTAAATTAATAGGAATGATCTGCAAGGTTACATAAGCTTCGGCTGGCCGAAGCTAGCTTCCTTCCTTGTTGTTACAATTTTTCGTCATATTATTCTCCCTACTTTTAAAAAATAAACCAAAGAAGTAAGTAAGTAGTATATAGTAAGTCTTAAAGCGAAATCAAAATGTTCCCAAAAACTCAACTATTATTTTTCCCCAGCTGTGCATACACACTGTAGCATATGCAAAGTCAACGAGATGCCACTCCACGAGTGAAACAGAGGCAGCTAAAAATTAATAAACGGGGGGACTAAGCGTACGCACACTGGGTGACACATAAAGATTCCCGCTCTTATCCATCTATTTAGCATTCTATTCTCCGATGCTATGCATTTTCGCACATTAACTTAACAAAGGGGCTGCTGGAAACGAGCGCCATAAACGGGGATGCAATGAGTGAAAAAGCGAAGGGGGGATTGAAGCTCGAGGGGGGATTGAATACTCCCCCTTAGCCTGACACATCCTTGTGGCAGGAGAGTTGACAACATGAGCATGACTGTTTTGTTGTTTATACGAGTGCGCAGCAGCTGTGATGCCTTGCTCCTGACACAAGTCACTTGACAGAACCCCCAACCCCCAACCCCCCACATATTTCGCTTCATCGTGCACTGAGAGATATTCGGGGAACTTCACGATGTGCGATGTGCGTCCTTATCGCAGGCACGTAGAGGACGGGGCCTTTCCCCATTTGCCTTTAGTTGGTAATTAAGTTACGGGATGCTACGTGGCAGGCGCGAAACTGTATCTCCAGGACTCGGGACCCAGGACTCCAGACTCTAATGAGCGAAAGACAACGCTACGCTGATGCAACTTAGTTCAGCTGTCACTTTTATATTAATTTTTCGCCAGCAGGCACTTCACTCGCACTTCGACATTGATATTAATATTCAATTAGCTGCCCGGATGCGCGGCCTTGGGCCAGCCAATTAATTATAATTATGTTAAGTAGGCGTGGAAGTTGCAGCCTCTTCGCAAACTTCGCACAGAAGTTTTTTGGAAAATACTCGTGGCTCATAAATAGCAAAGTCTGGCCCAAACAAATCGGGCAATTAATTTGATTTGTTCAACGTTCTCTGGGGTCATTGTGCGCCTGGCTATTTACATGTTAATTGCCTTCAAATTGTCTATTTGTTGCCATTAGACTTTATAATTGCTTGGACAATTGAAAGTATAATTTTATTTGCCTCTGTTTTGGCTTCGAAACTGAATCGGTAGAGTGGATATTCGGGGGATATTCGCTGCATCGAGGAGCTCTTCAATTAATCAAGCCCAATGGAACAGCCCCTCCACGACTTGTCAAGCCATTGTACCACACAAGCCCTCACGTCAAACTCAATTGCGGAGCTTATTCATAAAACCCACTACCTGGATTTTGTCAGGGAAAATGCATCAAGCGCTGGCGCTTTTCTTTTGACTTTCGGCGAACCAGTTTGTGTGTGTACTTTTCTTTTCACTGACATGGGTTGCCTGCCGTCCATTGTTTCGGCTTCGCCGACGCTTTTCCGCCGGGGAAATCCGGGCGGGTTTTTCGCTTGTTTTGTAGCTCCACTTATTGAAACATTACAAATGTATGGCTCCCACTTGGTTTAGGTGGAGAGCCTTGAACCGATCCCGAACCGAAGCCAAAAGCAAAGCCAAATGCAAGGGGCGAAAGATTGATGTGCGAGCAGTTAACATTTTCAACGGCTACCTGCGATTGCCATGTGTATGGATTTCTGTCCGAACAGAAAGGAAGCGGAATTTTAAACCCAGTTGAATCTGGGTTTTCGGTTTTTCACTTTCCCATGCCATATTTTGAGTGTCCGGACGGTGGAAGTGGAAGGTCGACGGGAGACGCAAAAGTTTTGCCTGCGCTTAAATATGCTACATGTTCCGGACGCAGGTGCTCGTGTCCACGGGGAAACCCTGTTGGATTGCTCGAGACTCGAGTAGTGCTCATATACGTATTTCAGCTGCGTCAATCATTTCACCCGTCTGAACTGATACTGATTTTTGGTTTTAGAAATATATGGCTACAAACTGACAAACTGTGTGATAAAGATGATTTTCCATTAAATCATAATATAAGTATTAGTATTTAATAATTTAATTTATTTCAAAGTGTTCACTATAAAAACTGAGTTTTTAAACATATTGTAGTATGTTTAGGATTAACAACCAATATTAGTTATTCTGTAAGATGATCTATTAATGGTTTCTGTAATTTTATCGAGAATAAAGATAGATAGACTTAAAAATTAATCAAATTAATCATACGCCATGTTGGTGGTGGAGTTTTAAGTTTTATTAGCTTAGTTTTCTGAAATTTCTGTCTAATTACCGATTTATTGTTTTTGTATATGTGCTTTATTTCGAAATATATTTTATTTTAATTAAATTAAAATACCTTTTAATCAAAATCATTAAAATGTATAAAATAAATCATACGCCATGTTGGTTATATTGGTTACGCATTTTTTTATCAGCTTAGTTTACCCAAATTCCTGATTCTTTTGTTATTTCCAAATAAAGTACATTTATCTAACTTCTATCGAATCTGTTTTACTACTCTGCACTGCGGTCATGATATTGAACCCCTTCTAACCACTCCCATTTCATCTGCTTCCTCTTAATACTTAAAAAGCTATCAATCCTTTTTCCTTATAAAAGGGCCTTATAAGTGAACTCACCTGTAGTCCGAGCTCGCGTAGCAATCGCCCAGGAAGCGGCACTGCAGCGTGTTGCACTGGGCCGTCTTCACCTCGTTCTGCACCTCGTAGGTGATGTTGAACCCGTAGACGTCCAGCAGGCGGTCCAGGGCCCGCAGATGGGTGCCGTCCAGGGTGGCCATGGTGAAGCGGATCTCCAGGTACTGGCTGTGGAACTGCACCCACGTGACCTGGGTGACGTCGTCCTCGGTGAGCGCGAACACCCGGTGGGCGGGCACCTTGAAGTCGTCGGAGTAGTACATGTACTCGGTGAACTTCAGGCCGCTGAGCACGTAGAGCTGGGTCAGATAGACCACAATGGACACGTTTCCCTGGCCCTGGGGCGGCATGTCGGAGGCGTCGATTATCCAGACGCATTCGATGGGCGTGCCGAATCGGTGCGGGAAGTTGGGCGTCTGTATATTCCCATGCCGGGCCTTCAGCATCCCGCCGCATCCCGGCGAGCTGGAGGGGGCGTGGCCGCCACCACCTCCGCTACCACCGGAGGAGGAGGAATGCTCGCCGGCGAATGCGTTAAGTGCAAAGTGATTCTTGCCGGGGGCAAAGGGCGGCGGCGGCGGCAGCGGTACGGCGGGCAGCGGGAACTTCTGGTCCGCCAAGTGGACAGCATCTGTTCGGAGGGGCAGGACCACCACCACCACTGTCCATAGCAGCCATATGGTCGCTGATAGCCGGACGAGGGTCATTGACTTGGCTTTTCTGCTCTTTACGGCCCGCTCTCAAGGTTTTTTCGCCAGCTAGCAGCCAGCTTATCATTCGGCGAGGACGTGAATTGCTTTCCTGGCGGCTGCCACGGCCCAGTCACTCATTGACATTTGGCCCATTTTTTTCGCACCGGCGAGGAGCTGCAAAAAAAGGGAAAGATAAAGTCGAATTTTTAGTTAAAACCATTTTGACAGCTGTCGTTTGCATTTGAATAACTGCCGTTGGCCTTTCACGTCGTCAGTCGTCGGTACTCCGTCGACTGTATACTGTCAGCGTGAAAAAGCAATTTGGGCATCCACTAAAACGCGAAGGAGCTCGAGGAGCGCATCAATCATGGCCTTCATGGGTGTCGCCGAGCGTGGCTGGTCATAAAACAGAAACACAAAGAGCCCAGGCCGCTTTTCTACTCAGCCCTCATATTTCGAGTGTTCTTTTGAGCTGGGTTAATAAATGCATATAGTCTGGGCTCCACAGAGAAATGCAATCAAATCTAATCAAATTCAAATATACATGTGCCACTGCAATGCAAACACAGCCGGTGGTAATTAGGATGGGCTAATCGGATAGAGTAAAAACTTGGCAAACCAAATCAAAATACGGATTGCCACAGGGAGCCCGGAGCCCAGGCAAGTTGTCAACAATTCTGGCCAAATGCCGCTGCCTGGGAATTGGATGCATAAATTATTCAGCATTCATAGAGTGCCGGCTGAGTTGTGGGTGTGTGTGTGGTTGGCTGTATGTTTGTGGTTAATAAGATTATGCAATAGGACTTCCTGCCGGGACAGGAAATACCCAGGCAGCGCAGGATATTTATTTTGGAATTTATGCCCGAGTTTCAGCTTCCTTGGACCAAATGAGCTTGCACCGTTGACTTTAAAGTGATGGGATTGGATGGGATGCCCTCGGTCTTGGTTGGCAAACTTTGGCATCCGCATCCGCATCCGCATCCCCATCCGCTGTTTCGCGAAGAGAATGTGTGTTAACAAGTTTAATCAAACGACAATGTCGGCAGATACGTGCATACTTTTAGGCATATGGGCACGTAGAGTCGCGAGGGGCAACGGAAAGAAAGGGAAAGACGCACGAGTTGAGGCCCCAGTCGAGAGTGAAAATGAGTTCTACTTTCAAATTGCTTTAGTTACGCGTTTAAGGGCATAATGAATAAAAACTCCGACGCCTCCACCGGCGAACTTTTCGCCTATCTTGAACGCCCGAAGAATTCTAATTTGTGACGCCAGGTCTTGCCATTTGTCAACACATTTGATTTACATATTTTTAGAAGGCAAAGGGCGTGAGATTTTGGTTACCCTTTCTGAAAAAACTTTAGAGTGACAGAAAATGTTTATATCGACAATAGAAAAAATAAACAAATTTTCAAACTATATTCCACAAATAAATAAACTCGAAACGACTATTTAAAGTACAAAAAACAGATATAGGAAGTATGTAGAAAGTACTTATATTTTTGAGTAACCAAAATAAAATAAATAAGGAATAAGTGACACAGATACAGTTTAATATTTTTGATTATCCAAACTTGTATCTTTGTTTAGTTACTTAATTCTGGAAAAACATTGGCTTCCCAGCGCGAAAAATAAATAGCCATATTTAACTTTCGCTATATGGCAGATGGGAGAACAGAGTTTGAGTAAGATAAGCCCCCTCGTATTTGCTTATTCCAATTCTTCCGACTCTTGGCCAGGCTATTTAACCCCTAGTCAACGCTCGGCGCGACTTCCATGCGCTTTTTGGGGCCAAAAGAACGTCTCGCGTTAACAGTGACGCCCATGCCCGGCATGCCCAACACTTCTCCATAGATAAGGCCTCTAGGCAGGCACTTCAACTGATACCGATAAACATAAAGCCAGGCGGCCGTCGCAGTCGCAGTTGGCGTCGCCGTAGCCGTAGCGTCGAGCAAATTGCCAATTTAAATTGGCCGCGTTAAATTAGTCGAGTTATCAGCCTCCACGGCGGCAGGTGTGCGGAAGGTTTTCGGTATTCGGTATTCGGTTTTGGGTATACGGGTTACGGATCGTATAGTACTTACCCCCCTTGGGGCCGCGAGCCTAGTGATTCAGCCTCTGAATGGCCCTCGTGGAGCGGAAGTGGTTACGTGCGAAGGTGTAAAATGACCCGATCGGAGTCGGACTTGGAGTTTTTGAGGAAGTGAAAAGCCACGAATGCTTCTGCCCCGATTAATCTGCGGTCAGTTGGCCGAGTGACATGCCCGTTTTGCGTGTACGCCTCAAGTGGTTTGTTGAAAAGTGAAAAGCCACTCATAAAGTTACGAGTTCTTTTTTGGTGAATAACAGTGAATACACCTTGAAGTTTACATATATATTTTTTTTTTTTGTCTTATTAAAAAAAAAAAAAAAAAATAAAACATATATAAGGGAGAAAAGATTCATGTTTCTGCATTTCATTCCCCTTTTTCGATTTGACAAATTGAAAGTCAACAAATATATCAATCATCTTGAAGTTCTTGATATTGATATCTAATCAAATGATATGGCTGACATATTCTGCGACAACTTTGCGGAAACATTCGAGTGTTTTTTGTGTGAAATAAAATGCTTGTGCGTCAGTACTTCAGAAATAGTTTTAGAATTTCGCCCAAGGCTTGTGGTCAATTTTTCGGTGACTCGAATTTCCCAATCGCCTTGTAAAACGCGACATACGTGAACTTTACCTTTGCCATAAAACCTTATCGGGGCACTGAAAAAGTTTCCTTGGTCGAAAAAGTCGCTGTTAACGTGATTATGCTATAAACCAAATCAAAACCCGAAAACAATATAAAGAGCCGGGGCGAATCGAGCCATAACTTCATTATGAAATGCAATGAAAATGAAAAAGAAAAAGCAACGTTGAATAAAGTGAAGAACAGTGAAGAACAACAAATAAAGAAGCAGAAAAGTGTGCTGATAACTGCAAACGAAATGTCAATAAATTAATATAAATGAGTGACTCGTGACTGGCGGCTCCGGCGAATCACTCCGGCCTTTCTCTTGTCCATGTTGTTGATGTAGCTGTAGCTGTTGCCATTACTTTTGCCATGTTTCAGCGTTTTTATTCCACGTTTTTTATTATTTTCCAAAGCAAGTCATGAAATCATGGCGGGCAAAGCAAAATACAAATGGCTATCAAAACAAGCTCTTAATTTCGCGATGTGAACTGCACATCGGCGTTATCGAAGCGATCGTATAAGGAAATACAATTGATAAAACGTAGCTATATGTACAATATGAGGGTATCTGATTTTTGAGGCCAGTAAATTGGTTAATACTCCAAGTTGGGGCTCTGATAATTCGCCCTAAGTATTGTTGCCTTAGAGCTTTTGGCCAAACAATGAAATCCCCCGCATAAATAGAAAACAATTAGGCATTTGAGACGATAAGAGCCAAATAAATGATAAAAGCCCCGGCAAGCATAGTGACTCATCGCAGTGACCGGGCTGCGAGCAGAAACAAAAACCGAGAAATTGGTAGCAATTCGCTCTCAGCGGTAATTAAAGCAGAAAGCAGCCAGTTGACGATGCGCATCATTTTTGAACTTTGAAACTTTTGTTCCACAAACAAATTTATCAGATGCAAAGCAAATGCTTGTGACTCTGCTTCCAGTTTTCTGGGACCGTTGATAAACCGATGTGGTCAACCCCGAATTTAGTGGTGCCCTCGGAAATCCGAGTCCAAGTCCTTTGCCATTGCCTTTTGATGGCCAACTGAAAGCTGACGATGATGGCCTGCACAATATCTGGCTGGTTGCCTTTTGAGTGCGTACTTCGAGTTTCTCCAAATTCGGTTATAGCTTCCCAGATACCGACTTTAGTGCTTCTTCTAGCACACTGAAAACTTAACCGGTTTCTAACTGAATTCACTTAATCTCTTTCTTTTGCCAATCTTATCTAACTGTTAAGAAATAAAAGGAAAATTAAAATTTAATTATAACAAATTATAATAGTTAAATATTACTTGCTTATTAATTCAGAAAATAATAGTTATATTATTATTTCTTAAAAAACTCTGAATTATAGGGATTCCCAAGCTGATAACATTCAATACGTGCTAAATACCTGTTTCCGGCATCCCTCTAAAGTGTCAAAACCATAATCTTGATGGGCCAGAAACACACCTCTTACTCTTCTTATTAAATGAAAGTGATAAGATATTTTTGAACAGCCAAGACTTAGAGACTCTAACTAAATACATAGAAGCAAAGGCTAATCAATTAATGGGCGAAGTAAATCGAATTGTAGTCCAATCACAATCGAAGCATACATAATCCGCGACAATTGCAACCGAACACAACAAATTTACAGCCGCAATTAAATCCTTGACCATAAATCAGGGAATATGGCCGCGGTAATCAAAGTGTTTAACCCACACGCAGCCACCGCAGCAAACGATTTGAGATAAAAGAGCGAGCGACTAACCGCGGCTAATAAAACAGAGTGGCCAGAGTCACAGAAGTCATACCCGGATACAGATAAACTAACCGAATCGAGGACAATATGGCCTGCTTTCCCCGACTCTTCCACCACCGCAGCAAAAACAAATTCACCCCCGCCCAAGATGAGAACACCGATACGATACTCAACACACAAGATAGTCCCGTGGTGAGTTCCGCGTGCCACAGATCACGCTTTAGTATTGCACTTGTCTGATAACTCGACTGATAAGTTCATCAAGTGCTTAATTAAGTTAATCGGGGCAACGAGAGAAAACCATAAATAATGTGTAGCGAAACAGAAGATAAATAGGGTAGTGGTCGACCCAAAGATACCCAATAAAAATATAATATTTAAGGCTGTTTACTAGATTTATTTTATAAATTTACCAAAATATTATAGGCTTTAAACTTGAAATGCATAAATCTAATTTAAAGTTCTTATCAAAACTGAATATCGGAAAATACCACCTTCGTTTCACATTGACTAGAAAATTGCAATCGGAGTACAGATTTTGTTTTTACTATGTCACGATTTTCTGTCTATTTTTATAGGGCATTGAATTGTGTTTGGAGCGAAACCTAGTTTTTCTTATCACTAATATTTCGTCCATGACGTTTACTTTTTAATGGGCTTATCTTAAAACCCAAATAACAAAAAATCGGGGAAAAACACGAGTGTCGATAAGTGAATTCCCATTAACAATTGTTTTGGGAAAATACTTTTTAATGGAAATGCTCAATGAGCATATAAAGTGTATATAAAACCGTAAAACGCAATGAAGATTCTGATTAATAAAAGAAACAGCAAAGTATAAAGTTGGATTTTCTTAGGATACTTTGACAAATTGTTCAAATGCACCCACTTCTTAGGAGAATACTTCAATCTGCACGGCACTTGACTATCTGCAATCCTGGGGTTTCATCAATAACAAACATTCTACGACGAGTTGGTATTAGGAATGCAAAAATATGATAAGCATGCATATAAATAGGTGTGGGAAGGAACGGGAATCGTAGGAAAAATCATACTCGTGCGGCAGGACGAAGCTCATGCATAAATCTAAAACAAAATGTGTGAGTGGAGCAGCTTGCAGCCAGAGCTCCAAATGACGTATAAATATGCAGGATCCGTCGGATGTTGGGCTATCTATAGAAACATCTGTAGCTGTCTTTTTTCTCGGGAGGGGAGGGGACTACAGGACTGACATGGTTCTAGGCGGCGAGCACTGAAATGAACGTGATTGCACGCACAACTTACACGTCACAGTAATTCTAAATAACTGCGGGATGTTTGGGGGGCCAAAGCCGTTAGAAAGGCAAACGCCCCCGGGGAGGAATACGTGAAATGACGTAGACTAAGAATCCGAGGGATTCGAATTCGAAAAGACCTCCTCCCTCCCCAGAGAAAAACTTCGTCTTCAACTGCAGGCTGCGAGCCAACGTTATCGGGTGACTTTATCGGCCAAAAACAGAATTTGGCGCTTCCGTGGGAAAACGGAAAACCTGTCAAAACGCCGTCGTTTAGGTCGATTAGCATATCAAAGCAGATCCATCCAGGCGACTCGCAAATTGACACGTGTTTATTTATGCCTGCACTAGGCCCCCGAAATCCCCGAAAACCGGGTTGAATATTTCATTAGACCCCATGCCAATTGAAAGATAAGATGCGAACGGCTTTCGCTTGAGTGAACTGCAAATTTGTGTATACTCTGTTGAAAGTTTAGAGGAAAAAAGGTCTGGTGAACCTACCGCAATGTTGGCCAATACAAACTTATTGTAATCCCAGCTCAACGTAGACATTGCCATAATCTTTACACAAGTGTTTAGTCAATTCAAATTGGAAATGCTAGAAACGTGTAATAAATTCAAACTAAATTATGACTTATGTCAGGCACAAGTCATAACTGTCTGGACTATTTTTAAAACATTTTTGCGCAGCTGAACAAAAGCCGAACTTAAAAATACTTTTACGACACATGACACCACCCGTGTCAAAACTTTTTCACTTTTGAAGAGGTTACAAGTCATGAGGTACAGTTGGAATGGAATGCTTGTAAATGAACCATTCTTATGGAAATTGCTGAGATTTGTTTAAATCTTTCCGTTCACCAGCAATTTAAGCCTATCAATCTGAAATACTTTGCAGGGACTCCCCAACTGACGTGTTGAAAGGTCAAAAGGGGACACAATAGGTAAACTTTAATGCGTAGAGTATTATGTAGAGTAGAATGGGACATATAAAGCCCTGTATTTAAAGAAGAAAATGGCAATGTTATTGGTTGTTATCGGCCTAAAAGAGGCTTATGCAGACAAGTGTAAACATATAAAGAGTGGGTAAAAACTATATAATTTATTTCTTGAGGTATAGTCATTTAAAAAACATAATTTGTACCCTGAAATTGTACCGTAGAAATTAAATTTCTATATTTAACGATTCGAAACATATTTAATTTTTATGTTATCTAGTTTATATCGTATTATTCATCGCAAATAAAATGAGTAGGTATGAGTGTTGGCTGCAAAAGTACATATGTGTCAGCGGAATAAGGCAATAAGTCATGCAAAGTAAATATTAGTGGTTAGTGGGCCAATAAAAAAAAGGCCACTGTTGATGATTCGGAGGCCTATACCGTTTGTACATAAGGAGAGATTTTTATTTATAGCAAATATTTAATTTAGCCAATTGAAGGCGTGTATAAACAGATGGGAGAGGGTTTATTAGTTTGTTAGTTAAACTATCAGTGCTTACATTGCTTGTAAATCAATTAAGGTGTGTGATTTGTCTTTTTTTCAGCAAATTGGCCTGTACATCCGTCGCGAGGAGAAGCCACTGTACTCGCCCTTAGTCACTCCAAGTGCCAGTGAGGTGAGTACCCCAAGAACCCCAGAAATCTTTTGCAGCACCACCTATATTTCTTATACACCACACTCCCACCTGTTCGACCGTATCTACGTGCCGTCTTTGTGAGACTCGACTAATATTTGCACACATGCTTGTATGTTTCTTATACTTTCAAACGATTCGGTGTACACAATAATATCGGCACAAAACACTTGTAAATATACACACTCTCCACTGACAACGCCTCCACTTTCCACCGAACGCCGAAACTTTCGCACCGCTGTGTTTGTCTTGCTGGATGTTTGGTGGGTTTGGGCTGCTCGATCCTTGGTCCTTGGTCCCTGGTCCTGGTCCTTTAGGCCAAACTTCAACGGCTGAGGCAGCAGACGCCCGGCTCCCCGCCCTCCCATCTGCAGTCGGTTGCCGAAAATGGCAGCGCAAACAATGGCGGCCAGGAGCGGAAGTTCCGCTCCAACAAGGACAAACTGCAGGAGTCGTCCTCTTTGGGCGGCAGTGCAATTAATGTCACACGCTCAAGTTCGAAATTAAAACCAGTCAAAGAGCGACGGCCCACCGCCCTGCCCTCCGAGGTGCCCAGCATAGAGGTCGAGGATTCGCAGGACTCGCAGGACACGGAGGACACGGAGGATGCGGGGGCGGAGCCGGGTGCTAATGCACATGCCAGCGATGTCCTCGATGGCGGCAAGTCAAAACTCAAAGTGAATGTGAATGGCATAATTGATGAGGGCGTTGCCGATGATGTCGCCACACCCTCGAGCAGCTTCACCTCCTCCAACACAACACCTGTGACCGAGAGTCCTGTAAAGTTTTTCATTGGTCACACGCAGGAACTAAGCGCCCAGCAAACAGATGACACTTTGTCCTGGCAGAGCAGCGATGCCAACAACAACAACAACAGCAGCGCCGCCATCAACGGCAAGCTGACAAATGGCGTCCTGCCACAGGAGCAACCGGAACGGGAAAGGGAACGGGAAAGGGAACAGCTCCAGGCTCCGCCCCGCGCCAAGAGCTCCAGCAATGTGTCACTCAATTATCTGGCCAAGAGCCAGACCCATCCGGACGGCCAGCGCCGCCGACGAGTGTCCACGATGCCCGATATTAACATACCGCCGGCTCCGCCGCTGCCCCCCGAACTCCTCGTCCCCGGAACGCCGCTCCACTTGCGGAAGAAACGGAGCGTGGAGCGTCCACAGGACCAGCCGGATGCTTCGAATAGTCAAGTAAGTAATGAGGTGGCTGGCCAGAACTCTGCGGCTTTTCGACTGTCGGTAGCTGATGGTGGTTTCTATCTACCAGGTGGGGTAAATAGTAGTAGAAGAGGGAAGCTAGTTCAGTTTTCCTTGGTTAGGTTACCAGGTTATACTACCCACACTCACAAACTTTGCATTTTATCACCCTCTCTTTGTATCCCTTCATTATTGTTTACTTGATCATTTAAACAGAAAAACGGACTACGTGCACCTTTCACTATTTTAAAGCTTAATTAATAATTAAAAATAAAAAAAAAAATAGATGGGATTGAAAGGCAAAAAATTTATTGATTTGTTGATGTTAAATTAGTTTATTTATTTTTATTATTATTACTATTATTATTATGAAAAATAAATTTGTATTATTTTTTACATAATGCCAGAGAATATTTGCCTAAAATGTCAGGTTCATTTAAATGGATGTAGGGTCTCCCTAGGGAGTAAATGTTAGAAGATTGATGTTTAATTGATAAATTTATTTGAAAACTTGTTACAAACTACTTGATAACGGTAATCATGAGATATAACAACTGTAAGCAAGATCATAACTTTTATATATTTTCTAATAATTTAATTTTTAAAATTTAGTTACATATATTATTTCTTGCTCTTTACCATAATTATTGAAGTTTATATTAAAAGAGTGTCAACTTCGTATTCGTTTTCCGATGTACCTAGCTAAGCATGCGGGACACAAATAACTGGGTTCGCATCATGTTTATTCAAAAACCCAGAAACTTTCCCCCATTGACAGGCTGTGTGTGTGACTGTCGGAAAGCCACACTCCATTTACTATTTGATGCAGCTTTTATGCGGGAGTCAACGTTCAACTCCCCAAACCTTTCGATGCCCCAAAGGCAAAAATGGGGAAACTAAAACACGAAACAGCTGCTTGCAATTGAACCGTGCGCCCAGCACACTTGTAAAAACAAGTTAAATGTTAATTGTTCGCCAACAGACACGAACCGAAACTTTCTACCCACCAAAAAAGGCAGTTTCCTCTGCTCTTTTGGATTCTCCCCATTGGCAGTCTGTGGCTAATCGGTCCGATATACCGAATTAATGCCGCCTAAGACAATGTGGACTTTTTCCTTTACTTTTAGTTCCACGTACTTTGGTTTCCAGTTTTCGAAACGTTTCCCCAGGTTACTTAAAAGACTTTATAGACCATTTTCTATATAACAAATTTCTGAGGGCTTATTTTGAAGAAGGGGCTTAGTCGAGGCTTCCTTTTGTCTTAGTTACTTTGAAACCATTACAAAAAAAACGTATTTAACCGAAATACAATCTGAGCCCTTATCAGCCGTACTAAAAGTATCTATTCCCTTTTTTCCGGCAATTTCGCACGAAAACTACCAGGATCAAATATCAAGGCCAGAGGAGAAGGCCGGCGATTCCCCGACACCCAAAACACATCGCGTGGAAGGTGGCCTCATCTATGTCCGTCCCAATTTTCCCATTCAAGGCGACATTGAAATCGAATTTATTGCAAAGGACGAAGCGTAAGTGAAACAGCCATGCTGAATTAGAGAAAAACAAACAGTCCCTGGTTATTGCCCTACTGATTCCTACTGATTCCCAATGAATCCGCTTCACAGCACACGCAATCTCATACGAACGGCCATTGAGCGCAATGATTTCCTCAATAATCTAATGGACAAGGAGCGCAAGGAGATGGTTATCAATGCAATGGCGCCGGCCAGCTACCAGAAGCACAGTCTCATCATCCACGAGCACGAGGAGGGCTCCGAGATATATGTGTCCGCCGAGGGGCAGTACGAGGTCTACCGTGGGGGAACTTTGGTGGCCACCTTTGGTCCGGCCACCGTCTTCGGTGAACTGGCCATCCTCTACAATGCCCCGCGGCAGGCGAGCATCCAAGGTGAATGTCCTTCGAACACTTTATGTGGAAAATAACTCAGTTGGTACTCCTATTTTCCAGCTGCCACCGATGCACGCGTTTGGAAAATCACACGCGAAACCTTCCGGGCAATCATGCAAATCTCTGGCTCCAGGGAGCGCGAGGAGAACCTCCAGTTCCTGCGGTCGGCGCCGTTCCTACAGGAGTTCGACCAGAGTTTGCTGCTCAAAGTCGTAGATCTGCTGCAAAGGGTAATACATCAGATGGATGGAGATAGATATCGATTTGACTCAGTTGCTGCCTTTGTATTGCAGAAATTCTACGAGACCGACCGCTGTATTGTGCGCGAAGGCGAGGTGGGCAACGAGTTCTATATCATCCGCTGCGGAACTGTGACCATAAAGAAGCAGGACGACCAAGGGCAGCAGCAGGTTGTGGCCAAGCGGAAGCGGGGCGACTACTTCGGGGAGCAGGCCCTGTTGAATGCGGACGTGCGACAGGCCAGCGTTTATGCCGATGCCCCGGGCACCGAGGTGCTCATGCTGGACAGAGAGTGAGTTCCAAATATAATAGAAATATGTCAATAAAACTTTAAACTTTAAGCTTTAAAGCACTAGGATTTTTTCTTATATATATAAAAATATTTAAATACCATATCATCATTATCTTATTGATCCTAATCCGATTTAATGATCCCATCTACTTTACAGAGCCTTCATCAGCTATTTGGGAACCATTAAGCAGCTACGCGAGAAGCCCAGCAGCCAGCGAAGCGATACGGGTGGTCGGTCCAGCAACAAGTCCCTGGAGTTCGACAACGAATACTCCCAGGTGGCCATCTCGGAACTGAAGAAGATAGCCACCCTGGGCTGCGGAGCCTTCGGCCGCGTGGACCTGGTGGCCCACGGCCAGCAGGCGTTGGCCCTGAAGATCATCAAGAAAATCGAGGTGGTCAAACAAGATCAAATCGAGCACGTTTACAATGAAAAGAACGTAATGATTAAGTGCCGCCATTCGCCCTTCATAGCACAGTGAGTCGTTACTCAGGCACTTAACTTCGCCCCCATTAAATACTATTTTATTTCAGACTCTACCGCACGTACCGCAATGACAAATACGTTTACTTCCTAATGGAGGCGTGCATGGGCGGTGATGTATGGACGGTGATGTCAAAGCGCCAGTATTTCGATGAGAAGACCGCCAAGTTTATAGCGGGCTGTGTCGTCGAAGCCTTCGATTACTTGCACTCGCACAATTTCATTTACAGAGACCTAAAGCCCGAGAACCTGATGCTGGGCACGGATGGCTACTGCAAATTGGTATGGATTACATAAAATAGCAATCAAAGAAATCTCTTAAAAGAACGTTATTTATTTCACCAGTTCTATTCTTCACTGCATACTTTTAGACACCTTTTTAGGAGTTTAGACATCTTCTAACAGTAATCTGTAGAGTTTTTATATAAGATTTGAAAATTCTGGAGATTTCTGTGCCGCTCTTAATTATTAAATAAATCTTAAAAAACAATACTATTGTTCCAGGTTGATTTTGGATTTGCCAAGTTTGTGAGGCACAACGAAAAGACCAACACTTTTGCCGGCACCCCAGAGTATGTGGCGCCCGAGATCATCCTGGACCGTGGACACGATCGTGCCGTCGACTACTGGGCCCTGGGAATTCTAGTGTACGAGCTGCTCGTTGGCAAAACCCCCTTCAGGGGCGTTAATCAGATCAAGATCTACCAGCAAATCCTCAGCGGCATCGATGTCATTCACATGCCGTCGCGCATCCCCAAGTCCGCCCAGCATTTGGTGCGGCATCTGTGCAAGCAACTGCCGGCGGAACGACTGGGATATCAGCGCAAGGGAATCGCCGATATCAAGCGGCACAGCTGGTTCGAAAGTCTGGACTGGCAGCGACTGAAGCTCAAGCAATTGCCCTCGCCCATCAAGAGACCGCTGAAGAGCTGGACCGACCTGCAATACTTTGGTCCTTCGGGCGTTGAAAACGACTATGAGCCACCGGAGGAACTGAGCGGTTGGGACAAAGACTTTTAAAGCTGACAAGTAAATTATGTACAATTTCGGATATTAGTTAGTAGCTATAGAGTTTTCCTTCTTTAACTTTGGGAGTGTCCCACGTAGCAGCCATAACAACCTCGTATTAATTACTAGCTTCGAAAATAGTCCTATAGTCCTATACCCATTTCTTACATATTTTAATCTAATGTTAGGATGTAAAGTAAAGTTTAAGTTGACCACATTAAACATGAACAATTATATCACCAATTCGTAAAAAATCTTTGAAAGAGGAGCCCATGTACATATGTCCAATTCAAACAAGTTCTTTGAGTTCCAAACTCTCTGAAATAGCTTTGACCTTTTAAATGACTCAATTTCCACATTTGACAACTTAGTCGCTTTGAAAGTCAACACAGACGGCATGGGCAGCTGTGACCGAAGGTTTATTTGTACTCGCGCCATCAATTAGAACCGCAAACTGGTTTCCTTTTGCTTTCACCGAAACACAACCCACAGGTAAGTAAGCAAATTCAATTTAGCTAGTTCACTCCGCTTGCCAAATGCAATTGCACAAAGTTGAGAAATATAAGAGCACTTTGTCTTTAACAGGGGTCCAGGTCCCTTGGTTGCTCAGCTGGGCTACATAACTCATTGTGACGTCCCTGCCTTGTTTTGCTACAAACTAGCCTTTATCATCGCCATCAATACCAATGTAGTTCCGTTGTCTTGCCTGTCCTGAATACATCATCATTTGTGTGGGGCTTTCATCACGCAAAATGGACTTGTTGTTTTCCATATAACTACCGGAGTCTTGCAATCCAATATACATCGCCATATTGCGTTCGCTGCGAATTCAATTGAAGTTAGCAACAATACTGTTTAATACTTAGTTAGGAACCCCCATAAAGGTCTCTTAAAGTATGCTACAATATATTTTCTGTGCAGATGTCGCAAATATAAGTGTTATTTTTTTCACAGCATACTTTTAGACACCTATTGAAGAGGTTTCAAATGGGAGCTTTAGTACTTGAATAATTAAACACACTATGGTTAATTTAAAACCCTATAGACCATGCTCAATCACTCGTACTTCAGCTACTTCTGAGAAGACAAATCAATTGAAATTCAGTTCAGTAAAGCGGTGAAAGAACCCAATTTAATTTGAGCCACGAATAGGGAAAGTTGAAAAAAGCTAAGCAGCAGCAACCGTGCATGGCGAACAACATGGTTAATCAATAATTTAGTACGCTTTCCAAATGGTCAAAGGATGAAAGTTCCCTGCCATAGAATGGGCCCCTTTTTCGCTATAGACATTCGCACTCATTTAACAATTTTACGCTTCGTTTAAGAACCGAAAGAGGGATTGGCTGGGACGAACCAGTAAAGTAAAGTAAAGTAAAGAGTTCTTTGATTCCCGGGAATTCTGTATTTTTCTGCGGGCCCAAAGTTTGTGTGGGGAAATAAAAAGGCATTTGCATGGCTTTCTTAGTTAACCTTTTTTCCCACCAGTTCATTTTGCTGGGAAAACTAAACGGCGGTTTTTCTCTCCGCTCCCGCTTTCCTCGATTTTCGGTTGAGCGCGCACCGTTTTCCCAACGGAAATGATGACATTTCGTCTAACTTTGTCGCCGCGGTGTGCAGTCGCATAGAAATTCTGGAGGTGTCGAAGAAATGGCACATTCCGTACTGCGACGGTTGCGAAATGAAAATTTTCACTTTTGCCCAGGCGGCAGCGGAAATTGTTGAAATGTTCCTCAGTTCCTGAGTTTCTTATTCGGCTTGCTGGCTGGTTGGCTGGCGCAAAATTGAAATTGTGACCAAATGTTTTCGCCAACGCTTTTATTGATTTCCCCCACATACACTTACGAGAATTTTATTCCGTTTTTGCCCGGCGGAAGGAAGGTAGCAAAATGTTATTATCAATTATCATTTATTATTGCGGGGCATTTTTTCGCTTCGTCGATTATATTTTCTTTCCTTTGTGGCCATTTCCTTGAGACCGTTTTTGTGGCTTATTTCAGGACTCATAACTCGCTGATCGATGGTGTTTTCGTGGGATATTTTAGGGATATTGGATAGGGGACACTGGATACTGGTGGCATATTGTACGTATCCGGATTGAATTGTCTTGGACTTTCGCCGTTCGACAATAGAATTAAATCTGTTTTGACTAGCCAATGGAATATTTTTAAAGCAATTTCAAGCTCTCCTATTCCAAAAAACTTTTAACATTCGAGCGAATTGCCAAACCCGTTGCTACCGAAAAATAAGTAAACATAAGACATGTTTTGCCCATATTGTGTTTAATGTTGTTTTATCAACTTTGTATTTTTATACACACGTCTACAAGGGTTTTGTAAATTCAAGTTTGTGTATATAAGAGAGAATGGGGTACGAGAATCTAATATATGCATATGAAAGCCAAGACGACAGCTGCTGAGCATATTTATATTGCTCGTATTTATGAAAGTCTCCCAGAGTCCCGTCCATACAAATGCAAATTGTGAAGGGGCAGTCTTTTCAATGCCGGGCTTTAAACAAAAATTAGACCCTAATCAATGTAACTATTGTTTACTTTATGTACAGCATCTGGCGAAAGGGACAGTCTTGTGTCTAGCTGCAGGCAAAGAATATCTTGAATGCCTGTTCGTTTCAAGATTGTAAGTTTTGTTTGCGCAACTTAAAAAGGGATATCTGAAATTTATCAAATCGGATCTAGCTGATACTTATTATGCACACAAAAAAAACACGTCGCGGTCAAATCGAGATGCGCATGGTAAATTTATGGTAACGTTTTTACCGAAAGACTTCAAAGAGTACATGAGTGAAAGGGAGAGAGACACATTGTTAATTCGAATTGACCTTTTTTTTAAATTTCCAGCATATCGAATTGAGGTGCCCGCATGTCAAAATTGCTACCACATAACATCAAATCGATTATCGTTTCATATCAAGTTTTTTTCGGGTGTAGGGAACAGTTTAAGAGTAACTGCCAAGGTCAGCCTGCTCAATAATTTACTGCTTTGTTCTTGAAACGACACCCATCATTGGGACAGTTCTTTGGCAGAACAAAACAAATCAGCACTACCATTTCACCATATAAACCATCCATTTCCCCAAATGAACCGAGTCGTTGACCATTTTCCGTTCACAAACATGGACAAACGCCGCACTTACTAGTGATCACCCTGGGTGCAATTAGGATTTGAGTGTTCAATAACGATTTACACAAAGGCTGGTTGGCTCCCGGTCTCCAAGGGAACTGAGGAGTTAAGCTACGTGCGAGCAAATAAGCTTTAAAATGTTGCCATTCGAACGAATCGAGTTCGAACAAATCCGAATACCAATACGAATGGCAAGGCAAAAGTTGGCCAGCACGTATGGAGTCTCGGTAACAAGAGTAGCAATTATAAGGGGCAGGGAGCAGAGAGCAGGGAGCAGTCCACATCCACCAACCAATCCAATCCAATCTAATCAGCTTCGGTCGGGAAGAATCTGTTTACAATATTGACAATTTTGTTTTGGGTGCCGGGCCGGAGACCTAAAACTAGAGGTTGAATCAAAAAGTTTCGTTTTTATGCTGGGTAAAAAGTTAAATTTGCATATTTTTTCTGTGAGCCACTTGTCCTTTTTTTGCCGAGATGCCTCTTGCTGTTGGCCAATTTGTGGCCAAAGTGGAGCTGCTTGCAGAGTTAGGAACCCTGCCACATAAACACTTCTGTGCTGAATGCTATGAATAAATAATGAGCTTTGTCTTCCATCGCCGGCGAAGTGATGGTCCCAGCGTTGCATACTTTTAGGCGAATGGCAATGGCAGTAGGCTCATGCAATATTTGTGTGCCATTTAAGAGGCTTCCGTGCATTACATCCTGAATTCGGAATTCCGAATCCTTGTGGATTGCACTCGGCCTAGGACAGACTATTAAATAGCAATAAATCACTGAACACTTTTAGTTGCACATTGGCATAGTTTAGGTGTTTGGAAAAATGACCAAAATATATCTATGCCCACGCAAACATATGTTTACATTTGTTCAAGAAATCACATTACCGCCTGCTCTTGTTGGAATCAAATTATGTTATTTTCATGAGCAGCCCGAAAGTATGCAAATATTTGCTAAGCCCAAACATTTGATGCGCCAACTCCTCGACATACGGAATGCGAGGGAAAGCAAAGCTACAACAACAATGAGGTAGCCGGGCAAAAAGGTCGTTAGATTGTTAACAAGTTCATAAAAAGACGGCACACTCACACACATACACACACAATTATAGGTGAAAGGAAAGTAGGGGGGTGGGGAAGGAGCGCAGGACGAGGAGCCCGGCAAGGACTGCCTAAATACTATACGACGCGTCTCGTTGCGTATTTACAGAGCACTTTTTCCGTTTCTACCGCTGCTGCCTCTCAACAAGCAGCAGCAACAAAAATGCAAACAAGTATGCACTGAGAGAAAAAAAATATAAGAGTATATACTTCTAAAAAGAAAAATTGGGAGAAATTACAAAACACCATTAATTTTTACTACATGGATTATAGTTTACTTAAAAAATTTTAATCTTCTATAATCTTGGAATACTTCTCATCTTATGGTAATAAAAAGAAACCATTTAGTCCAGTCTTTACAACCTCAAAATAGTTACGCAGAATATTACTCTGCTACTTTTATGCGTGCTTTGGGAAAGATAGCGTAGTGAAAAAAAATTCTAATAAAATATTTAGCCCTTATAAATTATTTTGTTTAGTTCATATTTTTGATCATTTTGTTTTTTTTTGGTAGCAGTTACCTTGAAGTCACATTTTCTTTCTATAGCTTTGTGTCGTTGCATACTTTTTGACACCTTCAAAAAAATATTAACAAGAAAGGAAGCTAGCTTCGGCTGACTCGATCGGTGCAGTTCCAGGGATTCCAGATATGTTATGGCCTATTAAAAATGTTGTTTTTAAGTTGTCAAAAATCAAAACGCGTACTTCCTACGAAGTTACAATGAACTTTCTTATATATATTTGATTATTCCTATGGGAGCCTTAAGATATAGTGGGAAACGACTTCTTCACTGCGTTGCAAACTTCTGACTGAAATTATAATACCCTCTGCATGTCTAGGGATTTATGTATAATATTTTTGGTAATATTATTATTATTATTTATTTTCGCAGTGCATTACCGTGAACTGGGCGATGAGGGGCAGAGTCGCTACTATGAATATAAGCATGGGTGAACTGAACTGAACTGAACTGAGCACGAAGAGCTCCTGCGGTTGTTTGCATTAGGCAATTGATGTTTATTATTTCTGGGGGCGGGTTTTGGAGGATCGGCGTCGCCGACAAAAGCCTGTGTCCCCTTTCCAGCGTTTTTGTTTGCCATCGCCATCTCCATCGCCATTCCAACCCGGCTGCATGCTGCAGACTTCGCGAGCAACAGTTAAAGTTGCATTTGCATTCGCATTTGCGTTGGCTTAAAGTAAATTAAAGCATAATGAATGCCATGTTGCATGCAGTTGCCTAAAAGCCTCTTAAATGCGACAAATTCCAACATGGCCGCGAGCGCTTTTGGGTTCTCTAGCCTTATTTAATAAACAGCCAGCGTGCAATTAAAGCCGATTCGAAACCACAATGGAAATCGCTTTTAATTATTGCCACCTCGGCGGCCAACTATTGGTATCCGGGATTCCGCCGGAGAGACAAAATATGGTTGTGCAAATTAATTAAATTCGATTAAATATGGCATTATTAATTATTTGCTTTTTTTGCGCTGGCTCTTATTAGCTTTGGATTATGATTAATTTACCAATAAAAATTCTAATTAATAATCCATTGTTCACGTTTTCATAAAACGGATTTTTTGTAAAATGTTTTCAAGCTGATTCATGTTTTTGCACTTGCATTTTAAAACGACAAAGGCATTCTAGCAACTTAACCACTTAAATGCCAAAGTGTCCCATCACATTTAATATTATTTCGACTTTAAAATTCTAAAACTGCCAGACAGCAACGATGCTTTTAGGTCCCAAGAATCGGGCGCAATTGAAAAGGATAAAGTTTTAATTAAATAGAAAATATTTATTCAATATTTATGGAAAGAATAACAGTAAAACCGGAATATTGAATTATTCGGGAAAGCGCACAGCGGGACGCACAAGTGTTAATAATTGAAACATTCTCGCCGAGGCACAAAAGTTTCCAGGGAAAACTTGTAAAACAAATAGGCGGAAAAAGTTTGTACCATTTTCGGTGGCCAATTAATAATAAATCGCGAGAGCCAAGAAGGGAGACGGAAAATCAACGTCTAGCAACTAATGATGCGCCTCATTTAAGCACCGAAAAGCAAACGGCAGGTCGACCACGTGTAACAACAAATTACCGCCACAAAGCGAAAAACTTGCCAGATAGCCATCGACTCGAACCCCATGCCCACCTTCACCGGGAAGGCTAAAGGTTAAAAGTTGCCAAAGCGAAGGTAAACGGTTTCGCAAAACTCGAGAAAAGGGTCGTTCTCGGGGATTCTTGTGGACTTAGCGCTTGATTAGGCGCCGGGAACACCCCCCTGAAAACCCCCCGAAAAACACCCATTGTGAACTGCTGATTGATAAGGTAAATTGGTGTTGGGATCGGGATTGTTTTATGCATTCTTCAGCCCCGAAAAGTTTTGTTAGCCAATGCAAATTGCGAGCCAGGCATCTCGGCTTATATAAACTCTCCGATTTTTAATTAAACCCACCGTCATTTCATATCCCTGCGATGTGTATACATTTATCGCACAAAAAGGCAAGTAAACTTTATTCATATTTGAGTTTCAGTAATTTCCCTGTTTTTAAAGCAATCTGCTTGATATTTTAGCTGGCAGACCGCCACTCACACATATCGTAAGTATAATAAAGTTAATTTCAACAAGCTTTTCATATTGTAGGAAAATGCGTATAAAAACGCTTCCTGGCGGCTGCCTTGCGGCGTAATTAAATTTTCTAATTGAGTTACCACTGACATGGAGCGCCGTGGAATTCCGAAACAGAGAGGCGAAAGTAAGATTGCCTTTTGCAATTTGAAAGCCACATTTCGCTCCTCCGGCCTGGCAATCTGGCTTCTGGCCGAGACTTTTACAATTCGCCGACTTTGCTAATAAATTATTGTATGCCCGTCAAATTTTGGGCGCATAAAAAAGCCCAGTACTTCGTTTGCGCCTTCTGATTTATTCGCAATGCACGAAAAGTGGTCCAAGTCATAATTTATGCTTGAACAGAAAACAGAACACAACAGAAATATCTCCCTGTGCATTTAGATAATTGGTGATTTTATTGAGTCAGATAATGGCATTTGAAGAAGTGAGGAACTATGTTGTTTGATCTACTAAAAAATTACTTTATAGCATGACCCATTTCTCAAGACTCTCCTATCAGAATCGTTGGCTCCTGAGAGCAACTCGCATTCTTTGGTTCCTTCTTGCTCTTCAAGCTTCCTGCATAATTGGAGCAGCAAGTCTGTTTTAATGAATAAATTTATGTCATGAATTCAACCCTTGAATTTCATTTATATGTCTAGTGGTATTCATAGCAGGTAGCAGTACTCGGTATGAAAAAAATATTCATGCTTTAAATAACTCTCTGATGCATTAAAATTATTTAGGAAAATAAAAGTGTGGTGAATAAATTTCAAATACAATTTCAAATATGTAATTAGTTTATTCTACTAGCATTTTCAGCCCCTATTTGCAAATTAATTTATTTCCGACGCATTCGATTGAACTTGGCCATAATGTCAACATGATTTATAATTATTAGAATTCGTTCGCACACTATTACCCCTTGGATTTCAGCCACTAATAGACGGCAACGATGATTAAAAGACTTAATTTGCCGCTTAAAGCATGCCTTTTGCTTGGCCGAGCTCCTTGGGCGCTCGAAGGACCATAGTTACTGTACTTTATTGGGTGTTTATTGAAATTTATGGATCGCTTGGCTACGGTTTACCAAAGTTGAGTACTTTATAGGTTCGGCAGCAGTGTGTTGAATTTATGGCTTAGCTTAATGGCTAATGTTGGCACTGCAATTGGATTAAATTGGGTGGCTCTCGGCCATCGACAGGGTTGGGCAGTGTATTTTGTGCAGTAATCCAATTAATAAGTATTCCTGCCTTGGCACAAACACAATTATGCAATTTAATGTTTGCCAATTGCATTAGAACGGATCTGGTAGCTCATTGTCAAGTTATTCCAGAGGCATCTTGAGCTTGTTATCAGATTCGAGATGCATGTTTGCGCTCTTTCACAAAACATTTTTGGTCTGTTAATGAAAATCCAAATTAAATTTAATTATGCATTTATTGCGCCATTCGATAAATTGATTGTATTAAAAATTAATTCAATTGCAACTTGGTTCGGTATGGTTTGGTAGGTTTTTACATAATATTAAAATACCGCTGCGCTGTAATGTGTTAAATGTACTCGCATATTTTATTGATTAAATCTCGGGGGCTGCCATAATTCAAAGGGTATGCTAAGTCCAGCAGGCTTACGGTCCTGCCCTTGACGTTAATTGCCTATTAATTTGCGGCCACATTGCTGGAATTCTATAATTCAATAAAACCGAATGCTCAGTTGGCAAGTGTCAAATGGCAAATGGAGTTGCGAAAATTCATGTAATATCAAAAATCCACTCGCCGTCAACGCAGCCAGATAAAAGCGGCCAGTTCAAACAAGGTTAAAGGATGGGGCCAAAAGCCGATGATGGCAGGCTACTAAATCAATAAAACGGTCAAGCAGTTGGCGCATAAGTCGAAAACATAAACACATAAAATGCTGGCCCATAAAAAGGAGCTTCCATTTCATTTGTAAACAAAGGCAACGGAATGCCGTATTCCGTATTCCGTAGAAGAGGCCGGAACCATTGTATGCGGGTAGTCGTAACCCCTGGCTTTTGTTAGCCCTGCTGAGCTTTTATTTTGTTATGCTGGCTGCTGTTTAAAAAACCCAAATAAAAAATATTTTCTTTTGTCCCATCGCCCGCTGTCAGCTGTCCAGATAATGTGTCCATGAGTTGGCGAGATGGACAGTTGGGCGGTTGGAAATCAATTTCCAACTAGGCCCACATTTCGTTAAATAACTAAATTGCAGATTCATGACTTCCAATTTTGGGCTACCAACCCCCGATGCCATGTTAATATCACCTTGAAAGGCCCCCAGAGGTCCTGACAGGAATTTCAAACATTTTATGCCAACGGAAACGGTTAAAAAGTCAAAACGGACTGCTTAATAACCCAGAAATCATCTGTGTGGAAAACGTCGGAAATTATCCAAAGAGCCAAAGTGAACAGCATCCACTATTTCATTTTATTTCATTTCATTTTATTTAATTTTACTTACGCTTCATTTCGCTTTGGGTCTGCGCCTCTCTTTTATTTATTTTTTTATGTTGACAAGACAATTTGCAAGATACACACCAGTCGACATCCCAGTAACATGTAACATAAGACGTCGGCTGCTCACATACAGTGTACACAAGAAATAAAATATTAATGCGGCAGATCAAAGCGAGGCATACCGTAAAACTTGCGAATTATTCCGCGCATACAAACGCCCAAAAGGAAAAAGTTTTATTTTGTTTTCTGTTTGTTGGTCCAAAAGTCAATTTATGGTTTTCCACCCGCATAATTTCATTTTATTTTCCCGAGCTATTTTTTTTTTCGCCGATTTTGTTGGTTCATATGAGTGAATTATGTGAAAAACGTGTATTTGTTAAGGTTCATTTCAGAGGTTGTAAATTTTGTTTTTGTTTAAATGAAGGCTTTGTTAAAATAATTTTACCCATTAAATATGTTTTTATTTCGCGCTGAAAGGCAGTCATCAAATTTTCAAAAGCCGCCTGACTATAAAACGCAGCACTGAACTCTTTGAAAGAGCCTATAGCCTGGAAACTCGATTATACCGAATAATAGGGAAATTATTATGAAGAGATTAAGTTTATTGTCCGTATAAAATTAAAGTGATTATTGAAAATTTAAAAATGCATAGTGCCCCAATTCGCTGCAAAGACAAGAAGGCATAAAAACATCCGTCGCTTTGTCGTATTTTTAGAAAATTCCCAACACGGTGAAGGAAAATAGAACATATTTTTATATCGCCGTTACGGGATGAGGTAAACTGCTGACAGCGCTGACCAGAAACTGCATCGCCGAAGCCATTTATCAAAACTAATAGCCGCCTAGATAAGGCGTGAAAAAGAGTGGAAAGCGGCAGGACGAAAGTAAAACCATTAAGGGGAAAGCGACTAGAAATAAGTAAGGCAAACTAGCATCGAAAAAACAGAAGATATATCGATATATCGAAGTAAGGAAGGAGTTACCTTTAAAGCACTATAAGGGAGTGTATAAGCAACCTTAGAAATATTGTCACATTTACTGAGGCATAGGTTTCTAATTCACAAACATCAAAAATCAAATTTAAAAAGGAACTATGGAACCGACCTCTCAACAACCCAGGCTTATTAGTTTTGAGCGCAATAACCCAAATAATCCCGATCCGAGGATACAACTTTATAACTTGGCCATTGAGTATTGGCATTGGATTCTCCGAAAGGTGGAACAACTTAAGAATCTCTGCCTTCGTCCAATATGCAACCTAAAGTTGACCCTAACCGCGGATCCTGAGATCCTAGAAAGGATTAGCCAAACGCGAGGTTGGAAAACGGCGGCCATCCGATGCATTGAGTTCCACCCGAAGAGCGCTCTGATGGCCCTGGTGAACAGCCAGGATGTAGTCCTCATATACGATGGGAGGAGCACATCGCCCACCAGTCTGCAGCCCTTTCAGCAGAAGGACATCACCTGTGCCGCCTTTCGTCCTTGGTCCCCGGGCTGCGAATTGGCCGTCGGATGTGCGGTGGGCATTTGCCTGTGGCGGGAAAGTGGTCGCTCCAACTGCAATGTAAATCTCAATATTCGCCATATGTTGGGCAGCCACCACATGCGGATCCTGAAGGACGAGGGCCACAACTACGTGACTTCGCTGCAGTGGAACGAAGACGGCACCATCCTGATCAGTGCCGCTCTGGGCTCATCACACATAATCCTCTGGGAGCCGGACTGCCAGCAGAAGATTCGTTTGATCCCGGCTCCCGATAGCCTGAGCTCCTTTTCCCTCCTCCGCTACAGTCCCGATTTCCAGGTGCTCTTCTGCGCCTCCTGCGATGCTGGCGCAAGTCTGTGCCAGTTGAACAGGTCGAAGTGGAAGTCGGAGCAGGTCCTCATGCAGAATCGCATTCAAACGGCTGTCTGGACCACTTGCAGTTCATATCTGCTGTTTGTGCGGGAGGGCAGCACTCGTGTTTACTCGTGTACCAACGATGGGGAGGCCTCCGTTTTCCTTCGCCCCAAGCCCCTCTGGAATGTCGAGTTGCTGGTGGACCTGCAGGAGGTCACCTCCTGTTCGGGGGAGCTCAGGTGTGGCGGTCAGCCGCAGACCTTCGCCATGGACCCGCTGGGCATCTACATGGCCATCATCTTCAAGGAGTCGAGCTTCGTCCTGCTCTGCCTTTTGGTCAATTCGCGACTGGGGCCACTGCGTCTCCTGCCCGTCGAATTCATCGATTGCGATGCCGATGCCGATGGTGAACAGTACCCAACTTGTATTGGCTTTGGGATTTCCCAGCCGCAAACCCGATGTCTGGTGATTTGCTGGAGTAAGGGGCATATTCAGCGGTATCTAATCACTGCCAAGTGCTTACAAGAAGCCCAGATGATTCATGTCAGCCATGTTACTGGGAACTAAAGTTATAAAAGGATGCCTTTCTTTAATCTTAATAACATGAAATAAACGATTAAAGTTACCCTCTAAGGTCTCAATGCATTTTAAATTTATTTTAAAATATCAATATGTTTATAACTAAATAATATTACATTTTAAGAAATCAATAAAATCTTTAAGGAGTTATTTTTTATTTAATGAAGCAACCCGCGAAGATATCACACATAAAATGATATAAATATTCTTATCTAAATGCATGCTAATAACTGTGGAATCGATATAATTGCATCTTTATGTACTTTTCTGCAAATTTCCGCTATTAAATTCTCATCCTCGCGTATGAATATTCAACGGAAGCGCTTATGCAAATGGAAAAGAGCTCAAGTCGGCGAGCAACCAGTTTTCCAACCAGGTTCCACCATCCACCAGCCCACCTGATACCCGTGATTGTCGCTTATTCCGCTGGTATTTTTCATTCACCTGACAGTCGTGAAGTAAGCTTAAAGGCAATAAATCTTTACCTCGATTTCTGATTGCCGACCGAAAAATTGGTTTTACACAGATTTTACTCCTTTGTAATTGACGTTTTTTGTTCTGTCGCAGGCCACATCGCTGATACGGAAAGGTTACGCAATTGAAAATATTTTTATCATGGTCCCCAAACATCCGATTGTTATACAAAAAAAAGGTTCGATTGACATCAGAGTTTGCCGCAATCATAATAATATGTTTAATGTATTTATACAGACGGCTTTGGTTATTGGGTTGTTACATTTTTGGGTTAAACTGGTCCTTAACGACTCCCCCGATGCTAAAGACACAAAAAAAAGGCAACCGACAAAATATATTAATGCAGTCTAACGACCAAATCTCAATGGATATTGACGATTCAAAGTTAATCTAAGGGCCTAATGGAAATTGATTTCATGCCTTTGAATTATTCACTTTAAGAATACTTAAAATATAAGTAAATAGCTGTTTTGTAGACAAATCATATTAATTGAAAAACCTTTTTTATACCAGGTAAATACAAATAACAAAGCTCACAATACAGAGCGTTTACCCACTTGGCTGTTTCAATATTGACCAACTAACAATGGACAGAAAAAAGGAAGCTTAGCAGGAATAATCTGGAAACAAACCGAGGGAAAAATGCAAAATTGAGTCGGAACCACATAATCGCAATCCTCAATCCCCAGTCGAGCTCAATTGCGTCCACTCATCGCCAAACCAACATTGACTTTGGTCTGCAACTTTCCTTAGGTAAACATCTTAAAACCAAAATGCCTTTCCTGCCATAAAGTAATTTCTGGGGACAGAGAGATATTGCGCTGACCAAAGCGGAAAAAGCGCAAAAACATGAATGCAAATAAGTTTCGGAACAATGGAGAGGGAACTGGAATGGGAATGGGCAATACTCGTGAATCACTTAACTTCCATAGACCACAAAGGCAATATGCGAGTCTTTGTTCGTTTAGGATTCGTTTCGGACCCATCTATTCGTACATGTAGCAGAACTAATGGAATTATCGGACTTACCAAGGAAATAGTCCTGCATATTTGAAAAATACAGGCCAGCTTTAGAATAAACATTTTTGTTTCCTAACTAAAGTTAAGACCCAGGCAAATAAACAAAATTAATTTTTACTGCGTTCGTACCGAAAACACACACGAGTCTTCAAAAATACTCCAAAGCGTAAAAAGTCTGGGGACCATAACATTAAAGTTTAATGTTGGGAGTGAAAATGTGTAGCCATAAAAATCATTTAAATGTTGGTTTGTTTTTTCCGAGACCTCAACCTCCCTCACTGTCAACGTGTGAAAATGCCCGGGGGAGTACGCATATTAATAATCTGCCAAAACCAAGCTTTAATTTAATGGGTTCTATAAAGTTTTGGTTTCAAAAACAAGAAAAATGTGAAATATTTTGTATCGGAGGAATGTAATAATATTTCAAGTATAACAAGTCCCTGAAGAACAAGTGTTATCACCACCCTATAAATGGAAATCGCAAGACAATCAACCAAATCCATATTTATTGTTTTACCATATTTTGCGCAAACATCAAAAATACAATTTGATGCAATGAATGCGAGTCCCCGAAACGGCAGAGTTGGCAATAATTTTGTGCAGACGTGTTGTAAGCCTCGATATGCTGACAATGTGAGCGTTGATTTTTTCTGTCAGTTGCCAAGGAAAACTGTAATAACACAAGGACCCAAGAACCCAAGGCGAAGGGAAATGCGAAGTACACGCTAGACATACCAAATAACTTTACTTATTCCCATGCCCTGTGTCTGTTGTGGGTCCTTGGTCCTTGGTCCTGGGGAGCGTGTGGCAATGGGACCTCCGGATTATATTCGCCCACCCTGTGCGATTCCGGGATGTGGATGTGTGTCAAATGGCGTAAACGCAGGGAGCAATCAGCAATGAGGCATCAATAATTCTTAACGCGTTTGCGGCACTCTCGGTGTTGGGAGCGGTTAGGAATTCGCTTTGTTCTCATCGAAATGATCGAGGCTGGCTGGGATGGCGGAAAAACGCGACTTGGCCCATTAAAACTAAAGTTTTTCCCCAATTTTCTCCGTTTAACTTTTCCCATGACCCAATGCCAAGCGAGGCCTGTGGTTTTTTGATTTATGGTCCCCAATGGCGGCTGCGGTGCCCCAACGAAATGCGAAATATCCCCAATATTTACGCCCAGCAGCTCGAGTGTTTTGTTTCGTAATCACGTTTTTATCTTTTACTAAACAACTCATGTATACGACCGCGTAAAATTCTTCATTTTTTTTTTTTGTTGGTAAAGCCTCTCACGTCGAGATTATTTAAAAATAAAGAAAACGAGGACATGGTACACAAAAATGATGGCACATGGCGCGACGAGGAGAAACTTGTTTACAATCGGGTGTATAATGAATCTTGCTGTGGAAACCGATAATTGACAGCCCAAAAGATTTCGTAGTTGCCAGGATGTTGCGGAAAACAAAGAAAGTATCCTCGGGCGAACAGTTCACGTAGAACTCTCATTCCCATCTCGGTGTTTTGATAGCCCCAAGCATCCCACAGATGCTTCACATTGGCAACTGCAATTGGTAATGTAAGTAACCAAAGTGCTGAAGTTTTCCCCAAGTGATGTCATAAGCAGTCCAACAGTCCTGTCAAATTTGTGCATAGTCCTGTGTAAGTTTTGCCAAAAACTTGTGAAATGCGTCCGATTGTGCAGAATGCGGACGGAAAAGTTCCCTAGGTGAGTGGCCAAAAATTGTAATTCTCTATACCTAAACATGTGTAATAACTTATTTACAGTTTATAGGGCCGGAATCATCACTGCGTTAAGAGCTGATAAACGCCATGCCAACCGGCGGGCCCTCAAATGTAGGCAATAAAAAATAAACATTTCTTCGGAAAACAAACAATATACATTTTCATTTTCACTTTGACCAATAAACAAACGAGCTCTGTTTTATTTTCGGTTTAATTAAAATTTATGCATGTTGAATGCGACATCGTAGATTACAGTTGTTTTGCAAGCGCACACAAAAGCCAGCTATATATTTGAATTTTGCTCAAAAATCAATGGGCAAACTATACCCTGTTTGCTATATTCTTTGGGTAATGGGGGGTTGGGGGCTTCTGCAAAAAGTCAACGGATGGCGGGACGAGCAGCCAAAATAAATTCCCAGCCGCAAATCCTTGACAAATCTGCTGCATTGGCTTTGGCGGCCGTCCCTTCGAGATAAATCTTTATTGCCTCATTTTGCTTAAAGTTGATTCTATTTTTATACTCTTCCGAAGGGTGAGTTTGGACCTCGGTTTCCCGAGGCCATTTAGCATTTACTCGTAGAGTATAGGGTATAAAGTATAAATGCAAATGTGGCTGTGTTTATGATCTGTCTACCTATCGAAATGTAGAAGAAATTTTTCAATTCGGACCATTCATTAAAAAGTTATGAGCAAATAATGGAATTCAAGCAGTGCAAGCAGTCTGCCTTCCTCTTTCCTTAGCTGAGTAATGGGTATCTGATAGTCGACTTACTCGACTATAGCGTCTCTCTGTTTTTTTAGTTTAATCTCCCAAGAAGAGTGTTTGAAATTTCACAACAACTGAGTAAGTTATTTTCTCCGTTTCACCCGAGTTACATGTATTTTTTCCAGGCTCTCTATTTGCCCTGCTTACTTTTTTGTGGCCAAACTAACAGAGCTTGTGGCAGTGTCTTCGGAGTGCGGCCAAAAAGACAATGGGCCCCGAGATAACATGGAAGCTGAGGAAAAGCCCGCATTGAAACCGGAGTCAACAATAGCAGAACTTTTCAGGAAAGGAGGCGAAATAAAAACCGTAAGTATCTCAGGCAGCCAGGCAGAAGCGGAGAATATGATATGTAAACGGGTAAACTTATTTTCGTGACCGTCAAGTCAACAGTAGGTAGTCCATTTTGTCTTGAATTTCCGTATTTATATAGGGTTTTCACAAAAAAGCACATACTCACATTATGGATAAATCTCCGGCATGCGAGTATCCCGTCTCGTGGAGGCACCTTGAGTGAGTATAATTTAAATACAACCGGATGAAATTATGAAGTCCCGGACGCTGTGCAAACAGCCACTGACAGAATCCAAAACTTTATGTTTACTTTTCCGCAGCTGATGCTTTTCCCGCCGCCGGTTGGCTTTTCATACGTAGATTGCTCTCACACAGTTTGCATATTATTTTATTTCGTTTTATTTTATTTTTACTGTAGAACTTTGTACAGACACTTCCTTGTTATTCTTTGTCCAGCGCGGAAATTAATTTAATTACTTTTATTCTGTATATTTAGCATTTAAGGGAGCCCTTAATGGCCGATTCGCATTAATTGTCCGCTAATCAGGTGCAAACACAAACATAAAGCAGTCGTCGTAATGCAATTGAAATGATTCATCGCCGCCGGATCGAAATCAATCCTTATGGATGGGAAATAACCAGCACGTACATCTATCTGTTGTCATATTATGGACGATAATGTAAATGTATAGCTATAGCAATAGCAATAGCTAAAATTGAAGTGAACCTGATTCGAATTCAATTGGGAAATTGAATTCGCATTTGATTCAGTTTGCATGGAACTACATTCAATTGAGTGCAATCAAAGCCAAGATGGTTGGGGAATGTAAGTGCTGGACGGAGTTCAAAGCAACTGAGTTGGCTACCAAGAGGGACATATGGAGATAATGAAATCATGCAGCGGAGACTAATGAACTTTAAGTTGGTCGAGGCCCCAAGAAATGGCAATTTAAACTAAATAATTTAGAAAACTGTCTGAAAAATGCCCACATACATATACTTTCAGTGGTAAACCGATGTTTTGCTGCGCCTGACAGGCTGCAATAAAAAAGCACGGCCACGTACACAAACATATAGCGGCATAAAAATGGCGAAGCAATGGGAACCGGATACGGAAACCTGCCCCCCTCCCCTTGCAATGGCGGCCAAAGGAGAAAGAGGAAGAGAAAGCGAAAACGAAAGCCCGGGCAAAACCGCTGATGTTCAAACAATAAAGTTCAAGGGTATTACAAACAGGGCTTCGCAGCCACACACTCGCGCATACTTAAAAATGAGTAATAGGGTTTGTAAGTTTGTTGGTTTGTTGCATGTGCCCTGTGCTCGGCGTTCTGAGCCTGCGGTGCCCCAAGGCCCACGCCCACTTTTAGGGTCAAGTCAGGTGGGCGGGCGCTGTTTGCTTTGGGGGCTAATGGAGCCTAGTGTTTACCGAATTTTAATTATGCTAATGCGAAGCGTAAGCAACACCAGGCAGGTGTATTCATCTGTGAATGCTGCCGAGAACACACAGTTTCTTTGAATAACACGAGTGCGAGTAGTTGTAACCAGAAAGTTCGCCTTGCTCCTTCGCCTTTCGCATTCTCCTTTAACTCTACCTGGTGTTTTATTGCTTTAATTTCCGGAACTACGAGAAACACTAGTGATTATCTTTTCCGACCGTTAATTGGAGGGGACTCCGCTCTAATTAGAAGAAGATTGTTCCCATCTGAACATAAGTTTAAATGCCTTTAGTATCGATTGATTTTTGAAGATATATCACCAATTATTTTAGAAATATTTGCACGTTTGCCACCTTCAACCTCTTTTAAAAAAAATACAAACTTTTTTATAAAATCCTTGATGTAGAAAAATGGTTTTTAAAATATATTCACAATTAAATTCCGTAAAAAAAAACGTAGACTTATTGTTGCCATTTTGCACGTCCCACAGAATTTTAGATTGCTAAATGTTCGTGAAAACAAAATTTATCGTTCGCAACCGAAGCTTTTAGCGCATTCATTTAGCTATTAAAAAACAATGAATTAATTTTTATAACTGATTGATGGCTTATCTGTTAGTGAATGCCACTAATCAAAGGCCACTAATTTAACTAACGAACCGGCAAATAAAATAGAGCGCACTTTGGTGAATCATTTGTGGCAGATAGAAATAATTCCTGAATGCGGCGTTTATGTTTGAGTTAGGTCAGAACCGGAAACTCGTTGAATTGTATGGGCAGAGGGTATAGGTATTGGACTCCGCAATTAGACTCACAGTTTGTTCAACATTTTTTAAACATTTTATTGGCGGCCGACACCCGAGCTTCAGTCTCGGGCAAAAGCCCAACTATATTTTTGTTAATTGAAGTACGCGGAAAATCACGTTTGACGCGGGGATCTCGCGGATGAGTTGAAAGGTGGCCAGGACGACGAACCGCGAGGATAACCGCACATATAGCCAGACGCGAAGGTACTGAACACAGCGCCCGGAAGACGGCAACGCCTGGCATTCGAAAGCGCAACAGCATCTGGAATCCGCAGGACAGGGTTGTTACTGCGAACCGAGCGGGGACGACGAAGGACGACTCGTCCCGAACATCCCTCGGATGGATGCTGTTCGTCTGCTCGCTCTCTGGCACAGTCCTGCAGATTCAGCACGATTCCTTGCCGAACGCTTGCCGCTTACTCGTTCAGTAGGTCAGAAACACACCCGAGTTCCACAAAACAGACCAGTCCGGAATAATGGTCAAGGAGTTCAGTCTGTGGGGAATAGAAGGGCTAGATAAGAGAACCGAATTGGAAATATCTACGTATTGGAAAAGGTTGGTGTGGTTTGATGCTATAAACCCCGATCAATTTAACCAATTATAAATTTCTAGAATCTCTTTGGTTTTGATGTGCAATTTCCGAATGTCGTCTAATGAACACATTTGTATGGTCATTTGTATGATCCTATTGTTACCTGCTTATCTGGTGCGCATTATGACATTTAAGGCATACCAAAACAATTTTTTGTAAAAAATGCGAATTGGCTTCAAAGTTTATCACTCATACGCACTGTAGGCCTCGATCAAAAAAATTGTTTAATTCAACCATACAATTCTGTTTCCCTTTCCCTTCCTTAAACCAATTTATAATTTAACTTATTAGAAATAAAAGAATGATTTTGTTCGACTAAATTTTAGCTGTCATACGTGTCGTATGAGTAATATTTAAGGAAACATGAAATTAATAGACATAATAATCTTACTTTGTTGTTTATTACTGCTTTAACATAGATCGAACTGGCATTACTATTGCTACGCAGTAAAAATTAATCTGATTCAGCCTCCTTCAGAAACCGACCGTCCTGGTAATTTAATAAGTCTGCTTCATTATACCCGTTACTCGTAGAGTAAAAGGGTATATTGTATTCGTGCAAAAGTATGTAACAGCTAGAAGGAAGCGTTTCCGACCCCATAAAGTATATATATTCTTGATCAGGATCACTAGCCGAGTCGATCTAGCCATGTCCGTCTGTCCGTCTGTCTGTCTGTCCGTCTGTCTGTCCGTCTGTCTGTCCGTCTGTCTGTCTGTCTGTATGAACGCTGAGATCTCGGAAACTATAAAAGCTAGACGATTGGTATTTGGCATGAAGATTCTTGGAGTTCCTACGCAGCGCAAGTTTGTTTCAAAAGGGTGCCACGCCCCCTCTAACGCCCACAATCGCTTATATACGCTTTTAAAAATTTCAATATTTCGGAAAAGTAAAAATGCAGTTTTATTGTGTTTATCAATACCTATCGAAATGTAGAAGAAATTTTTCAAATCGGACCATTCGTTAAAAAGTTATGCGTGTTCAAAGTTTCTATCTCCATCTCCCTCGCACTCCCTTTACCTGAGTAACGGGTATCTGATTGTCGGGGCACCCGACTATAGCGTTCTCTCTTGTTTTTATTTGAACTGTTTTCTGATACAAATCACCTTTGACAGCGGAAAATACATATGTATGACTAGTGGTGCTCTCATGTCGGCAAAAACATAGCTCTATGAAAAATTCTTCAAAGTGCATTCAATTGTAAAATCTCAATGGATAAAAGTAATATATACGATATGATTAGCCGCCACGGCTTTATGTAGCCCGATGTACACACTTGTGTACTTACATGAGTGAAAAAGTGACGGGGTAAACAGTTGCAAAACATCACGGCCATGCCGACATTGCCGCTCGTTTGGCCGGTTGGATGTGTAAGACATTTACGAGCGTTTGAATTTGACAGATTTATTTTATTAGAGCGACAGACAGCGTCAAAGGAACTGGCAAATCGCTCATGCGTGCAGAATCCGAGTGCGGCTGGCTATATACCACATATAGCATATAAGCTGGGGATTTCGAGGAGAATTTAATAAAAACAAACAGCTTGGGAGAGCCCGAGGCGATTGAAAATCCCTATGAAGACGTCATAAAATCTTTTATGCAGTTCAGCGCATTTATTCCACACACACACACAGAGCAGATAAATAGATTAGGGAACTTTGGAAGTAGACGAACCACAGTTAAGTTATGCACTCAATACAAACTTATTTTACTTAAGCAAAAGTCATATTCCTTTGGTTGAGAGTGCATAATTAATAATAGGAAAGTTACTACTCAGACATTTATTTCGACTACGAGAACATTGGCCTTGAACCCATAAAAGCCCATTCAGTTGATAGACAACTTACACATTGCAAGGCCTCTGAAAGTAATTGAAATGCATGCATACACTATGTACTTCTGCTTATATAAAACGTTCCAATTAGCAATCGATCGGCAGCTTTCGACCCCCCAGAAATCAAAGGCGCTTATTGAACAAAAAAAAGAGAAAAAATCATTCCCCTTCCGAAACCTACTTAACAATGCACGCTCCTCATCGTCAATTAAGTTTAATTGCCCCAGCGAAAACCACTCGAAATATGCATACAAAGTGAGCCGAGGCATCATTGAAAGCGCTGCCTGCTCTCCACTTTTCCGCTGCCCAACATTAGCAGTTCCCATTTAACAATCAATTTATTTCGCAATATTTTCGGGTTTGTGCCCCATCGATCCTTATCCCTCCTCCTCCCCATCTGCCCCATCAGAAGGCATAAAGTTTGCAAGTGCCATTTTCTTCCCTACTCGTTGCATATTCATTCAAATCTCGAGTGCCGAGGTAGGCATCGCCTGTCTGATATCGAGGCAATCAAGCCCTAATTGGCTTGACCTCCTTGTGCGGAGTTTACTGTTGCATAGTTGCAGCCACAAAATTGTGCATAATGTCGTAATAACTTGTTACTTTCGGATTCCTGTTACTCTAAACTATTTTAACAATGTTTGAAATATGAAAAAGCTTTTCGCTTTGGCAAAGTACACTCAAAATCATTTAAGTTAAATGCCAGCAAGTATTAGATCGTTTTTTATTTTATTGTCAAAAGTATTTATTTAGCTCTATTTTTAGAAACTAAGCATGACTAGTAAAGAATACTTGGGAATACATGGTATAAGCTTTGTGAAGTACTTTCAAGGCCAATAAATATATTACAAAAGTCAGCTGAAATGCTTGCCATCAGTTTCGAGAAACTTAATGGATATGTTAGGATACAAAAGTAGACGCTTTTCGGAACACACACACTTAACAACACTATATGACACAGTTATCGCAAAATCGTAAAATAGCTAGGAGGGAAATTCTACCATTTGCTCGCCCCTTTCTCCAGTAAGCCACGAAAAACGGAGCCCGGCAGCTGTTGGAGCTCCCTGGGATTGCCATCCTCAACGATGCGCCCTTGGTCCAGCACTATTAGGCGGTCATAATCCAGAATAGTTGTCAGACGGTGCTGTGGAGTAATATAATTGTCAGATCACAGCTGCTCTCGAGTGCCGGGATTAACTGCGGACTCACGGCAATGGTAATGATGGTGCGCCCCTGGAAGGCCAGGTCCGCTGCCTTGAGGAGTGCATTTTCCGTGCTGCTGTCCAGGACACTTGTTGCCTCGTCCAGGACAAGGCAAACGGATCCCCGCAGTATGGCCCGAGCCAGGCACAACAGCTGCCGATGGCCGGCACTCAGGTTGACCCCTCCGTCACATATCACCGTCTCTGCAGGATAAAATAAGAACGATTACATTAAAAATAAAAAACAAGAGAGTACGCTGTAGTCGAGTACCTCGACTATCAAATACCCGTTCCTCAGCTGAATGAGTGTGAGAGAGATGGAGGTATGCAAACAGCAAAGCAAGCAGTCGCTTGAAAGTCGCGCCATCTAGCGGAAAACTCATTATTTGCTCATAACTTTTTAATGAATAGGTCGATTTAACACTTTTCTTTAACATTTCGATAGGTACACACAAATTATCATATCTAAAATTTAATCTTTTTTGACTCAAGTTTACTCTTTTCTGGATGTGCTTAAAATTTTATTTGGGAAAAGGTTTAAAAATGTTTAGCTATACAAAAGGGGTAAAAAGCTAAAAATTCAATCAAAATCGAATCTCCAAGTATGCATTAACTTTCACAGAACTCGAGGTTTCCTGTCGAAGTTGATGCATTACTTTAGAGCTGCAGACAAAGTGGAATAAAATATCTCTCCGCCGCTGTCATGACTTTTTCCTAAGACAAATTCTGATCCCAAGGACAGCAAAAGCCACTTGAAGATGTTGTTTATTTGAAGCGCCAAGAAGTGGAAGCCAAAATCACACTCACCCAGACCGTGAGGAAGGTGCCCGTTGACAAACTCCTTCAGCTGCGCCAACTCAAGGCAATTCCACAATTGCAGGTCCTGGAAGTAACCGTGTGGATCGAGATTTTCACGTATGGTTGCGTTGAACAAATGCACATCCTGCGGAATTATCGACAATCTCGTTCGCAGCTCGTCTGGTCGGATTCGTCTGACGTCCACGTCGTCAATGTAAATGTGGCCCCTGGTCGTTTGTAGAACACCGAAAAGGGACAGCCCCAGGGATGATTTGCCACTGCCCGTGCGACCACAGATGCCAATCTATAAACCGATTATAAAAGAGATTGAATAGTTGCATTTTAACGAGTTTTGAATGTTATGCAATCACTGGGATTTTTAATTTTAAGCATAATCTACTGGTTTCAGTTTTAGTTTTCGTTTTTTAACTACCTACATTTTACCCTACATAGCTGCGTGGACCAGGTGGGCTCATTTTTATAAAATTAGTCCTTGAATACGAAAGGACACCTCTTTCATCATCAATCAACATTTCTGTAAACTCGCCAGCCCAGAACAATTAAAACCTATTAAACGCCATGCCATATTTTATGAAGCCCACAATTCGCACTGCCCTTCCGCTTTGTCCCAGTTTTTTGATTTATTATCTCATCACTTTTTTAATTTATAGCGAATATAAATTGACTACAAAAACGGGGCTCCCTTCAGCTATTCTTTTCATTTTTCATTGATGATTTTATTTTAAACTCGATTCAATATTGCTGACATCTGAATTAGACTTTTTACCATCTGAGTAAAGTCAGTTTTCTTTGTTGAAGAGTGCAGCATTGCAGGGTCCTTCTTCTTTTCAATGAATATTATATATTATTAGTTTTTGCACTACTCACTCGTTGTCCGGCGGGAATTTTCAATGTTAGGTTGCTGATGACATTTTGTTTCTGTCCTTCGTACCGCAGACTGACATTATCGAAGTGGATATCTCCTCTTTGCGGCCACGAAATGGGTACGCTTTGATCTGAAAGTAAGAAAAGATCAGAGTTTATATTAAAGGTGCAGAAAGATGTCTTGCTTTTTCATTAAAAATTCTACAGAATTTCATGATGATTCGATAAAAAAGATTAAAATCTATAAAATTTAGAATTTAAGAGTTAAATTACGTTCCACTACTCTTCTGTATAGGCTCTTGATGACCTTAAATTATATCGTTATATGCCAAAAGCAAGCTCCCAAGTTTGTTCCAAATATTTTCGAATGCAATTACACCCAAAAGGCCGGTGATGCGTGCCAAACGCCCCGAGTCGGTGGCCAAAAGAGCGACAAAGTGACCCAAACTTACAGCGCTCCAGCTTCCTGGCCGGCTCATTTGGCAGGACGACCTTCTCGTCCTGCGGTGGCAGTTGCTTATCTTTAATCACCGACGTCTTTGTCGTCGCCTGCTCCACCTTGTCGCCAGCTGTCGCCGTGAGGAAGTGGAAGTTTAAGTGATTGCCGTCGCCGGTTGCATTGCCTGCATTTAATTTATCAGCTCGTGCTCCGGCATCAGCCCCATTTTCATGTCCTTCCCCAGCTTCAGCTCCGTCTCCATGTCGGCCTCCATCTTCATCAACATCACCGGCAGCTGTCGTTGCGCCTGGGTAAACTTTGTCACCAGCCTTCGACTGGGTCTGGGACGACCTATCGACTTCGCCGCTCTCATCTTCATCGGACGGGTGGTCCGAGTCGAGGTCCTCCTCCTGTCCCTGGGTGTAGTGGGCGATGCGTTCCACGGAGCCCGCATACATCTCCATATCAGCCAAAAGTTTTACAACCCAATTAAGGTAAATCGGCACCAACAACGTGTAGTTTATGGCCAGACCCACCAGCGATGGCGAGGGTCTCAGTTCCGACGGGCTTTTATTGACAGCATAAGTTTCGGATGCCTCGACGTAGTGCCTCGTCGTGTGGTTCCTGCAACTGACGCTCGCCGTTGCCAGTGCCGTCACAGTGGCCACAAAAACAATGCATCCACCCAAATAGTCCTGCAGGAAGACAAAAACACATTAAAACAAGCGGATGTGCGGCGTGATTAAGAAGACGGAGAAGTGAGTTGAGGTGGTGTCTACTGTCTACTGCTGACTAATTCACTTAGCTACCTTTCTTGGAACTATTATATTAAATTAAAAACTAAATGGAAGCCAGGTTTATTAAGTAACTGGAACAGTTAGGTTTCAAAACAAAACAAAAAACATTGTATTCAAAATAAAATGGATATTTACTTAGTTAGGACCTAATATAACAATATTAACTGGATTTTCATATAGTTACAGCTATTATTCACATTTAAAAACTTCAAACCATTAAGTGGTAGTTGAAATATAGCCACCTGTCTATTTATATATTTACCAATGACAACCCAAGCCATCGATGACTGGTGTTTAATAGTGAATAGGCAATGGTATTCGCCTCGAGTCGTTTAAACAGGATTTCCGTGAATCTAGTCTGCTGATTAAAGGCTCTTATCGTGGTCACTCCTTGAATCGTCTCCGATAGATGAGATATAACAGGGGAGTTAGTTGCGTTTTCAATACGCTGTAATTCTCTGAAAAGTAAAACACGGTATAATTTTAATGCTGATTAACTGGAGATGACCATCTATCCTACCTTGCAGAACACCTGTAGAACTTTTGTATGATGTAGTAGGCCCCGCAGATGGGCAGGGTGAGGAGCAAAATCCAGGGAGTGATGGTGACATTTATCAGAATGGCCGACAGGCAGAGCAAAGTTAATTGCAGCAGGCGTTGGCCAGTGGCGGCAATTTTCTGGGAATATAAAAGAATGTGTTTATGGGTTATTTAAAGTTCCAAAAAATGTATACACCCAAAAAAAACTTGATATGAAACGATGATCACTTTGATATAATGTGGTATTAATTTTGACTTGATAAGCGGCATCTCAATTCGGTATGCCAGTTCGAATTTTGAAGTCAGAGAATCTCCGAGAGAGAGAGTTCGGCAATATGATATTATTAAATAGTATTGCATGGTGAAAACGATGTGCGTACATATACCAGCAATTTACCATGCGCATATTGATTTGATCCCGTCGTGTTTTTTTGTGTGTAGTGAGACAAGTGCAATAGGGCGTGCTTATCTCGGTGTAATCTTAATCAAAAAGTGGCCACAATCTATACCTCTATGCCCTTAATTTTCACGCCAACACGTAACAATGTCGATGACAGCAAAACGAGGTGAAGAGATGGCTAAAACAACGCCAGGATAACAGATATAACAAATCTCACCTTATCAATGACGGCCATATCGTTGCTGAAACGATTCACAATACGTCCGAGCGGGGTCACTTGGAAAAAATGCAACGTTTTATGCAAAATCGTTTGCAGCAGCTTATCGTGCAAATTACGACGGGCATTACAGCCGGCAAATTGTCCGGCCGGTGTTGATACCAGGGCCATTATTATACAAACACACGAAATTGCAGCGTACATGCGAAAATAGTACGTGACTTCGTGGTCCTCCTCCTCTGGGCGATGGCCTGGATCTGAATATGGATCTGGGGGACCTTCGTTCTGGCCCTTGGTCGCACGATGGACATGGACATCGCTCCACTGCTGCAGCCAAACGTCCGTGTAGACACGCAAACACTGCCAAATTAGTGCGGTGATAAAAAAGACGGTGATTATGGGCAGGCCGGCGGCTCGTATGTACATTAGATATATGTCGTCCGATATTTTGCCATATTTGCGTTCCGTATCAATCGCAGTCCTGGCCTCCTTCACCGGCGTCATCGATTCCCGCCCGCCGGATCCACCTGCCGAGAGCAGCACGTGTCCTTCACTGTGCTCCTGGGCAGCCGAGGATGTCACGTTTGGCCCCGATTCTTTTTCAGATGCTGATTCGCAATTGTCAGCGCAATTTATTGTGGTTTCCTTCGAGTCAATATTTACACCTGTCGGGTGAGTAAAACAAAGGGTCAGTTGTGTTCGATGGAGCTAAAGAGGTTTTTTGGTTGAAGTAAAAGTGATGTCAAGTTCAGCTAAATAAATTATACTAAATCTGTTAGACAGAATTTCTGTTTAACAATGTACCTTTTACGATAGTTACATTTTAATATGTGTAAAAAAATATAATAAAAAAATAATAATTTAAGTTCTTAATATTTTTTGAAATTTGTACAACGTTCTAAATTTTACAACTTTGGAATCGGATGTTATTTTTAGGATTCAACATTTATAAAGCGGTCTCTCTAAGTATACATATATCAAAACAAAACAAAATTTGAGGACCAAACCGATTTCCGAAAACTGTTGACTTTTGATTGCAAGAGATTGACTTTTGATTGAAAGAGATGGTAAGACGGCAAAGATCAACATGTTCTACTACAACTTTTCAGAATACACATGGGCCCACATCAATTAAGCCATGCCGCCGTTTAATTTAACAAGTTCCTCAGACAAACTAATTGAAAGAAAAGTTTACTTCCCGTCTGCGGATTTGCCTAGCGAAAGATTCCCCGGTTTCGAATGGCGTGACACTTGCAGCACTGATTAAATCGAAAGTTTTCACTGCGAACCCGCTGACTTATCAGCCAAATATTGATAGATCAATGCATCAAGTTGAGCCAAAGTTTCTGCCTTGCAAACTTTTCGCGCCCTGGAACACTGTCTCTTTGACTTACCGCTTGGGAGCTCGAAACTTTTAAAATCAAAGTTGATTTAAGTTTTAAGCTACACGCATGCATCCAGGAGTAAACTATAAGAAGGAGGGTGCCCCAGAGTATTGGCAAAAAAGCAAAGGAGAAGAAAATTCCGTTCCCGAAAATTATGCTAATATTTTGTTTACAGCTTTCAGCTGAATAAATTTCTGCTAATCAATATTCATTACCGAATGTTGCAGAGGCGAATGGCAATTTCAAGGCAGAATACGTAAATGTTCATTAAATTTAATTCATTTAAAAACTTAAACTAAAAACTGTTGCGGCAAACTTCCACTTGCAAGACTAAGAATAGATAGTACGCTTATACTTTAACTTACTTTTTTTTGGCTTTTCATCTGAAAGCAATTCCTCTTGTACAGATTTTGAACTCTGCATGGTATCTGTGGTTAAAAGTGTGGCAGGAAAATGAACAATGGGTGGCGACTCCTCCGAAATGCTCCTTAAAAATATATTTAATTTAATCGTGAAAAAAATTAAGTAATATAACGTTAGCTGAAGTACAGGGCCTAGTACTATAATCACATACATACATTAAGTATATCCCTTAATACTAAGAATATCAGGATTGCTAGATAACACTCTTTGAAAATATACTGATGAGTAGTGAGGTTATAGTACTCTATTTTAGAAATACTTTCTCAGAAAATGTAGTACTCACAGAATGGAGTTTGTGGCGCTGAGAGGGTGATGGTGGTTCTTGGGTTTATTGGAACGCCGCATGGACATCCGTCGAAGGAACTGCTGAAAACTGCCTCGAACCTGGTCGTCCAGAGGATCCTCCGAGCTGGCATTCGACTTCATCGCCCCCTCAGACTCTTTGGTGTCGGGACTGGCCACCTCCATAGCCGGTGGTGAGGAAGCATTCCGGGACAGAGGCTGATGGGGAGCACTCTGTGGCGGCTGCCAGGATTGAACTCGAGGTTCTGGTGCTGCCGTGGCCATATCGCCACCATCCACACTGCTTTCCGCATAGCTACTGCAACTGGTGGCTAAAACACTGCGGCTCATCGGATCTCCGCTGGTGGAACTCGAGGCGGAGGTGGCGGTCAAAGTGCTGAGACCACTTAATCGATGCCAGGAGTTGGTGGTCCGACTTCCCCTACGACTCAGGGTATGACGGCGACGAGGTCGCATGATGACATCATCGCCCTGACACTCGTCGATGGGAAGGGGAACATCGTACATCAGGTGCCGGGATCCGTAGATACTGGAACGCTTGCGTTGCAGACTGTACCCTCCGCAGGTTCCGTTGCTGATGGAATATGACTGTGGTTGGGAAATTATAGAAATAATTAAGGAATATCAATCACAAATTATCCCATCTCCTACCGCACACACTTGGTCGTCCTCCTCATCTTCTTCGGCCACATTTGACTGCATATTGGCCACCGATATGCAGCCACTGCCATCAGTCGCATCTGCCTGACATCCGACACTTGAATCCATTGTCACCGAAATCGAGCGCTGTAATCCCAGCTTGCTCACGTTCCTCAGTAGTTTCCAGCGCTCCCCAGCTGTTCTTTCCGCTGGACTAGGTATCGCAATATTATTATTAAAATTGGTAAGTTACTACTTAAGGGACAAGTGAGTTATTTCACAGCTTAACTACTTACTTTTGCGAAATATTGTCCTTCTTGGCCTTCGCCATTTCTATAATCGATTTCCATTTGGCTGTAACTCGCGGATGCATCAACTCAATATCCGCATAACTACCACACGCTTCCACACGACCATCTTTAATGGCAATTATCTAAAAATTAAATGTTAGGATTAAAGCTAGTGCATAGTTTTTGAAGCATTATTGGCTACAATACTTACATACTCTGCTTCCTTGATGCGATGCAATTGCTGTGTCACAAGAATAAAAGTTCGATTTGACTTTTCCAGCATCTGACGAATGCAGTGCTGAAATATATGTTCGCCCACCTCGTTGTCCAGCGAAGCCAAGGGATCATCCTGAAATAAATTTAAGGGACATTTAAAATTAAATCGCTATACAGTTGTATAATTACCAAAGAACTAAGAAGTTTTTAATGATTTTATTAATAAAAGCAATGCTAAATTTAAGAAACTTAAGTAAATTAAACTAATATATGAAAAGTCCCCTGGAAATGTATAAATAAATATGGTAACCCTACATATGATAATAGAAAGTCCCACTATCTGTAGTCTGCAAATCGTTTAACTGTTTTTTTTAATTTTCTAAGCTCTACAAATCAATTTTAAACAAATTTTAGAACTAATATTGTTTCGATGGCATTGTGTATCCCACTTATTTATCGGGACCCAACATCTTGCTGGGCTGCACCCACTCCTCGAAGTCCTCCTTCTCGACGCCCGCATTGATGGCCTCCTGCAGCAAAGTGGTTCCGTTTCTGTGGGCTGCCTTGGCGATCGCAGCAGACCGTTCGTATCCGATATGGGGACTCAGGGCGGTGACGAGCATCAGCGAGTTCTTCATGATCCTCTCGATCTGGCTCTTGTTCGGTTCGATGCCCTCCAGGCAATTGGTGCAAAAGGACTTCATGCCGTCGCCCAAAAGGGTTATCGAGCGCAGGACATTGGATGCGATCATTGGCATAAAGGTGTTAAGTTGGAAGTGTCCACTGGAACCGCCCATCGAAACGGCCACGTGATTGCCCATCACCTGGGCGCAGATCATTGTCAAGGCCTCGCATTGCGTGGGATTCACCTCGCCGGGCATGATCGAACTGCCTGGATCGTTCTCCGGCAGGAGCAGTTCCCCCAATCCGCAACGCGGTCCCGATCCCAGGAATCGGATATCGTTGACTATCTTCATCAAGCTCGTTGCTATGGTGTTGAGTTCGCCGTGCAATTCGACCAGGGAATCGCAGGCGGACAGGGATTCAAAGAAGTTACAGGCCCCGACGAAGGGCAGGAAGGTAAGCTCGGCGATTCGCTTGGTGCACTGCTCGGAAAATCCCTTCTTGGTGTCGAACTTGGTGCCCACATAGGTGCCTCCCATGGCCAACTGATACAGTCTGCACAGCGCGGAGTCCAATCGAGACCGTCCGTTCTCAAGTTGCTGCTGATAGCCACTGAACTCCTGGCCCAGCGACAGAGGCACTGCGTCCATCAGATGGGTTCTTCCCGTCTTAATCACATCCATCCAACCGCTTGACTTCTTGCCCAGCAGATCGATGAACATCCTGAGACTGGGATACATCTTCTCCTGCAATTCCATGGCCACCGCGATTTTAACAGCTGTGGAGAAGACGTCATGGGAACTTTGCGAAAGGTTGACATGCTCATTCGGGTCCACTGGCTCTTTGGTTCCCATCTGACCGCCCAGGATCTCGATGGCCCGATTGCAAATAACCTCGTTCACGTTCATGTTTGTGTGCTCGCCGGAGCCATCTTGCCAGATGACCAAGGGAAAGTGCTCTTCGTCGTAGAGCTTACCGGATATCACATCATCGCAGGCCTTCGAGATGGCATCGCACAAGTTCTCCTCGAGACCGTTGATTTTATTTGCCTCCGCAGCAGCTTTCTTGACAATCCCCAGGGCTTTTATAAGGGGTCGCTGTGAGTTTGGGCAATATAGGAATCAACATTCAATCAAAACTATCACTTTTCATACGGGCATTCGCTCCTCGACGCCCCCGATCGGGAACTTCATTAGGGATCGCATAGTCTGCGGTCCGTACATTCGATCGAGCGGAATGTGCATGGGACCCATTGCATCGTATTCGACTCGAGTGTCTGGTACTATCAGCCGTGCCAACTTGTACATCAAACTGAAGATCTCCTTTTGATCGAAAGACATTTTTGACAATTTATAAAAATACCGATTAGGGGATAATTATGTGGGGCCAAATGATAAACCTAAAGCTACTGTACAGGTCAGTAAAAGGTTACTCGTTGGGGTATAAAATGTATAGTTCAGTGTTTAACGGTATTTAAAATGATGTGAAACTCAGATTTCTTAAATACCTTGATAAAATCTGGAAAGTTTTTCATGTACTTACCATTATGACCACATTAGCCGATGAGTAAATAGCCCGAGCTATCGCAATTCGCTGCCTCTGTCCACCGGACATATTTATTCCACGCTCTCCAATAATGGTAAAGTCGCCCCTAGGCATAAGCTCAATATCGGGCTTGAGGGCACAGGCTTCCAGTACGAAATCATAACGTTTGGGTCGGAAGGATTCTCCGAAGAGTATATTCTCCCGAATGGTGTCGTTCAAAAGCCAAGGCTGTTGCGAAACGTAGGAGATTGTGCAGGTTCTGAAAAAGATAAATGGGGAAAAAGTTAAATGATAATGGAATGTAATTACATGATTTTTATATATTATTATTATTATTATTTTTATTATTATTATATTTTTATATTATATATTTTTAAAAATAAAATAATTATCAAAAATTCCTGCTATTCAGTCCTATTGTTCCTTTAGATAGTCAATCTTTTTCTAATTTATTAAATATGTTACAACCCACTAAAAATGTTTTAAAGGCTTCTTTGGGAGCATGGTACAAAGATTTCCTATTTAATACATTGCAGACAGTACATATAGAAGAAACATAAATTTGCAAGCCAAAAGGGTAAAGAAAAAGGAATCCTTGAAGATACCACAGAAAAAAAGAAACGTACTCGAACTAACATAGACATTTATTACAGTAATTGAAATTATTGCACATTTGCCGACTGCCAAGAGATGGAGAGGCAAATGGGGCATGGGAACGGAGCAGTCGTCCTGAAGGAAGCAATAGAAGCAAAGGCCACTGCTGCAGGAGGCAAGTGCACCACCGTCTTCGTTTCCACTCCGCGATTTCCATTTTTTAAATGCATCCCTTCACGTTTCCCTCCTCCCCAGACGGCGATGCCATTTTTATTTTATGTGCAATAAAATTAACAACGTACACAGGCGTTTTGTGATAAATTACCGAATCACGTGGCGTGCATTGAAACGACTGTTAAAATATGTTGAATGACTGCGGCGGATTCGATTGCAGTTGCAGCAACAAGGAGGAGGCTTCAACTATTCCACCTGCTATCCAGGACTTTCTTTGATTTCAGTCTGGAATATGGGTTAACTGGGCCAATCGTGTAGTAGGAAATCTGTAGCTTGAAGCCAAAAAAATCAATATGAATAGGTATATTTTTGAAACCCGGAAAAAGACTTAGATTCATAGAATTTATGTATTAAAACATCTAGTCCTAGTTTTCAAGTAAGCTATTCTAAGCTTTTTCGCCATAATAATAGGTGAAAATTATGCAATTAATTTTGATAAATGGGCAAACAAACGTATCCACTATGGGTCGGAGCTACGGTTGTTGGCAAAGCTGAAAATAAGCACATAAATAGCTAAGCAAATTTACATGGAGCAGTGTGTTGTGGCCCAGTTGGGTGTGCTGTGTTGACAGACAAGGAAACGTGCTTAGTCTTAGCCGCAGGGAAATTGCCGAAAGGTTTTTCAAAGGTTTTTGGCACCAAAAGGAGCTTAAAATAGGAAAATATTTTGAAACTTAAATAGGAAAACAAGATTTTCTAAAAGAAGTCCCTAGGGGGAAATAATAAAAGGTACTGCTGTGGGATAGGATTTAATTCAAAAATATATCATATGGTATACCACAAGGGTCACTTTCTAACCCTACCAAATTCAACACTTTATCAACCCTAAGATTAAGAAATGTTATTAAAATTATTAAATCAAAGTTTATCTACCCTTTCCTTAACCCAAAAAAAAGTGTAAGCTGTCTAAGCGTTGTTCTAAAAATATACTAGTTATATATAAAGTGGTTTTAATCTAGTACTAATTAATCTATAAATACTAATATATAATATTCTACTATACTGTGACAATTTTTTTTTGTGTACACAAAAATCCCTTTAATTCAAACCGCTTCCGGATATATTAAATTTCATCTTTTTCAAGCTACTTTACTCACTTGTGCCAAAACATGTTGCCCACCAGGAGCGGCATCTCCATGAGAAGGGCGGACAGAAGCGATGTCTTGCCACTGCCATTTTTGCCCACAACAATGGTAAGTTTGCCCTTGGGAACGATGATGCCGGGAACGTGCAGTTGCACCAGAGGCATCTCACTCTGCGGTCGCCACGTGAAGAGTCCGTCGTTGATCGAGACGGCAATGTCATCGGGCATTTTTAGCAGCAGGGAATCCCGTCGCCAGCTATCCGTATTTCTGGCACGGATTACCGAGAATTCCGCAGGTCTGTCGGCCACGGTACCTCGCATTTTCGGAGGCCGAATGGCCACATAAGGAGTATTCCGTAGCAGCTCCCGTCGCTGTTGCACTATTTTGTTGTGACCCAATTCCTGGATGGAGGATGCGGATATATCTGCCGCAGACTCATCGCTATTTTGCAATAGTGGTGTGGAGTTATTCGGCAGCTCAGGACTGTGAGACTTTTGCGCTAAACGCTTCTCATTCAGCCTGTTCTCCGCCTGGGCCGTCCGCATTGTCATATTCGATTTCTCCTGCGTTTCGTACATATCCAAGGAGGCGTCGCTCTTGCTCAGAATTCTGGCCATGTTCCGAATGCCCTCGAACTGCTTTTGGATCTCGCTGGACTTTAGGAACCGCTCCAGGCGGCGAGTTGATACCCTGGCCGCTATAATAATGGGCACTGTGATGGGAAAAATCAACAGGGGCACCGTCAGTTGCTGGAACAGTGCCAGGGAGGAAAACAGCCGACTGGCATTCAAGTCGAACTCCTGATCCCGATGTAACCACACATAAACGCCCAGAGTCACGAATGTGATCAGAACGGTGGCCACATGAGTAAGGACGGCTGTGGGAGAAACCATTAATTTCATTAAAAGTTAAAAAAGTTCTTTCATAGTAAAACATACCCATCAAGGTCCAAAATGTAGCATCCTTGTTGAGATACTTGAGCTCCTTATTTCGCGCCTCCTGAATCTTTTTCAAAAATACCTCATCCCAGGCATTGAGCTTTATGACCTTGATGCCAACCAGTGTATCGTGTATTTTCTTCAATCGCTCGTCGGTGTATTTCTGTAAAATACAATTCAAGTTAGAGTTAACGTTATTATTAATTAAATATAGATATATTTAGCCTTAAATGAGTACTTACTGCAATAACCTCCGTGTTCTTGGACATGGCGTTTCCTATTAAAAACTGCAGGGGCGTCATTATCACTATACAGACAATGGATCCAATAACTGCACTTATTCCCAAATTCACATATAATAAATATATAACCACAGATATCTGAAAAAGATAAAATAATATTTTATGGATTCAATGGACTCAATTCAATCTTAAATCTAAACCCTTTCTAGAACATAGGTTTCTAATAAAATATTGGTTTCCAATAAAAATGATTTACTGAGTGTAAAATGTATTAGGAAAATAAGGACGAAAAATAAAAAGTCCTGTAAGAAATGTATCTCAGAATTATATGTAAGGAAAGCAAATAAAATACAAATAAAACAAAAAAAGTCAGATGCCCTTTTAAATAAAATCAAATTTATAGCCCGACGATTATACAACATATTAAAAACATTTACATTCGCTTTTCAAGTCAAGGATTTCTCAGCTAGCCATTGCCATAAATTAGGTCCGTGTTAGCGAACATCAAACGGAGTCCAAATGGCACACAAGTTGCTCATAAATTCTAAAAACGATTAGCCTTCCAAATGGCGAATCTCAATACGAACCTTAAATGGAATGGCCCAGGCATAGTGGATGATCAAGAAGAATTGCATAATGTTTAGAGTGTCCTCCGTCATATGGTTGGTAATACTGCCAATGTCATTGGTGACATTCGATTCTGTAAAGTAATGAAATTGAATTAATACCTTAAGAACTAACCAATTATATTCTTATCAGCGATTAATTACAAAACAGTATTGCTACACCGAAACGAAAATAGACTAAAGTAACTAATAATACGTTTTTAAAAACTAGAATGAAGCGTTTCCGACCCTATAAAGTATATATATTCTTGATCAGGATCACTAGCCATGTCCGTCTGTCCGTTCATCTCTCTCCCAGTCCCTTTACCTGAGTAACGGGTATCTAATAGTCGAAGAACTTGACTATAGCGTTCTCTCTTGTTTTCTACTTAGCCGGTCTAACAAAAATTCCATTACATGTATTTTGTTAATATATCAACAAGAATATCCATTTTGTCTATAGTTACCTGATTTACTTACCGCTTAAGTTGTCCACATTCTCCACCGTTGGCTTGGAATCATCGTTTTTTGGCTTCGCCTCCGACTGAGCTTCTCCTGCAGAATCGCCGCTTTCACACCCACCGCCCGCATTCAGGAGCAAACTTTTTCTATAAATTAGACCCTGTAGGGACGTCTTAATCCTGATGCCGGTCATGTTGAGAATGTGCGTCGAGGCCTGAGACAAGGCGCCTTGTGTGATGGCGGCCAGCAGGACAATCCAGGCGATGCACCATCCGTTGGCCAAGAAATCCGACCAGGTGCTACTGTAGATTCGCACTCTATCGATATTGGTTCCGAAGACCTCGTCGAACTCGGTGCCCAGCACTCTGGAGGTGGACAGCAGAGCGGACTCCTCATCCTTCTCCTGCGGCAGCGAAGCCTGGGCATAAAGTTTCTCTATATATTCTACTATTTTCTGAATAGCTAGCGGACCAATCAGGGCAAATAAATCACCGGCAAGTTTCAAAATGCCGCCCAGGGCAAACATTTGCCAGCTGTTCTTTATGTAGCAGTACCACAGGGATGGCGACGAATTTGACTTTTTCTAAACATTAAACTTGTTAGGAGCGATATATGTGTATATAGTTATTAAATTTACTTACCTTCTTCTCAGTGTAAATATACAGAAAGTGGTCGTAATGGGACCGGGCACTGTCCTCCAGTTTCATTTGACCCAAATCCTCCAGTTCCAGTGGCTCCTTGTAGCCCAGCCACAGCAGAGGTGTTAGCCACCAAAAGCAGGATTTCGAATAAAATGTGGCCAGTGAGTGCTTGTAGCCTATTTTGCCATAGTCGTCCAAGTAGTCATCGTGATAGCACTGTAAACGAGACACAATATTTTGAGGAAATTTAGTGAATTTTGAATTTTATAGTAATTTAAAAATCACGAGATTTTACCCACAATTTGTAAAGCTAAAATTGCAAAGTTTAATCCGCCGACTCAACCTTTTTATGCATTTAAATATTCAACTCTTTTAGTTGAGCCTGCATTTCCTACTTTGCCTGTTGTCGTGGGACTCTTCCTGTAACCAAGCCACAAACTACATGGCACAAAAAATACATTTTCGCAAAGTATGAAAGGCATTAAGCCCAAAATCTGCACTTAACCTCAATTAAAATTTAAACATGCAAATCGCATTGCGATTTTTGGCTTCCTCTGTTGCGGCAACTCGCATTTATTTGCAGCACAATTAAATAAATACGCTTTTGTCATGCGATTACGACAGGCAGTGGCCTTTTCTAAGTTAATCTGAATCTAACAACCGGAACTTCTGATTTAATTATTATTTAACAGTATTTGGGACACATCATATTGGGCGAGCCCAGTCCAATTTATTTTATACAATGTATTTATGAAGAATTTAGCAGTTTTGTATATTGTAAAACACAATTGTTTAATGCTTATCTCATTCCAATGAACTTTAAACTCTTATATAGTATTTCATTTTTCTATAAAACTTGGGTATTCCCAATTTCTTATCAGCTAAACTTTCATCTGGTCACCTAATAAAATGGCATTGAAATAAGTATAATTAGTATTAATATGATGTGGCTGGTAAAATTAATTAATTGTTGATTTTAATTCTCGCTCGTCATCAAAAAAAGGCAGATTGGTATTTAGATAAAGACTTAAAATCTCACAAACGAGGGAGCTTTTTAAAATAAGCAATACGTAGCAAATATATTTAAATGCTTATTTAAAAATGAGTAAAAAGTTACACTTTTCCAATCTAAAAGTACATTTTAAGGATTCAATGTTTTAGAAAATGTACCTTCATAATACTTACTTCTTTATAAATGGTAAAGCCATCCAGCATTGCCAAGGATACCATGCACAGGGCAGACACACCCACCAGGCACGTCTGAAGCTCCAGAAAATCCTCGTAGCGCCCCAACTCAAAGAGTTCATTGGAGAGCAGGGCAAATGCCAATACCTCCACGGCAGTACTGGCATACAGAAACACTACAAATGTGGGAAAAGTTAATGGGACAGATGCACAAGGACCTTTGGAGATCTGCAAAACCCTCACCTGTCGACTTCTTTCGCTCCACAATGCGATGATACAGCATCAGCATAAGAGTCAAGAATGTAGAGAACAGTGCATTCCACACTTCTCCCGACCCAATGACAACCAAATAATTCAGATCCCTGGGGCTCCCCTCGAAAAGGTCGTTTAGATGGCGAACATTTTGCCGGGGAAGAAAGTTCCTGGCCAATTCTAAGCTGTTCACGGCCAAAAGGAGCAGGGAAATCGCGGCACGTCCATTGTGGAATATTAGTAGTGTTTTATGGCATCTGCATTGGAAAGTCGAATACTTATAAAATTGGGATGTAACAAACAGGGTTATGATAATCTTTGGAACCTTGTGTATAAATTCAGAACTTTATATTTCTCCATTGAGCTATTAGTCTTCAATTTGTAGTTGATATTTGGGTAATATTTTAAGTTGGTCTTGTTAATTTATTTGGGAGATTAAAAACAGATATATCTATTTTTTAACAGTATTAGATTCTATTATTGACCCTTTGACCCTTTGGGTAATATTTTAAGTTGGTCTTGTTAATTTATTTGGGAGATTAAAAACAGATATATCTATTTTTTAACAGTATTAGATTCTATTATTGACCCTTTGACTCTATTGATTGCTTTTAAATCAGAATGTGACCAAAAAATAAATTTATTTTGTTTTATATCATTAAAAAAATGTACATCATATATTGTATATTAAACTCATTTTAAATGGGTGTCTCCAGGGAACTATGCATCTTGAGATCTCGTCAAGAACCACTTTATAAAATGGGCATAATAAATCATAGATATCGCGCAGCCATGTTTCTCTAATTAACTGCAGTCCCCAATAATATTGATTTCGTGTATCAGGCTTGTACATATTTATTTATATGAATGCGCCCTTAACGCAAAGTGCGTTGCAGATCCAATTGAGATTTTCCCATTGAGAATACTTTGGCACGCGATGCGTTATTTTTCGAGTCTGGAATGCTATGTTGATTACATTTTAATTTCGCTGCGGGGTGCATATGATTTTCAAGGGCGTATGCACTTGAAATCCGGAAATCAATTATTGGTTTTTAAGTGGATTTTAAAGTGGTACGGGGAAGATTACGTATATAAATAAATTCCGTTAAAAGGTAAGATTTCCTTCAATTACAATAATAAATAGTAAAATATTTAAAAGTTCACAAAACATGTTGTTGATACAAACAAGTGAACAACTATTAAATTTTTACGAAATACAAGGTCTTACAAAAACATATAATTACAAAACATACAGTAATAAAATATCATAATTAGGTATGCAAATAAGTTGAAGTGCGTGCAAAAAAATAAAAATGATCTACTTAATTTAGTGGCTTTGTTATCTTAGGCAATAAATGTTGTCTGGTGAGCTTTCGAGCCGATTATGCATAGAGGTACAATACTCTAGCTCACTCATCATTTCTCCAGAACTCGTATAATCCACAAACGCATGTGCTAAATTTAAACAAATGTGCTCATTTCCTTGTCTAATACATATACGGACATTGGTGGGCTTTATTTACATTCTTATTTTGGTCGTAATTGAGCAAGGAGTAAACTGGATATAAAACTTCTGATGATGCTCAGATAGAATGATTGGCAAAGGAGCTAATTACATCTGACCCTATTTCAGTTCATGCCTTTTGCACAATTTAAAGGCGAAAAGCACCAGCTCATTGTAAACAAAGCAAGTATATGTTTATACTTGGTTGAAAAACAAATAAAACATGGCAAAAAAACTTTTATTTTAGTTTAAAATATGTCAATTCAGCATTTGTAGGCCAAGTTGTATTAAAGGGCGATCGAGAAACGCAAAGTTCCATATAGTATAAATATATATTTAGAGAGTTCACTAGCCTATATAAAGGCAAAATTTCGTACTGAATAAAACTCACTTTTTGTATCTTTTCCAAACAAATATCCATCCGAGAAGCAGCAGAAAAATGCTCAAACACGTAAAAACACGCCTCACACGGTCAATGCCGCAAACATCTGTATTTAAATTATCATAAATAGAGCGTACATGCCCATTCAAATGATCACAGTGTATTATATTGAACAACTGCTTCATAATGGCCAATAAAACCGAAACTTATGGCCAGAATGGAATGATGTTTGCCAACGTTTTCACCAGGCGCCGGGTCTTCAACTCTGCAAAGATTTCACTTTTGTGATTTCATTTCCAAATATTTTCCTCCCGTTGCGCATATTCTTTGTATCGTATTGTATCGCTCGCAATCAAAACCGATTCTATAGGCATTCACTTTCAAACTTTTGCGTACAACAGGTTGAGCAGCAAATACAGAATCGCTCAATATAAACAATATATTTCGCAATCGGGAATATGCACTGCGATTACTGCTGGCGCAATATGTGTTATGCGCGATCGAGGTGGATCCAATATTAATTTCCATTCGCCTCCAACTGAGAGCCCGTCGCGTCCCCAGTTGCCATTCAATTATTATTCTTTTAAGTAATTTTTGTATAAACAAAATAGCTGCAAGAGATATGTATGGTGCGGCGCACGTTTCCCGCGATAAAGAAAACTTCGAGAGAAGAAAAGGCCAACCGACTTCGACCGAGCGTGGCGGCACACTAAGCAGACTCTCGCACGCCGGAAAAATCACGAAGAGCCAGGCCAGCCAGCCGAACTCGAGAAGATATTGCACTGATCTGGGGGATCGCGCACGTGCGCGATGGGGAAAAGCTCTTCCCACATCGAGTGGGTTGGGGGAGGCCAGCCACTGATATCAGCGACCCATATATTGTACTAAAACGCCTAAAGAACAAAAGTTTTAATCAATTAGTTATCATGAATGTTTTCGAATTTCAAATTTACGATATGAACTCCAACAAAATTTGGGGTCACTCCGAAATATATTTTAATATTTCATACAGCCTGGTTCTAGCTATTACTTTGTAGAAATTGAGCCACTGGAATTCATCATATGATATGTATTCTTAGGTATAGCTTTTTTATTTTTCGTATTAATTTTGGTAATCTAAAAAGTCACATTCAAATAATTCTTATAGTTGTTTGCATGTAGATTATAAATTGTGATTTTCTAATAACGTAGAATGAAAGTAGTATGAAGTACGATTTTTTTCAATGAGAAAGAATGTGTGGTAAAAACAATGAATGAATGAATGATAATAATATTAGGCTATTTAGAGCTTGAGTTTCTATTACAGTAACAAAAATGAAGAAGGTTACATATGTTTAGATTAATATTTGTAATTTCCTGTTGGGAAAGAATCCAAATTTAATGAGAACGGATCTGTGTGTGTCTCTAGAAACTGATAAGTGTAAAAGACTGCCTAATTTCCATCCGAATAACAAACATCGCCTTGCGTTAACTTACTTTACTAACAAAATGAGTTAACATTAAAGATCGTATACTATAGGACTATTGGTCCAAGGGCTAACTAAACAGAGGAAAAGTAATCACAGCTGCCGCACATATTATATAGGTGTCCCGAAGAGGGTTCGATGAAGAATCGCAGGGCCTGAGTGCAATTCAGCTCGTGGCTGGCGATTTCCTGCTGTAGAAGTACCTGCAACTGTTCCATATTGGCAGAGTGCTCAAACTGGATGCCGCACTCGCAGATGAAGGCGCCTTTGTGGCGTCTTAGAACTTTAATCTGGCAAACTGGGCACAGGACATCCTTTGGCTTCTCATCCGACTCTACGTACAGAGTTTCCAGGTTCTGCTCACCCAAGGCGTACCATTCGTTCACATCGGAGAGCAGCTCCTCCAGGATGAGCTCCTCTAGCTCCACATCCTTTTCCAACTCGCTGAGTTCTAGGCGAAGGATATCCCTGAGTTCCGACTGGAAAAAATGAGGGTTATTTATGGGTGAAACTTTGGGAATGCCTTTTTCTTACCAGTTGTATTTCCCGATTGGCGTCCGTGCATCTATGGCGGGTTTCGATAATGCGTTTGCGGTACTTCTGTTGGGGTTATACTAGATATGATAAGGGGTTTTCAAAGGGAACACTATGGTTTTTACCTCTCGCAGCATTTCGCGCAGCTTGGGCATTTGCATTCCCATTCGCTGCCTTTTGGCCACATCTTGGGCATGTCGCTTCTGCTCAACGGATGTGTGATAAACAGGGCTTTGTGTGGAGTTCATTTCACCAATTTATTTAAGTAAAAAGCGTTTGTTTTTGACTGGTAATGTCAGTATGTTAATGCATCCAAATAACCTGAAATACATTGAATATTTTACAAATTAGAGCATACAATGGCCTGCATTTTCATTGATATAAACTGTTGATAGTTCATTTGTAAGCTTGGACTCAATTAATAGCTTAAAATTGTAAACACCACCCTAGATTCGCAAGATATTTGTAAAATTACAAACATTTTTACAGTTGCAATTCATCTTCAACAGAGTTGAACACTGAAAATGGGTATATTTTGGCTGTGGCAATGCCATATAAAAAACCAGGCCAGACCTAAGTACCCCGTTAACCCACTCAAAACACTATTATTGTTATAAACAAGCCAGAATAATTAAAAACCCACCTTAATTCCCGAAATTCCTAAAATTCCGCGCAATCTCCTGTTGATCCGCTAGAGATGGTGCACCTTCGATAACACCCAACCGCCCAGCCAGTGTGACCGCTGTGCCGATAGGCCTCGTGTCACGTTCTCCCGCATCTCGCAACACTGAACGCAGGGTTGCACCGAGCCGATTTGACAGCTCGTACATGGCGTATACCACGTTTCCTGTCTTTCTTTCCCTTTCTTTTACCAGCGTGTGCAGTGACTAGTAAAAGGTTAGTGCGATATTTTCAATAAAAATACACCCGAACTTGAGAGGAAACCGCTCAAATGTGCCCCTTTTGTGCCGCCCACAGATGCCTGCTCCGGTCGCCAAGAAGCCAGCAGCGAAAAAGCTGCCCGCTGTGCCGGAATCGAAGCTGAAGTTCAGCAAGAAACAAATCTCCAAGCGAGTCGCCGAGTCGAAGCGCCGCCTCAAGAAGGCCGCCGTGATTGCCCTGCGCAAGAAGGAGAATCTGGTGCGTGCCGAGAAGTACCAGAATGAGTACATCAAGGCCGATCAGCGCGAGATCAAGCTGCGCCGCCTGGCCAAGAAGCGCAACCAGTTCTACGTGCCCGCCGAGGCCAAGCTGGCCTTTGTTGTCCGTATCCGCGGGTGAGTGACGGCATTTCCACGCCAATCCCCTCCAGCTGCTATAAATTCCATCCTATCCGCAGTATCAACAAGGTGGCGCCCAAGGTCCGTAAGGTTCTGCAGCTGTTCCGCCTGAGGCAGATCAACAACGGTGTGTTCATCAAGCTGAACAAGGCCACCATCAACATGCTGCGCATCGCTGAGCCCTACATCACCTGGGGTTACCCCAACCTCAAGTCCGTGCGGGAGCTGATCTACAAGCGCGGTTTCGTGAAGCACAGCCGCCAGCGCGTGCCCATCACCGACAACTTCGTCATCGAGCGCAAGCTGCGACAGGCGCACAAGATCCAGTGCGTCGAGGACCTCGTCCACGAGATCTTCACCGTCGGCCCCAACTTCAAGTACGCCTCCAACTTCCTGTGGCCCTTCAAGCTCAACACGCCCACCGGCGGCTGGCGCAAGAAGGCCAACCATTATGTGAACGGCGGAGATTTCGGCAACCGTGAGGACCAGATCAACCGTCTGCTGCGCAAGATGGTCTAAGGGATCCGCTCGATCCATGTGCTGAAACAACAACAACAACAGCAGCGGTACGATGTAAACAGTGAGAGAAAATAAAAGTTACTTTTATAAACCCACGAATTGCCGTTCAGTACAAAAACGCAGTGTTTTCGCTTCGATGGTAACTATGTGTGAAGGACTCTTTTGCGAGTCAAATCTGATTTTTTTAGTGAAAAAATCCCGTTTTTAATAGGATCCTGTTCTAAAGAGCGAGCCGGCTGTTTGCCGAACTTATCAGATGAATTTATAAGGTTTCCTATCTGGCAAAATTAAAATTGTGCATTATTTATGCACTTCCCACAAGACTAAACATAAAAAAAACGAATATTTGAGATTCTAAATTGGCAATATAACTCTAAAAATCTTCTCTGTATTTTTGCTATGAATTTATCCATTTTACGTTGATTTCTAATTCGTTATCAGTATATATTATATCTAATCAGAACAATTTTATTAATTTTCACTGGATTTTGAAGGTTCTTTCACTAATTTGTAATATTATGTAAATCTGGAGTTTGATTTAAGTAGTCACCAGTATGATCTGTCCGAAAGTAAAAGCATTTTAATTGTCATCCTTTGTGCCATACCAGTTTCCAAAAAAATTAAGCAGGGATCAAATTTCTAAAATGAATACACAGGTTTGTTTTCAATTTGTCTACGATCTAGAATGTTTATTGTTGTTCTGGTCAAATTTTAAGCGCGCTTAATGCACAACACTTAAATGCAGATAGCATGCTAGATTCAGGGTGCCATGGGGTAAAATCGTTAGCCAATCGTCGCTTTATTGAATACAATATTTGCCTTTCAGCTGGCAGTGGATTTTAATAAATTTTTACACACAATATAGTCCAAAGCAGGTCGCAAACAAACATAAATGTAAATTCCAATCGCATGGAAACTAGTCAATAATCGGGGGGAACTGGCACCCTTTTAAATGTATAATTTAATTAATTGTTACCACATGAAGCACATGCCGTTGTCCGCTGTAAGATTCCCGTTTCTACTGGTGTCCCCCAGCCTGCGTGGTGGTCACGTGAATGTTCTGCACCAGGCGCTGGCCCCAGTACTCCTCCAGATCGAATGGCTTGAAGTTTTTCAGCTGATTATCAGATTCGTTGCAGTAGAGCACAGGTGGGCTCTGTTCATAGACCTGGAGAGAAAGCAAAGCATGAAGAGCAACCGACAATTTCAGCCAGGACCCGTAATCCTCAATGGTTTTATATCCAAACAAATGTGTCGAGTATTCTAAACTATTTTTCAAAATATATAGGTAGTAAATTTGTCGTGAGTATTAAAATTATAAGTTAAATAACTAGTTTTTTTAGCGAAATAAAATATTTCTTGAAATAGTCTTTTAAATATAAGTTTTCAAAAGACTTTTTCAAAGATATTTAACAAAATGGAAGGTAATAATGCAATCCTAATATCTTTACAAAAATGAAATCTCTTTAAAAAACCTAGAATACTATGAGGTAAGAATAGATTTTGGAAATCTTTTAGGCATCTTTATGATTAATTTTTGATCAATTGAGCATACCTTAATTGCGAGAAATCAAATGAATGATCGATTGACCTCAAAAGTGTATTGCAATTCTGATTCCTATTACTTTTCTCGGAAAACTATCGAAATTGGAAGTGAGAATGACGACTGACTCATTGTCTACGGTTCCCATTTTTCGAGGGCAAAAAGCGAAGCACGGTGACAAGTGGGTGGTCATCTGGTACCGAGTAACGGCGACCTTACCTTGTTCCATGCCTCCCGGATATATCGGATCAGCTCGTCGTGCTGCGAGATCGGCAGGCTCTGTGGTTGTGGTTGTTGTGGTCCGGCGGCTGTCGCATAGAGTGCATTGCTGTTGTTGTGCGCACCGACGGACGGAGAGCTTCCGGCGCTGTGATTGTTGTATCCCGGAGAATTCGACGCCCCCGCAACTGAATTGTTGTTGTGGTGATGATGGTAGCTGTGCGACGGATTGTGTCCGCTATTCTGGCGTCTTATGTTGTAGGGATAGCGTCTATAAGAGAAGATTAAATTGATTAATTAGAACATATTGAGCATCAGAACACCCTAGAGGTTTGAAATCTCTTTTAAAATGTGTCCAAAAGTATGCTGTGATATATTTTTAGTCGCGAAGTCCTAGGAATAATAGTGTCTTATTTTTCACTACATACTTTCTAACACATTGGAAAGAGGTTTCAGCTCTCAGGAGATTTTTATGGTTTATGGATTTTAAATACAAAACCACAACAGCCTGGATAAAACCAATATGGTTTCCAAGATATTTACAGTCATTGAGAAAGCACGTATTGTTGCTGACATAAATAACGTACATTTGTATGGTCAGACCCGTTTCGATTTAAAAAATTTGTAATCGATTATTACAGTTTTTTTTATAACAAAATTGAAGTAACGGGTATTAAGAGGAAGATCGGACATACAGACGTGCCATGTATATACCCGTGGATGTGCGTATGTGTGTAAACACAGCCTTTTGTCGTTGACGCACACAGGCTCATTTCGGGCAAAAGTTCCGCTTTTCGGTTTCATGCTGCAATCCCGTTACCTTACCCGTTATTGCGATCCATATTGCCGGGTCCTTGTGTAAAATAAAGCCCTCCAAGTGGTCTTGTTTATCGTCGAAAAGTTATTTATATTCCGTACAAATCTTTTCTCTTTAGCAGCAGTGTGACCGCAGCTGTGTTGGTTTAAATATACCAAAAAAATATACTGGAGCACCGGGTTTTTAAACCGCCAGGAATACCCTTTTTGTTTTTAAACAATCCCAATTAAATTATTTTGTTTTACTTAAATTAAAAATGATGTACCTTTAAATATAATTAATTGGTTATATTTTTTAAAATATTTTCGTCGATTTTAAAAACATTACAGAGCTTAAATCTCTATAAGCTCTATTTAAAAAATAATTGAGAATTCCAAAATTTTTATGCACTTTTTTTAATTAAACAATATATTAAGAATCCTATAATCAGCCAGTGTTACTAAGAAATATTTGAATATATTTCCGAAAACGAGTTAAACTCGAAATTCCCAAATCAACTAGTTTAGTATAGAAGCTTCTTGCCGTTTCTTTTTTGTATATTCCTAAAAAGTTATTTTATGACGTTAGTCAAACGTTGTCGTCATTTATTTGAAAGTGATTCAACAGATTAGGGAATGTACATATTTTTTCCGTAAAATCCAGTTGGATTCATTCCATTCGTCATAGTTATCAGTACATTTATTTTTATAAAATGCATAACATATTCTTTTCATCTATCTCTAAAATAAAGAAAGTTTCACGTACATATATTACAATACAGGAAATGATAAAAAAAGAGATAAAATGCGTCGTCGAATATTAATTTACAGATCATTTACAATAATTCAACATGTAGATATAAGTAATGAAGGTAAAACGGGCCATTCATCTTGAGCATTCATTTCTTTACACCACAATTCTGCGCTTTCATCCAATAAACAGATATTACGCAAAACCTTAATTTAGACTTCGTAACATTTGCAAGTAGCAGAGAGAATAAAGTCTTTGTATTACACACATATAAAATCTTCAACCTTAGTCAAAAGAGTTGAGCTGCCTATGCACCTACGCGTGCAGTGGGATTTAAACTAGTTTGGCGGCTCTTTCCTCGAAAAGAGCATTCGTTTTGGCAACTCACGGCAAGCATTACATTAGCACATTCATAGATCATCATCCCCGATGCCTTCGAACGCCTCGTTGGCCACCCTTGCTCCATTGTCTACTACGTCGTTGCGGAAGAAAACGGCTCCGAATGTGCGAGAGGTGGTCAGCCTGGGCTTGGATCTAGGGACCGAGTTCTCGGACAGAAACCTAACTGGCGGCGTTGTGGGCGCCGTGGACGTAGAACACGAGGAAGATGCCCACGTTGACGTGGAGCATGTTGAGCTGGGCGTGGATGAGGACGAGGTCACTGCCGTCTGCTCCTGCTCGTCGTCACTGCCGGGATGCGCCTTCTCACCGCCGCCTCGCTGTAACAGCTCGTCGACCATCGCCTGTAGGCATACGGACATCAACATGGCCTGCTCGCTGTTGATGGTTATCCAGCGCAGCGTCTGCTTGCCAATGAGATACTCGAATGCCAGCTGAAGGTGCGAGGGCTGCAGACGCGACTCCAGTGTATTGTGAGTGACGCTGACGCGCCATGACCGCATCCTGGTCACGCGGAACTTAGTCTCGTAGATCTTAACGCCACGCGCCGTGCGCAGGGCCAACTCCTTGTTGCCAATGCTGACCAGCGCCATCGTATTCGGTTCGGGATAGTCAACCTGCGCCTCATCGAACTGCAGACAGCCGTAGGAAGGCAACTGACGCACCAGCTCCATGTACTCTCGCGGTCTTCCCTGCAACTGCAGGCTGCTCAGTTGGCGACCCTCGCCGGGCGAACAGATGACTACCCACTCGCGGTTGACATCCGCCACGGTTTGACTGTACAGCAGGTTCAGGGCCACCTTGTTCCCGGTCAGCTTGGCATCTCTACTCGAGTCCCAGTAGCAGGTACGGAGTAGCAGCTCGCAGGGCTGGACATGCAGACGCGTTATGTAAGGCGACTCGAAGTCCATGAGACGGCGCACCAGGTGCAGTTCATCTGATTTCCTCTGGCTCCGCACTAGGAACAGGCAGAAGAAGCGCATCAGCTCCTCGGGCAGTTGGAGATCCCGGCAAACGCTTTTCAAGAGTGCACTGGCGTTCTGCTGCACCGAGCAACTGACCAGGATGCGTTCGCTGGCAGGATTCGTGTAGACCTGCACCTCCAGCTGCTGCTCCTCGCAGTCGCTGGCCACCTGGCCCTCGGCGAGGGCCGTGTCCAGTTGGGCCCGCTGTAGGAACTGCTGCAGATGGGCGGATCGGGCGAGGCGGTTGTCCTGGCCCACCGCCTGCAGGTACTGCTCCAGCGAACTGCGACGCGCCTCCAGTTGGCCACTGGTGAGCGGCAGGAGGCGCTTGGGGGGAAAGGGCGGCAGGGGAACGCCCACACAGTGCCTGCGCAGTGCTTCGTTTAGGGAGTGCAGCTGTTTGTAGCGCAGGACGCAGTGGTGGCTGCCGTTGATGTGTATGTTGTACGCCGTGTAGGTGGGCGAGGAGCCCAGCTCCTGGGTGTCCGGTATGGAAAAGTGCATCTTGCTGTGGTGCGTCGGCGCCCGGCCAGCGGATCACACCTGCATTGCTAAGCTGCTCATCTGCCAAGCGCAGCAATTGCTCTCAATTCAATTAATTCAGCTTCAATTGCTCACTTCTTTTTTTTTTTGGCTGGCACCGAGTGTGACCGTGCGCGCACGCATACAAAATACTAAAACGGTATAAACGGTCCGGTTTTCAAATTCGTAGACCGTAATAACTGAAAATGGCGACTGTAACTGAATGTTGAAATACTGACCGTTAAAACGGACGGCAAAAATTATTAAAAACTGATCTGAAGCATTCCTTTTTTTAGAAATTAAAGCTAAGCAAATACATAGGGGTGGATTAAAATTTATTGACAAATTAGTATCAATTAATGTTAATTTAAGGCAATCTCATTTAACAACCGGTATTACAAGTCAACTGGGTACTGAACTTCTCCCTTCAGCATAACCACTCCAGAGGGGTTTACTTTGACTTTGATTTTAGTGTTGGGATATAAAACACCATAGTCAACATTTTCGTAGAGGTCCTGATTGAAGAAAAGTAAAGCAATTACATTTGAAGCACAGTTTTCAGGGAATATTATTAAAGAACTTACCTCTACTCTGTATCCGGAGAAGTTAATAAGACCCAACTCTTTTAAAGTAACTGATATATCTGAAGGAGTTCCATCCGTTCTTCTATTAACAAAGGCGATTGCGTAGGAGTAAAAGTTTTGGTAGAGCGGGCCAATAGGTCTGGACCAAATCTCAATTCCCTTATGCTTATAAATTCGTCTTCCCTGTATTCCAAGTGGATCTTGATCCACTGCGATTATTTTTCTATTTTGTAAAATATGCTTAAATTGCGGACGAATCGTTCTTAAATCCACTGACATCAAAAGTGGAGCAGCCAAAATTGACCAAATTGCGAATTGTGTTTTTGCTTGCTCATAACTTAGTCCAAAGTTTCCAATAATCAACTGTAATTCAAAGGAAAATATCAGACAGATGAACTCATTTTTTCAAGAACTCAAACCTACCATGTCTGGATCGTTCCAATGACCAGGTCCGGCATTGGGAGCTATTAAATCCTGATTGTTGCCATAATAATCGATTATATTTTCAACAGACGCCCAAGAGTCCTGAATGTCATCGTAATTTCTCCAAAGGTTGCAATGAGTTTGGATTGCTGAATAGTTTGGCTGTATTCCAGCATAAATCTGATACACCGGCCAACTGCACGAATACACCATCGATTTGCCTGTACTGTTGAGAAGCCTTCCAAATGTCGAGTACCCCAGATCCATGTCTAAAGGTAGCGCATAACAGCCATCTATTTTTACATAATCCACATTCCACTCCGCAAATAGAAGTGCGTCTTTCTCTTCATGGCCTATAATCCCAGGATACCCCGCACAAGTATAGTTCCCGTAGTCCTCGTATATTCCAAATTTGAGGCCTCTGGAATGAATCTATTGAAAGAATGTTATAAATTATTAATAGCGGCTACATAAACCATATTAATGAAATATCTATAATTATCTTTAGATTCATGTTCTTGATTTAGAAATTTAGTTCTATAAGTATTACATTTGTATACTCACATAGTCAGATAAAGCTTTGATTCCATTGGGAAACCGTTTGCGGTCAGCTACCAATTTTCCATCATGACCGCGGTGCTTTTCTAACCAGCAATCATCAATATTTATATATTCGTATCCAACAGATGCATATCCATCAGCGACGAGAATGTCGGTCATAGTTTGAAATAACTGTTCACTAAATTATGAAAATCAATAAAAGTAATAAAAGCATGAAACTATTTTTGATTAACTGTTTTAATAAATAAAGTTATTAATTTACCTTATGCAATTATCTGGATCGTTTACGCAGTCTGTATTACACCGAAATCTTTCCCATGAAAGCCATCCCATTGGGGGAGTTTTTGCGAGACCATTGTCTAGGCAGTTACACAAAGTGCTACTCAATAAAATGATCCCAACAATATATAACATGGTTGTCTGAAAGAAAACAATACGAAAAACCCCACATTTTAATAGAAGGACTACCATAAAATATTGTTTCTGTTATTCAAGATTATGAAACTAGATGAAACCATTAGATTAAGTTTTAAGAATTTAAACATCTGAGGACATTCAACAGGTAAGCTGTTGAAAACTGTTTTAGTTCCGATCGTTCCAGAATCATTTTATCACAAACCCTTATGATTCTATAATTATTTTAGATAAATATGTTATTATTTAAATATTGACTTATTTACAATGCACAATAAGCCATAATAAATTTATAAGAATTTAAAATAAATTAATCATATATGAAAGCCACGACTGAAGTCTGGCAACGTCGTGTAAGCCAGGCTTACGGGGGGTTCGTTGAACAATGGGCAAAATTCAAGAGAGAAAAAAGAGAAAATGGTCTGGGTCAGTAGAAGAGCAGAGCTGAGACTCTAAATGTGAACCGATATTGTTCTCACTCTGATGTACACGATATAATAACAACAAAGAAAGACAACATAATAACAAAAGCGATATTAAATCACATCACGGTGTTAGAAATTACCAATATGCACACAGCTTAAAGCACTCAAGCTGCTTTTAAACATTAATTAAAGTACGAAAATCGAATTAATCCTTTAATCTGGGATAATTTAAAAGTATATTCATATACGCACTCTTTGCCAAGTTTAATTTTTGTCAATTTTATCCGCACATACACTTGAAAGAAAAAATAAACTAGTTTGTGAAGAGAAATGTATGGTACATACCAATGATTTCTATTTGTATATTTGCAGCGGTATTAAGTAATTGAGTTTTCCGCATTTGATCCGGTTTCTCAAAGCTAATAAGACCTTATGGTGGTTTTTCCGATTGCTACTCAAATCCTATAATTTTAGATCTGAGATTATTTACGATTTTAATGCTTTAATTTAAGTTATTTCCAAAAAATGTAGTATTTTATTCCATTATCAATTGTTTTAATGTCATTTTGGTTAACTTGGATTTTTCCTTAAGAAATACAAATGTGGCAGGTGCACACATCAAGAAAGAACTTAGATACATAAATATGTACACGTATACATATTTACATAAACACTTGTTAAAAACCAGTTGTTATAATGAGAGTGAAGTGATTTCGGTAAGGGGGTGGTTACGTTTGAAGTTGTGTGCAAATAGAGTGCTCATTCATTACGTTTATTTCTTTAAGACAACATTATTCGGTATATAATTTTGTTTTTAACCTTTTTGCTAAAAAATTTTTAACAAAACTGACCTAAAAAATTATCATTTTAGAAACATTCGTTAATTTTTCAAACAAATGTGACATACAATATTAATTTTTATTTATTATTTATTATTTTTTTTAGTATTTGGAAAAATTGTTTATTATAACCTTAAGATAATTATTCTAGTTTGTACAGAATTAAAAACATAGCTAGCTAATAACCATCGATAAGCTTTATCATATTCCTATCTCGAATAAATTGACATTTCTGCTCATATTGTTGTAGCGATTCCTCCAGCTTTATATACTCGTTATTTATCACTTTATTGTTCTTACGGATTTGGTGCAGGAACTTATCCATGACGGAAGTGTCTTCCTCTGGAAGTACTTTAAAATAAGGGTACATATTTTTAGTATGCAAATTGGTTTTTTGTTTTTGTATTAAAATATATTTACCTTCCTGACTTTGTTGCATTATTGGAACCGTTCCCGTCGAGATTGTGGAGAGGTTCGAACGTCCAATTTTTTCACCGCTTTCTACAAACTGGGCGATGACATTACGGAATTTCTCGGGAATCAGAAATAGTCGATCAACGTTGCCCTTCTTGTAGCATAGATAAGCACTTTTCATTTGAAACCATTTCCTTCGGATTTGAGTTGGAGACTTGTTTGGAAAACCTCGCTTTTTCATCTGGTTGGCGATTTGGATGAATGTGTATTGTGTGGTGCTCGTGGACAAGGCTCCTTGACAGTTGTTTACTTCCTTTATCAAGTCGAGCATACACTCGATTTCAGCCGATATCCAAAAGTTTCTCTTAAGTTTTTCTGACTTCATTTTAATTTAATTTTAATTTGTTTTTTTTTTGTTGTTCTTTTAAAAAGTGTGACCGAATCCTGAGAACTTTAATATACATTAAACGTTAGAACTATAAACTTGGCGGGATTTCCCGCTAAATAGCTAGACGTAAAAAATATTATGTGATACAACTTTAAAACAATAAACAATTTGATTTTCTTAAATAAATCTTTTATTTTAGTCGTGTTCAATTTCTTTTTATTTTTTAAGTTTACAAAAACTAAATTTTTTAACAGAATGGTTTAAAGGTAATGACTATATCATCCTTAAACATTTTCTAGTTACCATTAAAATTTGCAAAAAAAAAAACTTTAGGAACCTAAAACTTCAACATGGGGGGTATTAAGAAATATCTTCCAACCAAATTAAAACTCTTACGTACATGATGTACGGTACATCAGTACAAATTTCTAACATCTTTGGTTGGAAGATGTTTTTTTGAGTCCAGTATTTTTTTGATAAAATACCGTATATTTTACGGTCTCACTTTTTGGTAACATGTGACAACCCTGTCTTTATTCGCACGCCTGTTGCTTGCCTTGTCCCATCTGATGTTTTCGTAAAATATTTCCGGGAATTGGACTAATTTTTGCTTTATAAAAAGTGGCACAGGTAATTTGACCACCTCACATGACAAAACTTTCCCAATGTCACGAGGAATGCACCTGTAAAACACTTTAATTTAACTTTAATATCTTTGTTTACATTTATTGCTTAGAAACGTGCTACGATGGACTCCAAATACTTGGCCACCAGCAAGGGCGATGCAGGCGGTCCATCGCCTGTTAAGTTCTCCATCAAAAGGAAGCACGATTCTATGGGAAGTAGTCCCATTTTGGAGAAGAAAACGCATGTCCCACAGATAAAGCAAACGATTACGCCAATTCTACTGACCAGTAAGAGAACCTCAATCGAACAGCACCAGCGATCATTGCCCGTCTTCAACTGCCGCCAGAGAATCCTGAAGGAACTGGAACAGAATGACACCGTGCTGATCATGAGTGAGACGGGATCGGGAAAGACCACCCAAATTCCGCAGTTCCTGCTGCAGGCCGGTTACGCCAAGACCGGAATGATCGGGATCACGCAGCCACGCAGAGTGGCGGCCATAACAGTCGCTCGTCGTGTAGCCCAGGAATTATCCGGAAACATTGGCGATACGGTGGGCTATACGGTTCGATTCGAGGATGCCACCTCCAAGGGCACCAAGATACGATTTCTCACCGATGGCGTTTTGCTGCGAGAGTCCATCAGAGATCGACTTTTGCTCAAATATTCTGTGATTATTCTGGACGAGGCTCACGAACGAACCGTAAATGCGGATCTGTTATTCGGGATAGTGAAAGATGCCCAGAAAGAGAGGCGGAAGCAAAAGCTGGGCAGCCTAAAAGTAGTTGTTACCTCGGCCACGATGGATATTGATCACTTTGGCAAGTACTTCAACTGCAAGGGAATGTATCTGGAGGGCAGGACCTATCCCGTCCGTGTGATGCACACCAAGGAGGAACACGAGGACTATGTCCACACCGTGCTGGTTACTCTCTTTCACATCCATCGCACCACTCCAAGAAAGTAGGTTCCATGCTGTAGTTTAAGTACCAGAAATCTCCCACTTCACTTACCTATGACATGAAATTTCTCAAACTATTTCTTAAGAGACAATAATTTCGCTTTAATAGCCCTTAAATAACCTGCAACTTATTTTATATTTAATATTACAGCCATGACGTTTTGATATTCCTAACAGGGCAAGAAGAAATTGAATCATTGGCCCAACAAATTCGCCAGCTTGCAAAGGTAAGCCTATCCTATAAAAGAAAAGAAACAATAGCACTTCAATAAAAACAAGTTCCTCAATGTTCCAGATTGACATGAGTGGAACTACGGATCTCCGCGTATTTACGTTATACGCTCAATTATCGCAAGGCAAACAATTGGAGTGTTTTGTACCGACACCGGCCAACGTTCGAAAAGTAATACTGGCCACAAACATAGCAGAAACATCGATTACCATACCCGGAATCCGCTGTGTGATTGATTGTGGATTTGTGAAGGAGAAATCCTTCAACACTGCCGACGGACTGGACGTCTTGAAGTCGGTTCGAATATCTCGGGCGCAAGCGTGGCAGAGATCAGGACGAGCAGGTCGCGATGCGGATGGAACGTGCTACAGGGCGTATACAAAGAGAGAAATGGAATCATTTGCAGATGCTAATCAGCCAGAAATCCTGAGGACGAACCCCACGTCAATGGTGCTGCAGCTACTCGCCTTAGACATTGACTGCAATAATTTTGACTTCTTAGACGCTCCCCTCGAAGAAGGACTGAGAAGTGCATACAAAAGTCTAGAGGCCCTGGGTGCTATTAAAGTTGGAGCAGTGTCAACCATTACACCTCTGGGTCGTCAAATGGTGCAGTACCCTTTGGATCCAAAATATTCAAAATTACTGCTAACTGCATGCTCGTTCGGCTGCATGGAGGAGATTCTAAGCCTCGTGTCTGTCCTGTCAAGTGATCATGTCTTCGTTTCGAATAGCGACAAAAATGAAATGGCTGCCTTAGCTCATGCTAAATTTCAATCGAAGCATGGAGATCATTTAACGCTTCTGAATGTATTTAAAGCATTTTCTAAAACAGAAAAGCCAAAGGTAAATTCTGACATAAAATCGTTTGAAAATGTATATTTATCTAGGCTATTTTCCCTTGTCTTTTCAGATGTGGTGTCATGACAATTACTTAAACTTGCGTAGCTTAACCTACGCCCGAAACGTTCGTCGACAATTGACAGAAATCAGCGAGCGACTAAATTTGGCACTAAACAGTTCTGATGACATCGAAATGCTAAAGAAATGCATTCTAAATGGGTTCTTTGAAAATATTGCCGTATTGCAACGAGATGGTTTCTACATAACCGTTTCCGGCAACATCAGGGCCAAAATTCATCCGTCAAGTGTTCTGCATGGAAAGTACAAGCCGAGCTACATCCTCTTCACTGAAATAGTCCAGACGGAACAAACATTTCTCCGCCAAGTCACTGAAATATCCATCGAATGGATCACGGAGATTGTGCCGTTTGTTAAAAATCTGCCGTCAAGATGAAATAAAGTACAAAAGTGTTGAAAATACTCCAATTTGTTGTTTAATAATGCAAACATGCAAACTCAGGGTGAAATGTATCTGCTTTGGAAGTTAAGTTTGAAAAGAAATAGAGCCTCTATTTTCTTTGGTATTCGAGTCATCTTTATTTTGGTGAGAGAAAATAACAATAAATTTAACAAAAAATATATAAAACCCGACATTTGTTTGTTAATATTTATTATACCTTAACCATTTAACATTTAAAATATTTTTGAGATTATTACAATACAACTATGGGATTGATTTATAGAATTCCCGCTAGTGCTGTCTCGTGCTCAGCAGCAGCCTGGCTATGGTATCTTATTCTAGCATTACTTACAGGAGCCCCTGAAAATAAAACAAAGAATATATTTATTTTACGAAAATCACTAGATGTTATCTGTCATTAAGAACAATTCTAATTATTCAGTTTTACTCACCAATATAACTTAATAGAACCGGCAGAAAGATCAAGCCATGCGCCGCCCCAATGACTACGATTCCCAAATACATGCGGAAATAAAACACTTGGAATATCTGACTTTTAGCAAAAGCTAGCACTAGAATGCCGGCAAATTTGGTTAAAGTAATTCCGGAGAAAATAGAACTACCCATTTTCGATAAGCTATCTGCTGCCCGATCTATTTGACTAACTGATTTTGAAGTAGCGAAGCTGTGCACCAGGTGCGAACAAAATTCTACAGATATACCGACAGCCATAACAAGATTAACTAACGAAACAGCGTTTAACGAAATGTTCCAATAATACATAAGGCCTCCTAAATTAACAACAATCATTGTTATCGTGATCACAACAACTAATGCGGAATGAACGTCGAAACCCATCAAAATAAATGTAACAACAAAAATGGAAAGAACTGAAATACCCATGCTCTGCAAAGTGTCTGACCACATGGTTAGGTATTGTTCGTAAAACACATAGAATACTGAATAGGGGAAAACTTCGACCGTTAGGGCCGTTTCCATAGGAACTCCATTGGACATTAATCTGCCCTGCAACATTTGCGTGATATTCGCCGATATCTTTCTAGCCGATTCAAGGGCCAGAAAATAGTCTGCCGAGGACTTTAGTATGGTGTGGTAGGCCATAAAATACGACGTCTCGATGTTCAGTCTTTCATGGCTGTAGGAATACCGAACGCCCCCACCATAAGCAGCATGACCGGCCTTGGCGCAGGTGTCGTCCGGATTATCCTTAAGGAAAAATGGCAAATACTTTTCAAATGCCTTTTCGTCCGGCCGTAACAGGGAATTTGTAGTGATATTACACTTTAAGCATGAAGTATCTGAAAGAAATTACAAATTATTAACCTTATCATTGAGTCAACTTTTTTGCCACACTCACCTTGATGCGGACAAAAGTCACCGGTATCCTTTCTGTACTTGCAGCAGGAACCCGCTGCTGCCGTCCAGCCAAAGTAATCATCGATCCAACTAGATGCAGGGCGGGCGATATAGGTTTGGTTTGAGTGCCTACTTGCTAAGTAAATCTGCGTTAGAACGCTGTCGTCGTTGCAATATTGACCTGCACAAATTAAATTCTGATCCGAACTATTTGTATAAACTAAATCACCTTTGAGGACAAAGTAAACTGGAGGGCCAATGTTGAGATTCTCGTTCAACGATTGGAAATAGTGTAGGACGAAACTATCTTGGGGCATCGCCAACTCTTGGTCCAGACCAATGTCAATTTTTGGGGCAATGGCGATGCTGAAGCAGAGCCACGCAAAAAAGATGACCATCACACTGGCTCGAACTACTTTCTTCATTAAAAAGGGAACGTAGACACTACTAAAGAATTTGTACAAGAGACCTTCATTGCTAATTATACTATCTGGTTTCTTTCCCTTGATGAAACAACAAATGTCCATTCGGTTCTCCTCCTTGCGTTTCGTATCTAAAGTGAATAAACTTACGAAACAGGTTATTTGCAATAAAAAGTCAATGATTAGGGCAACGCCCGCGTATAAGGCAAAAGCCCTGACGGCCGGCATATCAGAAAGGCCACCCAGAAAGAAGCAAAAGCTTTCACTCAAGGAAGTCAGCAGCATACTTGGTCCAACACGACCCAGGATTCGACCTATTTGCTGCTCGAGCGATTCATTAGGTTTGCGTAGATCGCGCTGGTGAGTTTGGACAAGGATAAAAATATTATCGACTCCTACGGCTAATACTAAAAAGGGTATAACTTCCACAATAATCAGGGTGGCCGGCAAACCGATATACCCGAATATGCCAACGGAGGAAACTACTGAGGCTAATACTATGATGACACCACCTATTCCAAGGGTGATTTTACTGTCGATAAACACCCTTTTAAACTCTTTAACGTGTCCCAGCGATATCGCAATGTACAAGAACATAATTAGGTAGGAAACCAAGATGGTTAAAACATCCGACTGGGACTCCCTGTTAAGCTCGTCCTCTATCGACCTCTCTGAAGTGAATGCTATGTCCATATGCTGTGACTTATTGTCCCTTGTATAGTTGGTCATAAACTCAACAAACTTTTTCTCCCACTTTAAGGCCGGTTCTAACTCTGTTATGTTGTGGTGATTTTTGACCAAGAATGTCAAAATCAAAGCATTGGCCAACTGGTATTCCGTGCTGCCCGTCAATTGGGCTCCAGGCGGTAGAAAACCACCAAAAGCTATTGCTGGATCTACGGGGCCACCATATGGAGCCAGGCATAGATACGGATTACTTATGCAATCGTATAGGCTATCCAAATAGGTTACCTAAAAGTTTAAAAATAAAACTGATTAAACATTCTATAGGAAAGTTGTTATTCTGTACTTACATTAAATCCATTATCGTCATCGTGGTCATCCAATCTTTCCGGGTCGTCGGAAAAGTATCCCCAGATCGATTGGACAACACAATTTGACACATCGATTTGACTTCCGTCATCTGATAAGGGTGCGAAGCATATATCCTTTAACTGTGTGCCATTAGCATTGATGTTCTTTATGCTCTCCTGGAGATCTAATATTTTAGTTAAAAATTCCCTATCGAACACAGGGCCAAAAGTTTTGGGTCCATTTGAAGTTTGGTGAACAATTTGGGGCAAGTTCACAGCTTTGATTATTATCTACAATACACAATTAAATTAGATTAATTTAACAATTCTATTAAGTTACGTTTACCTGTTCAAGCCGATAGAATGGTGAAAATTTCGTATCGAAATACTCTCTTTCTAGTCTGGACTTTGAATTCGGCGATGCCCAAAGCTTAACTGGATCTGTAGTAATTTCCATAAAACTAATGCCATATCCCAGAACCACAACCAATGAAGCTCCGGCAATTAAAGTCATCCCAGGATTGCTAGCAAAGAACGTTCCCCATTTCGTGAAAATCGTTTCCAGGAAGGTCTCAGTTTGTGCGCCCAGCTTTTCAAAGAACGAATCGTTCTCCCTATATGCCAGTTCATCAGACACATCATTGCCGTCGATTTGGAAGTTGTCATCTAAAAAATAATTTTAAAAAAATGTTTATTATTTTCGAAAGTAGCATACTGGTATACTTTTTGAATAAAAAATCGTTTTGATTACGTATTTTTTATTCTTTTTGAAATCGTGTTTTGGCGAAACATTTAGTTGCGCAAAACTCACCCATTGACGAACCTTGTGTAAATAAAAACGATCCCATTAGGAATACTATGACGCCGACAATGAACACAGCTGCCATAATGACGAGATAGGCGTCGAGTCCCCCGATTTTAAATGGCTCTGGAGGAGAAGGTTCCGGAGGTCCCTGAGGACAGGACAGGTCACAGTCCGAACATGCGCACGCAGGTACTTTGCTCTGTAAATGAAATTCACATCATATGTAATATAAACATTAACCGAAACATGTACAACTTACGTTAACCGCTTGGTTACAAGGAACGGTTGTTACGTTTAGAGGCGTAAATTCATTGCTTTTTGATTTGGGCTCATGCTGAATATACGTAATTTGAAAAGGAACATAAGGGTTAGTGGCATCCCCCATAAAATTAAACCATTTTGTAGGATTACAGCGAGATGCTGAGTAAGCTCCGCACATTAAATCAAATGCTAATTGACCTGTTTGCGGTACAGAAACCTATAAAGAGAAAAGCCATTATTAGACTTAAAACGTATTTTTAATCAAGAATCAAGAAGTACCTGAGAGCATGATTTGTAAGTCTTGTTGATGTACTCTGTCGATATATGCAAATCCACGGAATTAACATAATCAATATCTGCAATAAAAAATATATGTTATAAGCTTTATCTTTTATTTTAATTTTTAAAAGAAGGAAATTCTTGAAGAAATATCCCATTACCCCAAGTAACCAATATCTTTAAATAGTTCAGCCGAAGCTGTTGTAAACTAATATTGCGAAACAGATGTCCTTGGGCAATAATGATTTCAGAGTTTTACTATTCACCTTCATTATTCTTTTTCGTGTTCACCACATGCATAAATTCCGATTGCTTCGGTGAGCAAGTGAATTGGCAGATGTGTCGAACCAAGTTCTCCATACAGGATGGACATCGGTCCAAGAAATTACCGGCCAGCTTTACATTTGTATTTAAAAGTTCCACCTGCAAATGATAAAAACAATATTAAAGTATTACTGATTGATGGCAAAACTAATAATACTCATACCTGTTTTTTGTCGCAGCAAAATTTGTTTTCATTGTTCTCTAGCAAAAAACCACATCGTTGTTTCAGCAACTCCAATCCGTCTTCAGGCATTTCCTTGGCTGTTCCATTGTAGGGACAGTTTTGACTGTGCCCAATGGTATTGGTGTTGCATACGCCGTACCAAACGCAGTCCTTAAAAGCACAATAATTAACAAGTTAATCTAAGATAAATTATAGAGCTCTTTAAGGAGTATCCATCTGCGAGTTAGCATCCAAATAAAACGTGAACAGTACTTTTATGATAATTTTAAACTAACTCTAGTGACCAAGTTGATCTCTTTCTGCTGACCCCGAATACCATTTTTGAAATTTAAATTTTACTCCGTGAGCTAAGAACGTCATTATCGCCACCTTGGGCTATTATAATAATTTTTTTTAATAGGCTTGCATCTGTTTTGACTCTTTCACGCGCTTTTAAATTTTCATATGCACAGATGACGTAAAGCTAGCAGTAGCTATCCCACCCCATTCTCCTGGCTGACTTTAGTACAAATTTTCTAATAGTTTGAAGCTGAATAGAATACACAATTAGAATTATTCTAAGCTATAAAGTTTGGGTTCTTAATAAGTAGTTTTTGGTGCTATAAAACAGAACTCAAATGATAGTTACCTGTTTCGATGATTGAATTAACGTAAAGAGTACTGCAGCGAAGAGGATGTGTACTCCAAAAGGAGTACTCCTGAGTGGGGTTCTCAAACTCATCTTATCACAATCGCATATCTGTAAGCACAAAATGTTTTAGTTATAGAGTAATTTCTTTAAAGTTTTATACAATATTATCGTTGATAGTGCTAAACACGAGAGCTCAATCAAATGTAATCTTATCCGGCCAACTTCTGACTTCAGGTATACGGTACTGTTCATGCAAATGGGTCCAATAGGCAGAAGAAACCGTTTTTGCACGCATTAAAGAAACATTTATTCTCGCACCCGATATCTGTACATATACATACAACGAATCAGTTTAGCTGAATCAATTGAAACTTGATAAGCACAATTCCTTGTAATAAAATTGCTACTACAGAACCCCAATGATAAACTGATTTATTGCCACACTTCAAATCTATACAGTAAAGTGGTTTTAATGTAATCAGACAATGTACACGAGTATTATACGGATGGCTGCGTTTTTTTTGGATAATAGCCTTTCCCCTCCACCCGTTAAAACATATTCCGATACTTAACAAAATATCCCAAAACAAAAGATAATGCTTACTAGAATTATTTTACTTTTTTATTGTGAAAAATTTCATGATGATGATATGATGATATTTGCAATATAAATATAAAACGCTTGAATGATTTTTTTCACCATCATTGTATATATTGTAAAGACTTTTAAATCGACAAAAAATAACAAATTGTTATTAGATTACACAAGGAAAAAAAATATAAAAAATGTAATATATTTCTAAGTAAATAAATCTAATAATGAAGTTTGCTAGAGGATTTGCAAAGTCGACATGTCTTAAGAAAGCCGAATGGCTATCTCCAACCGAATGATTCTGTCAAAAATCACATTTTTTTTCGCATATCCGTTACTTGCACATGAGTATTCAGTAAAGCTGTACTTATGATACTCATAAAATAAAGTGATCTTATCTATGAGTCATGAACGTCTTTATCCAATTTTGTTTGAAAATATGAGTCAACTTTCAAATAGAAGTCTATGACTCTCTGCGCAGTGCTATTCCTCCAGAACACAAAATTTTTAGACCTCAAGTAAGTTAGGAATTTTTTTGGAATATATGATGAAGTACGCCGAAATCGATTGAATGGTTTAGAGTTTTTAAATAGTCTTGAGTTTCAAGCCTAATCTTGAAATTTAAAATTAAGTTTATTTCAGAGAAATCCGAGAAATTTATTTTATTTTTGGAGTTTGTCGACGAATAAATCGTTTTCTACCGTCATTTGTTGCCGTGAAAACATCATAGTGATAAGGGGGAAATAATTCCCAAGCAGAGCAACAAATCAAAAGAACTCGCAGTCTATTAAAAGTAGTTCAAAAATAGTGACCTTATGAATAATAAAAGCGAGACATCGGAGGACGGTGGGAACCATTTGTTCCTGATTAACGCAAACCTAACGACGGTTAGGTGACTATGTAGCGAAGGCAGAAAAGTCAGGGGAGGTAAGTGGTTTTGGTCTTTGACATTGATACGTTAAATTTCGCGCTAAAACTCATTGTCGGTAACTGGCTTTCGGTATATGATACATATATGTAGCTACTGCGAAAGTGATGATGCAACTGGTAGCCTGGTTGTGGAGGGGGGACTTCCATTATGTTTTCGTATATTATGTACAACTTCATGGGAAGTCGTAAGCTGCTTCGGTTGCTTTTCTTCCACCGTCACATGCAAATTTAGCAACCGCATCGGTAAGTCGGGAATAAGAAATCAGCGAATCGAAATTCTCTGCGGATCCGTTCTCGATGTTTTATTAATTTTTTATTTCTGAGCCGCGGATAGCTTATTGTTAAGCGGATGTCCCTGCACGAAACAATCTCGTACGCGAGATATGACAGTGAACAGTGGCCGATGAAGGGCACGCAATATAGTCGCTTCCACAGAAATCGTTAATTGTAAACATTAGTATTGCGCCGAACCAATAAAAATGTTTCCTTTGTTCTCCTTATTCGTGCACATTAGTGTGTGTGCGTGCATTTCTATGAAGTCACCTTAGATAAGTTCTCTACTTAATCAAATTACACGGTTTTATGCTCAAAGCCCGAACTAAAATTTCTCTTTTTTTACGATACAATTTTGGTGCATTCACTTTTGAGCAGAAGTATTCACTCGAGTATACGGCAAGGTCTACGCGTGAATCACTCGGAAATATCAACCATCCAACTTCGGAGCTACTAACCCTCGTCCCAAACAAAACAGGAGAGAGTGAAATTATTATTAAAATGTAAACACTCCCACTGGCTGCTTATCAGGTTTATTGATTAATCGATTGTAGTCGATAGACAGAGAGTATGAATGGACATAGGGAACGATGAAGTGGAACACCCATCGATAGGAAAATAAATGTATTTAAAAATTCCATTTAGAATGGTTTACAAATTTTACTCAGAGAACGGAAATCAGGGTTTTACTTACCTTATTTAAAGCACTTGAATATTTTACCAGATATGTAGTGCTTCTAAAAATCCACCGATAACGTCCTTTCAATAATTAGAGTAGAAATTACTAAACGTAAAATTAAAATTAAGATGTAATTTTTTAACGACCGAAACCGAAACGGTAATTTTTCCCACTGTTCCATTTTTAAAGCTTTTTCCACCATACCCAAATCCTGTGTATCGATATATTATTTGTTTGCTTGCTTGGCGGGCCATAACTAACTATCGCGCATTTCTACTTGTCATCATTGAGCTCTGCGGCATTTATTTCCAAAAGTCATGGTAAAATGTTTATTGCAAATAATTGTGCAGTTTTGTAACAAACTCACCTTTGCTTCCAGTTTCGCAACCAATACGATAGCGATGTTACGGTGTGGAGTCCGCAAGGACGCCTCCACCAGGTGGAGTACGCAATGGAGGCCGTGAAGCTCGGAACCGCAACCGTGGGTCTGAAAAATAGAGAATCTGCTGTGCTCGTTGCCCTGTGCAAGCCGACTTCGGAGCTGTCGGCCACCCAGCGCAAGATAATCCCCATTGACGATCACCTGGGCATATCCATTGCTGGGATCACGGCGGACGCCCGTGTGCTTAGCCGGTACTTGCGCTCCGAGTGCCTCAACTACAAGCACTCGTACGACTCGACCTACCCGGTCTCCCGGCTGATCACGAACCTGGGAAACAAGATGCAGACCACCACTCAGCGCTACGATCGCCGTCCGTATGGAGTCGGTCTGCTGGTTGCCGGCTACGATGAGAAGGGGCCGCACGTCTATCAGGTCACGCCATCGGCGACCTTTTTCAATTGCAAGGCCAATTCGATTGGATCGCGTTCGCAGAGTGCACGCACCTATTTGGAACGGAACCTGGGCACGTTCTTGGACAGCTCCAACGATGATATCATCTGCCACGGCATTCTGGCTATTCTCGGAACCCTGCCCACAGATGAGCATCAAAGCAAAGAGAACGCGGCCCAGTTTGTAAGCTTATTGATTCTGGGTAGTTTTGAAACCAGCCACTTAACTCTTGTCTCTTTCAGAACATCACTGTGGCCATCGTCGGCAAAAATCAGCCATTCAAAATTCTATCAACTGAAGAGAACGATCATTACCTAAGGATGGCCAAGGAGCGCGGTGCTCCAGCTGATCCCCCGAGGAACGACGACGACGATGACCGCCCATCCACCTCAGACCAACCAGATGCCGGACCACGCGACCCCGAAGTCCTTGTTGCCACCGAGCAGCGCCCTTAGGTTCTTGTATGGATATGAAATCATCTTAACCATTAAAAATGTAAGATTGAAGGATACAATAAAATTGTTCTTGCATTTGCATAGATCTTAACACGGACAAGAGTGCTAGTTGCACAGTTATATCTGCTCAGTTGAGGGGGATAAGTATTTACACTTTTTTAGTTGTAAAAAAAATGGATAATATGTGGGCAAACATTTTAACACGGTTAATAGTATACATCACTTAGCCAATTCTTATAAAAAAAATAAGGAAATGGTAACCTATTTTTTATTAATTTTTTATTTTATGTCGCGGTATCTTTTAAATTTTCCCGAGTATATTTTTTCTTGGAAGCATGGTATATTTCTATGGTCGAACAACGGTAACACTGTAGAATTACAATTTATCAATGCCGGTATAAATATATATTTCTTCCATAAAAACAATATTAATTTGGTTTCGTGAATAACAAGTTACTAATTAAATGTATCATCATCTGGTTAAAAACCGAGGGCTCTAACATTTATTGAAATACCTATTATTTCAAGTCTTAATTTTCTTACTTACATAACGGAAGTGTTAGCAAATTTGTTTTCTTTAAAGATAGGAAAATATTTAAAATAAACACAGTTTTCCTATATAAAAACAGTATGTTTTATGTTTTTTATAAGATGCCAGTGGATAAGAAACTATTTACATTACTAATTTCTGTTAATCAGGACGTTTCACCTTTGTTTACATTTGAAGGGTTTGTTTTGGAACCCCAACAGGTTGAGCACTTGGGTTCCCCCAAAACTAACAAGTTTGTCATAGCAATAGTAAAGTTAATAACTTAAACTGAACTCTTAAACTCGCAATAACACAAAATGCCTTACTTTTTCCAGACGAGATGACTTTGCCCGATCTTGTGTCCGGTCTGTCGTCCAATCCCTATTTTGGGGCCGGATTTGGTCTGTTTGGAGTGGGAGCCGCTGCGGCGATATTGCGGAAAGGCCTTCAGGGCGGGCTAATCCTGTTCCGACGACACTGTATGATTACCCTAGAGGTGCCGTGCAGGGACAAATCCTATCAGTGGCTGTTGAAGTGGATCACCATCAGAGGAGCCCGCAAAACGCAGCACTTGAGCGTGGAGACGAACTTTGTGCAGAACGACAATGGTACGATTAAGACCAGCTATGACTTTATACCCAGCATCGGCAAGCACCTGTTCCAGTACAAAGGCAACTGGATTCAGGTGGAGCGAACCAGGGAACAGCAGACATTGGACCTTCACATGGGCGTTCCATGGGAGACAGTGACCCTCACAGCCTTTGGAAACAATAAGGCTATTTATTTTGACATTTTGGAAGAGGCTAGACACTTGGCTTTGGAAGCTACCGAAGGCAAGACCGTGCTATACACAGCGATGGGTGCGGAGTGGCGACCCTTTGGTCACCCACGCAGGAGGCGACCTACTGGTTCGGTGGTCCTGGATCGTGGAACATCTGAAAAAATTATCGCCGACTGTCAGGACTTTATCAAGAGTTCCCTGTGGTACACCCAGCGCGGGATTCCATATCGTAGAGGCTACCTTCTCTACGGACCTCCGGGCTGTGGCAAATCCAGCTTCATCACTGCCTTGGCGGGCGAACTGGAGTACAGTGTGTGCCTTCTGAACCTTTCTGAAAGAGGCCTCACCGACGATCGACTCAATCACCTTTTAAATGTAGCGCCAGAGCAAAGTATCATCCTGCTAGAGGATATAGACGCAGCGTTTGTCTCACGAGAAGCCACTCCACAGCAGAAATCCGCATTTGACGGCCTGAATAGGATAACGTTCAGTGGACTCCTGAACTGTTTGGACGGCGTGGGTTCCACAGAAGCCAGAATTGTGTTCATGACCACAAACTATATAGACCGCCTAGATCCCGCCCTAGTTCGACCTGGTAGAATAGATTTAAAAGAATACATCGGTTATTGTACGCAATATCAATTGGAGGAAATGTTCAAAAACTTCTTCGCCAATAGTGACCCCACGAAAGCAGAGGAGTTCGGAAAGCGCGTAACTTCCTTTGACCGTTCTGCAAGTCCTGCACAAATTCAAGGCTTCTTCATGAAACACAAATTATCTTCTCCGCAAACTGTTATTGATTCTTGTGAAGATATCTGGGAGAATGTTTTGAGTCCTAATAAAAAAAATAATTAAATGATTGTTGATTTTTTATCGTAAATTAAGACTGCTGGCTTTTCACAATTTTAAGTCTAGTTTGGTTTCAAATAAAATAACACTTTTCAAATTTTTCCCATTTAACTCACCTAAAAGAACGACTTGTTTTATATTATGATTTAATTACATTTTTATAGGTAATTTAAAAATATGAACTATGTTCTAAAATATATGTATATTTTATGTGACATTAAATTTGATTAGTCCTTTGATCTTCTGGGCCTTCCAACTTTTCCTTTCCTTTGTCCAAGCGTTCCATTCGAGTTGGCGGGGCCCTTAAGTAATTTGTGCCAATCTTGCTCACACACCAAGCTAGCTCCTAACATAGTATACCTGAAGAAGATTAGTTTTAAATCAGATACTCAATTTAACTGGAAAACAGTACGCTGATCACATACCTATCACCAGGACGCAGACTTGATCCACACTTAGCACAACTAAAGCACCTTAGATGAAATACGCAATTAATTATTTGTTTTTGTTGATTTTGTAAATCGATATTATTTATTCCAGTAAGTGCTTTCGCTACCAGTTCACTCGGGGGTATAGTTTCCCCGCATCCAGAACAAACTCCAGAGCAGCCGAACATGCTGGAAAATAGAAAAGTGTTATTCTTAGTTAGGTTCAAGTTATTAATAATCGTTTGTTTCATTTTTGATACAGAATATTTTAAACACATTGTAGTTATGGTGGTTTTTTATTTTGGACATTCAGATGTTCAGAGATCTGAAAACTTTAATAAACTTAAGACAAAATAAGAAGAACGTTACAGTAAAGATCTCCGACTTTTAAATACCTGCTACTTATATCTGCTACAATAAAATTTTTATATTTTTACGGGTTTGTAAAGTTTTGTTCCAGGCGGTAAACTTTTTTAATAAAGTGGATACCTGGCTAAATATTGCTTGCTTACATATTTATAACGTAAAAAGTAGCGGGAATCATATAGCCGACTTTACTGTTCGTCCGTTTTCATACCTGGAATAGTCCTTTTTGCAAAGAATCAGGCCTCGCCTTGTAAAACAGCTGGAACCCACTTCTGCTAACATAGCTCCACAACAGTGACATTTAAGGCAACCATTGTGCCAGTATCTGTCTAAAGCGTATAAAAGATATCTATCACTTATTTTATCTGCAAGGAAATAAGAAAAGAGGAATACATTATTAAGGATGTTAAATGTGGTATTTTAAAGAGAACAGGCAGTACGATTCTGAGTGTAAAGGTTCAAGAATCTTACCTCCACAACCACCACACACTTTAATAAGAGAGTTAGAATGAATTAACTGTTGATTATTGAAATCGTTTGAAGATTCGTCCATGAACGATAGCTGAGACGATGAGATATTTGAGTTGGTCTCGACAGCGTCCTTAGTGTGGTTTGAGTTTCTATAATCGATTACTATGGGGGCGAAATTTTCAGGACTAGATGAGTCTTGGTGATGTGCCGCTAGTATATCTCTATATGAATGGAACGTTGCATTCATTGCAAATAATGTTGATGACTTAAGTCGTAAAAGGCATATGGGTCCTGTTTATGGTTTAAACCTGTAAAAGGAAATAATATGAAATATTATGAGTAAGTTATAATCTGATCACACTCACCTTTCGAAGTTTGCTAAAGTTAAGCTTAATGGTGTAAGAACTCCATCATTGCAGTGTTTCTACCATGAACTCAACTCATACACCACTTTATCTGAAATAAAATTAATATAATATGGATCCATTAGTAAAGTATAATTATAAAGCTATTGCAAGACTTACAGAATAGTAAGTGAAAACCCAATATAAAAGCATATCTTATCCCATCTCATCAAAATACTACGAGTTCTTTAAAGGAGGTGATTTCAACTTTAGTCTAAAATTTTCACAAGCGGTGAATAAAATATTTATTTTATCAATCGATGACGGAACGTGCATTTCACGCAGTGGCTTGCCGAATACTTATGCGAATGGCAATACACAATCAGCAAAAAATGTATTAATTCAACTTCTGGAATCCAGATCCCAGTCGAAATTATTTTTGAAACATTGCATTGTCCACAGATGTCGTTACATACAAAACGAATATATATGAACATACATATATACACCAGTAAAACACCCAAACGTACATACACACATACTCGGAGGAAACGCTTGATATGTACGTATACATATGCGTGTATGAAACTGCGGTCTTATGCCGATAGATTAATCAATATTTAATTTTAGTAATTTGCCCCGTTCATCACAGAGAACTACACTTTTACTTGTCTGACACTGATTTGCTGTCAATAGTACGTTTGAACTAAATTTTACTTGCATATATACTATGCAGGTATTTATTTCACTTAAACACTGGATTAAACACTGCATTTGTATACACCGAGCACATTTTCAACTTACACACTCGTCAATCAATTATTAAATAGCTAAAATTTCTTCGATGACACCATGAGGAACAGTAAAATCGCTTCGGTTTCAAACACCATTTCTTGTATACGACTTTACATACCCAAACTAATTCATAGATATGAAAGCAAGCAATTCGCTAATGCACAGGGTGCCCCGTGCACTTCCACATACTCGGCTATGCTTCGGTGAAAAATATCGCATTTAGTGCTGACGGCTTGGCTTTTTTTCAGTCAGATTCCACAGTTAAAAATTAAAATCAGTAGAAGCATGTTAGCGATTATTGAATGTATGTTAATATATTTTGGATATTCCCGAAAACTGTTGAATTGCAGTATAGCATTTTCATCAATAGTGTAAAAGACATTAAATTGTTCACTTTCACTTTCAAACAACTGTGATTGGTTGACACATTATAAATAAACAGCTGAGCGAACAGCAGTTAAGGGAATACCCGTAATTGCATGCACTAGCCAAAGAAAATAACATCATTTTATCTTTCAGTTGGAGTGCCACGAAAGATGTATAAAAATAGCGAAAGAGGCCAAAATTAAATTTAAAATTGCAGAATGAATAACGGAGTTTCAAAAATTAAAATAATTACCGAACCATTCCTTGCATTTCTATAAAAACCACATTTAATTTTTGACGACCATTTCCCTTTTTTGATTTTCAATTTTTGTTTCGTTTGTTAATAAGATATGATATTCAACATAAGTTACCACACCACTTTGGGAACAGTGGGATTCCTTGAAAGGTGTCAGATATTTGTTCCCACTGGGAATAAAATGGAATAGAACTGTAAAATGAGAACAACCCACCATTGGATGAATGTATGAATAATACAAAAATCACACATGCTTTACTACATGGTAGAAAAATAAATAAAGGTTGATTTCTGAAAACAAAACAATGAACAAAGCTCACCTTTTACCCAAAAACGATAGTTATTGATGCTAGTAAATACTATAACGATGTTCACCAGATGGCATGACAGCTGTGAAAGGCTTATCTTATGTTGAACATGGTTAATTTTTTTTACTTACGAAAATAAAATTGCAATTTAGCGTTGCATTGGATTATTGGTCGGCAGCCTGCGCACTGCTAACGAAAACAATTCTTTTTGTGCATCGATCCTTTTCGATTCGAACTAAAAACCAATCGATTGATTTATGCATCGACGATGCATCGATTACGAAAAAATAGCTTGTCTAAATCATCGATTAAATCGATTTTAACATCGAATCGTTTGTTGCACTATCCGAACACACACAATTGTGTTTGCTCTCTTATGCACTTTTATTACTAGGATAAGCAGGGAGCTTTGTTTAATTAGAGCGAGACTAAAAGCTTCTTGCATATGACTAATTTTCGATATTCCGTTTAGAAGAGCAGCAATTAAAGGGAGGGATCTGTATTCTGCATCGTTTTTTATAAAATTTGGACACCAAAACAGTCTTTGTTGGTAATAACGCAATAAATGTATGACATGACCCATAATGACCCATAAGCTTTAGAATTTCTATCGAAAATGGGCTCAGTAATCATTTCAGGCAAAAATGATTATTCATTCTACAAAGGCTCAGAGCAAGACAGAACAATTTTTTTACCCGTTACTCGTAGAGTATTCGTCGGAAAGTATGTATAAAGTATAAAGTATCTAGCCATGTCCGTCTGACTCTCCGTATAAACGCGGAGATCTTTATTATTTTTCCTGTTATACTTAGTACTCTCATTATGTTGCATCATGTATTCTGTTAATCCTTCCATAATTGCAATATTACATTAATTACAAAAAACATTAAATATAAAAGTATTTAAACAAATTATTTATTCAAATATTGTAATTCTTATTTTAATTTTTCTTGTAAAATAACAATTTTAACTTAATTATGGATTAAAATATCTATGAAGTTAAATCAATGGAAATTATGCGCCCAGTGCTATTGAACGGCGGAGCCGCGGAAAGTGCTTCAAACGTACTACTCTCAGTAGTTTGATTTGTTGGGCTCTTTTCCGAATTAGCTGAATGAGCGTACCAGTCTGTGAGTGTGACCAAGTTCTTAGAAAAATTGCAGTTTTCTTGATTGTATTCTTTTCGGTGTCCTTGAGAATCAGAAAAAGTATTCGATGTACTCAAGGAACTAACCAATGAATGATTTGATATCGAGTCAACAGTGCAACGACTAATTACCGAGTTAGCTTTATAATTTGAAAAAATGTATAAAGACTGTTGTAGGGGTTTAACAGAACTATCTACTACTGATTCTGTCTCAGAAGGACATTTGCTTGGCTCAATAGCTCGCCTGCTGGACTTTCTGTTGTTATGTGTAAGTTTGATTATAGTAAGTGCGTCCGAACCCAGTCTTTTAGGCGAGCCGATTGTTTTTTCTTGTTGCTCATCGTCGTCGGAGGAGCATAAGTCAATTGTGTCAACAACCACTTCCTTTGTAGGGGAAATCCTCCAATGCGAATTAAGCGAATTGTGGCGCGTTAGTCTTATATTAAGTTTAGTATTTGCAGTGTGATTTTGCTCTTCCATTATATGTTCCGATATCTTTTTCAATCTGACTGAAATTGGACGGCATTGCTTAATCAAGGGAGAATTCAAAAACAAAAAGTTTTCAGTAGTGTCCCTGCGTTTAACAAATTGACGTCGCGGAAAGGAATATATATGGTAATTATGTTCATGCGACTTTTTAAATGTGCAATGTACGGTTGTGTTTGATTTTTTCTCGAAATACTTTTGCCGGGTGTTTGATTTTATAATTAGTGGCGTGTAACAAAATCGATCCAGGCGTTCCTGTCTCTCGGAAACATATTCCCTAGAATTTGTTTGCTTTGTCGACTTTAATAATTGCTGTCCTGCAGGTGATGATATTGGGATAAACGAACACCTACTAAATGAATGAACTGTTCGATTCCTCCGTGATGGTAGACGCCTCTTTCTGTTTGATGTTTCCGTTGATGTTTCTTCATGAAAAGAATATGTTTTTTGTTTTTCTTTTGATGTACTGTTATCAGTGAATTTGGATTGCAGGCTAAAGTTTAATAGAAAGGCGTTGCGCAGTTCAATATCTTCGTTCTTCCCCTCACATTTGTTATCTGGCTCAGGGGAATCACAAAGTATAACATCATCTTCCATGCAACAAATGTTTTCGTGTTCCTGTAACGCAGAAGTTAGAGACAATTAAACATTTATTTTTAGTGATGTTAAATAAGAAAAGGTATTTAACTTACCAGAATAGCTTCTTTAGAGTAAAGTTCAGCATCACAGTTGTCGCATAGATAAATATCAAAAGGAGGTGGCTCAACCATCATATGTTGTACGTTTTCGCTAATTGAACTGTTATTCTTTTGCAGCAACAAGCACTTTCTATTTTTTTGTTGTCTATCATATGACTGAAACATATCCAAAATATTCGTTGCAAATTATTACAGTAAGAAAAAAAAGATCAAAGATATGTAAATGCGATCATAATGAAAAAATAAAATTAACTTACCATGTTTTCATTTCGAAATGTAACCAGCAGTTTGTTGTTTCTTCTGTCATACAATGATGTCGTTGAGTTATAATTGTTAATGAATCTCAAGCTCGCGTGCTCATAGGCAGCTAAATCATTACAAAATCTTAATAGAAATAAGCTTTTGTGAAATTGATAGCAAATAACCACAATTTCTTTCATTTTTTCCATCCAATTCTATAAAAAAGATATAAGTACGCATTAGGCAATTATTTTTTTTTTTATCATTTAATTTATTTTTAAATATGTCAAATAAATGCTTACCCCAACAAATGCTTTCGGCTTTTTCAGAGGAATTTCGAATGGTGCGTTTTCGGGCCACCATTCTGGTTCACTGCAATCTACTTTCTTTGGTAAATTTATATGTCCTAAAGAGCACTGCACCATGAATGGAATAAAATTTTCTAACTGGGGTTCCGTTATTTTTTCTAGGGATGTTGGATATCCATTCGCAAACAAAAGCGGTAGGTTGGATATCATGTTGTGTTGAGCTTTATCCTTTTCATCCATTGTCACTAAAAGTATTTGAAAATAAAGTAGCAACTTATTTTTACTATTAAAGATTAAATTTGTTATTCGGTGAGGACTAGCTGCCTAATACCAAAGACATTAGAATATGAAGATGGATAACGCCATACGATTTTTTTGCACACGTTTTTTTGGTGCTGGCTCTAGAGCTGGCTCCAGGCTCTCTTGCTCAAAAGCCAGAGAGAGAGCGCTCTAGAGCCAGCCGCATTGCATTCTATTTTTAGAATTTTACGCTCTCAACTTTGTGCGAGCGGAGAGAGCGGAATTTTCGTCGCCACCAAAAAACAAGTTGCATATTGCAAAACCAATGTATGGCCGTTATTTATCTTAGAATTATATTGGTCTTTGCTAATACCCTATTTGGACAGAAGAAGTTTCCCCTTTAGCAAATTTTTTTCTATCGGAAGGGGAAAAGTCGCTAAAAATCTAAAAGCTAAAAATGGGACCTCACATGAGGTATTTCATTATTTTTTGGAGTTTGAGGTGGTGTCTGTACTAGGGGTTTTAAGATTTTTTTGGGAAGAAAATCCACTTGCAACCCAATGTCCCAAGTCGGCTGGTTTATTGTTGTTGGTGCAGGGACAAAAAGCCTTCCAACGGCTCGGGACTCAGCAAATGAGTTAATCGTGAAAAGAGATATTGCTATTCTTTTTTAAGGGACTCACAACCTCCAGCTAATGTCGTTCTTGGCAAGACTTGGGCAAGGGTTATACGAAAGCATTATACGCATTTTTATGAGTTCTGAAATTGGAAATCTCCTAAAGTGGTACAAAATTATTGTTTCAAAAATGGCGTCACTATTGGTATGGTATTTTTCTGGTAGCGGTAAAAAAAAAGGTCTCGGAGGAAAGCGTTTGCTTTGCGGTCTATTGGCCTCTCGCTCTCTCTCATAAATGACTAGTACTAAGACAGGCTAACTGTTTAAAAATCGTATTCTTTGTAGTGTGACCGTACTTTTCCTAGTTCACCCGCAATGTATGAGTTTATTGCGTGGTTTTTCTTCCATTATTAATTTTTTTGTTGCCAAACCACTTTTGCACGAACACAGCGAAAGATCAAATTTAATATTCTTTGCGCGACGGCGAAACGTGTTTATCGGCGTTTACTCACGAAATCGGGTATTTTTTAAAATATTTTCTTAGGTTTTTTTGACTCGTAGAGTAAGAATCGATATAGAGACACCATTTGCTCTACCCCAACATCTGCTAAGAGCCAAGTCAAGGCAAAGTTCGAAGCTAACTTCGATTTCGCACCGCATCCAACATGTGCAAAGCAACAGCAAGTGGTGGGATTCCACACAAAAACAAAACATCGAGTGAGCGGTGCAGATATATAAATTCCCATAAAACTCACCATGGGCATGGAATGAATGTTTGAATTCGCATAGGTGACATTACGGGCAAGAGAGCCAAAGAGAGCAAATGGGATCTCTATCGGGGGTGTCACGGAAATCTTTTCCAACCGAAATCCGTTATGTTTCATATGTACATCAATGGAAGAGATTTCAGTGACATCCCAGTATACAGTTTCTAACTAAGTACTGCGGTGCAAAAGGCTCGGACGAAAAGTGATAGCAGCGTATTTGCATCTCGCTCTCTTTATTCTCCCTCTCATTTTTAGGTTGAAAAACTAGTCCCAAGAAACACTGAAGCTGCCACTTGCCACAGAATCTGAAATATTAGAAAAAAAAAATAAAATATCTTTCTATACATTGCGCTTTCTGTCAATGTGAGCACTACAACTACATCTCCCACTGTCAGAATAACTATGGAAAAAACGGCCACACCGAAAACAAGGCTAGCGATAACCTCAAGATTTTGCAGATTCAGACTTTTTTCCCCCAAGGCAAAAATCGATTATCAAAAGAAAAATTTTTTTCCTTATATACCTGTCGAAACATTTTTACCTTCATTAGATAATGAGTTCCCTCCTGGGCCTAAGCATTTTATATGGGCAACAATGTTTTATTTGTTATTTTTTTCACAAGATTTGCATAGAATTTCGGAGCAGGCGTTGCCACCTTGCATTAAAACGAAATCAAGTGGTTACGCCTCACGATTTCCTTAAACGTGAAAATGAATTGGATTGTTTCCACTTATGTATGTAGGTTTATGCAAGTTCGTTTCATGAGTACGAAAAAAAAATTTGTGGCATACCACAAAAACTTTTCGTTCCGTTTCACTTTGGGAAGGAGGGCAGTCCAAACTGTTTCTAACTGCAGATTTCTTTACTGAAAAACAACTTTCATATGTGTACATGTAGCTACACACACACGCACCCACATATGTATACCAAGAGAATTAGAATAACTTCGCGAATAAAGTTTTTACTGCCTAACTTCAATGAATTAAGCATGTATGCACATACACAATCACTTTTGGATAATTGTACATAAACACAAATAGTCATATGTTGAATGGATGTTTCATATGCTGAGGTATTAATATCCCACCTGATTTAGACGAGTGTATGTAATACACGCAACAAAAATTGCAATACTCGAAACGGTTTAAAAATTAAATTGAGTAACAATCACTTTTGTATTAATTTCAACTGATCGCCAAAGAATAATATTTCGACACGGAATATTTAATGCAAGACATTAAACCCTGTGCACTGGAATGCTCAGAGCTCTCTGCATATACATATCACAAAACTAAACCAACAGAAGGCAGTCTCGAAAACCAATCAAAGTATAACCTTTATCAGTACGCACCAAAAATTCGCAATGATTAACAAAACGCAAGACACGGAGACCTACAATCACAAATATGATAACATAGTAACAAATACACAACACTTTCTTCGTAAAAAATTAATTTGTTGTAGCCTGCTATCGAATAGTCGAAGTGAGAACTGACTGGTAAATGACGAAAACAATTGTGAGAAACATCACTACATCGTCGAATTGAAACGCGAAATCGGAACAATAAATGGTGTTCCATATTCACATTGGTTCTTGAACAAGTCAATGTATATATTTATTTTTTAATTCCAAAGTTTTATGTGCATTTAGCATATGAAATGCATTTGTTTCTTAAATTATATTTCTTTTTTATATAAGTATATTTTTCAATATGATGTTGTTTGATGTTTTGTAAATGTCATACAGCAAAACGGCGTAGAAATTATTTCGATCAAAAAACAGCTGAAATAAACAGCTGTTGTTGCAAGATCAATTCGTTTTTTAGCTTTGTTTAAGAAAACGTCAAACACATTTTTATTAAATGTGGACGCGAACACTACCATAAACTGTTGAAATTTATTTATTAAATAAATTTAAATGCAACTCTGTTACATTTTAGTATTACCACTACGCATTATTGACTTTAAAATCAAAATAGAATCAAAAATTCTTACCTTATTAATGACGTTAAACAGTGACTAACAATCAGAAATACAATTTTAAAAGTTCAAGTGTCCGAACCCATGTTAGTAAATCGAACAAATTGGACTGTAGATGGCCTGCTGTAGTAAGAAGAGCGAGATGGGTTTCGAGATTTTAGTCACCAAAACACTGAGCGATTTGCATTCAGGCTTGTTGTTTAATATGCTTCAGATAGGTAATTAACTATTTTCTTACGGTGTTTTAGATTATAGTCACGGAAAAAATGCATCTTACGACAGTTTCGCTGAGTTGATACGCAACTGTTGTTCACGTCAGCTGTTATCGGATGGTGGATGTGTTTTTTGGGATTCGGAGTTTCACATTTGTAAAATCCAGCTAAAAATGTATCAGTGAGAGTGAGAAAACGGACCAAATTTAAGGTTGTTTAAAAAATCGAAACAAAATAATTGTTATTTTATTACATGCCATTCCACCGTTCCTAGAATAATTAAAAAAGAAATAGTAAATATCGATATACAATCTGTATTGCTTGCAAAAATAGTTATCGTGTTATTCTGCTATAATTGTGCAACGTGTTTGAGCCAAGCAACAGCAAAAGACTTAAAATGAAAGTAGAAGCACTGGACAAATTCTGGACTGACAAGAGCCGCTATGATGTCGCCGAGAAGCGATTCTACGAGGGCCCCCTAAAGGTAAAACCAATCCTCCAATCTTGTGCAGATAGAAGTACATAAGTTCATAGAAAGATTTCACGTGGCCGGTAAGGGAATTCGGAATGGTTTTGGCAATTACTTGCAAATATGTACACACCAACGTATATATTACTTTAAAAGCGAGGACGCCAAATAACACATTATAACATAAGTACATTTGTACAATGATCTTATAGATGTGCCTATTTATGTACGTACTTGAACTTAAAATTCCCGTGTTCATATGGTGCAATGGTATATTCGTGTAATTAATTGTATGCACATATGTAACAGGTAGAATATAGAAATATATACAAGAAATTCGACCAAATCAATACCAAAACTTTCAGAAACCAGGGGAAACCCTACAGTTTAGTAAACTACATATGTATTCTAAATGAGGTGCAACATTTTACCGTTAGATTTTAATAAAAAATATTTTTCCAATTTAGCTAGACATATATTTGTAAAAAGAAAATTGTTAGGTAAATATAGGCAATGTTTTGTGCTGATAAGAATACGGCCTATCAGTCTGTTATTAATCAAGCTTGTTTTTCAGCATGGCAACAATCTTTAAATGTATGCTCTAAACTTCTCTCCTCTTGGAAATAATTTATAAAAAGGAGCTATTACAAAATTTATTTATTTATTAGCGATTTACAACTTTTAAAACCGTAGTTCAATACTCGATACACCAAATGTCAGATAATACAAGTAATCAATGGTGTTGTCTTATTTTTAAAGGTAACTGATCGCAGCCACTACAGCCCTTTAGTAAGCGAAATCGCAAAGGCTAGGGAACACATACAGAACTCGCTGGAAAAGGTAACTATTGTTGTGATATTTCCTCACTTTTGTTTTCTTATAGCCGGTATTTATTTTGTATTCCGTTAGTCTGTATGAAAACCATGATATAATACCTAGGTTTCTATTGTTATTCAAAAACCACGTTAAAAACTTTGATTTTATCATTTATATTATTTTACTTTTTTTTAATAACCCTGCATTATGTATTTCCAGATTGATGGAGTTACTCTGGACGATGGCTCGAAATCCGAGCTTGCTAGCCGCGTGGCTCAACTGGAAAGTGAAACCAAGGAGTTGAAATCCCAGATTTCTTCGATGAACCAACTCTTAAATGCCGTGTTAAAGCGATTAGACTCTGGCGAATCTAAGTTGAATTTGACGAACGGAGAGTCAAAGAAGCCAGAAGCTGAATCGAAAAAAACACAAGACGACGACGATGATGTCGATCTTTTCGGTTCGGAAAGCGAAGAGGAAGAGGAGGAGGCAGCGCGCATCAGGGAGGAACGATTGGCCGCCTACGCCGCCAAGAAGGCCAAGAAAGTTCAAATTATTGCCAAGTCGAACATCATCCTGGATGTCAAGCCCTGGGACGATGAAACCGATCTTAAGGTAATGGAGACTGAAATCCGTAAAATTACCCAGGACGGCCTACTGTGGGGAGCTTCCAAATTCGTCCCAGTTGCCTTTGGCATCCAGAAACTCAGCATCTCGTGCGTGGTTGAGGACGATAAGGTTTCCATTGATTGGCTGACTGAAGAGATCGAAAAACTGGAAGACTTTGTCCAAAGTGTTGACATTGCCGCATTCAACAAGATCTAAAGAGTATACATACATATATTTTTTTAATTCAGATTCGGATTTACCTTATTACGAATGTTTTTGGGAGTCATTTAAATAAATATTTTGATAAAACAAACACAAAATAAGGATTTTAATGGGGTGCAAATTGGCTGTAAAGGGTCAATGAGACTTTTTCAGTTCGAAGATTTTAATTTTCAATGATTTACTCAGCGCCATTTTAAGAAAATAATAAGAACAAAATATTTACTGAAGTCATGTATTCGCCACTGTTTCGATTAATGTAATATAATTAACACATATGTATAAAAAAATAGAAATTACTTATTAACTTAATATTTCGGTTCACAGCTAAATTATACACATACATATGTATTATTAATGTTTAAACTGAGGGACTAGTTTCATAAGGCTCTACAAATTTATAAATTATAAATAGTTAATGATTAGTAATTTCCATCTATAGCATAACTTCATTTTCGGGTTTCGATGAGGTTTTGCGGACCAGTTCACAACTGCCTGGAGAAGATCTGAGCGTTGTCATGGCTGTGCTAGTTGGGGCATATGATTTTGTGACACCAAGGCGATTTCTAGTCGATGTAGTACTGGGGCTTGACTGCAAACCTGGAAGTAAATCGAATAAAATAAATAAAAAGAATAAACTGAAATAAGGTGTCAAAACTTACCAAACTTTACAGCGATTTCATTCCAAATTCTCCGTTTAAAAACAAAAATGATAAAAACAAAGATGCCAAGGAGCACATTGAACGAATCGCTGATGGTCCAGAAAAAGGTTTTTTTATGATCGTAAAACAAAATGCTCACTATTTCCAAAAGCCAAGTAATGCCCATAACGAAGCATAATTTTGTGTTCATAACAAATCGGGTTTTGTCCTGAAAAAACCTCCTCTTCAGTACTGGCTTATCACTGTTTAAACTCTGCATCTTGTATATTTCGTTTTTGACTTTGTTGCAATATTTCATCGTAAGCAGGAACAGGACCAAGTTGAAAATAAAAAGAATTCCAACTGGTCCTGAGAAGAATAGTAAGCTTGCAGATCCAAAAGAATCATCTGAAATTAATAAGATTGTTTTATAAAAATGCAGATACATCTGTAACTCTAACGAACTTACATGTAAACCAACAACGACCGTGTCCAAAATTTGGTCGAACCACATCCGGTAGGATGTCAGATTTTGTAAATGCAATGGTGATTGTCGTTAACAAAGTTGGTAGTCCCCATCCATAACAAGAGTACCAAATAAATTGCCGTCTCAGGTCACTTTTCTCGCAACTTTTAACTTTGGTTGATCTAAAAATATAATATCATTTTTAAAAAGTAAATAAACTTTTCCTTCATAGTTATTACAATTTTGTCTAAACTTTGTTTTAACTCTGAAATTATTAGGTATAATTATTTTATAACATTTTTCTTACCCAAAGGTTTTCCATATGTCAAAGGAAGTTATATTCATCCATGAAAACGCAGCCATTAAACAAAAGTACACGAAAAAACCTTAAAATAAGAAAATAACTTTTTTTTAATTGAAATACAAGATAATCATTTGTAATTATTGAAATGCACGATAAGCTGAAAAACAGCTGAACCAAAGATTCAAGAAGTCAAGAGTATCGGAAATAATAACAGTGTACATATATTGATTTCTGGCTTTTATGAGATAATAACTTTTTGCCTCATGTCTCAGCACGACATATTTAATTACTAATTGCTTAATTGCTACTGTACTGACCAGAAAAGAAGCAGATGTCGTCATTTGATGTGGGCTTCAACTGGCCCAAAGCTATTCCGAGATATGCCGAAAATAAACTGCTCACAAGACAAATTAGGATTTTTCCAGGAAGATTTCGTAATTTGGCAATTGATATATAAACAATCAAGGTAAGTGCGTAGAAGCAACAAGATATGAGAAGTCCAATCGGATACATTTTAAAGCGAATGCGGTCGCTGCCCACTACCTTTGTATCAAAGCATAGAAATGTATAAAGCTGCTCTGAAAGAAACGAAGTCAAACAATTAAGAATTAAAAATACTTATATTGTTTTAGAGAATATTATTTTTCGATTAGGAAGGAGTTTACCTTTTGATTCTGCCTGACCCTTTCCAAACAGTACTGAGTATTTGTATACATTTTTAAAGTATTTTGAATAATGAGTGAGCCGTTGGAAGAACTGATTGTGTGCGCATCATCTGGAAAATTATCTGGATCCAATCGAAATTTTTGGCATTGTAAGCCATGAACAATTCCGAAATCTGAAAAATAAATTTAAAGGATACTTTATTTATGCGATGAATTCACTTATTTGACCTAACCCAACAAAAAAAACCGCGTGTCATGGGAAGTACTTTTCAGTGCTTGATTTACCAGATAAGAAACTTTGACAAAAATAATTAAAATGACCAAGTTAACGAAAAATGTCAACAATAATGACGTATTATAATAATATTTGTAGATAAATTCGGCAGGTACATTTGTGTAGCACTTGAAGATACTTGTTTATACTCTCATCGACAAAACAGGTGACCAGACAAATGGAACCAATCAAAATCTATCGCATAGATTTCCAATTTATATTTTTCATCATTAAGTTTACGATTTTAATGGGCAATTATTCCCGCGTTCAATTGGGCTCATTTCCTGTTAAATCACATAAAGCGATAGGAAATAGGAAAATAACGAATCTGCAAACGTACCTGATGGCTTTGAGAAGTTTGCGTTTATATTCAGGTTCTGGAAGCCCTCGAATTTCATATCGGTCCCATCATGCTTACAGTACGTACTGACATTTCCTTTCGCGTACATTTCACCTTCCCCACAGCATCGTCGAATACACGGAATTTTTTGGCATATTTTGGGTTCCTGACAAGCCCGAACCAGATATTTCTGATCCAAAACATTCCTTCTCGCTGATGTCTCGGAGTCATATATGGCTTCGATGCAAAACATTGATCTAGGCAAACTATTGGAGCCATCTCTCCAAACCAAGGTATCGTTATGGAATTGCACTTTCTCCGAAGACACAGTATATTCAACGAGAGCTTTGTTGCCCGAACAGTTTAAGGCGTTATCAAGAAATATAATTGGACTACTGATGATAGAAGAATAAACAAAGAAATCGTTTTCGCCAAGTATGCATGTATTATTTTCGGAAACGTAAATAAATCCCTGTGGGCAGCACTTGTTTACAAATCCCACACTTTGAGACGGCACATTCTTTTCAAATTCACAAGATAAAATGATGAGACGTTTGTTTAATAGCCCAATGCATGAGTTATTTCGCAGGTACAAAGCACTTTCACTTAGTTCACTTAGATTGAGGCTCGTAAAGTTCTGGCACTTTGATAACTGGAATTGGTGGCTTGACTCATCGGGTGCCTCTAATCCAAGGCCTTTTGGGGCTATAATTTTGCCTATCACTTGAGTTAGATCCGGAAATTCTTTAAGGTTTCTGTCAGCGGAAGCGCACTCGAAAACTTCCGCATTATCCGATCCGCGATATTTGAATATTACTGAGTTCGGGCTGCAGCATATTTGAACGGCGCACATTTTCGAAATGCCACTCAAAATCAGGCACGCTAAAGTTAGTCCGCGGATCATTGTTTACGCCTTGGGTTTTATTTTCAATGACCAGTTTCCGAGCTTGTGTAATGTTTGTATCTTTTCTTAGAACGGACTTTTCATATCTTATCATTGAAATTGAATCGTTATCGGGCAATATAAACTTCGAACCGCATGCAGTTGGCGGATTTAACGAACTGAAGACTTCGCCATTCCTTCGCGAGCAAATGCGAATGTTTATGGGTAAACATTTGGTCTACACACATACGGACACAAATCGATGTATATAAGGAATACATTTATGGATTCGTAAGCTTATACAAATAAGTTATACCCCATGGAGTGTTTTAACACTTAGCATGCTGGGTGCACACGGATAAATATCAACACACCCAAGTGCGGCAAATGGCTACATATTTATTTAGGTACGTTATAATCTATCTACACATTTCAATTGATGACTTTGTACACTAGTTTTTTACGGCAAGACAAATGGATCGGTTCTGGCTTGCATTTTGTAAAGCTCATTACGGGCAATTTAATAATTTGATAATGTACACTCAAAAAAAATTGTTTTGTAAAAAGCAATGCGGATATTTAAACCCGTTAAACATTGGTTACTATTTAAAAGTAAAAGGACTATAAAAATAACTTTTTTATTTTGTTTGTGTAAAAATTATTTTGGTCAACTTGACAATGCCATGGGCTGAGACCATTTATATTTGACCAATGCTTTTTTTTCTGTGTAAGTTAATTCTGTAGATAGTGAGTAGGTAACAAATGTAAAGTAAATACAAGCTTAAATAAGACGTTGAGTAATGAGGGCATAAATCAGAAGGTATTCAAAGGAGACAACTCCATATAAATCCCATAAGTTATTTATATCCTTTTTGAAGTACATTATCTAAAAATATGCAGTGGTTATTTATTAAAAACTTTTCCACCTTCTTCATCTACTATTTTTTAACGATCTAATCGATCGATAGTTTAGTTAAGTTGTATTTATCGATAAATTCAGCTCCAAATTGCTATTCTATCGATAACGTAGATAACATCAGTCAATTCCAAGCGTTCCCCCTGAAATAATTTTGGAATAATAATTCCTCGCAAGTATCTGTTCAGAGGGACAAATGTATCAACGGATAAGCGTTGTTATCCAAAATTATTATTATAATGAGCACGCATCTACAAGTTTTGTATAACTAATATATTCCACATCACAACATAGTGGTATAATTTTTTTTGTATATGCACCGTTGTTTTAAAATAAATTACTCTGAAAAATGTACAAACCATTCCATAATCCTTGCCCTCACAATGTTTTCAAATAAATAACTAAATTCTATTATTCCTTGCAGTCGAACAGCAAGCCATTTGGGTGACGTTCCCGAAAAAGATGTTTCATTTCAATATTCCTAAACTGACAGAAAGAGCGTATAATTTTGTGAGTACACCGAGTGAAAATATTTTCCGAGTCAAGCAGAAATTTGTACTATTGATAGCATGTTGCAAGGCGACTTCAATATTTTGTAGCTAAATGCCATTTTTTATCGCAACGCAAAGTTGAATACGTGAGCAATACAATTAAATCGGTGTAAGCAGTGACTAAATAAGTCAGCCGAAAGTAAAGAAAGAGAAACATTTTTTAAACGAATTAAACTAAATTTTCACTGTGAATAATGATGACTGAAAAGTTAAATTCTGGGCACACTAATTTAACAAGCAAGGGGTTTGTATATTTTATATTTATTTATATTTGGCTTACAAGAGGCCCATAGATATAGTTTAGTATATGTATGCCTGCCCAGACCCAGTTAAGTTGTTCAGCCGTTAAATTATTTATAACATCCATTGCTAGAATGAGAGAAAATGTAAAGCCGAATATGTGTACATATTCTTTTTTATATCTTTTCCTTTGACCAGCTTCTTGACCAAGCTTCTAATTTACAACTAATGCTGCCGAATGATGTTATCTAATAAAGTAAAACGTAAACAATGTAATTTACGCTTGAGTTTCACTTGAAAGTGTATGCTAGCTAGTTATATATACATATAAGTATGTATTAAATAGTTATGTACATAGTGCACATGTGCACTCGTGGACATATTGGCCGCTAAATAAGTCGGTTAAATATATATGTACATATGCACTGCACTGGCTAAATACACAAATAAATGTAAGTGCATAAAAATCTTCATTTTGTTGCGATTCTTTAATTTTGAAGATCAGAACAAAACAGGTATTTTAGAGTGAACAGTTATTCGTGGGCTGCCATTTTAAAATTTTTGGTGAAGCGTTTCTTTTTTTTCTGCGCTCCATAAAGAAGTGTGGGAGAGAAATAAAAAATCGAACTTAAAATAACTTAAAAGAGAATACAAATATTTTATAAACTTTATAATAAAAAAAAATACATTTAATTTTTTTTTGTGTTTTTTAAATCTTTACTTACAGCACACACTAATTTACTAATTTAATTTTTTTATTTAGGCTTATAAATGATCTTCAAATTGCTGGAAACACAAGTGACGATATGGGCTGGAAATCAAAGCTGAAGCTGCCGCCAAAGGACAACCGATTCAAAACAACTGTGAGTTCAAAAAATTCGCTGGAAATAAACTTAAATTGAATCCACTTAAAAATAAACTAAATTATAATGTCAAATTACATGTAATCTCCCTTTGTAGGATGTGACCGATACGCGAGGAAACGAGTTTGAGGAGTTTTGCCTTAAAAGAGAACTGCTGATGGGTATTTTCGAGAAGGGATGGGAGCGCCCTTCGCCAATTCAGGAAGCAGCTATTCCTATAGCTTTAAGTGGAAAGGATGTACTGGCTCGGGCCAAGAACGGTACTGGCAAAACGGGAGCCTACTGTATCCCAGTTTTAGAACAAATAGATCCTACCAAGGACTACATTCAGGCCCTAGTGATGGTCCCCACCCGAGAGTTGGCGCTACAAACTTCACAGATATGTATTGAGCTGGCGAAACATCTTGATATCCGGGTAATGGTCACAACAGGAGGCACCATTCTAAAGGATGACATTCTTCGTATATATCAGAAAGGTGTGTTTTATTGTTAAATCGTTTTCACTAGCTTCGATACCAATTATCCACCTTTCTCTACCCCTACAGTACAATTAATTATTGCCACTCCCGGACGAATATTAGATCTGATGGACAAGAAAGTTGCTGATATGTCGCATTGCAGGATATTAGTTTTGGATGAGGCCGATAAACTATTGTCGCTTGATTTTCAAGGCATGCTGGATCATGTTATACTAAAGTTACCAAAGGATCCCCAGATCTTGCTATTTTCCGCAACATTTCCACTAACAGTCAAGAATTTCATGGAGAAGCATTTACGCGAGCCTTACGAAATAAACCTGATGGAGGAGCTAACATTGAAGGGTGTCACTCAGTACTATGCATTTGTACAAGAGCGCCAGAAAGTACACTGCTTGAACACATTGTTTTCCAAGCTGCAAATCAATCAGTCTATTATATTCTGTAATTCCACGCAACGTGTCGAGTTATTAGCTAAAAAGATCACAGAACTTGGCTATTGCTGTTATTATATTCACGCAAAGATGGCCCAAGCACACAGAAACAGAGTGTTCCACGATTTCCGCCAAGGACTATGCCGGAATCTGGTTTGCTCGGATCTGTTTACCCGAGGAATAGACGTGCAGGCCGTGAATGTAGTCATCAATTTCGACTTTCCCCGAATGGCAGAGACATACTTGCATCGAATCGGTCGCTCGGGACGGTTCGGTCATTTGGGTAAGAGAATACTTGGCATAAAAAAACCATGTCAAGATTAATCAGTTTAAGTTTGATTTGTTATTATTTAACTTTTACCCCCCAGATTACGCCTTTAAAGTGAACTCGTTTTTAAATGGAATATATTTTATCTATTTTTAGGTATTGCTATAAATCTGATAACCTACGAGGATCGGTTTGACCTGCATCGGATTGAAAAAGAACTTGGAACCGAAATAAAGCCTATTCCGAAGGTCATAGACCCCGCCCTTTATGTCGCAAACATTGGCGCATCCGTCGGAGATACTTGCAACAACAGTGATCTTAATAATTCTGCAAACGAGGAAGGCAATGTAAGCAAATAAAACGGATGCAACTGTAACACTAGGATCTGAAATAGAGTCTAAATCATGAAATCAATAAAACAGATGAAATATTTCAGAAAACCAAATTGTATTAAATAAATGGAAAGCAATTCAATTTTTTATATGCGCTATTTATACAATTTGAACGAATGGTTCTTATATACATATATTGTGGGGTCATTGACTGGAAAGGCTGAAATGAATTAGGAATAAAAGAGGGCGTGCCCGCGTGTCTAGAAGATATTTTTCAAAAGTAAAAGCGAGTTTGGCAATTTTGGTTTAACAAATTGTTGTATCACAGATCTCCATTATACGGACAATCGGAGCTGGCCAAATCGACAGGGGCGATTACGGGCGCCAAGGAATTAATGTTTCTTAGCTCGAGCTGCTTAACATCGTTTGAATAATTTCAGGACCCTAAAACAGCATTTTGGAACCGAAAGACTAACAACCACAAACAAAACACAAATTTATATTTTGAAATGCCACCCAGCATCGTGTTTTTGGTAAAACTTTTCAAGGATGTTTCGGATTTTAGCATCTGAGGCATCTATCCCCACCGGGCCCATCAGCTCCAACTTTCCCAATTTTTACTTTAACACTTTCAGTGCTCATTTCACAAACCAATTTTTAAAGTCTTGGTTTGTTATCCTTTAAGTTTTCGCCATACCTTTTGATTCACCAATCACTAATTATGATCGGACCATCACAGCAAATTTTTAATTCATCGCGTATAAAAGAAAAGTGTTATAAAGCCTAAAAACAAAGTATTATAATTTAAATAAAATTTATTTATTAGCATCCAAAATTGTAAGCTTTGCTTGTCAGAGAATATTTACAATAAATGTACAATATTAATCAAATCATATACACATTGTTTTAAATTTTAAAACTTTACGTATTAAATATGTTTGATGAGGAGGAAGATGAGTCTGATTGATCAAAGTCAATTTTCGCATAAGAATTTCCAACTTCCGGGCATGTGGACACTGGCGGTGATTCGCGAGACCCTCTCTTCAGGTATAATGCTGGGTTTTGGCCGCTACAATGGGGAAGATCTAGGGTTGCGTAGTGAAGCTCCGTCTGGGATATGCGAGAAGAAGACCTTGAGGGGAAATTAAAATCTTTGATCTGAAGAATGTTCGGTTGTTTGCTTGAATCTGGGCTTTTCGAATCAGTTGGTTTCGAAACGATATTTAATTTGAAATCCACATCATCGGCTATCTTATTATCCGTAAGTCTGTGCCATCGTTCTGAATTATCTTTGACAATACCTTTTTGGTAAAGCTTCGATGAGATAAGAGAACTGTCGCTTTTTATTTGAAGAATTTTGTAGCCCACTTCGGATGTTGTAAAATCATTCGACTTGTCCTTGATTTGCGTATAATCTTCACTACTTATTGAATGAACCAATTTCTTTTCCTCGTGACTGCCCATATCCAAATTGTTGTTCTCAATAATTTTTTCTTCGTTAATAAGCTTTTCGCTTTGCACGGGTAATGTTTCATGGTCAATGTTGTTTTGTGAATATACATCAAGGCTATTACTGTCTACAATTGTCGGTTCTAGGCTAATAGGTTTTTCATTTAACGAGGAGTTCGACTTTTTTTCTTCGCTTTTGGATGGCTCTCTCCACTTGTCAGTAACAATATTATATGTGCTAATTTTGTTAACATCCTTCGGTATTACGTTGTAGTCTGATAGCTTGAGCTTCTCTATTTTACTCGGAAGGCAAATAGTACTGGGAGTATAAGCATTACCCACTGGTTTCATCTCTAGGTATCCATCCTCTGTGGCGCTGCTCGTGGTAGTGGTAGTAATTTTGGTGCCATTGAAAATGTCTTTCTGACTTGTAGCGTGCAAGGTTAAACTGGAGCTATCGTTTCTGATATTTTTGGGGAACTCGTTTTCCATATATTTGGGAACTTCATTATTCTTGATAAACTTCTGTTTCTCCAAATTGGTTGCTTGCGAAAAGTCAATTTCCATTAAGTCACTCATTCGGTCAGGGTTTATCTGGTTCTTCAGACTCAGGAGGGGGGCACTTGTAGATTTCTTTTCCCGGTTGGCACCCGTACCACAGCTGGGACCTTCCTTGGTTATGCTACTGTGACTTCTATTCGTTCCGAACTCATGTTTATTATCCTCTACGAGGACAACTCGTTGCAAGTCGCACCGCGGTATTTTTGACTTGGAACCAACCGAGTAGGCTCGTACGCGATTAGGATTCTGTCCTGTGTCGTTTAAATATCCAAGGCGCTTATTTAACTTTAAATGCTCAACTTTGTTTCCTATTGAATAAGCCCGAATAGGACGTCCACACCTGCAAAAGAAACATGTTGATTACATGACGGTGCAAGACTCTACTAACTATGTATACTCACTGATTATCAGAATCTAGATCAAAATCCTTAGCAAGCTTTTCGGATGTGTGCTCCGGAAAGTCGAAATGCAGGTTTCCGTCCGCTGAGGATTGCATCTCAACCTTCTCTTTTTCATGGATAACATCTCCAAATATGGTAGTATTGATTGGGGTCATCGGTATGTAGTTTTCGTCACTTTCTATAGGCATCAAAATAATCAATTGGTTAGAACCCGTGCATATAGTACTTTGCTATTTCATTACCACTTTGTTCGGTGACCTTGCTAAATTCTGCACTTGCAAAGTCATCAATGTTTTCTTCAGGAATAGCAGTTTTTGATGAACGCGTGCTGTGAAATTAAAAAAGGTTTAAGTTATTGCTATAAATATTAAAACCTACAGGCATTTTACTATTTTAGATTATTTTAGGTAACTAAATAATATTGCCTTTGGGGATAAAGACTTACTTTAATCGATAGTGGCTAAAACTTCCATTATCATCGGATTCATCGATACTAATTGACGACTCTTCGGATTCTGAGCATCTTAATGGCATGGTGAATGTTGGACTATTACTGTGCTTGTTGGATGGGTGCGGACGGATACCAGATATAGTGTTAGATCTTAGCCCATGATTGGATGTAAAGTATGTTTGATTACTGCCCTCGCTTAGGGTTCCATTTCTGGTTGGTAAGCTATCGCACCTCTCTCTTCCAAAGGCTAAAACGGAATGAATTTAAATTTTAATTGCACTTTTAATGACCGCGTCAATAAATACTCACTATAATTATGGGGTGAACTGCAGTTCCGCATTTCAAGAGAGTTTTGGCGAACGTTTTGTATAACGTTAATCGGTTTTGATGCTTCGTTTGCAGACGATGATCGCTTTCTCATGGGTTCGTGGTTAATATCAGGTCTGGCTTGATAAACATTTGATAAATTCGTGTTCGACTCTGTTTTAGCTGACATAGCGCTGCAAAGATAAATAACATCCAGGTAAAATTAATATGGGGCTATGAGATAAAAGGAATAGTAAACCTAATGGTATTATAATATCCAATTTAAAGAATCGAGTATTGTTTTATGAGACTACCTTACCTTAATATCGTATTGTGCATATTTGTGGCAATAGCTGCATTATCCGTTTCCATCCACAACTCTCCAGATCCCAAGACACTTTGGCGGCCGAGTTCCATGTAGAAAATACATTGAGGCGATGCATGGCCACATCTGGAATTATAGATAGATTTACCAGTTCTGAGTTTTGGTCTACAAGACTACTTACCGCCTAATCGTTGTCAAAAGAATTTCAATGCTGGAAACTCGATCATCGCCATTAGCAGTCTTTTCCGGTCCAATGCACACGAATGTCAGGGATTTTGAAGTAAGGCAACAGTGATACGGTCCGGTGATTCCCACTTTCTCCGAAATTCCCTTCTTTTGAATAACCACCTGCCAAACTTGGTCTACAGAGAAGAAAAATGTAATCAGTTATTTAAAAAAAAAAGGTTAAGCGGTTTTAGCTCACCATAAGCTGAATGTATTGTTCCATTGGTATTGGCTATATTCCTTTGCAGAAATAGTAGTTTATCCAGCCATTTGCGTAAATCATTTTCGCTCTCGAGGACGATCCCGAATCCACCATCTCTGGAGGACAGCACAATGACAAATCTGTGCTTGGTGTCCAAACGCCGGTTGATATTGAAGCAGTTCTTCAGATAGATAACTCTCTTTGGTTCCGCCCTCTGCAGGAACTTCTTTTCGGTATCGTAGTACTCCAAACGGGCTGAGGAACTGCCGGTTTCCTCGTACAACACAAAGAACTTCTTCTTCATGGTCTTCAACTTTTTGTGGTAGCCACTCAGCACCAACCCGTCATCCGATATTGATGCCATGATTTCAGGTGTCGTTCCTGCAAGGCAAAGTGATTTTGGTTTTTACTATAAAAATATAATGCACATACATATTTTCATTTGGCTTTCACTTTTCGGTGCCGTGATTAATATACAAACATACATTTATACGGTATTTTATATTTAATTTAGGGCA